>LR990627.1:21033525-21654905 GCA_905147815.2 Phalera bucephala | reverse complement strand
TTAAATACTTAATTGGCTGTGGATTGAAACATAAATATTCATAATTCCGATGTAATTATAATCTGTGGAAAATGTTATTCAAAGATGATCGTTATTAAGTTCGATAATGGTTTGATTAAAATTTTTAGAGATCCGTCGGTAAAATTATAAATTTATAATGCCTCCGTCGCTGTTGACGCCTTTATTACGTCATCGCTTAAGTGGTTTAATTAAGTAATTTTAAGATGATTCATATTAAAGTATTTGTATTGAATTTAAGTTTATCCTTCATAATTGTATTATTAAATATATCCTTAATAATTGTATTAAATTAAAGTAAAATATCTTAAGTCTTGCAATAATTATCAAATTATTATTATTAATTCCTTTAGGCACTATTTACTTACGAACAGTCTAAGGAAGTATATTCTTCTATGGCTTACTAAAGATTTTACCTAGTTATTTGAAATGTAATTTTATGACAAAAAAGGGCAGACTGTCACTTATTAAACATCAAAGGTTTATTTATAATTAGTTTTGGACAAAATATTATTCAGTAAGTGATTCATATATAGAGATGATTCATATATACTGTCTATATTTTTATTTAAAATTAGTTTATTTCAAAACTGATATGGCAAAGTCTAAAATATAAAATTATCTCCTTATCACGCGGGTGTGTCACTACCAACATGGGGTAATAAGGCACGATTGTTTTTTTTAATTATGTATGGTAATATATAATTTATCAAATGATATTTAATATTACACCAACTCCTACCAATATAGCGACTCCTGTCAATCCCGCGAGAATGCAAAATAACAATGCAAATGTAAAATAATGTGCGTACAGAACCATATACATTGAGAATATTCATACTTAACAGTTTTAAAGCTTTCTCCTTTATTAAACGCTCGGAGTTCTGTTGATATAAATGTACCCAATTTTCTTAATTAAGTTCTGAAATTGACTTTTTTCTATTATATTTTACTGAAGTTTAGAAACTTATGAAAGTGTTTGATAGCATGTTATCGGCATTTAATAACTACTACATTTTTCCTTCCAAAAATCGACGTAGGGCTTATTTAATTTATTCACTAACTCTGTTAAAAAGGATGTTTGAACCTTTAAGAGAGCAACCATAGAGTTTCTTGCCCGCCTTCCCCATAGGAATAACATTCTAAACAGGTGGTAGTCTCAGAAATCACTAGTCTTTTCTTTCCTTGAGTATTCATACGGGATTTTTGGTCTGCATGAATAACAGCTTTCAATTTTGATTATCTCTATTTGTTTGTGGCATCCTAGTTTTTCAATCACGAGGTTCTGGATTCGAATCTTATAACGGAGAATGAGAGCTTTTTCTATTGAAAAATGTCAGTCGCAGTCCAGAACAGCAATAGGCTTGCCCCGCATTGCATTGGGGCTCTGCCACCCCCACTTGGAGAAAATAGGCGTGATAGCGTGCTTTTATATCTTCATTGCCAAAGCAACCATATTAATAAACAAGCATAATATGAAGTAAATAGTTAGCTAACTTGTTTATTAAAGTTTTCAATCAGAGTCCCTTGTTCGGTTATCGTAACGGCCATTTCGGTTTGAACACTTTTTGTGTAAATATAGAAACCATTACGCGTAAATTGGTCAAGGGAGTGGCAGAGGTGTGTAATGTACGCCCATATTTTGCCTGACCATTGTTGACAGTGACCCATAAATGACGGTGTTTTTTTTTATTAAATACCCTGCCAATATTGTTCTTGTTGGAATACGAAGCGGATTAAAGAAATATAAATTTACATGTTGTAGCGTTCGTTGGTTTTCGTAGCGCTGTGCAATGGGTATTTTTAGCAATCACCGAGGTTAAGCTGAGTGTGGCTCGGTTGGTGTGGGATGGGTGACCGTTTATGACATTTACAACATTACGGAATGTTATGTTTCAGAAGGCATGTTAAGCCATTGGTCCCGTTTGCCACTTATTGTGGGATTCTTATAAATATACAGTTATAGGTGCCTTGATAAGTTCCAATAACAGATGGCAAACCTGCCTCCACCAATCCGAATCCAAAACCGATATGTGAGAGCCTATACTCTCATCATCTATACTCTAGGTGAAGGCTCAGCTGTGGGAGAGTTTTGAGAGAGAGATTTATTATTATGTGTTGAGTTGCCAAAAGTTATAATATAAAAATGAATATTTAATAAACAAAATTAAAACTCACCGATCTCTTCTGATGGTGATGATGCTCCAGCTTCATATTGGCACATCGGTTCAGAGCGGTCAACCTTCGGAACAGCGACTGCAGAGAATCCGCGTCTAAGAACGGATGGTCGTTCTGGACACCGGACACGTCTATCGGGAATTGTAGGTCTGTAACAAGAGATATTAAGATCAGCATCCATCATTACGTGAAAGGCGTCCATTGCAGGACAAAAGTCTCTTCCAAAGATCCCCACAACGACTAGCTTCAAGCTGTATGTATCCAAATTTTACCTGCGACCTTCACCAGGTCACTAGGAGGTCATTGGCCAGTGGAGGGCCCACCACAAGGTGGACCAATTAACTACAATCAACCACTAAAATTCCATGGTCCTTTCCTGATAAGGACCATGGAATTTTATTTTTTCCTACTCCTCCTGTTTTCTTTTCTTCGTTGTTCGTTTCAATACAATTAAAGCGCACCCTGAGACACCCCAAGACTTTAATCTTAGTGTCATTTAAGGAGACCATTGTGGATCCCGGCTTACAGGGGTTACAGTGGAGGGAATGTGTGGCGAGCTTAGTTCCAATAAAAAAAAGGACCATGAGTCATAAATAATAAATAAAATTCTTTACAACAAACAACCGTACAGAAGTATTTTAATACAGTACATTAGTATTCAATCATTAGATTATTATAGACCGTGTCTTAGCTGAAGGGCAAGTCAAGAGTCTCCGTAACCGGCGAGTGTGTATGAGACGAACTATGAGAGTGGAGGAAGCCAGAGAGGTATGTAAGGAAAGAACCTGTTGGAACTCTGTACTCTCTGCCTACCCCGCGAGGGAGCTGGCGTGATGATATAGATAGATAGATTATTAATATATAAATACAGTACAGTCCACAGCGTTATCCACAGTTTACCATGCAATAATGTTGCCACTATGTGAACGGTGAAGTAAGATACTAATACGTTCTTCTACTCTATCTACGGTTCTTATATTGTTTTTTGAGAAAAAGTAATGAAAAAATTACAAAACAAAGTTATCTGTAAGTTCTATGTTAGGTCATATACATCGAAGGAGCTGTTGAATTTAATTTTCATATTCCGACTTTTTTAAAATTGAGTCATGAGGCATAAATCCTACCAATATTATAAACGCGAAAGTTTGTGAGGATGTTTGTCAATATTTTACGCAAAAACTACTGATGAAACTTTACAGTAATATAGCTCATACATCAGAATAACACAAAGATATTACAAAATAAACGCGTGCGCAGTCGCGGGAGACCGCTAGTAAAATAATATATTAAGATAACTACCATGGGCTATACAACATGTAACATAGTTATCGCAAAGACCTGAAAGTAGTTTGTACTATATCGGTAACAGGGCTTTTATTGGCTTAACGTAACTTAGAATGTATGTCTCTTGTGTCTTTTACGATACGCCTTGTATACAATACAACTCGTCAATAAGGATACGTCTCATTGAACTCTGTACACACCGCCTACCCCGCAAGAAATCTAGGGTAATGATATAGATAGAGAAAGACAGACCAAATTAAATTATACGTTTTCATTATAAGTTATTACATACTAAAACTATTTATATCTCAACGCTTTATTCACATCTCCATATCTCTATTCATTTTGTAATCTAAACACCACAAAAGCCTTTTACAAATGCACTTATCTCCGAATGGGAGGAAACGTCACCCATGACGTCACATGATGACGTTATCTATTGTGTAACTGTGACGGTTTGACGCAGAATGACGGTGCCTAACATTTTGTTGTGGATACATTGTGAAAATTATTCGGCACAAGTTTGTATTAGTCACAATGCTTGATACGATAATGGAATGTTGAGGTATTCACGCGGCGCTTGCAATTTTACGGCTAAAGTTTTACCTCAGTCACTAGACAGAACCCTTCCGATGCCCTTACACCCCTCTTTTTTGATACATATACTTTCCCTAAAGAATCCTTTGCCTATCGGTTAATGCAGAGCACCACCGCGAGACACTTAGCTTAGTCAGAGAGACGAATTAGCGCAGTTTAATAGTCGCGGGTTAGATTCACAATTATTTAAACGCACCCACGGCACAGGAATAAATTCTAATGTATGACTGCGTATTTAAAAAAAAATGCTCTCCTCCATAGCGACAGCCTAAGCCGAGGCCGTAACTCGACATTGCCCTTTCGACTGGAGAGGAGAGTAGTTGGAGCACGTACGCCCTTTCACCCGATAAAGCTATAAAGATTCTTTGGCCAACAGCGTAGATCATTCACATACAAACAAATCTCTGGAGAACACACTAAACGGTAGACCGGAAGAGTTCTTTACACCAATGAAGACGTTATATGTGCAATCGCCAATGTCGGCTATATTGATTTTTTGATTAAAGAATAATAGACTGTCATGTCTACATTCCGAAAGCAGGGTGAAAGGAGTGTATAGTGCACACCCAATTTTTGCTAACGATATTACGCTATCGATTTCTACATATTGATAATGTTATGTTCCCATTTAATATAGGGCAAGCCTATAGTCATTATATTAATCCTTTAGACGCTCTTTACTCTCGACCGTAAGGCATCACACTGGAGCTAGATCGTAAACTATTTAATTGTAATCTAAACATTGTATCCACACAATATGATTGGAAAAAAAGAAATGAGAAAGATAAGGAGAAGTAAATAATAAAGACACGCCCGCTGAGATTCTTCGCCGGATTTTCTCAGTGAAGACCACGTTCCGATCCGGTGGTAGATTAGTAGTTAAATTAGATTAAAAAAAAAATTGACTATTTGTAAGCGCCCTCGCAGGGCTTATACAAAGTATTTGAGTGAGTTTTAGTATTTGAATTTAACAACTTTAAGCTTCAGATTGATGCTGAGAATTTCTCCGTTTTTGATTGTAAAACCCCAACACACTGCCCAAATTAGAATTCAAAATCAAAACATGTGCTACTGGATTCACGTGGTAGTCAACGAAGTATTGTATCAAAAATAGACCAAAATTTGGTAATCCAATCACGTTCCTGTACCCAACAACAATGGCCCCCTACACAGTAGCTATAGTTAGCTACGTAGCCTGTAATATCGCTCTCAGCTTTGACCGTCTGTTTGCCCTCGTCTGTCACCCACTGTAACTGGGTTACTAAGCTTTGTTGCGGTAACTCACTCAGACTACCCTGCGAAATATCATGTAGACTAACGTGCTTTGAAATTTACTAAAGCTTGTTTGTTATATTTCTTTGAAAGTGAACATTTTTGGAGAGGTTTCAGTAAGTAAAAATAATTAGAAACACATACAAGGTGTAACTTAATAAACGCAAGACCTGAAAGTAATTTGTGCTAAATCGGTAACTGAATTGATACCAACAATTTTTAATGTATTATTTTTTAAATTTGCAAAAAATGGTTTTACTTTTTGCGCTATAAAAAACTAAATTTATTCTTGATTTATAGCAAAAAGGAGATTATACATGCATTCCTAAAACCCATTTATATATTAGTTGGGGTAAAAAAGTGTTTAAAAAGGGGTAAAAACCTTTAAATTTTGCAAATGTGGTTTTGAATTTAAAATTTATGAAGCAATGCTTTAATCGGGGTATACCCCGATCCCGATACCTCATATATGAGGTTTTGCGTTATTCACGTTACACCTTGTATAGAGCAATCATATTTTTTATCCTTTTTTATTGGGTACTTAAAGCACTGACTCTTCTTTGAATCACATTTCTCAAATCTAAGGGTTGTGACTTCCACCTCCCAAAGGTCGGCCTCTTATGGTATTAAAGATATTGTCTACAGGTAGAGCAATCAGGCAGGAAGGGTAATAGAATAATCTTATAGGTTCACTTAATTAATACTTCTTACATCCGGGTAGGTGTACATTGTACACCCTTATTTGCTAAGTATTATAAACACCGTCACCTATATTTCCCAATCGGGGGTGGCAGATGTGTACTGAGTACACCCACTTTTCGCCGACGATGTTAAGTCCCACGTAAAAGGGGGCTAGCCTATTACCATATACCGGGCACAACTCCAGACTCATATTGGGAATTTTTCGTCAGAAAAACTACCTTTTTCCGACCTAGGATTTGAACCGGCACGAGACAAATCTTTGTGTGATCCACAATTATTTGTTCCCGTCTGGGTATTTGTGTATATGAGTTTTCATGTTTGTAAACGCACCCACAACACAGGAATAAATCCAAGTGTGGGGCTAGGTTTTAAAAAAGAAAAAAATGTAATTGAAAAGAAATTTTGTTTTCCCTTATAAAAGGTTGCTTATTTATTTTATAGCAGTAATGCACTACAAAATCGTAACATCACAATATCTAGTACCTACTCTACTCACAACAACGCTTATAAATAAAAAATGGAAAAAAACCTCCTACAATTCAAGTTATTGCGAACATAAAACTGGGGCGGCTGTCACAAAGTATTCTGTATCGCGCGATGTCGACAGCATCCGGTTAGGAGTAGGGGGAGCCAGGGACGGAAGCGGTGGGGGACGGCCGCAGTCAAGTATCGGCCGTCATACATGTAGGTCGCGTTTGATGTTAATTGGCGACTGAAATCCTAGAGGAAAAGTACTTTAATGCAGTTTTAGTATCGCACTGATTTTCTCAAGTGATAGAACAAGCTTATAAATATTTTATTTTGTATTATTATGTTTAAAGACAGATTTTTAACCGACTTCAAAAAGGAGGAGGTTCTATGTTCGGTTGTATGTATGCTTTTTTTTTTTTTTTTTTTTTTTATGTATGTTCAGCTATATTTCCGTCAATTGTGGACCGATTTTGATGATTTTTTTTGCATTGGGTTCAGTATAGCTCCGCGGTGGTCCCATTTTAATTTCATTGGCATTGGACCTTGGACTTAGAAGATACACCAGGGAACTCCTTAACGACAAACAATAGGCATGTGTAAATTGAGATATTATGGGTATTACGTCAATCCTATAGGTACCCTACTATAGAACCAAGCAGTATATTAGCCAACTTCAAAAAAGGAGGTTCATAATTCGTCCTTTTTTTATAACTCCTTTGCTTATGAACCGATTTTGATGATTCTTTTTGCATTTGGTTCAGTATAGTTTTGAGGTGGTCCTATTTTATTGTTATTGGTATTGGACCTTGGACTTTGAAGATACAAGAGGGAACTCCTTAACGGCGAACAGCACGAATGTATAGATTCCGTTATTATAGTCATTATATTAATCCTGTAGGTACCTTACTGTACAACTTAGCAAAATAATATAATATCGGTATATAAATATTACTAAATAATTCACTCGTCACTTAAAATTGTAAAATAAAAATCTTTTAACAAAAAAGGTATACCGACATCAAAAAATAAATATTTGAAGTCGGTGCTGGTTGGTGCAGTCGGTTACTTGGCACCGACTTCAAATATTTATTTTTTGCTTTTTGAAGTCGGTTTACCTTTTTTGTTAAAAGATTTTTTTGTCTAGGTGATTATTAGTTTGCATAGTAAAGCAGTTGGGCATAATACACGTCATCTTCTATCTATCTCTATATCATCACACCAGATCCCTTGCGAGGTAGGTAGATAGTACAGAGTTCCAACTGGTTCTTTCCTTACATACCTCTCTGGCTTCCTCTACCCTCATAGTTCGTCTCATACACGCTCGCCGGTTACGGAGACTCTTGACTTGATCTTCAGATAAGACTCGGTCTATTTGGTCATGGTAAGATAGTCTGGGTCTTCCCCAGTACCTACATCCTTCCACTTTCGCATCGTATATCTGTTTTGTCATTCTTTCTTCTGACATTCTTTCTATATACCCGAACCAACGGAGCATACCCTTTCTCATCTTTACACCGATACTATCTTTCATACCTAATCGCTTTTTTACTACGCTGTTGCGAATACACGTCATCTTATAATGATAACTAGAAGGAGAACAGATCGAGAATTCGTTTTGGGTTTTACGTAAAAATTTACGTAAAAGAAAAGGTTTTTTGTCACACAATTTAAAGAGTTTACTTTGATTAGATATGAATGAATAAAATTACATGCATTGCGCAACTTTTTGTTCCAATTTAATTAAATTAGTTTAGGCAGCTAGGGAGTAACAATACACGCAAACTATAGTACAGCAAAGATATTTTGGCCAGTGGATAATATTGGTGAGAAATTAGGGTTATCATTTAGTAAATTTTCCAACTTCCAGGGGAAAAATATAAACAGATGGGTTCGCACAGTTACTAATTAAATAAAAATCTTTTATAAAAAAAGGTAAACCGACTTCAAAAAGCAAAAAAATAAATATTTGAAGTCGGTGCTGGTTGGTGCAGTCGGTTACTTGGCACCGACTTCAAATATTTATTTTTTTGCTTTTTGAAGTCGGTTTACCTTTTTTTATAAAAGATTTTTATTTTACAATTTTAAGTGACCAGTGAATTATTCTATAGTAGGGTACCTATAGGATTGACGTAATACCCATAATATCTCAATTTACACATGCCTATTGTTTGTCGTTGAGGAGTTCCCTGGTGTATCTTCTAAGTCCAAGGTCCAATGTCAATAAAATTAATATGGGACCACCTTGGAGATATACTGAACCCAATGCAAAAAAAAATATCAAAATCGGTCCACAATTGACGGAAATATCGCTGAACATACATAAAAAAAAAAAAAAAAAGGATTCATACAACCGAACATAGAACCTCCTCCTCTTTGAAGTCGGTTAAAAAGAACTTGGGTAAATTTCATAGCAAACGGCAACTCTGCGACTGTCATGAAGTGACATTTCACTTGTTGACAGCGTCAGTCCCAATTTTGACCGCGGGCAAAAATATCCTTGTGGGCACTGTTCACAAAAAATCTTGCTTCAAGCTTTGTCTTTCAGCATCAGGTTTGGCGACCACATAACATTTAAGTGGTCGCCAAACCTGGACGTGGAACTGTGTTGGAATTCTGTACTCTCAGCGTACCTAGATAGAATGTTATGGCAAGCACCACGACGCCGGCATAGCTCGAAGCAGCCATTAAACTATCCTCCAAAGAAAATAAACCGATCCATATTTATAACAGACTAATACCTCTATCTTCACGTGGATAAAGCCGTAAATTACGGTACACTCGTAAATTCCACGTAAACGTCATTCACACAACCTTGGCCTTAATAGAGATGTTTTCGACTGTTTAGAAATATGAGGTCAGAGGAGTATCTCCGGTGAGAAATGGGACATTTATCGTTGGGTTAGAATACTTTTAATACACAGGTCAATGTTAAACGGTCATAGTTTTATTCGATTTTAAAAACTAGGTTGGATTTTGATACTGGATTTTATGCTGACTTTTAATGTGTAATAAAAAAATGTAGGGCATCTATATGGGTATCATAAAAGGATTGACGTAAGGAATAATGCATTATAAATATTATACAAGGTTGGAACTCTTTCTGCCTACTTCGCAAGGGATGGCGTCATGGGATAGATAGATAGCGGTGCTCCTAGAATTTGCAGGATATGGTGTTCTTAGCGATTACAAAGATTAAGTTTGCGTTTGGCTCAGTCAGTCATTAGTTTCTCTATCTATCTATATCAACACGCCATATCCCTTGCGGGGTAGGCAGAGGGTACAGAGTTCCAACTGGTTTTTCCCTTACATGTCTTTTTGGCTTCCTCCACTCTCATAGTTCGTCTCATACACGCTCACCGGTTACGGAGACTCTTATTTATTTATTTATATTTCCATCGCTGCACTTACAGACTTGCCAAAACACCCAGGGAGCTATTTTATTACATAAAAATAAATTCGTAATGGTACATACAGTAAAAAATATTTTTCGCTTAGGTTAAAAAACTTATACAATAATTTACAAATTGTTTTAATATTGAATTAAATATATCTAAATTTGGATTCTGAGCAATTCTCTTAGCATGTCCTTCAGATAAGACTCGGTCTATTTGGTCATGGTAAGATAGTCTAGGTCTTTCCCGGTTCCTACATCCTTCCACTTTTGCATTGTATATCTGTTTTGTAATTCTATCTTCTGACATTGTTTCTATATGCCCAAGCCAACGGAGCATACTCTTTTTCATCTTTACACCGATACTATCTTTCATACCTCTTCACTTTCTTACTACGCTGTTACTTATTACTTTATATTACTGAATAAATTTATGAAAAACTTCGTACAAAGACGATCTCTGCTGGGACTTTTAGGGCGTCACCACCCTCAAATAAAGTCTGAAGTAAACTAATCGACAATTGCAGTTTTAAGTAAGTTGATGTGCAAATTTCATCACTGAGTAACCCTATCTGCCCACAGAGCAAAAAGGACTAGTAAGGTAAGTCTTTGTTCCGTATATCGGACGGTTACACCAGTTTTAATTGCCGAGAATTGCTACTCGAGAAGTAACTAGTCAGCACTTCACTTGAGGGTGGTAAAAATGACATGACGGACGATTTAGCGGAGTGGTTAAGAGCTTAGCTTAAGCCGCTCCACCCACTAATTAAATAGTCGCGGTTTCTATTCCTGCACGAGACAAATCTTTTTGTGATCCACAATTATTTGTTTAGGTGTGGGTGTATTGTGTATGTGATTTATCATGTTAAAAAAAAAACAAAAAAAAGAGGCGGTAAGTCTGCCAAAAGTTTCACGTACCGTCCAACAAGGGGGTGGGGATTTAGATTTTTTGTAAAAAAGGAAAGAAGAGTATAGAGTGCCGAGAAAAGAAGAGTATAAAGTCAGTAACATAACGTATTGTGTTATAAACACAGTTAAAACTTGTGTTAACACGTGCTGACGTCACTCGGCACCCTCGTCACAATGCTTTTGACACATTTGATTTGGAAATAAAGGACATGCTACGGAGTCATAGTATTATATTGCTTTTATTTTAATGAAATCCGCGTATCTGAAGCCCCAGTTTAATATTTAAATGGGTACAGAGGTAGAATACCTCTATTATGATGGTAAAAATTGAAAAAAATACAAGATATAAAAGGTCGCTCCTCAATTCAGATGTGTACGGCTCCTCAGTGCTCGGCTATTAATTCGCAGTCGGTATATTTTGTACTTAGATTTTTTATGACAGATTCACTGTATTAAGCATATGGTGATCAACAGTTTTGCATTCGATGTGGTGCAAATTTTTATATTTGTCTCTACTTTCAGATTTATATTGGGGTACACCCATTAGGTCGCACGCCATTCGTTAAAGCTAAAACCAACATTACAAAAAAAGTTACAAATATCAAAATTATTACAATTTTTATATCTACCACGGGATACGGAAACTCAGTGGGCTAGTATTTTATCTATAATGGTTTTATTCCATGGGTTTTTTCCTTTCCGTTCAGGAAAGCTGAAATCATTCCTAGACGAGAGAGATCTGTAAAGAAAGCGCCTGTTGAAATTCGTAGTTTTAGCTTATTGCGCTAGGAATCTGGCATGACAATGGATAGAATAGATTTTATTTTTTAGTTCCCACTCGTGTCGTTAAACTTTTATATATAAATGGGAACACAATTCTCACTAACAGTCACGTCAACAACTAACAACTGAGCTAGTTTCCCGACAACTCAGAAGTAATAGCAAGTTAGTTAATTAGCAACACGTCGGCAAGTCGGCCAACAACGGAGGGTTTTCAAGAGCTCTCGTAGCCTCTTCCACTGACGTATATTGAAGTAATTTTCTTAATGTGTTTTTCTTTCTCTTCTTTGACATATTTATGCTAAATATCGATCTGTTTATTGTTGAATTGTTCTATTGAGACTATCATGCCTACATTCCCAAAGGGAGGGTGACAAAGGTGTAAAGAATACACCCACTCTTCGCCGACATCGTTAGTTCCCATGTAATATTAGGCGAGCTACCGAGGCTATGCCATTATACCGGGGTCAGTGGTGGACTTCAGACTCGCCCTCTAATACATAGAGATGTATTATTGTTGGCGAAAAGTGGGTGTCCTAAATACACTTTTGCTATCGTCGCTTGAGGAATACATAGGCGTAACGGCACTACGCTTATAACTGAAAAGTGATTCGAGAGAGTAATTTGTTTCGTTAGTTTTCCATTCTAAGTGATTTGTAAATTGAATAAATTTTTGGATGTCAATTTTACTAAAAAAAAGTCTGTTGTTGTACCCTAAACGAGCGACATCATACTTATCACATCGTTAACATTGCCATCCATTAAATAATCATAAAACATACAACAATAAATATGTATTATAAATTGTAATGCCAACCCTAAAAAGTCGTAAATCCAAAAATAATATGATCCAATAACCCTAACAACGTTTGATACTCAAACAGCCATTAGACATTTTACGAATATGAAACGGTGTATACCCAAAAATAGGTTGCCATTAAATATGCCTTTTTAGGCAAACAGCTTTAGCCATTACGGAGACCTTTTGAAAATTGAAATTAAAGACTCACATGATTAGGAGACAAAAGTCCCGCAACTTTTATCACTTGGGATTACATCGTACAATGTGGCCCGACCGCTGTGTTCTTACCAAACTCCAAGGTTAAACAGCGTTCGACTCGGTCGGCCTGGGATGGGTGACCGTTGGTGGCAATTTTTCATATTCCCGTAGCCATTGGTCCCGATTACCACTTAATGTGGTAGTCGTTAAGCCAAGTTGGTAGCCTATAGGCGGCTTGATAAGTTCCAACAGCAGGTGGCCACAAATCTGCCTCCGCCAATCCGCACTGGGTCCGCGTGGTGGAGTATGACCTCATCTCTCACACCTCGATTTGCGAGAGAAAGCCTTTGCCCAGCAGTGGGCAGTATAGGGTGATTTTATTTATAACGCAGCGAGCGGCTCGGCCAGTTCGAGGTGGCATTTGGCATTTCCATGTTTGTCTCTGTAATATGAAGGGAAGTGAGGCCGATTGTGACCTAATGGTTTAATCATCAAGCCAAGTTGAATACCTTATGTGTGGCTCGATAAGTTTCAGCAGTAGACCCGTCAAGTCTGGTGACATTGCGTAACCAAAGGCCTCTAGCCTTAGCACGAGAAGAGAAGAGAGAAAGAATTAGAGCACATTTTCTAAATATGTAAGATATGTATATTCATGTAGTATATTTTATAGTAATGTATAGCATGTAGTATATTTGTAGATATATATATGTAGTTTATACCTTTTCTATTTATAAATATCTTTTCTCTCCTTTCTTTTGTGTTGTAACCTTATTCCTATCCTCATTATGATCATTTGTTTGCTGGTAGAAAACTCGACTTTCAGTTAAGCTCGCCTTTGTACATTAATTTCTATCTATATCATCACGCCAAATCTGTTGCGGGGTAGGCAGAGAGTACAGAGTTCCAACAGGTTCTTTCCTTACATAGCTCTCTGGTTCCTCTACTCTCATAGTTCGTCTCATACACGCTCGCCGGTGACGAAGATTTTTGATTTTTCTTTCAGATAAAACTCGGTTTATTTGGTCGTGGTAAGATAGTCTAGGTCTTCTCCGGTACCTGCATCCTTCCACTTTCACATTGTATATCTGTTTTGTCATTCTTTAATCTGGTATTCTTTCTATATGTCCGAACCAACGGAGCATGCTCTTTCTCATCTTTATACCGATACTATCTTTCATACCTACTCGCTTTCTCACTACGCTCTTGCTAATGCGGTCGGTCAGCTTCACTCCGCACATCTTCCGCATTTCTACATTAATTTACTTAGTATTTTTAATTTGACGACCATTTAGCGCAGTGGTTTAGAGCTTGAACTGCTCCGCCCACTGTGTCTAATAGTCGCGGGTTCGATTCCCGCACGGGACAAATCTTTGTGTGATCCACAATTATTTGTTCCGGTCTGGGTATTTGTGATTGTGAATTTTCATGTTTGTAAACGCACCCACGACACAGGAATAAATCCTAGTGTGGGGCTAGGTTTAAAAAAAAAACATTTGTTACAATTTTTTAAGTGAATAAAGAATTAAGGAGAAGTAATGCTGGAGAGTAAGCGTGCTATCACGTTCATGCTTATTTAGTTAATTTTTAGTGTGACAAGGATGGTATATCAACTTTTTCCATGTTGCCTCATCACTTTTGTTCAGGAACAGAAGTTGCAGAGTGTAGACGTGTGTAGCGCAGCAATATGGACGAAAGATAATTAAAATCTTTTCAAGCGATACGTTGCAACCGATTATGTGGGCGACATAGGTCAAGGGATGAGATGTCACGCGATTTCGTCTGACGTCACCAGCAATACGAGTCGTTTTGGAACGACGTCACCTGACAAATGTTCCGTGACCTATATTGTCCAGATCTATGTAAACGGCCCCGAAGAGGTTCCATAGGTCTATCCATTTTGTTTCGCAAAAAATGTCTATACTCGACGGAGACAAGGAACAGGGTATAGGATGTCGCTAGGCTTGTAGAGCGACATCGTTTGACTACGTCTGACGTCACCAGCGGTAAGTGTTGCGGGATATTTGTCATCTAATGAATACGAGGCTTTATTTACCCTCGGTGTTCTTATACCGGATGAATTTGCATAATTTACAAAGAGCTGTTTAGCTTTGGGTTGAATATTATTTTGAAGTTTGGGTAGCGACTGAGACTTATTACGTCTTGTCTATGTTTATATTATCTTTATCTTGTGTAATCATAACCTGTACTTTATGAAATTTAAGTTTAAATTTGGATTTTAAACTAGATTTAGTTTAATTTTTTTGGGAGATTATAATTAGTAATTTTCTTAAAACTTTTCACTCAACAGGAAGAAGCACTGCCTCGTTGATCTAGTGACAAAGCGCATCGCTTGGTGATCACGAGGTCCTGGGTTCAAATCCTAGGTAGGATAAATGAAGATTTTAAACGAAAACTTCCGTGTATGAGTCCGGAGTCTGGGATGGTGCCCGGTATATGGCAATAGGCTCGCTCTCTATTACATGGGACCTAACATCGTCAGCGAGAAGTGGGTGTGCTCCCATGAAATAGGGGGCGAGCCTATTGCCATATACCGGGCACAATTCCAGACTCCGGACTCATACTGGAAATTTTTCGTTAGAAAAACTATATTTGTCCGACCTAGGATTCGCCCAGGACCTCGTGATCATAAAGCGATGTGCTTTGCCACTGGACCAACGAGGCAGGCCTACTGAACCAACGAGGCAGGAAGTTTGTATATTTAGATGTTGTTTACTCAATCACGCAAAAACGGTCAAACGGATATGGATGAAATTAGGCACACAGCTAGTTTGTTACTTGGATTAACACATAGGGTACTTTGGATCCCGGAAAAATGTAAGGTTTCTGCCTAAGTCAACGCGGACGATGTCGCGGGCACAAACTAGTACTCTATATTTTACAAAAGTTGGTGAACATAAAAACCAACTTATGAGAAATACAATTAAAATATTTACGGACGGACGATTTAGCGTAGTGGTTAAGAGCTTGAGCCGCTCCGCCCACTGTGTCTAATAGTCGCGGGTTCGATTCCCGCACGGAACAAATCTTTGTGTGATCCACAATTATTTGTTCCGGTCTGGGTATTTGTGTATGTGAATTTTCATGTTTGTAAACGCACCCACGACAGAGGAATAAATCCTAGTGTGGGGCTACGTTTTATTAAAAAAAGAAAAAGAATATATACAAGCTGTAACATAATAAACGCAAGACCTGAAAGTAGTTTGTTCTAAATCGGTAATTGAATTGATTCCAACTATTTTTAAAGTATTTTTATTTTACGAAAATTTTGAAAAAATTCGGTTACCGTTAGTGAGCTGTTATACTTTCAAAGCAATACGGAGATTTCAAATGCATTTCTAAAACGTATTTCTCAATTCGCACACATAGGTGCAAGTTTCATTGTTAATTGGGGTACAAAAGTGCTAAAAAAACACCGTCACGCCTATATTCCCCAGCGGCGGTGGCAGAGGTGCACTCCACGATGTTAGGTCCCATGCAAGCCTATTGCCACACACCGGGCATAATTCCAGACTCCGGACTCATACTGGGAATTTTTCGTTAGAAAAACTACATTTGTACGACCTAGGATTTGAACCCAGGACCTCGTGATCACAAAGCGATGCGCATTGCCACCAGACCAAGGAGGCAGGCAAAGTGCTAAAAGGGGTAAAAAAAAATTGGAATCTTGGTTTTCCTATTGAATTTGTGAAGCATTTATCTAATCGGGGTGTCTGAGGCCTTGCGTTATTTACGATACAGCTTATATTTAGATCAACACAAATAGGTTGATTTAATAATAATTGATAGGTGATTTTACACAAAACTAAATTGTGCAAGCACAATTTAAAAAACACTTAAAATGTTAAGCTACTTATGTATGCTAATCGTACAATTTAAAATGAACTCCACTGTATTCAACCCTATACTGTTGCTCGGGTTTAAAATTAGCACGCGTTCGCTGGCCTGTGAAATGTCCGCCCGAACGCTCACAGCTTTTATCCCAAATCAGTGGGGGGTTTAATCTGTGGGGGAGAGGAAAATATACCTAAAAGCACCTATATTGTTGTTTACTTAATGAAGACAGCTCGTTATGAGGCTTCAGGTCCATTTTTAAATGAAATGGGTTGGAAAAAATGTGCTGCGATTTTGACAGTGGATTTGTTCAACGTATGTGGATATTTAAATGATTGAAGGGTGTCTGTCTGGTTTTATATGTTGGTTTTTTCGTGTGGTAGGTGTATTAACGGGATAAAATTAAGGATTCGTGGTATTGTATTTAGTTTAAAAGGATCTCTATTTATGTCCTACCGCCAGATCACTTGTGGTTTAGGTAGATACTACAGAGTTTCATCAGGTTATTTCTTTACATACCTTTCTCATTCATAATGCAAGTAAAAGATATAAAAGAACTTTATGATTAAGGAGGTTAGAGAAATATAATATAGTACACAATATCTATTTTTATTATGTAAAAATACTATGTACGTGCACGTAATGTAAATGTACAGTCAAGAGTTTCCGTAACCGGCGAGCGTGTATGAGAGAGGTATGTAAGGAAAGAACCTGTTGGAACTCTGTACTCTCTGCCTACCCCGCAAGGGATCTGGCGTGATGGCGTGGCGACGGACGATTTAGCGCAGTGGTTAAGAGCTTGTGCTGCTCCGCCCACTGTGTAGAATAGTCGCGGGTTCGATTCCCGCACGGAACAAATCTTTGTGTGATCCAAAATTATTTGTTCCGGTCTGGGTATTTGTTTGTGAATTTTCATGTTTGTAAACGCACACACGACACAGGAATAAATCCTAGTGTGGGGGTACGTTTAAAAAAAAAAAAAAAAAAATAAAAAAAAATAATGATATAGTTATATAGAAATGTACATTTTTCTCACGCCAAAATCATTATAAAACTACTTACTAAAATAACAGTGGCTCTCAGGTACTTAATCAAAATCCATAAAAAGAAACTCCACAAACAACTTCGAAAAGAAATACTATAGTATATATGCTTATTTTTAATTCACTACAATCCTTTATGAAGGACAGCGGATACCAGCTTCAGTTCTGTGAATACATTCATGCGTTATTCAAGGAATAGGCGAGGGACTTTATGAGTGACAGCCAGACGCGTGGCATTCGAAACAGACCTCGTTGGTCTATTTGTATTCTTGAAGAGGGTGCTAGTTATGCCTTTTTATTATTTTAAATATGATCTTTTAGATGTCTGATAGAGTTTTGGAATTACATTTAGTATTCTACTCGTATGCTGTCAAAACTAATATACATGTGAATGAATGAATGAATTATTTATTTGTCATAACATAGGTATGGAATTAGATCTTAATACTATGAACAGTCTCACTATATATCACCCTAAGGGTATACAAAGGTTCATATTAATAATAAAATGGAAACATTATTCGGTTAAAAACAATCAAAGAAACACAGGTATACAAAGTGCATGCTAAGGGTATACAGAAATGCATTGTAATAATAAAATGAAATTAATACTTGGTTAAAAGGAAATAAAAATAATGTAATAATAAAATATTATGTCAACAACAGCAAATTATACTACATGTCATACTGTAACAAGTCATTGTATAATGTCAAATTAATATGTAACTCAAACACCGTTTAAATGTCATGGTCATTTAAGAAGTCGCCTATGCTATAATAACATTTTCCTACTAAGAACATTGACAATTTAGATTTGAATTCCTTTATTTGTAAGGTTTTGAATTCATTTGGGACCTTATTAAATATATGGACGGCCATACCTAATACGCTTTTTCTGGCAGCTGCACTTTTACAACCAGCTTTATTTGTTATTTGGTATTCATATTGCTTTCTAGTTGGTAGTTTTCTCACATCTTCTATATTGTTAAATAATTTTATGTTCTGTTTTACGAAAATTGCCATTTCCAATATATATAGTGACATTGTTAGAATTTTTAATTGTTTAAAGAAGGGTACACAACTATCTGTCATTTTCAAACCACAAATTGTAGTTTTTTCTTTAAGGTAATACCTGTACATAACTTTATAGTGTTTGTAACCAAAGGGATTGAAAAATAATTCAAAATTAGAGAGAATATAAGCTGTTATATACAATCTTCAATATTCTTTCCCTTTAGAATTTGCGTCGTTTTTGGTTAACAAGTAGATTATATTAAAAGTTACACCTTGTACTCGTACGTATTATATTTAAGGCTAATAATAGATTATAATATACGTACAGAAGCAGTAATAGCCTAGTGGTTAAAACGTTGGACTGCAAAGTCAGAGTTCTTGCGTTCAAACCCAGGCACGCACCTCTGTCTTTTTAAAAGCACAAAATAATTATCTCTTGCTTTAACGGTGAAGGAAAACATCGTGAGGCAACTTGCATGTCTTAAAGTTTCTTAAAGGTTTGTAAAGTTAGCCAACCCGCACTAAGCCAGCGTGGTGGACTATGGCTTAAACCCTCTCAGTTTGAGAGTAGGCCCGTGCCCAACAGTGGGACAGTTTCTCTTAACAGACCTGATATTATTATTATATTATTAATGTAAAGGATGTGCGTATTAAAAATTAATTATTACTTGCTTTAACGGTGAAGGAAAACATCATGAGGAAACCTGCATGCCTAAAAGTTTTTCAAAGGTGTGTGAAGTTCGCCAACCCGCGCTGCGCCAGCGTGGTGGACTATGGCCTAAATACTTTCAGTTTGAGTGGAGGCCAGTGCTCAATAGTGGAACAGTTTTTCTTAACCGACCTAATATTATTATTGTATCATTAATATATGTACAGATGTAATGATATTGCTGTTAAAACGGAATAAACCCACCTACAAATTTGATTATTTGACGAAGCACTCTAATTGCAGACACTTTTGAAGAACTTTGATACACCTAGCAACTCTTAACTATTGAAAAAGATACCAATTATACATAGTTACTATAAGATTCATTAATTACAACGATATAAACAAAGACATTAAAAATGTTTTTAAAAGAAACAAATTTGCTAAATTATAGCAAAGAAAACGCCGCTACTTTTTCATAACAAAATACCTAACAATTCGTACGCCGAAAGTTTAGCAAAAACTTGAATCACTTTGTCTTCTACGCTTTATTAAATTTTGTATAAAGACCGTACCATGAAAGTCAGAATCAAAACAAACAATGTATTTACTTAGGCCAATATGATAAATATTTACATCTACCAAAGTGGCGACCGCCACTTGGTCTCCACCCAGAAGATCCGGAGAGAAACCCAGAGGGCTAGTCTTTTAACATAATTTGTTTTGACTGGTCTTTTTGATAACCATTATACTCTGTTCACACTAAAATGAGGAGATGAGGTGATATAATGTTTTATTTGTTTTATATCTATCTATCTATCTATATCATCACGCTAGTACCCTTGCGGGGTAGGCAGAGAGTACAGAGTTCCGACAGGTTCTTTCCTTACAGACCTTTCTGGCTTCCTCCACTCCCATAGGTCGTCTCGTACACGCTCGGTTACGGAGACTCTTGACTTGCCCTTCAGATAAGACACGGTCTATTTGGTCATGGTAAGATAGTCTAGGTCTTCCACGGTACCGACATCCTTACACTTTCGCATTGGATAGTCAATATTTTGTCATTTTTCTTCTGGCATTCTTTCTATACGCGCGAACCAACGGAGCATACCCTTTCCCATCTTTACACCGATACTATCTTTCATACCGATACTACCTACACGCTTTCTTACTACGCTGTTGCGAATACGGTCGGTTAAATTAGTCTATGGTGTCTCATAGGTGGGCAAAGCCCTTCTCTCACAAATTGTGCTGTGGGAGATTAGGTCAAACTCTACCACACGGGTCCAATGGGGATTGGTGGAGGTAACTTTGTGACCACCTGTTGTTGGAACTTATCAAGTTACGGGTAGTGATTTACCCATTAGTTCTTCTAGGTCAGTCTGAAATTAGTGACCGTTTGAGGCATTTTCATATTCAAGCATCTCCGTGCTTCGGAAAGCACGTTAAGCCGTTGGTCTCGGTAACCACTTTATCTAGTAATCGTTCAAGTTGGAAGTTTTATAGACGGTGTTATGAGTTTGAACAGCTCGTAACTACACATTGTAAACACCGTCACGCTTTCCCAAGCGGGGATGGCAGAAGTGTACTGTGTACACCCACTTTTCGCTGACGATTAAAATTGAAATACAACTGAAAGCTTAAGTCCATAAAATAAAACGTTAATCATTAAGACCATATTCCCGGGATTGGAGGCAAGAGAGCTGGCTGCGTTTCCTCGCTAAGCAAACTAATCTTTTGGGAAATAAATACTGGCAGAAAATTTTATTATTTTTAAAATCCCAAAAAGAATTATAATAAAATACAATGGTACGGGTTCATTTTCTAAAGAGTTTCATGTTAAACTGAGCTTCGGGGCTCGGACGACCCGCATATTTACTTTCAGTTAGTTTTTAATTAAATTTTTAACCGGACAGGGTCGTCCTGTCTGAGGAATGGTTTTAGGACACTTGGAAGCTAGAGAATTGTGAAATATTTATTATAGTACCAAGAGTATGCTCTTTTTTGTAGTGTTAATATTTAGTATTTGGAAGAAATTAATGGTAATTAAAAAAGGATAGACAACAGCTGATCTGGAGGTTAAAGCGTAGGCTGCTCCGTTAACTGGATCTAGTAGTCTCGAGTTCGATTCCCGCATGAGATTTTTTTTCAGCGTAGTTCCACATTACGATATTCCTGTGTAATGGGTGCGTTTACAAACATGAAATTTTCATACATTAATACCAAAACGAAAATTTGTTTAATATTGTCGGGGGTCGAAATCGCGACTATTCAATCCAAGGGGTAGGCGGGTTAAACTGTTAACTACTGGGCCAGGCGTCCAAAGAATCTTAGTGTGATCCACATATTTGCATAACAATTGCGCTGTTTAAGGCGTAATGACTATTAAAATTAGTCTGAAATATTAAAATCCAAACGTGTCTGACGCCTCATTAATAAATGTATGGCCGTTCGGAATGCCTTAAGTTGTAGTTTATAATTATGTTCAAGAATGTATCTTAATACAATTACTTGTTGAAATCCTATTAATGTACCCAGTCACCCAAGTGAGCTTTACCTCATCTCTACATAGAGCCAGTTTGAGTAACCCCAGAGCAGTTAAAATTAATAGAATATCGATAGACTGTGTTTTATCAGAAGGGCAAATTAAGAGTCTACGTGATAGGCGAGCGTGTATGAAACGAACTATGAGAATGGAGAAAGCCAGAGAGGTCTGCAAGGAAAGATTCTGTTAGAACTCTGCCTACCCCGTATAGGTTATGATATAGATAATGCAATGTCAATAGACCGTGTCTCATCTAAAGGACAAGTTAAGAGTCACCGTAACCGGCGAGCGTGAGAGTAGAAAAAACCAGAGAGGTCTGTACGGAAGAACTCTGTACCCTCTGCCTTCCCCGCACAGGATGTGGTGTGATGGTATAGATAGATATCTATCTATCCGTAATATTAATAATATTAATCTACATAGTCTCTCAATAGTCATAATATTACAAACTGTAATCCGCAAGTCCTGTATTATGCATAGATGGCGCTAAGGGAAAGTTTCGTAACGGACACCAAGAACTTTAAATTACTTTTTCAGTTTAAAACACTTGCCGTTAGTCTAGTACCAAGCGCATCGCTTTGTTATCACGAGGTCCTAGATTCAAATCCTAGGTTGGACAAGTTTTTCTTACGAAAAACTTCCTAGTATTACCTATACCTATACCTATTCCTAGTCCGGAGACTGGAATTGTGCCCGGTATATGGCAATAGGCTCGCCCCCTATTACATGGGACCTAACATCGTCGGCGAAACGTGTACTCAGTACACCTCTGGCACCTGCTTGGGGTATATACCCCTAAAAGAAAACACTTCAAATATTTCAGGTATTTTCAGAATATCTCATATACTCGTTTTGTAAAATTATACTAGAAGAAAACTGTAACCGACTAGGAAGTAAACGGTTAAACATAGTTAAATTGGTTTTCTGTCGGTATATTTAATATGGTATTATATATATTTATAAACTCAGAATTTTTTCGCTTTCATTTCCTAGTCGAGACGATAGCGAACAAAAAAAGGCTTTTCGATCTAAAATGCATCATTTTGATTTATAATAATAATAATTTTAGCCCTGTTAAGAAACTGTTTCACTGTTGGGCACGGGCTTCTTCTCAAACCCAGAAGGTTTAGGCCATAGTCCACCACGCTGGCCTAGTGCGGGCAAACTCTTAAGCATGCAGGTTTCCTCACGATGTTTTCCTTCACCATTAAAGCGAGTGATATTTAATTTATAGTACGCACATGCTTGTAAAAAAGCAGAGGAGGAGGAGGAGGAAACCCAGGCGGGTTTAAACCCGAGACCTCTGACTTTGCAGTCCAACGGTCTAACCACTGCAATTTTGCTATTTTGATTTATGTATAAATTTTATTTGAAATCGATAATTCACCTTTATGTGGTTACCAACAGATGGCGTGATAACACGGAAGGTATTGTAAGTCTATTTAGTTATATTGGTCTGAGATAGTAGCATAGACTAAGTTTGTGTAATACAGAAACAAGCTAAACAGAGGTCGGTTTTGGCAGAGTTTTAGGACCGTGACCGCTGTGAATGACAAATATTGTAATATGTTATTACAGAAGTTAGCTGAAGTTTAAAAGTTGATTATACGTGTATAAATTGTTTTAGTTCCACGTCTAAGATACTTAGGGCAGTGACTATACATTCAGAAAGTGTTAGTGCATAGATGACGACGTTCGACAGACGATTTGGTGCAGTGGTTAAGAGCTTAAGCCGCTCCGCCTACTACACACACCAGTAGTCGCGGCTCTCACAACACAGGAATAAATCCTAGTATGGATCCCCATATGTAGCCACATTCTCTTTTTTAAGTAATTTCGTTCGGAATGCCATTTTTGTAGAGTTTATCTATCAGTATTTTCAAGTATCGTTTGGGCACCCCTCAGTTAAAAATGAGATTTTACTGGACCCCTCCCCCCATTTTGAGCTTACGTAATTAATGGATGCTCTCAAAGAAGGTATACGTAAGTATATTAAAGTGATATGCCTTTTTTGCTATAGTTAAACAAGGAAACCTCATGAAGAACATGAATTTCATTTCAAATGCAATTTCAAAATGCAATTTGTTGGTAAAAAAGTAATAAAACATTTTGTGCAACAAAGACTATCACTCTCGCTGTTTGCTCAACGCTTTATGTGTACAATCATAGAAAAATATGTTCGAGTTAATTAATATCAATCTTAACGTCTCTTACAATAGGTATCATAAAAAGATCAGAGTTGCTCAGGCAGCTATGAAAATAGCTATGCTCGGGGTTTCTCCACCTAAAATCACCAATAAGAAGATTCGTAGAAGAACCAAGGTCACCGACATAGCCAAAAGGATTAGTAAGCTGAAGTAGCAATGGGCCACATAGCGCGAAGATCAGACGGGCGTTGGGGCAGAAAGATTCTAGAGTGGAGACCACGGATTGGCAAGCGCAGCGTGGGATGGCCGCCTACCAGATGGACCGACGATCTTGTGAGATTCACAGGAAGTTTTTGAATGCAGGTGAAATCGGCCCGGTTGTGCCGAAGAGCGATTGGGGAGGCCTATGTTCAGCAGTGGACAAGTAGGCTGTGATGATGAATCTTAATGTAGTGTACTTCAAACATTCATCGGTGAATACTGATAATATCAATGATTATTGTCTAACTAGACAACATGCCACTTTAAAGAATCAACAACAACAAGAAAAAATATACAAAACCATTCATAAAATGGTGTAAAATATTTTACGAATAATCTATCTATCTATATCATCACGCCAGATCTTTTGCGAAGAAGGCAGAGAGTACAGAGTACAGGCTTCCTCTACTCTCATAGTTCGTCACATACATGCTCGCCGGTTACGGAGACTCTTGAGTTGTCCTTCAGATGAGACACGGTCTATGTGGTCATGGTAAAATAGTCTAGGTCTTACCTGGTATCTATATCCCTCCACATTTGCATTGTTTTGCCATTCTTTCTTGTGACATTCTTTCCTTATGCCTGAACCAACGGAGCTTTCCCATCTTTACACCGATACTATCTTTCATACCTACACGCTTTCTTACTACGCTATTGCAAATTTTATAAATAATGTTTGTAATTTTTTGATATAACTGCTTTTTAAATTTGGTTTAAGTCTAAATTTGACCACTTTTTGACACTATAGTACTTCAAAACCTCTATTAAACGAAAAAAAGAAGACAACCAAAAGGGCTAAAAAGCTAAACCACCGATCCGAACTGGGTCCGGGTGGTGGAGAGACCTATTCTCTCTCTCCTAGATATGTGAGAGAAGGCTTTTGCCTAGCATTGGGACAGTATATGCTGACATTATTATGTTCTAGTGGCAAAGCGCATCGTTTTGTGATCACGAGGTCTTAGGTTCAAATCCTAGGTCGGAAAAATGTAGTTTTTCTAACGAAAATTTCCCAGTATGTGTCCGGAGCCTGGAATTGTGCCCAGTATATCGCAATGGGCTCGCCCCCTATTACATGGGACCTAACATCGTCACAAAGTGGGTGTACTCAGTACACCTCTGCCACCACCGCTTGGGGAATATAGGCGTGATGGTGTGAATTATAAAAAAAGCTAAAGCATTAAAAATTCGAACAGCTTGTGTGCCCCACAGTACTGAGTCCACAAATAGGCCTGCAGTGTCGTCGCAAATTAAAACCGCCGGACAAAGGCCTGTGTCCACTGGCCCGTGTATTCGATTAACTGCCATAAATGGACCCGTCCGGAGCCCGCCTGTTGAATAGCCTATATCTTTAGCTATTCTTGTATCACAACAGCGAACAGATGCGGTTTGATACAATTATGGGATTTTATAATTTCTTTCATCTATGTAGTAGGATGAGCAGTGATAGCCTAGTTGACCGTTGGACTGTAAAGTCAGAGGTCTCGGGTTCAAACCTAGGCACGAACCTCTGTCTTTTCGAAAGCATGTGCGTATTAAGAATTAACTATCAATTGTTTTTCCGGTAAAGGAAAACATCGTGGGAAAACCTGCAGGCCTAAATGTGTTTCGAAGGTGTGTAAAGTTCGCCAACCCGCACTGGGCCAGCGTGGTGGACTATGGCCTAAACCTTCGCAGTTTGAGAGGAGGCCCGTGCCCAACAGTGGGACAGTTTCTCAACATGGATATTATTATTATTATGCAGTTGGATACAGTTATGGGATTCCATAACGTATTTTGTTGTCTGTTGTAGTTTTTCTGACCCTTTTTAACATCGTCACGGCTATATGTCAGGTGGGTGTGCCAGAGGTGTACGTACACCCACGCACCCCTAATGATATTAGGTCTCTATGTAAAAGAGTCTAAATCTGGAATCATGTCCCCTATGATAGCAACACCATTATACCGGGCACAATTCCGGACTTTATACTGCTATTGATATTTATCGACAGAAAACCACACTTTTTCTGCCCCAGCATTCGAACTCAGGACCTCTTAATTTCCAGCCACACTGCGCTAGCTGATAAACGAGGAAGTTTTATTTTCTTCGAGTATACTAATGTAAAGTCCATGTACAACACATACATAAAACAACTATCAAATTATTGTCTCATTATGAATGTATAGGAATATTTCTTGCATAGGTTAATTAAATATCTCATTAACTGATGGGTCCTATTGTAAAATGTTTGCTTCAGCAGTAATATTTCTAAGAAGCCAAGGGGTATTAAGGAATAAATAGAAGGAACAGATATATTATTAATCATTATAACGTACCTATAATTATGTGTGTTTCTTGTTTGTTAATTAAGTGGGTAACTATTTTACTACTTAAGGATCCTAAGAAGAAGAGAGGAGACAAAATAGATATTATTTTCTCATTCCGTTTGTTAGTAATTCATCTAAGGATAGACACAAACTCTCAAACTCAAATCATTTTTTTTGTGTAAACCCTGCGGGGGCACTCACAAATGGTCATATTTGCATTTTTTTTTAACTTACGTATCTACCACCGGATTGGAACGCGGACTCCACTGAGAAGATCCGGCGAAAAACTCAGCGGGTTTGTTTTTTTGTTTAATTTTGTTTTCATTTTTGTGTAGATCTTAGTGGTTGTTTAGCAGAAAAATCTATCGAAAAAATCTAAGTAGCAATGCAAAATCTTACTTAGTATAAATATAATAGGCTCGCCCCATATTACATTGGGGCCTACCATAAGTCTGTATCGAGGTAACTTATTATGCAAAGTTACCTAATCGTTTTTATAACCGGTGAGCGTGTATGAGACGAACTATAAGAGTGGAGGTAGCCAGAGAGGTCTGTAAGGAAAGAATCTGTTGCAACTCTGTAATTTCTGCCTACCCCGAAAGGGATCTGGCGGGATGATATAGATAGATAGAGACCTAATTGTAATAATACTAGATCTCAGAACGATCATGTTTGAACGAAATCTATCAATCAATTGTTGTAAGTTAAAAATTATAAGTTTTAGTATAAATGTGGATTAACACTCGACCATCAAGGAGACAAGGCTACCAATCTCTGAAGAGCAAGTCAAGAGTCTTTATAACCGGCGAGCGTGTATGAGACAAATTATGAGAGTAGAGAAAGCCAGAAGGTTATGTAAGGAAAGAACCTGTTGGAACTCTGTACTCTCTGCTTCGCACGGGATCTGGCGTAATGGTATCAATAGATAGGTCTCTACCATCCCCGCTTAGGCAATATAAGCGTGACATTGTTTGATTTCTGTGTCCAACTTTACAGTTTTCTTATCAAACCCAAAACAAACATTCCTATCCAATTTCATTACCAAAATATTTAAGTAACTTCACTTAACCACATTAATACCAAACTTAATGGCGCAATAAAATGGAATGTATTCAAGAAATTTTACAGAAAGCTATCGTTCATATCGTTATCTCTAACTTGGGTTGTAAACGAAAAAGCAACCGTTTTACAACGCCCTTATTCGCTAAGAAAAAACGCGCTGAGTTACGGTAAGTTCGTGAAAAGATCATCATCATCACCATCTCATCATATACTTGTTCACTGCTGAACATAGGCCTCCCCAATCGGTCTCCAGTGCAACCGGTCCAATGCCACCTGCATCCAACGATTTCCTGCGATCTTTAAAAGATCGTCGGTCCATCTGGTAGGCGGCCGTCCTACGCTACGCTTGCTAATACGTGGTCTCCACTCTAGAATCTTTCTGCCCCAACGCCCGGCCGATCTTCACGCTATGTGGCCCGCCCATTGTCACTTCAGCTTGCTAATCCTATGGGCTATATCGGTGACCTTGGTCCTTCTACGAATCTCCTCATTCATGATTCGATTACGTCGCGAAACGTCGAGCATAGCTCTTTCCATAGCTATTCGAAATGATGAAATCATCGTGTACTCCAGTGGACTGTATTTTTTCACGACGTCATCGTAACACGGTGCGATCCGTGTTTGGTTGGTCATAGAAGAATACGACTCAGGGATATTATTAGCTATAACCAAACGCGGCGTGTTACAATAACTACGAGAAATGATAGCGCAGAGCTTAAGCCACTCCGCCCACTGTGTCTAATAGGCGCGGGTTCGATTCCTGCACGGGAAAAATCTTTGTGTGATCCACAATTATTCGTTCCGGTCTGGGTATTTGTGATTGTGAATTTTCATGTTTGTAAACGCACCCACGACACAGGAATAAAACCGAGTGTGGGGCTGTTTAAAAAAAATGAAAAGAAAATGTATTCTATACGTCACTGGAGTACTACTTAAAAATAATTTCACGAAGTTATCGTAACATGCCGCGTTGTGTTTTTGGTCATAGCGAATATGGACCCAGAAAGCTATAAAGCTATTATCATTACCAAGCAAAACTGTGTTAACCAAAAACAATTATGCATACCAATTTAAACTTTAATAATACGGTATAAAGTTTCATTTCGAGGAAAGATTGTTTAACACTTGATATCTTTTTGCGTGATTAAGTAAAAAGTTGACAATACTGCGCATTCGCTTATTATATTGTCGCTGTGCATTGTAAAATTTGAATGTACATATTTCATTGTAAATTGATACGTATCTATAATGTTTTAGAGATGGTTTTTGTATGTTATGAATATCACATGCTTTTTTTCGAAATGTTAATTTTTATTTAAGTTTTATTTGTTCCCATCGGGTTTCTATTTCATTATTTATTTTTCCTAGTTCCATGAATAATTATGAATATAACAGAACTGAAGTCTCTGCCTACACCAGAGGGATAAAGGTGTAAGTGTATGTATAATTAATCATAGCCATTTTCGATTTTTTCAATCAACTTTACCGAAGAATGAATTTAATACTAATCACATTAAAACTCAACATTCTTAGCTCTAAGGAACTCGATCGCATTTCTCAAGGCATTATCAGAAGGGCTTAACCGAAATAGATAAGGTCTATTGTCCAAGCTAAATGAAACGGCAACCAGAATAACGTTGAATAATGTACTTAAGATAACTTATTATAAATAACTCAGTTCTTGTTGATTTTACTTTAAATGTTTAGAAAATTGTTGACTACTTGAAAAAGATGACTGACTAACGAAAACGTGACTATATAATACATACATACACTTACGCCTTTATCCCACTGGGGTTAAGACACAGAGACTAGAGTTTGCCACAGACTACGATTCTGACGCATCTCTTTTGCTTCATCTATGTTCATACAGCGTGTGCTCAGCGAGCTTTGGAGAGAGCTATGCTCGGCGTTTCTCTACGCGATCGAATCAGGAATGAGGAGATTCGTAGAAGAACAAAGGTCACCGACATAGCCCTTAAGATTAGTAAGCTGAAGTGGCAATGGGCGGGCCACATAGCGCGGACGGGCGTTGGGGCGGAAAGATTTAGAGTGGCGACCACGTATTGGCAAGCGCAGCTTGAGACGATCGCCTGCCAGATGGATCGACGATCTTGTGAAAATTGCAGGAAGTCTTTGGATGCAGGTGGCATCGGACCGGTTACGCTGGAAAGCGATTGGGTAGGCCTATGTTCAACAGTGGACAAGTATAGGCTGAGATGATGATAATGATGATGATGATGTTCATACATCTCTTCATACATTTCCGTCGATTAAGTGTGCTACGCACTGGACCTTTTCCCAAAAGACTATTTTAATTTGGTAGTGATACGTTTTCCTTGGGTGACCTCTACCGACGCTTCCACTCACATTTGCTCGATATATTCCTTTCGACAGCCACCTGAGAGGATGTGCTCTCCACATGCCCATACCAATACAACATACCTCTTTTAATTCTTGCCACCACGTCATCCTTCAATTAACATCGGTCTCTAATCACACTATTCTTCATTCGGTCAGCAAGAGTGACTCTATTCTTTCATGCTTCTTTTGCCATAACCAACATTCACTGGCATACATAAGCATATATAATAATAAACTTAAATTAGAGGAATTGGGCTCGCGATAGGTAACATTTGAGATGACGCATGAAGTAGAGCAACTTGGTCCGAGGCTATAACCGCGATCGATGTCATCCACATTTATTTATCGGTCGCAGCATGTCACACGAAGAGGTTCCATACATTTTTCGTCAATTTTGTTGCGCAACACATGTCTAAACTCTATGGATTTTGCTATTTTTTGTTGTTGTTTGAGTGATCTACGCTGTTAGCCGCGGAGCCTTTACAGCTTTACTGGACAAGAGGCCGAGAGAGCAACCACTACGCTCGAGCCAAAAGGGCAAGGGCGCCTCAAGGAGGAACGGCCTGGGCTTGTGTAGTCGCTATGGGGCATAGGTGTCTCTTTTGTTCTTCAACTAAAGTGACGAAGTGTCAGTGTCTCTATACTTGTCGATTGACATCTATCGACTACTTCTGAAGTCACCACAACCTGTCGCGGCTCATTTATCCCGTAATAAATACTAGGTTTGGTTAAGGTACATTTTGGTTCCATCATTAAACCTGCAAGGTTCATAGTATTTTTTAGCTTCATAGTATTTGACATACTTACTACCTTTAGTGACAAATCTTTATCACTAAAGGTACATAAGTATGTTAATTTCAGCTCTATCGGATGTCAGCAAGTTTTTAAAAAATATTTTACAAATCTTTTTGAAGGATAAAATTCGTAACGAGTCCGTTAAATCCGACAAAGAACCAAAGTTACCGACATAGCTCGCAGACTCAGTAAGCTAAAGTGGCAGTGGGCTGGACACATCTGCAGAAGGACCGACGGCCGATGGAGCAAGCGTGTTCTAGAGTGGAGACCGCGACTTGGTAAGCGTAAGGTAGGACGGCCCCCAGCTAGATGGACCGACGACCTCAAAAAGGTCGCTGGGACAGACTGGATGCGGAAGGCGGGGGACCGTGTGCAGTGGCGCGTGTTAGGAGAGGCCTATGTCCAGCAGTGGACTGCGAGGCTGATTGATTGATTCATTTTACAAATTTTAAAACAAAAAAGCTGACATAGACCGACGGACGATTTAGTGCAGTGGTTAAGAGCTTAAGCCACTCCGCCCATTGGGTCGAATGGTCGCAGGTTCGATTCCCGCAGGGGACAAATCATTGTGTGATCCACAATTACTTTTTTACCTTTAAAACAGGCATTTAGCCTGGGTATTTGTGTATGTGAATTTTTATGTTTGTAAAAGTACCCACCACGCAAGAATAAATCCTAGTGTAGGGCAATGTTTTAAAAGTAAAAAAAAGATCGTCAAACATTCGAGCAAAGCAAGTTAAATAAAAGCTCCTAATAACAGACTCTAATGGCCTTAATTAGTTTTTCAACTACTTAACGGATGCTTTGTTGGTCTAGTAGCGCAAATTTCGGCTGACTGGATCCTAGATTCAAGTCGTAAGTTGGACAAATTGGGTTCTTTTTTTTCTATAAATTCTCATTTGGTACTGAGAAGACCGTAGTGAGAACAAAGTAGGAGAAATGAACGAAGAGGTAAATTACTATAAGGCGGTTTGAAGTAGATAACTGTCTATCTATATCATCACGCCAGATCCCTTGCGGCGTAGGTAGAGATGTTTGAGAGTTCCAATAGGTTCTTACCTTACAGACTTTTCAGGCTTCATCCACCCACATAAGAGATGAAATGATGAAAAAAATGAATGCAGAATTTGACATAAAAGACAAGCCCGCTGAGTTTCTCGCCGGATCTTTTCGGTGGACGCCGCGTTCCGATCCGGTGGTAGATTAGTAAATTAAAAAAAAATGTAAATATTACAATTTGTTCACACAGCGCAGGGGGTATGCAAAAAAACGATTTGATAAGTTTGTTTTGTCGTTTGTTTTCTTATTTTGTATCATTGTAGCAATAATTTCTGCATCAGTGAATACTAAATGCCAATCCGTTTCAACAATCCAGTGGAATAATAGATCGGTTGTAACCTGCCCTCGGCTGCACGCCAATCCACAATTCAATTGGGCCCAGATGGCAAGGTTGTAAGGTCAGAGCTTGTACTGTACCGTACTACGCAATGTACTTTGCAGATGAAGCTTGTAAAGCATAAGCTGAAAGCGGTTTGCAAATCATAAAAAACAGAATTCCGCCACGCTTAAGTCACACGTCACTTAAGTGACGGACGATTTAGCGCAGTGGTTAAGGGCTTAGCCCGCCCCGCCCACTGTGTCTAATAGTCGCGGGTTCGATTCCTGCACGGGACAAATCTTTGTGTGATCCACAATTATTTGTTCCGGTCTGGGTATTTGTGTATGTGAATTTTCATGTTTGTAAACGCACCCACGACACAGGAATTAATCCTAGTGTGGGACAACGTTTTTAAAAAAAACAACAAAACAACAACATGTAATGAAGATCTATCTATCTCTTGCAAAGTAGGCAGAGAGTAAAGAAATGTATAAAGATTTAATTATATTATAAAATGTTTATTATTTTTGACAATATTTCATCAGCCATACATTTAAATGAACCAAAACACGCGACAATTTTGCCCGGTGAAATTATAAGCCTCCTCGGGTAATAGCGTAGTCATTCACATACAAAGATATCATACGACAAAATAATGTACTCATAAGTGAATACATGAATGCACAGTTGTATGTTCTTAACATTTTCATATAAGAAAAAAGTAGCCTGTCTGCGACTGGATTATGTATTCTATGATAATTAGTCGAACTATGATAATTTTAGTTCGCCCTATCCGTCCGTACTACTGAGACAATTTGCTATTAAATATTAATGCAATTCCGTTTCAATAATCCAGCATAACAACAGATCAGTTGTAACCTGCCCTCGGCTGCACGCCAATCCACAATTCAATTGGGTCCAGATGGCAAGGTTGTAAGGTCAGAGCTTGTTCTGTATTGTACTAGGTAATGTACTTTACAAATGAAGTTTGTAAAGCATAAACTGAGAGCGGATTGTAAATTATAATAAAATTAATCACCGCGGGCCGGTAGAGATAAATTAAGTAATTGTAATATGAGGCGAATTTATTGATATTATACGCGGATCATTTCATATTCGGGATTGTTCCTTATAAAGACAAGTAAATCTTTATAGTAAACTAGTAAGGTAAGTTTGTCATGAAAACTTCTGCATCTATATATATGTCTATATCATCACGCCAGATCCCTTGCGGGGTAGGCAGAGAGTACAGAGTTCCAACAGGTTCTTTCCTTATTTACCTCTCTGGCTTCCTCCATTCTCATAGTTCGTCTCATACACGCTCGCTGGTTGCGGAGACTCTTGACTTGTCCCTCAGATAAGACTCGGTATATTTGGTCATGGTAAGATAGTCTAGGCCTTTCTCGGTACCTAAATCCTTTCACTTTCGCATTGTATATCTGTTTTGTTATTCTTTCTTCTGACATTCTTTCTATATGCCCGAACCAACGGAGGATACCCTTTCTCATCTTTACACCGATACTATCTTTCATACCAACATGCTTTCTTAAACTTGCAGCATAATTATTCTTACGAAATTATCTTACTTATTGACATTCTTGCATTTTTAGCCTGCGAACTAGATTAAAGGCGTTATAAGGTGCAGATAAATGTGGTATATATAGTTATATTCATATAAACAGCTGTTGAAATGCCAATAGGTTACTTACTTCGTCTTTTAAAGATTGTCTAATGCTCATTACTCGTATTTTAGCTAGGATATATGCAGTACGACTGTTATTATTCAGTTCATCATAAAGTTTATGACTTGCACTACACACTGCACGATTTCAAGCGAAACAGCCAAGGTTAAGCTCCACATGTGGCGCAGATTACACAAATAAACCATATAAGTGTTGATTGATTGTTACTCCGAAATACACTCTTTAATAGGTAAATAGAGCTATTTCATAGAGTTTAGTGACTTTTCTTTACCATGAGAAAATAATTTCGAAAAAATACCCTATGGCTGTGTGGTAAGACTACTTCATCGGTTTTGTCGGACATGGGGCCAAAAAGGAATCAAGATTGCTCATAATCTGAATATTATAAAGATTTCTATTAGGCAAATATCTAGAAGTAAAAAAATAAAACACCGTCACAACTATATTCGTCATGCAGGGTGGCAGAGGTGTGCTGAGTACACCCCCTTTTTGCCAACAATGTTATGTCCCATGCAATAGAGGGTGAGCCTATTGCCATATTCCGGGCATAATTCCAGACTCCGGACTGATACTGGGAGTTTTTTGATAGAAAAATTACATTGGCCAACCTAGGATTTGAACTCAGGACCTCGTGATCGCAAAACACATTATTCACCACTAGACCAACGAGGCAGTCAATAGTAAATAAATTTTCCAATTACTTTTGAACGTAATAAGTAAATAAATTTGCCAAATAAGACGGACTATAATAATTTGACAGACGATTTAGCGCAGTGGTTAAGAGCTTGAGCTGCTCCGCCCACTGTGTCGAATAGTCGCGGGTTCGATTCCTGCACGGGACAAATCTTTGTGTGATCCACAATTATTTGTTCCGGTCTGGGTATTTGTTGGTGAATTTTCATGTTTGTAAACGCACCCACGACACAGGAATATATCCTAGTGTGGGGCTACATTTAAAAAAAAAAAAAACAAAATTGAAATTATTTTGTACATATAATAGACCGTGTCTTATCTAAAGGGCAAGTGAAGAGTCTAAACGGCGAGCGTGTATGAGACGAACTATGAGAGTGGGGGAAGCTAGCGAGATCTATAAGGAAAGAACATGTTGGAACTCTATACTCTCTGCTTACCCCGCAAGGGGTCTGGCGTGATGATATTACATTATTACATACCTCTGTGGCTTCCTCCACTCTTATAGTTCGTCTCATACACGCTCGCTGGTTACGTAGACTCTTGAATTGCCCTTCAGATAAGACACGGTCTATCTGGTCATGGTAAAATAGTCTAGGTCTTCCCCGGTACCTACATCCTTCCACTTTCGCATTGTATGTCTGTTTTGTCATTTTTTTCCGACATTCTTTCTATATGTCCGAACCAATGGAGCATACCCTGATGATGAGAAGGGTATAAAACGTACATATTAGAACGACTATAATCCTAGTCTTTTTTATTCTACAATAACCCTAGACGTGAGGGTCTAAGAACGGTCTTTTGAACATTCAAGGATATATGGAAGATAAACAATAACACTTCGATTTGTTAGTCATAATTGGAATAGTTGACATAAGAAATAATGACATAATACATAGATTGAGTTCTTAGATTTACGCGAATATTACACATGAAATAAAACTATTTTTATCCCTCCCGTGACCATGGGTGCTGCAAAGCACTCGAAACGTCGGGAACTAAAAATAAAAAAATAAACCGCGATAAAATCCGTAAAATAGTTTTATTTCATAATACATAGATTTGTTTTAAGTATTTCAGTGATATGAGTGACTTTGTATGCCGGGACATAGAGATCTGTAATCCTATTCTATAGTTACTAACGCCCATTTGTACCTTTTGTCAACAAAAAAGACATTGAATTGAATTGAATTAAACATTAAAAATCTTATTTAAAAGATAAAAATGCTTGGATAGATGTTATTCCAGCTCCACTTGAGTCATGACAACCTATTCAACTGTTGTTAGTTAACATTCCCTCTCTTCCTTCTATTATTTTAAAACAATGTAATTTTTTTGTGCAATTTTATTGTAAATGACGGAACCATGTAGCTATTCTCGTAAATAGTATTATTCGCTTTTTTAACTTAGACTCACCTGATGACCAACCTACATTGTTCTCCCATACCCCACAACAGAATGTAGATAAAAAAGTTTGTAATTTTTTATTTTAAAAGAGTAACCGTGGCCTTCTTCTCCACAGGAATGACATTCCGAAGTGGCGGTAGAGTCTTTGTTACTTTTCTGACGATTCATAAATACTGTAATGGTTTACATGAATAAAAAATATTCTGATTCTGACATCTGGGTCCACACTTCACCAACATACAACGAGGAGTAGACCGCTGTTTTATATTCAATCTATAATAATTTAAAATAAAAAAAGACAATAAACACTGTCACATCTATATTCCCTAAACGTTGGTGGTAGAGGTGCTTTTCGCCGACGATATTAGGTCCCATGTAGGTAATAGGGGGCGAGTCTACGTTTTTGTGTAAAATTATCTTCAGACATTTAAGTCACAGCTTTCAATGAAAACTAATGAACTGTGATTGAAAATGACTTACACAGCCCCATAAAAGAAACAAAAAATATCCAATCAAAATCCCTTCCGTTACCTGCTGGTGTTCAGCATCGGAAACTGGGGCGCAAGATGAAAGACACTCATTAGCCAACTGGAAAATCTACAAAAAGCAAAATGGTTATCTACGCGACGAAGCGAATGAACACTTGAATTGAAAAATATCATTAATTTTGCGTCAATACAGTAAATTATTAGTGATCCATTTTCTCTTGTGGATATCGTTAAAGAGTCAAAATGCCTATTAGAGTTAAGGAATATTTACTGATACGTACTTACTGAAAAGTTTAATTTGTTTGAAGAAAAAAATCTATAGAACAATTTCCAGTATCTGTCCGGAGCCTGGTATTTTGGGTATAAAGGTAATAAAATTGTAATTTCAAAAGACCTTTTTAAAAATAATATTTATAGCAAAAAACACAGCGAACGCTTAGTTTAGTAGTTCCTACGCATTCCTTTCGGCTCCATCATTAGACCCTGGATATCATCCGGATCTAAGGTACTCGTCAAGACAAATCAAACGAGCCTAAACACTGCGGGGTTATATTGGTCCTTGTGTGGTTCCATTAGCTACCTTTCGGCTTCATCATCAGACCCTGACCACTATCTGGTTGTATAGTACTTTTCAATACAAATCTAACAAGCCTAAACACGAGGGGGTTACGTTGTATAGTTCACATGTTCCTATGGCCACCTTCCGACTCCATCATCAGACCAGCTCCATGTTAGTATATTATTGCATTGTCATCGGATGTATATACGTATGTAAAATTTCAGCTCAATCGGATAACCGCAAATGCTTGAAAAATGGATCACAAGATTAGAACTGGAAAGACAGACAGACATACGAACATATCAAGTTATATAAAAGCTTGTAATAGGCTCGCCCACAATTACACTAGGTAAATAGTACATCTCTCCTACCCCCAGCTTGGAGAATATAGCACTGCCATTTTATTTTTCATTTTATTTGTATAAAGGGTATTCAGATACTTTGCCGCGTGGTTCCCGGTTGCCGCGTGGTTCCCGGCTTAGAATAGGACCAACCCATCTCATCCCATCGGGTGTCGTACAAGGCGACTAAGGGAAAACTAGGGAATGGGCAGCAGCGTTCCCTTAACACTTCGACGACCAATAACTGCGCTCGCCAACCCGCCTGCCAAGCGTGGCGAGTATGGCAAACACCCCCAATTATGGAAGAAAGTAGGAAAACCAGGCCCCTAGTCCCCGGCGGTCCTGTTCGTCCTGGCCACGGTAGCAGCCATGGTAACGACAGGACAAGGGGTGCTAAGAATCTCCGGCAGAGATTCGGCTACCACCAAAACCGAAAATTGGCCCTGGTGACATACAACGCACGCACATTGAGGTCAGATGAGAAGCTAGTTGAGCTGGAAGAAGAGTTAAACAAGTTGCGGTGGAGTATTGTTGGTTTATCGGAGGTCCGAAGAGAGGGCGAGGACACGATAACCTTAAAATCCGGCAACTTGTTTTACTACCGGGAGGGCGAACAGCAGTCCCAAGGTGGTGTCGGATTTATCGTCCACAAGTCACTCATAAACAACGTTGTGTCCATTACTAGTGTGTCGAGCAGGGTAGCGTACCTGATACTCAGAATATCCAAAAGATATTCGCTGAAGGTCATACAGGTCTACGCACCGACCTCGGCATACTCAGATGATGACGTCGAAGTTATGTATGAGGACATTAGTAGAGCCATACATACTTCCAAAACACACTTTACAGTGGTTATGGGTGACTTCAATGCGCGGCTGGGCAAACGGGGCGATGATGAGTTGAGAGTGGGGCAATTTGGATATGCGCAGCGCAACCCCAGGGGTCAGAGGCTGGCCGAATTTCTGGAGAAAGAGGGACTCTTTATGATGAACTCTTTCTTCCAGAAGCCGCCTCATAGGAAATGGACCTGGATGAGCCCTGATGGTTCCACAAAAAATGAGATAGACTTCATCATGAGCACCAAGCGACAAATATTTAATGATGTCTCCGTGATTCATAGGGTAAAAACCGGCAGTGATCACCGAATGGTCAGAGGCACATTAAATATTAATGTCAAAATGGAAAGATCGCGTCTGATGAAGTCTACGCTCCGACCTACTCATGCATATATCCAAAACCCCGAGAACTTTCAACTCGAATTGTCAAACCGCTTCGAATTGCTAGACAGCAGCGCATCAGTGGACGAAATCAACAACAGGCTGGTAGAGACTGTTCATACGGTCGGGTCCAAGTATTTTAAGACCCACCGTAAAAATAGGCCTCAAAAACTATCTGACTACACCCGAAACCTCATGGCTGAGCGACGTTCCATGACGCTCCAAACCTCCGATGATGCTAAGTCCTATAGGCAGCTTAATGGACAGATATTGAAGTCCTTGCGACACGACTTACGGTCCTTCAATGCAAGGCGTATTGAGGAGACCATAGAGCAGAACAAGGGCTCTAAAGTGTTCGCAAGAGACGCGTCTATTGGGCAGAGCCAGTTGACGAAGCTGAAGACGGAGGACGGAAACGTAACGTCAAATAGGTCAGAGGTGCTCAGGGAGATAGAGAGGTTCTATGGAAAGTTATATACCTCAGTAGCTAAACCTGTTGTTGACTTGGTAAAAGACCCAAGAGCCAAGCTAACCCGACACTGCACTGAAGATATCCCGGACATCAGCCTGTGCGAAATTAGGATGGCTCTCAAACAACTTAAAAACAACAAAGCGCCGGGTGAAGACGGAATTACTGCAGAACTTCTGAAGGCGGGCGGATCGCCGGTACTTAAAGTCCTTCAGAGGCTATTTAATTCCGTCTTGCTTGAAGGGAAAACGCCGGAAGCATGGAACAGGGGTGTGGTGGTGCTGTTTTTCAAGAAAGGTGATAACACCTTATTGAAGAACTATAGGCCCATCACACTGCTGAGCCATGTTTATAAGTTGTTTACGAGAGTCATTACGAATCGTCTCGAACGAAGGCTTGATGACTTCCAGCCTCCCGAACAAGCCGGTTTCCGGAAAGGTTTTAGTACCATAGACCACATACATACGCTGCGGCAGGTTATACAGAAGACTGAGGAGTATAATCGGCCACTATGCTTGGCGTTTGTGGACTATGAGAAAGCCTTTGATTCGATCGAGACTTGGGCGGTTCTTAGATCTCTCCAGCGATGCCGCATTGACTATAGGTACATCGAAGTGTTGAAGTGCTTGTATAATAACGCCACCATGTCAGTCCGAGTACAGGGGCAGTGCACGAAGGTGATCCCCATAAAAAGAGGAGTAAGACAGGGAGACGTCATTTCTCCGAAACTGTTTACGGCCACCTTAGAGGACGCCTTCAAGCTCTTGGAATGGCAAAGACTTGGCATCAACATCAATGGCGAATACATCACTCACCTTCGATTTGCCGACGACATTGTGGTCATGGCGGAGTCGCTGGAAGATCTAGGACGAATGCTCGGTGACCTCAATAGAGTATCCCAACAAGTGGGTCTTAAAATGAATATGGACAAAACAAAAATAATGTTTAATGTCCATGTCGTACCCACCGCACTCACCGTTGGGAACTCTACTCTTGAAGTTGTCGACGAATACATTTACCTGGGACAGGCAGTCCGGTTAGGTAGGTCCAACTTTGAGAGAGAGGTCAATCGACGAATCCAACTCGGCTGGGCAGCGTTCGGGAAACTGCGCAACATCTTCTCATCCAAAATACCTCAGTGCCTAAAGACTAAAGTTTTTAGTCAATGTGTGTTACCAGTGATGACATATGGATCAGAGACGTGGTCTCTTACAATAGGTCTCATAAAAAAGCTCAAAGTTGCTCAGCGAGCTATGGAAAGAGCTATGCTCGGCGTTTCTCTACGTGATCGAATCAGGAATGAGGAGATTCGTAGAAGAACCAAGGTCACCGACATAGCCCTCAGGATTAGCATGCTGAAGTGGCAATGGGCTGGCCACATAGCGCGAAGATTGGACGGGCGTTGGGGCAGAAAGATTCTAGAGTGGAGACCACGTATTGGCAAGCGCAGCGTAGGACGACCGCCTGCCAGATGGACCGACGATCTTGTGAAAATCGCAGGAAATCGTTGGATGCAGGTGGCATCGGACCGGTTACGCTGGAAAGCGATTGGGGAGGCCTATGTTCAGCAGTGGACAAGTATAGGCTGAAATGATGATGATGATGATACTGAAATAATTTTCAGGCATGAAACCGCATGTTACACCGCGTCCATTGGGTCGGTGATGCGTTAGCAATATTCCTAATGGACCGTTCCACTCGCGACCTTGCGGTGTGCCCACATAATATTACTCTTAGTTGGGGTTATGCAGAGTGAAATGGCATATCAGTGATTTCATAGAATTATGACGCATTCAGAAAATACCTTTAAAGTTGAATTTTGGTGTATGGATTTAAGGCGGAATAATTGTAATAGAAAACTTTATCGACTGATAACGTAAATATGTTAAATACGTATCTCTGAAGAGTACTGGGTGATGGGTGGTTGAATATGTTTAAATATGCCATGCCATATATAGTTAAATCTGAAGAACTGATTAAAATTAAGGGGTTAGACATTAGTTCTTCAGTGTGTGTGAGTGATGTACGCTGTTGGCCGCGAAGCCTTCACAGCTTCACCGGACTTAAGGGCGAGCGTGCAACCACTACGCTCGAGCCAGAAGGGCAAGGGGCGACATACTCGAGGGCGCCTTGAAGAGGCGCCCTCGGTTGGGACAGTCGCTGTGGGGGGACGGGGTGCACTACTAAGTGCACCGGTCAACCGCCGGCTATGGGAGGGGATCTACGACTACGTCGTCGTCGCCCGTATTCTGAGCGGAAAGAATGGATGACAAAGCATCGGGGGGATCGGAGAGAACTCATCGGGGGGATCGGCTTAGTTCTTCAGATTTGACTCGCAACGTATGAGAACATTTTTTTGTAATTATATTAAATTGATTTATTAAGAATTATCAATGTCTACAACACAAGAAGAAGTCTTCATTTATTTAATCGTATTGTACTGGTCTGAAAGAATTTAATCTTTGAACCCTGAGTAATGGTGATAATTGTGAAGTCAGGAGTACCGTGTGCGTAATTCTTATAAGCTATTTAATCTATCGCAATAGGAAACTAGTGCTAAGTGCACTAGTTCGTATGGTAAATTGCGTGTATATTCAAACTAGCAAACAAGCGAAAAATCAACCAAATATATTCCGTCTGCGGCATATTCTCACCGACCCTCCCGATGCCCTTACATCCCTTTTTTCGGATACAGACACCGACCTCGCCGGCGAGGTCGAAGAATCCCTTGCCCGCCGGCCGGTGCAGAGCACCATGGCTAAACACCTAGTATATGCCCTCCCCCATAGCGACTGCCCAAGCCAAGGCCTTTCTTCCTTAGGGCGCCCTTGAGCTAGTTGCCCCCTTGTCCTTCTGGCTCAAGCGTAGTGGTTGCGCGCTCGCCCCCGCCGCCAACAGCTTATCATTTACACACTCACACACAAAGCGTTATTCTTATAAGCTTTTTAACCTACTGCAATAGAAGTCTAGTGTACTTACTCATATGGTAAATTGCGTCCATAATCAACCAATAAACAAGCGATAAATCAACCAAAACATTATTTGCAACACCAAAAAACATAATTCGGCACTTACATTGTAAACAGACATAACTAGCAAGCTTGTAATGACATAAAACCATAATAAACATCCATTATATTTGAATGTGAAGAAAACCAAAATTATGGTTTTTGAACGGGAAGAAACCAGAACGAATGCAAGGATTGTGGTTGGTAACGATGTGCTGGAGCAAGTGAATGAGTTTGTATATCTTGGATGCGCCTTCAGTAAGGATGGGAAATACACCGCTGATATAGAGAGAAGAGTGAATGCAGGTAATAGAGTGAATGGTGCGATGGGAAGGCTACTTGGGAGCCGGCACTTAAGCCAAAAGGTGCAGCTGGCCTTGCATAACGGAGTGCTTGTCCCAACGCTGTTATATGGCAGTGAGAGTTGGGTATGTAAGAAAGAGAACGAAAGCAGGATAAATGCGGTCGAAATGCGATCTCTGCGGAAGATGTGCGGAGTAACGCTGACTGACCGTATTCGCAACAGCGTAGTAAGAAAGCGAGTAGGTATGAAAGATAGTATCGGTGTAAAGATGAAAAAGGGTATGCTCCGTTGGTTCGGGCATATAGAAAGAATGCCAGAAGAAAGAATGACAAAACAGATATACAATGCGAAAGTGGAAGGATGTAGGTGCCGGGGAAGACCTAGACTCTCTTACCATGACCAAATAGACCGTGTCTTAGCTGAAGGGCAAGTCAAGAGTCTCCGTAACCGGCGAGTGTGTATGAGACGAACTATGAGAGTGGAGGAAGCCAGAGAGGTATGTAAGGAAAGATCCTGTTGGAACTCTGTACTCTCTGCCTACCCCGCGAGGGAGCTGGCGTGATGATATAGATAGATAGAGATAGATATATAAACTAAAAAAATGATAGTACGAAAATAATAATCTTACGAAATAATAATGATATTATTACATCGGTTTGTTAGAGAACTTTAAAAGTAAATACATGTTGAATATGTATGCCAAGAATTGACTTCATTCATAATCTTAAAGTGATGCAACGTTCCTTATAAGTAGACCTTTGAGTTATAGAACTAAATAGACAAACGTGCGAATTGATATTTTGTGTGCCTACGTGATACTTGTAACGCCCACACTGGTTGACAGAGCTTTGCACAAAAAAATTGGGACGAAATATTTTATTTGTTTTGATTATCGCTTTAAAATATTTTGTACATGAAGATGAGAAATATATAAACAAATATATATTAATAGTAAATAAATATTGGTAACATATTTTGTGGAATTATCGTGTGAATAACTTGTTGTGAAGAAAAAATAAGCCTTCGATGGTATCTTTTAATTTTTTTAAGTCTTTAATAGTTATTTTAATTGTTGTAGAATAAATTGTATTTATTTATCTAGTACTTACATCGATAATCAATGCAAATAATAACATTTAAATTTTTTTTCTATTTAATTGGCTACAAAATATTCACGCTTATTTTGAACACATAATGAAGAATGACAAATAACATAATAAAAAACTTACTAAAATCATAAATTAAAAACCTGCGAATTCACACAAGTTATAAATTTTTATCGCTCATAAATTCTACTAAATGTCATCTTAAAAATGTTTATTTAGCACTATAACAAAAAATAAAAAATACAGACAACTCACCAGAATCTGGCAACTCCAAACACACTGGTCAAACATTATAAAACACAGGACAAAAGGAATAAAAATATAAAGGCATCTTTTAAATTTGACATTCGTGAAATTCCACCAATCGGATGAACGCAAAATATAGATCTGTTCGTTGCAGCACACAAACGCCCACTGGGCAAGTTACCTGAGCTAATCGGACAAAAAAAATTTGACGGATACGTTTGCCTTGTCAAGAATACCGACCCCCTACCGTTACACCCTTGTTATAGAACAAACATACTTTAACTTCTAAAAAGCACAACTCAATTCTTATTTTGTAAAGATTATGGTTTATTTTTCAACATATTTTAGTTTCTCAATACATAATTATGTTGGTAAAAGCATTACCAAAGTTAAAAAAAGTGTCAAATATAGAAATTCTTATTAAAATGAGCTTTAAAGTTCATTTTTGATATTCTGTCACTGTGGAATTTTGTCATTTAAAGAAATATTTTACCTGTATCCAAGATAACGCTAATCGGTTATGTTTTGTTTGACTTTAAAATGACGTAAAGTGCCATTTGTTGTGACCATACTAATGGCTACAAAACTGGTGGGCGAACACTTTCACTAAAAAAAAGTTTATTGGTCCTTTTTTTACAGCAAATACTGTAGATTATGTCATTTGAATGGTCAGTTTATTTATTGTTCCGTTTTTGTTGTTTTATTGATCATTGTGTGTCGTTTTCAAACTGGTTTGTGGAGGCCCAAATAAGAAAATTATGAAGGCTTTATTGACTCCATATAAAATTTACTATCTGTAGCGGAGTGGCTCCGAAGAAAAAGGTTTTTTTTTATGTGGAATATTGGAATCTATTTGTGACATTTTTTGTCTATGTTCAAACAAATATTAATAGGTGCTAATAAATACTTAAAACTGGTTTATGATATAAAAATTTTAAGGTAGTATGTATTGTTTGAATCTATTAACGTTTTTAAGGAGTTATTTGACGAATTGTTATTTAAAATTATTACTAACAATATTTTTATAATATTAATATTTACTTTTATACGTCATTTATAAAAAACCTAATAACAATTATTACAGAATAGCAACTGTACCTTCTTAAATAAAGTAGCAAATGTATCACGTCATACCATTTATCGCATATAACAAATGTACCCAATTATCATTATCGAAATTAACGAATACCTATAATGATATTTCTACAAATAAATTATACGATCATTAACTTGAAGCTTTAAAAGTTTATTCTTAAATTATATTTCCCCACTTCTGACCAAATTATTAAAAGTATTGGTATAATGATATTATCTCCTTCTTCACTATTATCTATTATTTTAATTCTTTTTTTTTGTTATATTAAAATTAACTTCCGACTTCATATAATTTTATTACACATTCATTCATTTTGTATATCTGTCCATGTTTATAATCATCGCTGCTTGATTATAATGTTTCACAACTCTTCTCATCACAACCAAATCATGCCAATATTTTGAATTATCTACTATGGGCGTCAGTAATATACTCTTTATATACTTGTAGGTGACTCGTTAGTAAAAATAATGCCAAATCACTATGTCACATCAATATGTATGACGTCATCATTATTATCTGCCTGGTTCAGTATACTGTTCGACATAGGCTTCTCCCAAGGTATGCTATAGAGCCTGGTCTTGGGCTCTTCTCTTCGACCCCTACCAACCACCATCCTTATATCGTCGCTCCACTTAGCTGCAGGGCGTCCTACGCTACGTTTACCGAGTCGCGGTCTCCAGAACACATCTACTCCAACTATATTACAATGAAATAAAATGTATCAATGTGTAATTATCTTATGTTTGTGATATTCTTAGAGCAGACTTTTTCCGCCGTGCAAATTTGGAATTCTGTTACAAGGAAAAAAGTCAAGAAAACTTTGTTACCTTAATCTGAGATACGAATTAATTAATTGTTTGATTAATATCATAAAACTTTTACGATTTTTACAATATAATTATATTAAAAGTAATTAAAATTTAACTGTATACGGTTTAATATTTTTTCGTGTAAGTTCTCTCGGGTTGTGAGATGTTACAGTTTTATAACACACACCATAAATTATATAAAAATAAAACACAGTCTCAGACATTTAAAATTTTATAATGCTAATAAATTATGTTTAACAGTTTCCTTATAATGATGAAACACTCAAACGAATACTTATGAAGTCGATAATAATGTTTATCTTTGAAAAATAATCAGTTAAATGCGAGTCGAGTGCGCAATAATGATTCCGTATAAGCCTGGAAGTTGGCGTGGCGATAGATCTGGATGACACACACATATTTGAATACGCGCAAAGGGCTTCTTTTAATGAGCTGAACATTTTTTTTTATTTGAATGAAACAACAAAAATTATACCTCAAAATATAAGATCATACACCACCTGTCATATTTTCTAGGTCTATAGCTTACATCCTCCTATTACAGACTAAGTAGTTATAGAATCATAGATTATAAGAAAACTGCGTAAATTTTGGTGAGTGGACTAACAGCTGCAGCCTATAACATCACAACCTTAATGCATTTTATTAATACGACACTAAGATTTTGACAAAAGTCACACCGATTCTAATTATTTGTCACTTAGAGTTTATCTCGTCACTATTAATTTTCCTAACCTAGTTATCTTATTTAAGAAGTGATAGGATAGTAGATAGACCGTAGGACTGCAAAGCCAGAGGCCTCGAGTTCAAACCCAGGCACGCACCTCTGTCTTTTCGATCGCATGTGCGTATTAAAAAATTAACTATCACTGGCTTTAACGGTGAAGGAAAACATTGTGAGGTAACCTGCATGCCTAAGAGTTTCTCGAAGGTGTGTGAAGTTCGCCAACCCGCACTGGGCCAGCGTGGTGGACTATGCCCCTTCAGCCTTATAACCCTTTCAGCTTGAGAGGAGGCCCATACGCAACGGTGGGACAGTTTCTTAAAAGGGCTAATATTATATCATTATTATTATAATTATTGTATTTAAATTATGACTCATCTATACGTAATAAGTACAGGTTGAAATCTTCCACATCTTGAGATAGGTCAGTGTCTGCTTATTATTATCATCTATAGCCAAGAAAGCTACAAAATACATTCATATACTCACATTTCATGCGTCCTTTTCAAACTCGAAAGAACAACATTTCTCTAGTACACACACCTTTTCACAATCACTATAAACACTGATATTGATAAAGTACTCCATATTACCAACTTCCGAAGTCCTTAATCATATTCCTCAACTGGTTACGTTAACATGACGATCGTGATTAAGTTACTCATATCCTACATCTAATTTAAAGAGAATTGTATGTTTTTCCGTGAATATCGCGTGACGTACCACTGTGCTTGACGTAACTATGACGTCATAGTATTGGAAAACGACTGTTCCTCGCGGCGATCACTCTCGAATGTAAACAATAAACTTTGGTTTATATTTTTATGTGTGCCTTATCGGAGATTATGATAAAGACCTTGGAAGCACGTTGGGTGTATGACAACTTGTTCACAGGAAAATGCACGCTATCATGATGGATTTAGAGCATAAATATGCGCAATTTTGGTAGATTGGAACATAAAAAGTATACTTTTTAATAATATTGACGCAGTAATGTAATACAGATAAGCGTTGAAAGGTACCAAATATGAACTCGTGCGTCGCCATGACAAATTTCTTTGTCGGGTAAACAAAAAAAAATAGAGTGGCAAAAAATATAATCTTTAGATAATTGTACTTCTCTGTGTCCTTTTAAGTAAGCTATATTACATTTTACAATTTTACTCATAAGTAAATTATTTTTGAAGATTCTTGACCGCTTACTCATTTTTTTCGAGTATTTATTATCGGTATCACTAAAGTGGAACCTATATTTTTCAATTTCTCATTTATATGCGCATTTTTATATTGGTTATTTATTTTAAGGGAGAATGACAAAACAGATATACAATGCGAAAGTGGAAGGATGTAGGTACCGGGGAAGACCTAGACTATCTTATAATATCAGCCTATACTGCCCACTGCTGGGCAAAGGCCTTCTCTCACAAATCGAGGTGAGAGAGATTGGGTCATACTCCACCACGCGGACCCAGTGCGGATTGGTGGAGGCAGGTTTGTGGCCACCTGCTGTTGGAACTTATCAAGCCACCTTTAAGGCTTCCAACTCGGCTTAACGACTACCACATTAAGTGGTAACCGGGACCAACGGCTTAACGTGCCTTCCGAAGCACGGAGACGCTCGAATATGAAATGCCACAAACGGTCACCCATCTCAGGCCGACCGAGTCGAAACTGCTTAACCTTGGTGATCGGTAAGAACACCGCGGTCGCACAGCGCTACGAGCGTCTAGACTATCTTACCACCACCTAATAGACTGAGTTTTATCTGAAGGTCAAGTCAAGAGTCTCCGTAAACGGCGAGCGTGTATGAGACGAACTATGAGAGTAGAGGAAGCTAGAACCTACCCTGTAAGGGATCTGGCGTGATGATATAGATAGATAGATAGATTATTTATTTTATTTTCCAAAAAAAAAATAGAAAATTGTTTCCATTCAAACATGTTAAGATTATTTTTCCAGTTGGAATGTTAAACTCGACCACTGGGCTAAAAATACAGCTACAGGACTGAATTGAATATCCATTAAAGCGTACATAATTCAATTATTCAGAACCACAACACCAAGGAAAAAAAACCATGATACAAAGTAAATAGATACCATATTCGGGGGATGTATTCCATTCAGGGTTCATAATGGAATGTTTACGTCACGAAATAGGCGAGTGAGAGCTCGTCTAGTCCTTAGTCCTATTAAAGGATAATTTACTTTACATTGTCATCGGTAAGGGTTGGAATAGTGTGGATACGTCCATTTCTTCTTAAGTGAAAGCCTCGTTGGTCTTGTGGGTCTGCCTCCTTTGTCTAGTGGCATAGCGCATCGCTTTGTGATCACGAGGTCCTGGGTTCAAATCCTAGATCAGACAAATATATTTTTCTTTCGAAAAATTTTCAGTATGAGTCTGGTGTCTGGAATTGGGTCCGGTGCATGACAATATGCTTGCCCCCTATTACATGGGATGTAACATCATCGGCAAAAAGTAGGTGTACTCAGTACTCTGCCCCGCTTGGGGAATATAGGCATGGCGGATTTTTTTTTGAATCAACACTACATGTTTATATGTGACTATTTGCCATTGCATTCCGATTACATAGGTACCTGTATTTAAGATTTTCACTTGCAAATAAATAATTTGGTAACCCGTTTCGATTTCGCACGAGTGAATTATACATATACACCTTCCTCTTGAATCATTCCGTCCATTGGTGAAAACCGTATGACAATCCGTTCGGTAGTTATTAAGTTTATCACGTTCAGACAAACATGCAGACGCGGCGGGGGACTTTGATTTATAATATGTAGTATCTCGTGCTCAATAATATGCTTTTGTTAATGGTACAGAGTGAGTACATTTGAAAAACATAAAATGCAGCTGGCGAACTCGGGGTTTCGAATATTAAGTTGAACAGATGATTAGGGTTTTTCTAACAAAAAATATTAATAGTCTGAGTTTAATAAAAAAATGTAGCCCCACACTAGGATTTATTCCTGCATCATGGATGCGTTTACAAGCATGAAATTTCACATACACAAATAGCCAGACCGAAACAAATAATTGTGGATCACACAAAGATTTGTCCCGAGCGGGAATCGAACCGGCGACTATTATACACAGCGGGCGAAGTGGCTTAAGCTCTTAACTACTGCGCTAAATCATGCGCTAAATTGTGCCCAGTATAATGACTATGAGCTTAAGGTATTTAAGGAAAGAACCTGTTGGAACTCTGTACTCTCTGCCTACCCCGCAAGGGATCTGGCGTGATGATATAGATAGATAATTTTAAACTTTATTACCTCTTGTTCCTCCCTTGTAAGCATAATATTTGTGCTCCCACTTTGACTTTAGGAAAGGCATATCCATACTAGCCTTGTATTAATAAATGTAAGAATAGCGATCAATTGAGTGGGATTTGGCTTCATCTGGCCAGCTGAGCTTCGGTACCGGCTTCGATATACAGGTCGTTTGAAAAAGATGCTCTATTTTTACTTAAAATGGTAGACAATAATTTAAAAATAATTTATTATTTCTAATAATACAATGATACCTAATATATTCGTGTTTTAGAATTTTAGATCGTTCTTAACGAAAATTAAATTATTGTTTTAGTTAGGCAAGCCCTTAAAATGTAACAAATATGAGTTCGTATGTAAATTGTGTTATTGTCAAGACTACAAAAGTCCACTTTTACAAAAATTTCAAAGGAAAATATAATTTATTTTCGTTACTTATCAAACAAATTTCCTTTCAAAAAATTCAGTTTTTTTAACGGTAATATATAAGACGAGCGAAGTGTATTAAAATGAAAAAGTTTTTTCCTATTCTTCAAATATACTATGGTATCAACATCGCACTGCCTTAGTTTGTAAACTGCGCAATAACATTCCATACGCTTTCTCACATAAACCATAGTCGTAAGTCTTATTAATAAAATATTAAATCACAACATTATATTTCAACTCAAAACAACATTCCTTATTCAAATGAATTCCCACGATCGAAATAAATTAAATAAATATCCCGGAGCACCCTGTATGAATACGAAATGTGGGACAAACTGCGCATTGACTGGTAAGTATGATTAATAGATTCGTTGGGACAGGTCGGGACTGCACATTATTCCGGGTTTGTCCTTAATAGGACTGATTTCTTGGAAACCCTTAGCTGTGAACGTATTTATGAGTGTAGGTAATAATATTCATGTAGATTGACTTTCATATTGATGCGCGGAGAGTATATTTTATCTAGACTTTATAAATATTGTGTTTGAGTCTAAAATTATGACAAAAAGCTCAGTTCCTCGTAAGGTGGACCTAAAAGGTACGTCAAATAGCCGACGGAGCGCGATGGAGGCGTTCGGCTGGCGCTCGGCCGGCGGTGGGCAGCAGGGCAAGCACGTCACACTGTAGGCGCGATGACACGCCGGCGAAGCAGCCACTCAACACTAGCTTCCCGCTCGTACGCGTATTGGCATCTCGCTCCCGACGTGCTTCGTTTGTAAGGGCGTCCGGCGCGACGGCGGTGGGTCATAACGTTTGCCGTCGCACCGAGCAGGGCTGCGCTGTGCATCGTTTCCCGTACATTTCAGCACATTACAACTCCCCAGGTCACGCCACCGTTGCGCTTCTGTCGCACTGCGTCGGCCTTACCTTAAGAAACGAAACCTTAAGATCTAGTGAAGGTCTCGGGTAAAAGCTAAATTAGTAGAGTATAGCAGTACGGACGATTTGGCGTAGTGCTTAAGAGCTTAATCCGCTCTGCCCATTGGGTCAAATAGTCGCGGGTTTAATTTCCGCACGGGTCAAATCTTTGTGAGACCCACAATTATTTGTTTCAGTCTGGGTATATTTGTGTATGTGATTTTTTTATGTTTGTAAGCGCACTCATGGTGCAGGAATTAAACCTAGTGTGATATTTAAAAAGTATGTTATATCAATTTTTTTTCGTAACCGACGTGTTACCGTTTTGTCTTTGTATTAAACAAATATATCTTTAATTCATTTATATCTATATCATCACGCCAGATCCCTTGCGGGGTAGGCAGAGAGTACAGAGTTCCAACATGTTCTTTCCTTACATACCTTACGGCTTCCTCCACTCTCATAGTTCGTCTCATACACGCTCACCGGTTACGGAGACTCTTGACTTATCCTTCAGATAAGACTCAGTCTATTTGGTCGTGGTAAGATAGTCTAGGTCTTCCCCGGTACCTACATCCTTCCACTATCGCATCGTATATCTGTTTTGTCATTCTTTCTTCTGACATTATTTAATTATAAACATTAAACAAAATAGAAAATGAATAAATAGAATTAAATAAAGTCTGTCATCGCTGGCATCTTTGGGAAGACCGATGTCCTGCAGTGGATAGTATATTGCTGATAATGAAATGAATTATTGGAATTGTTCTGTACACGATTCTGTGGATGCAGGTGCAGATACTCTGGGCGTGTACCACAACCTCTTTCATAAAACTTTGGCAGGTGGTTATGGCAGGATTTATCAATGGGAAGATTTTCAAGCTAGACGAGTGTTGTGTCTGGCGGCCTGCCACTCTCCCCAAGAGTTGTTGTCGGAGGCTTGTGTATATGTTACAGGTCGTGCGCACTCTAATATCGCGTTCTAGACAAGCATGGCGAGTCGTCAGCACCATCTATTGGTGGGTAGTCGCAACTATGTAGCGATGTATAGGGGTCGCTACAAAACTGTTTTAACTTACTATGTTCTAAGAAACACAAATAGATGCAATTTAAAGCTTTAGTTTTTAATGGCATAGTAAGTTTAAAATAGTCTTGCTGTAGAGGTTGCGGTAACGCCCTGGTCACATCAAACAGACCCAGGGCTTTCCTTTAAGATGGGGATTAAGGGACAGTAAGTCCGTCTTAAGGGATAGTAGGCTTAATGATGAACCACTTACCCTCGTACATCTGCGCGTATTGCGGGAATCCCGCCGCTCGCAGCCATTTGCATGCCTCCGCCGCTTCTATCTCTGTAACAATGGACCATACCGTTACACATTTTCTTTTGAAGGAAGCACAGCTCCTTGCTTAGACTTATTTCTGTGACGTGATTAGAAAATTTTTACATGCGTAAGTAAGGAACTTTCATATATTTGACGGACGATTTAGCGCAGTGGTTAAGAGATTAAGCCTCTCCGTCCACTATGTCTAATATCCGCGGGTTCGATTCCCACACGGGACAAATCTTTGTGTGATCCACAATTATTTGTTCTGGTCTGGGTATTTGTGTATGTGAATTTTCATATTTGTAAACGCACCCACGACACAGGAAATAATCCTAGTGTGGGGCTACGTTTCTTTAAAGAAAAAAAAATATTGGACTTAGGTTCGTCTCCTGATTTTGTCTCAAGTAGTAGAAAACTTTCAGCATTCTTGTTCTTCCAGTTCCAGTTTTAGTTTACGGGAGTTAAATTGTTGAAAGTCAATCAAATACGATAATTTTGTAACATATAGACGATTAAATATTTTAACTTAGTGAAGACAAAGTCTATAAGTTTAATATATTATATGTTAGGTATTTATAATATGGGCTTAAATAAATAAATTTTTAGATGCCATGCGGAGTTTTATAATTGTGCCCGTTATAGGCGTGCCTTTTGAATTGGGTCCTAATAATTAGTCAAACGCACACAGTACATATCTGGAACTCGTTCGTGTAGTGGCAAATAAAGTGCGTTCCGACGAGGTCCTGGGTTCAAATGCTAGGTCGGACAAATATAGTTTTTCTATGGAGAAATTCCCAGTATCAGTCCGGAGTCTGGAATTGTGCTCAGTATATTGCAATAGGCTTGCCCGCTATTACATAGTACTTAACATCCTCGAAAAGTGCGTGTACATAGAAACTTCTACCACCCCCACTTGCGAAATATAGGCGTGCTCATTGATCAAATATAGATATATCAAAAGACATGATGGTGTATATAATTTTTTTTATTTTTTACACTTTTGAAACCCGTGTTTGGGGAATACTGGTGTGACGGTATGTTTACAACGTATTTATCTGACAACTTCAGAGTTATGACGCTATTCATATGGATTTTTGTCGAAAAAACGCTGTACCAATAATGCTGTACACATATCGATTTGTCAAATCGATGTTTTAAATCACACATATAATGTATGTAATATTCAATCTTATCTGCATCGATAGCCCATAAATACTGACAGGTTAAAGATAACCCACCGCGTACGTGCTTTACGGTAACCCACTTACTTCGTAAGCATTCACAACTTCCGGGTTGTGATAACAACGGTTTAACATTTTAAGTAAAATTTTCTAGTCCTATCTATCTATCTATATCATCACGCCAGATCCCCCGCGGGGAAGGCAGAGAGTACAAAGTTCCAACAGGTTCTTTCCTAACATACCTCTCTGGCTTTCTTCACTCTCATAGTTCGTCTCACACGCTCGCCGGTTACGGAGACTCTTGACTTGTCCTTCAGATAAGATTCGGTCTATTTGGTCGTAGTAAGATAGTCTAGGTAAAACTTGTGACTACAAGTTTCCCCTCCCGAGGCGGGCTCTTCAGAGCGCGGCACAAGGGGGTCACCGGCGCATTCCACTCGGAAATCCCGGAGCCCCTCTGACACGTGCCAGTGCCGGCCACCGTGGGGTTTTAGTCGGTAAGAGTCCGACATGCCCCGCCAGCTTCCCCCAAGGTTGGCGGAAGTCCATGAGGATTTCCCCACGAAAAAAAAAAGCTGGAACTTGTGAAAATCATTCTGTGATAAATTTTAGAAGTCTATAAAAGTGGACTATTTGATATCATTTGAGTACTTATTCTATTGGTTTAAACAAAACAAGCGGTTTGGTTCAGAATTTAAGAACTTAAGCTACTTCAACCACTAGATCGAGTACTCGCGGTTTCGATATCCGCACGGGAAAAATCTTTGTTGACCCACAAATATTTATTTTGGTCTGGGTGTTTTTTGTATGTAAATTTCATGTTTGTAAACGCAATCACCGTACAGGAATAATTTCTATCGTGGGGCTTCTTTTTTAATACCAAAAATGGCTATCAGAAGAGCCAATAAAAAAAAATTAAGTTAAAAGATTAGCCCGCTGAGTTTCTGGCTGGATCTTATCAGCGGAGACCGCGTTCCGATCCAATTCTAGATGCAAAAGATGTAACAATTTTGACGTTTCTAAGTGTTTTTTTTATTGACCTATACAAAAATGATTTTTCGTATTGACTTTGTTTAGAGCGACTGGTTCTAGTAGTCGCAGGATCTCAAATCCTATCTCAGCAAGGACCTCAATGTTTGTTTTGATCTGAATGTTTGCGTATGCCAATTATATGTCTGTAAATTCACTCACGACACAGAAGTAATTTCTAGTGTAAGGCTATATTTTTAAATGTACCCGGGCACATCCCAGACTGAGAATTTTTTAATACAAAAACTGTAGTCATACAAGCGGACGAAATCGGAACTAACGCTGTCATCAAGTGTAATGTCACTTCATGGCAGGCGCAGAGTTGCCGTTTGCTATGAAATTTACCCAATTTCTCTTTTTAATTAGTTTTCGTGCGGACCCACCTGTTGAAATATTACCCTGGAAGTAGGAACATTTTGCTAAATAATAACCGTTATTTCACACCTACGCCCTCCTGTCAATGTCATCCACGGGCCATAATATGCTTGTCACACTATAATATGATTTTGTCCTAAAACTTGAACACTTGTTTTTCCTGGGGAACATCCTGCATAGGATTTCCGGGGGAAGCTCGCGGTGCGTGTCGGATTCCTACCGACTAAAAACCGCAGGCCGTCATCAGCACATTGGAGGGGCTTAGGGATATGCGTATGGAACGTGCCGGTGCCCCTTTTGTGCCGCACTGTGACGAGTCTGCGAAGGGAGACTTGATGACTCGCCCCCCCCCCCGCACCGACGCGCCGGGCCATACCACGCCGCCGACCTCCTCGGGGTTGCCCGTGAAAGACGCTCAGGGCCCTCGCCCCTTGCGTCCGCAACTCCGAAGGCCCCCCCTGCTGATGTTGTTGCAGGGGGGGGGGGGGGTCCACCGCCAGATATTACGGCCGGGGACGCGAGTTAGCCCGCATTCTTAAGCCCCGGGCTATTGGGCTGGGGCGCCTGGGCGGAAACTTGAGCCCATACTAACCAGACAGAATCAAAGAGGAAGATTTATAGTTTTCTATATATCTTCTTGGCTATAAATTTAAACCGCCACCCGTTGTTAAATTACGCGAATATAAATATGTAAATATATTAATTTGCATCTATTAACTTAAGTTAAAATATAGGTTTTTTTACGAGCGATGGGCGTGCGTGGGTTAAACCGCGCTCATTGTTTTCACATAAACAACGAAATGAGAAACTATTTTAGGGTCATAAAAAATGTTGGCTTTCACAGTTGTGGGATTTCTTTTGATAGTTGTATATCTTCACTACAAGAGATAATCGTAATAAAATTTTTAGTTATAGATGAAAATTTGAGGGCGACTCTACCTTCAAATAATTATCCATTCAAAAAAAATTCAAAATGAACAAGATTATAACTAAATTGCACTACCTTTGGTAAGTATAACTAAGTTTAGTTAACTTTGATTTCTTGAAAAGGAAGAGGAAATTTATTTATCATATATTTTCATTATATACGAGTAGTATCGGTGTAAAGATGAGAAAGGGTATGCTCCGTTGGTTAAGGCATATAGAAAGAATGACAAAATAGATATACAATGCAAAACTAAAAGGATGTAGGTACCGGGGAAGACCTGGACTATCTTACCATGACCAAATAGACCGAGTCTTATCTGAAGGACAAGTCAAGAGTCTCCGTAACCGGCGAGCGTGTATGAGACGAACTATGAGAGTGAAGGAAGCCAGAGAAGTATGTAAGGAAAGAACCTGTTGGAACTCTTTACACTCAAATTGGGACCTAACAAGTGTAATGTGTAAACATTACACTTGTTAGGTCCCAATTTGAGCGTTGCCATTCGCCATCGGGCCCGATTTGACTCCTGACTCATCATCATCATCATCAGACTATAGCAGTCCACTGCTGGACATAGCATGGCCTCTCCAAGTGGAAGCCGGTTACTCACATCCAGTTCCTGCCAGCCGCATTACGAAGGCTATCGCTCCACCTAGCCAGAGTGCATCCTGTAATACGTTTGCCAGTCCGTGGTCTCCACTCAAGAACTCGTTTGTCCCAGCGGTCATCGGTTGTTCGGCTAATGTGATCGGCCCATTGCCACTTCAGCTTACTAATCCGGTGGGCTTCGTTCCGGATTCTCTCCTTCAGAGAAACTCCGAGCAAAGCCCTTTCCATAGCTCGCTGAGTGACTTAAAATTTATGACCAGTCCCACCTTGGGTGTCCACGTTTCGGCGCCATAAGTCATAACTCCGGACTGATAACAAAAAAATTAATAGAAAATCCCGACTTAGGATTTCATTTATTTTATTATCTAGGGCCCACTTGCACGGATCAGGGTTACCTATTGACTAACTCAAGTTTATAATATTAAGAACGCTAACCGTCAGATCATCGCTACACCTTGTCGGGGGCCTGCCCCCTCCCCAATGGAAAGAGCTATGCTCGGAGTTTATCTGCGAGATCATAACAGAATTGAGAAGATCCGCAGGAGAACCAAAGTCACCGATATAGCTCTCAGAATTGCTAAACTTAGGAAGAGGGCGGGGCACATCGCTCGTGGAACTGACGGCCGTTGGGGCAGAAAGGTTCTCGAATACAGGAATAACAATATATTGAATTTTAATAAAACAATATAAAAATTGTAATATACTAGTTCAGTAAATTCTTTTATTATGCAATGGGATTACAGAAATAAACTAATCATTATGTAAATCCTAACCAAACAATTGAAACAAAGTAGCTTTCTCTTAGTAAATATTAATTTAATCAACCAGCCACCGTAGACCTTTAACTCCGATTCAAATAATACTAAATCTAACATACAATTGTACGTGGTCCAGGTCTCGTTAAATTGGCTATTTATCCCCGTAAGTCCGTCCAGTGATATAGATCCTTAGGTTAATATGAATTGTATGGGATGTTAGTGTGAATGTTAGACGGGTCAGGGGTCATGTAAGAGAGGTGATGTGACCATCTTATGAGGCAGGTGAAGGGCCTATCAGGAGTATTGTAAACGTGACAAAGACTAATGCCTAAATAATGGAAGAAGAAAGACACCCGTTCATTGATTAAGAGTAATAAAGCATTTTGGATGTGGTATTTTGAGGAACGTTTTAACCCTTATGCTTAGGAACGTATGAATTCTTGTGTTGGGTTATTATTATTGTCAAGAAACCTTATTTTATATGTGTGTAGTGGAATTTCGATTGAAACCTGTTTTTTGTTTAATAAAATAATTAATAATAAGGTGATATATAACATTTCGAGTACTTTTCATAACCCATAATCATGAAGGTACTAGGGTAATCAGCGTATTTATCTGTTTAATTATGTTAGTAAAAATGATGTGGTTATTAATATATTATTGACAGCATAATCTCAAATCTCTTATCTCTTATCTCAAATCTTAGACAGAGATCATTGATACTCATTCATCATTTATTATCTCCGCTGTATTTGCTACTGATAATAGCTTTATATAAAAATATATTTTGTAATCATAATATCATGATTGCATTATTATTTTTTACTTGAAATGAGACCATTTTAATGTATAGTTAGTATAGTTATGACTTACGGGGCCGAGACGTGGACACTCACAGTGGGACTAGTCCACAAACTCAAAGTCGCACAGCGGGCTATGGAGCGAGCTATGATCGGCGTCTCTTTGAAGGATAAAATTCGTAACGAGGTAATCCGACAAAGAACCAAAGTTACCGACATAGCTCGCAGGCTCAGTAAGCTAAAGTGGCAATGGGCTGGTCACATCTGCAGAAGGACCGACGGCCGATGGAGCAAGCGTGTCCTAGAGTGGAGACCGCGACTTGGTAAGCGTAAGGTAGGACGGCCCCCAGCTAGATGGACCGACGACCTCAAGAAGGTCGCTGGGACGGACTGGATGCGGAAGGCGGGGGACCGTGTGCAATGGCGCGTGTTAGGAGAGGCCTATGTCCAGCAGTGGACTACGATAGGCTGATTGATTGATTGATTGATAGTAGAGTTTAATGCATTTACCCGTAATCAACGTATAAGAATTAGTTACCTGTTTTCAACTGTAAATCATATTAGATATCCTCACAGTATTCGTGATTATCTGAGTATCGATAGATAAACTCTTTCTTGTGTACCAATAATGTACCAAATAGTGATTTGACATAAACGACATCACAAATAACACAAAGGGCGTATATTATGCTTTTCAAACTTTTCTAAATATAGCCTACCTCAAATGGCTATTGGGCTAATTTAAGTTTGGACTGGGGCCCATACAAGTATCCCAAATGTTTAGTTTAACCCAACTTACTTTCTTCCATTATTTATTTATTTATTTATGCTTTATGCACTTATGTACATAGGCGGACTTAATGCCTGCGGCATTTTCTGCCAGTTTACCTTAAGGTGTTGTGAGACAAGTGTGGTAGGTGCGAAATTACACAAATTTAAGGGAAAAAAAATTATAAGAATAAAAAATTTAAATAATTAACTATTTAAAATACATTAGTAAATACAAATTATATATAATGATATTATACATAGTACATATTTATATATACCACAAATATATACATACATATATAATTATACAATACATACATGAACTAAAACTGTGCGACATAACGACATGGAACGACTAACATTGAGGGGTTCCAACATCTTAAGTAAATAATCCTGCAGACTTTTTTTAAAAGAGGGACGATTGGTTGTTTTCCTAATTTCCAGAGGCAGATCATTCCAAAGAAGGATGGACTGGACAAAGAAGGAAGAGTGAATGAAATCAGTAGTATGAGGGGGGCACTGAAGAAGTCGATTATCAGAAGAGCGAAGATGTTTATCGTGATTTGAGCTTAAATACTGAAATTAAGAAGTAAGATAAGCGGGTGAGACTGGAGAATAAAGGATAGAGAATAATGTTGTAAGTGCCCTTAGAGTTCTACGCTGGCGAATAGGCAACCACTTTAATAGTGATCGATGCTCCGACACATGATCATATTTACGCAAATTGAAAACGAATCGAATGCAGTTATTAAGTAGGCGGTCTAATTTATTGAGGTGTTTTGCATTCAGGTCGAAATAGCACACATCACCATAGTCGAAAATAGGAAAGATCAGGGACTGCACAAGCATTGCTTTTGTGTTGGTGGGGAGCAAGTTTTTTAATCGATACAGGTATCGTAACGTACCGGTGACCTTTTGACCGACAGCCATGACTTGTGTTTGCCAGCTAAGTAAAGTGTCAATATGCAAACCAAGATCCTTAACGCTAGTGCCCAGGGGGATAACTGTCCCGTTAAATTTAAGTGGAGGCAAAGAACCAACATCGACCCTGCTTATAAGCCTAGAGCTTCCCACTAGAATCGCTTGGCACTTTGTAGGATTCACGGTGACACCAAACCTGTCGGACCAATTATTAATAGCCCCTAGATCACGATTTAGTTTGACGATAATGCCATTAATGTTATCTACACTATCTTGCGAGTATATTTGCAGGTCATCAGCGTACAGATGATACGTGCACTGAAGTTCTTGAGTTATTAAATCAGTGAAAATGGAAAATAAAAGAGGAGAGAGAATGCTGCCTTGGGGAACGCCAGTGTCAAGGCAGCACCATGCTGAAGATGCTTCATCACACAAAACGGACTGCTAACGTTCTCGAAGATAAGAAGAAAACCAATTCAGCGACTCTTGAGAGCACAGACGGTAGGAGAGAATTGAAAGAAGGATATCGTGACTTACAGTATTGAAGGCATTAGTGAAATCGATCAACACAAGGACGGTTACTTTGGTATCTTCCATGCCTGATCGAATATCACCAGTCACTTTGAGAAGGGCAGAAACGGTACTATGGCCGGGCCTGAAGCTAGATTGAAGAGGGTTAATTAAATTGTTGGTATATATAAAATGGGAGAATTGCTTATGGACACAGGCTTCGAGCACTTTTGAAAGAAATGGAAGGATAGATATTTGATGAAAGTGGCTAGGAAGGGAGGGATTGGGGATTTTAGGCAGGGGGCGAACAAAAGCTTTTCTCCAGAGAGATGGAAATACGCCGGCCTCTAGAGAAAAATTCACAAGATGGGTGATCACCGGTAGCAGGTAGTCCAGTACTGTTATGATCATTATTGACTATTTTTAATAACCATAAATTATACTATTGGAATGAAGCAAGCCCTTATTGGTTTGTACCAAAAATACCACATCCAAATTCAAAGTAATATTAATCAATATTGCTTGATCGTATGGAGTGGCAAAGTGCATACCAATTTTTCACTCAATTACTATCACGCCACCGGCGACGTGCGGACAGCAGAGATGTATGTCCCGTTTACAGTTTGATAAATACCAGATTGGGAAATACCTTTTTACTTTTGAGTAATTTGTTACATGATAAAAATAATGGAAATGATTTAAGTTCGAGACTCATGATTGTAAGCCATTGTGGTTTGTAAAAGAGTTTGATTTAGAAAGAGCTTTGTATTAGTAAGAGTTTTCATTTTGATTTTTGTAATTATTCTTTTGTCTTTTTGTAAAACGTCCCAATTATATCATACAGTGAATCTGATAACCTAACTATATCATTATTTTGCAAAACGGGAAAACAAATTTACGCTAAGAATAGTAATATAGGTTAAACAAAACATATTTTCATTTTTCAATTAAAAACCGACAAATTGAGAAATGAGAAACATCCTTGTTTTTTCCCGTTCTCGCAATAATGCGTAAAAAGCTTTGACCTAGTTCCTGCGTCAAAATGGACGCTCTTTTTTATGCACTCGTATTGTTGGGAATATTTCTCTCTAAGAATACAAAAAAAAAATAAGGCAGCTTTTTTATTTGCTGGCATTACTTTTGTGTATGGGTCTATTATATGGAGGACCTCGAAGTGCTATACGACCGTGGTATTCTTAGCGATTACTAAGGTTAAGCAACGTTCGGCTCCACTGGTCTGAGATGGGTCAGACATGGCATTTTCATAGTCGAACGTGGCTAGGAAGGGCACGCTACACCGTTGATCTCGGTTAGCTCGTGGTAATTGTTTAGCTAAGTTGGAAGCGGCTTTAAAGTTTACATAGCAGGTGGCCACAAACCTGCCTCCTTCAATCCGCACTGGGTCCGCGTGATGGAGTATGACCAATTTTCTCTTACCTCAATTTATGCTAGAAGGCCTTTGCCCAGCAATGGTACTACAGTATAGGCTGTTTTTTTAATGTAGCTCCGCACTAGGATTTATTCCTGTATCGTCGGGTGCGTTTACAAACATGAAAATTCACATACCCAAAAACAAATAATTGTGGGTCATACAAATATTTTTCCCGTGCGGGTATCGAACCAGCGACTATTCGACCCAGTGGGTGGAGCGGCTGAAGCTCTTAAATACTGCGCAGTAATCATCATCAAATCATCCGTCAAATATTATATTCGGTCTATTTCTTTTTCCCTACCCATGTGATAAACGGAACCATAAACTATAATAAGGCTTGGTTTTCTGGCTACTACATTAAAGGTTTGATCAAATAGCCGACGGAGCGCCACGGTAGTGCGACGGAATCGCTCGGCTACGTTCGGTTGTGACGTTTGCCGTTGCGCCGAGCGGGGCTGCGCTGTGTGTCGTCTTCCGTGCATTTCAGTACATTACAACTCCCCAAGCCGCGCCACCGTCGCGCTGTGTCGGTTATGTGGCGAAACCTTAAGTGGCAGCCGGGAAAAATGCTACAACTCCATTCATCCCAGATTTACCGAGTTGGACACTGCATAACTTTGGTGACCGCTACAATATTGCAGTCCAGTGGCGCTTGCAAGTGCTTCTCCAACTTTTTTATTTTAATTAAAAAAAGGAAAATTGACTATACATAACGAAGTATTATACTGTAGAAATGATATTTTCTCGAGTAATAAATTAATGTATGTATCCGTTTTATTTTTATATTCTAATATCTACTTATAAAAGAAAGAGACAGAAAATATCGTATATATAGGGATAGTCGATTCTCGATTATTCATAAATTTCGCGTGTGTATTTAAGAAATAAGCCTTAACCTTAATTTATTCCACGCATGAACACTTAGTCTTATCAAAAACATTAATAAATAGTCTTGTGCTTTGTTTTCCCGCTAATTTTTAGTAAATATTTTCTGACCCGAATACCGAACGAATGGCGCTGTACGATACGCAGCGTTTATTTGAAGCAGTTAACGAATTCGGTAAACAACACCGAATGGCGAGTCGATTGCAGTTGCAGACGAGCGATAAAATAATGTCTGATTTTATTACAAGAGTAACTCTGCCGGGTGTAAAGCTTTTCAGTAATATGATTTCAGTGGGTTCTCTAAGAAGAGTGTATAGTGTTTACAAAATTTGTCGTGATGATTTCCTTAAACGAATTGAACAGTGACTCAAACCAACGAAAAAAAAAACGAGAAATTAAGTTTTTTTTAGGTCCTAGAATTAGAGGGCTTATTTAAATTATTAACGAGTTTATCCCCGCACGGTACTAATCTTTGTGTGACCTATAAATATTTTGTTTTGGTCTAAGTTTTGGTGTACTATATGAATTTCGTGTTTGTAAACACACATAAAGGAGTATCATTATCTAACAATAAACAAAAAGCGAGGTCTTTTAGCACTTTTTCAGTTATTTAAAATTTACAGGAGGATATATAGGATATTAGCATTTCCGACATGCCATTTCACAACTTCTAGGAATAGAATAAATATTACTTAAATTTAGACTGTCAAGAAGCCGCTGTCAAAAGAAGTATTTCAACTATGACAGATAGATATGGGAATTATTTATAATGGTTCCATTTATTCCTTTTAAGATACAAAATTTAAATAGGTAGGTAATATGGACGACCATCTTTTCAGAGTATTAACTCTTAAATATTAATAATGAATCAATCCATACTGTGATACTGCTGAGCAAAGATTTCTCATAAACCGAGAGGAATGGGAATAAGTCATAATACTCCACCACGTAGATCTTGTACGAAATGGTGGAGGCAGGTTTGTGATCACTTGCTGCTAAAAATATTTCAGCTACCAGTAAGGCTCCCAACCTGCCCTAACGACTACGGTAGGCGTATGAACTTCTCAAAACAATGACGTGACATAAAATCATGTAAACGGTGTGTAAAAAACGTTTGCAATCATCAAAATACTTGACAAAATTACTTATTTTTCCAATTGTTTTTCTATACCCTTAGATATCGCAAAAAGGGTCATAAAATATTAGAAACTACTTAACTTCGACGAAGCAGCTTATCAAGGCAAGTATCCCCTCGTATTAGGTTATAATATTTGGAATATAAATGTAAACAAAGTCTCTAACTTGGCAGTCAAAACATTACCAGCATTTGTATCGCTGGTCTGCACATCGTAACGGTCGCTCTAATCATTTCTTTGTACAGACCCAGTAATTACTTTCGGCAATTAGAAGCGCAGATAACGAACACCATTTTTGTTGTACGTGACTAACTTAACATAGTATTTATGTATTCCTATTATTATTTGGAATATAGTTGGAAAAAATGGTAGACACATATCCGTATATAAAAAAAGAGGTGGCTCTATTATCTCTGTAACTACATGGGTTTCAGGTATAATACAAGTATTTATTTTTATTTATTAATGACTGATAACCGTACTCGTGTATGCCTGTTATCATTTTGACACCTATAAATTTTGTGTTCTAGTTATCTATTACTCAATACCTGATTGATAAAATAATATTAACTAACATTTATAGTATATTATAGATAGCGACCAGCGTTAGCTCTTAGTTCAACCTATCTAGTTGCCCTGGTGAAGTTCTTTTTGTGAATGTTCTTAATTGTCATATTTGTATCTATAAATCATTAGAATATTTTTTATTATTTAAACTTTACTAGTTCTAATTCTTATTAAGTTTCGGCCTGGTTTGTTTGTAATTGCGACTAAATTATGTAGATGCTAAATGTGGAAGCTTGTTATTTATAATATGTTTATATTTTTATTTCATCTGTATCATTAGTCTGTAAGCTTTCCTAAAAATAAATAAATAAAATAAATTTTTAACATTATTTTGTTAGTAAACAATGACCTTGCTGTCTTTTCTATGCAACTCAAACCAGAAACAATCGAGCTAGAGTGTATTTTAGAACAATAATGTAAACAAACAAAATTAATAGTTCTCTTGCGCGCCAGCTAGAATACTTAAAATTGAATCGCTCTACATTTTCTAATATAATAAAGTTATTATTATAAAAAGTAACAGTTGTTTTTACCTGTTATTTGATCGACGCTCAAATTTGGAACACTCATTATGCACAACACAACACTACACAAGAAAATTAACGCACCAACCCACAGCGGGGTGTAAACGCGTGCGCATCATTACAAACACTGATTCACTCAACTTTCATACTAAAATTCGATCACGTAAATTAACTACTATTTGTAACGAATTAACACGTTAACTGGACGGTGGGTTATGCAACGGAACCTGTTACAAGTTTAAATCGTTTACTCGGCGATAACTTTGAATCGTTAAACGTTGTATGCATACAGATTTTCTCTTCAAAAGTAATAACGGTTCTTTAATAAGATATTAAATACCGATGTCACATATCGAACGTTCGACATCACTTTTTCACATTGTCACGAATAAAAAAAAAGACGATTTCCTAATCAGAATCTTTTAAAGTCAAATTTTCGAACACTATTTATTTTTGATCAGGGTTTTTAAATTTGAATTTGGAACAATTTCAAAATTATAGAATTAAATTTTTTATAATTCTTGTTTTTTCTTTTGTAAATATACGCGGATGTAAGAAACAAACGAGTGTGCTCGAAAGGAGTTGACTAAGAATGAGATTAGTTATCAGTTTTTATCGCGGTTGGTCGTTACTTGTGTCCTTTAATCGCTGGACGCGTCACCGATAGTGAGGTTTGGTGTAGATGTGGAATGACATTTTGTTTTGGATGCGGTTTAATTCAGTATTTTCAATTATGTACATCTGTAGATATCTGGTGCTAAAGTGTACTTTTCTTGATGGTTGTTCAAAATACTGACCCTGGTGGAATCGATGCAACTTCAATTTTGTAAGCGATGTTATGAGATCTGAATCAATTTTCTATTCAGGTTGGAATATATTACTAACGTTTCTGGTAAATTTGAATTTGCTGCTAAGTTCCTACCTATCCAGCGTATTCATAGAAATCTTGAAAAAACCTATAGTTTTGCGAATATATTTGTTTATTTTTGGTGTTATTGTACGGAATTTCTTTGACGCATATTTACGGGCGTTCTACTTTACTATAGTAGTGAGGATTTTAAAACCACTTTTTAAAAAAGCATAGCCTGCATGCGTAATTATTCTTAGGCAGTGGGTGCATGAAATTCACATACACAAAAACACAGACCGAAACAATTATTTGTGGATCATTATTTATACCGTGCGGGAATCAAATCTGTGACTGCTCGATCTAGTGGGCAAGGCGGCTTAAGCGCCCAAGCCGTCTTGCCACATAAATGTATATAATCCAAATGAGTTTAAAAATTAAGGGAAAATATTTAGAACTGTTCGTTATCGCGTCATTCATGTTACACTTAATTATATAATATGTGAGCACAGCACTTGTGTGTGTGTCCAAACTGTTGACGTAGCATCGGCAAAATAAACCGTAAACGTAAACTAAACAATATTTTTATAAAGCAAAATAATGGAGCTAAAAAGCCGAGCTTCAACTCCATTTTAACGAACGTCTTTATCCGTTTCAAAAAAATAATCTTAAATGCCCCTATCGTTGTGACAGAGCCTATTGACGTAATAAACTGATTGATATTTTTCTCAGTTAAATGGTTTCTTCTTTTTTAGCCTAACATACTTAATAACGAAGAAGAAAAAAAAACAATATAAATTTGATCAACACATTAGAAAAAACAAATAATGTCATAATGTAGGTATTGATACCTTATATGATGTATGTTACGTCATTTAAGATCAGTAGTTCATAGTGACTGCCTCATTGGTCTGGTGGCAGACTGCCTCGTTGGTCTGGTGGCAAAGCGCATCGCTTTCTGAGCACGAGGTCCTGGGTTCAAATCCTAGGTCGGACAAATGTAGTTTTTCTAACGAAAAATTCCCAGTACGAGTCCGGAGTTTGGAATTGTGCCCGGTATATGGCAATAGGCTCGCCCCCTATTACATGGGACCTAGCATCGTCGGCGAAACGTGGGTGTACTCAGTACACCTCTGCCACCCCCTCTGGGGAATATAGGCGTGACGGTGTTTTTTTTTTAGTACATAGGAAGAAAACATATCTTCATAAAATCTGGTAAGAAGAGCAAAATATTTTTCTCAAATAAAAAAAACATAGCATAAAAATTTTATACGTGACCCTAAATTGAAGTTTACATTTGTTGTCATTTTTTTTTAATAAACTCTTCAAACTTGGCGTTGGCAAAATCATCGGTAAACGCCAAAGACTAAAGCCAAAGATTATTAACTAATAATATTAGTCGATTTAAATATTTTTGTACTATTTTTAGTAAGTTACATTTTCAGTTTTTTGTTGTTGGCAAGAATATTTACTTTAAAACCGTTATTGTTTTTGTTCGAATTGGTCTATGTTCTAAAATATAATTTCGTGTAGTGATCTCGCTTGAATAAAAAAAGTTAAAATACTCCAAGATGCGTGTTATTTCTCCCCACCTATCACAATTATAATTGGAATTGAATTAGACCTTATTCGTTGACCACTATGCGCATACTGTAATCCACTTTGGGAAGAAATTGACTCTTATTTAAAGTCAAATTTTTCATGATTTATCAAGAACGTATCGTATCCAAATACCTTCTTTTTTATCCAGTAATGGAAGTAAATATTCTTTTTTTCTGACCGTACCCAATGATAGTAGACGCGAGTTATGGCGCAGTGAAAGTCAATATAACGCTAAGTGTGCTAGGTACTATGCAGTCAAATAGGAGCTTGTGTCATTTTACAGCGCAATAATAATTTTACGCAGTTTTTACGTGCGCACTTATGTTTGTGGGGTAGCAATGAATTCGCTGTTAAAAGGATCAAACGTTATTGGTTAGAGGAGGAAAATAGAATTTGCTAGAAATGTTTTGATAATTTTGTGTACTTGAAGACTCTACAAAACATTTTTCTTAAATAGCTATCTATTTAATGTAAGGATTGTGGTTGGTAACGATATGCTGGAACAAATGAATGAGTTTGTATATCTTGGATGCGCCTTCAGTAAGGATGGGAAACACACCGCTGACATAGAGAGAAGAGTGAGTGCAGGGAACTGGGTGAATGGTGCGTTGGGAAAGCTACTTGGGAGCCGGCACTTCAGCCATAAGGCGCAGCTGGCCATACATAACGGAGTTCTTGTCCCAACGCTGTTATATGGTAGCGAGAGCTGGGTATGTAAGAAGGAGAATTAAAGTAGGATAAATGCGGTAGAAATGCGAGCTCTGCGGAGGATATGCGGAGTGAAGCTGACCGACCGCATTAGCAACAGCGTAGTAAGAATGCGAGTAGGTATGAAAGATAGTATCGGTGTAAAGATGAGAAAGGGCATGCTCCGTTGGTTCGGGCATATAGAAAGAATGCCAGATGAAAGAATGACAAAACAGATATACAATGTGAAAGTGAAAGGATGCAGGTACCGGGGAAGACCTAGACTATCTTACCACGGCCAAATAAACCGAGTCTTATCTGAAGGAAAAGTCAAAAGTCTCAGTAACCGGCGAGCGTGTATGAGACGAACTATGAGAGTGGAGGAAACCAGAGAGGTATGTAAGGATAGAACCTGTTGGAAATCTGTACTCTCTGCCTACCCCGGTGACGGTGACGGTGTTAGTATAGATAAATGGGTCCACTTGATAATAATAAGATGGTCCAGGACTTTCTCGGTATCTGTATTCGTCCACTTTCGCATTGTATAATTGTTTTGTCATTCTTCCTTTCGACATTCTATTTTATATGTCTTATCTACTGGAGCATATCTCTCATATTAACATTAAAAATTTATTTCATACCTAAACGCTTCCTTATTAATCCAGTGGTCTACAGTTATTGTCGTTCATACACACGCGCTGGTTTGGTGACTCTTGACTATCAGATAAGGTTCATTTGGTAGTAGAAAGATAGTCTAGGTTTTCCCCAGTACCTATAACCTATCCGATGCTATATTCGATTCGTCATTCTTCCTTCCCACATTCTTTGTAAATGACTTAATCACCGGAGCATATTCTTTTTCATAAAATAAAAAAATCACCGTCAAGCCTACATTCCCCGAACGGAAGTCGAAGATGTGTACTGTGTGCCCATATTACGCTTAAGATGTTAAGTCCTAATGTTATAGGAAGTGAACCTTTTGTTATTATACTGGGCATAGTGCCAGACTCCAGACCAACAGTAAAAACTTTACCTAACGACTTTGCGATTAGCAACTGTCCTATGCGCTACTACGAAAAAAGTACCAATTTCTCATCTTTAAACTTAAACTTTCTTTCATCTTGTTTTTTGCATCAATAAAATCGAAGGAATTTGTTCTATATACTGGTATAACGTATTAAATCCTACCATACTTCTAGATGGATATATCATAAATGGTATATGATATTAAAACACAATTGTATTGGGGAAATCTGTAAACATAGTGCTAGGTTTGAATAAATTAATAAATAAAAATTATAAACAAAATATTATTTGGTATTCCTATACCAAGGTCCTCCTCAAAGAAACATAGATTTATTGCAATTTATGATTTGGCATTAAATATTGAGGCTCTGAAGTACAGATTTTAATCTATACTAATATTATAAAGAGGAAAGATTTGTATTTTTGTATATTTGAAACGAATAAACTCAAACACTATTGGACCGATTTCAAAAATTATTTTACCACTAGAATGCTACATTATCCCTGAGTAACATAGGCTATGTTTAAAAAATAAATGTCCACCAGTGCGAAGCCGGGAGAGGCCACTAGTAATGAATAAGATTAAATCGATTCCTAAAATCTGTGCAAAGCCATGCTACTTACATTGCAGTGAGAAATAATCGAGTTGCCGATAACGAGAGCTGTAAAATTGATCGTTATCGATTCTCGATACCGCATTAGTCATGTTCCTCTTGTTTATCGCTTAGTCATAGATATGTCATTGTTTGCGTTCCGTGAAATGGAGAAAAACGGAACTTTACGTATTGTCATACAAATAAATTAGTGCTAAGTATTGAGTAGTGAGTATTTTGAGGAATAGGTTAGGTAGTTTGAGGAATGTCTTTGGCGGTGAATAATTACATGTAAATGTGCACTATTATTTAGTTAAAACCATTTATGTTATAGCGAATGTTTTCTACGTGTATTTTCATCAATAACTTTTTTACTAGTTATGAAAGATAGTATTGGTGTAAAGATGAGAAAGAGTATGCTCCATTGGTTCGGGTGTATAGAAAGAATGTCAGAAGAAACGATGACAAAACAGATATACGATGCGAAAGTGAAAGGATGTAGGTACCGGGGAAGACTTAGAGTGTCTACCATGATCAAATAGAGCGAGTCTTATCTGAAGGACAAGTCAAAAGTCTCCATAACTTGCGAGCGTGTATGAGACGAACTATGAGAGTGGAGGAACCCAGAGAGGTATGTAAGGAAAGAACCTGTTGGAACTCTGTACTCTCTGCCTACTCCGCAAGGAATCTGGCGTTATAATATAGAGAACGTTTGGTTTTTTTTCCGTCTACCGTTCTTAACCGTTCCGTTTCACGTTTATTTTAAGGAGCTACTTTAGCAGATAATTTTTAATTACCGTCTAAAATTTAGTCAGTCGGAGTTTTTGTTGAAGAGGCAAATAGTTTTATTTTGAAAATTCTTTTTAAGAACAAGCTTTTATGCACAAAATCCTTGCCATTTAAAACTCCCAATTAATCAATCAATCAATCAATCAATCAGCCTATCGTAGTCCACTGCTGGACATAGGCCTCTCCTAACACGCGCCATTGCACACGGTCCTCCGCCTTCCGCATCCAGTCTGTCCCAGCGACCTTTTTGAGGTCGTCGGTCCATCTAGCTGGGGGCCGTCCTACCTTACGCTTACCAAAACGCGGTCTCCACTCTAGGACACGCTTGCTCCATCGGCCGTCGGTCCTTCTGCAGATGTGACCAGCCCATTGCCACTTTAGCTTACTGAGTCTGCGAGCTATGTCGGTAACTTTGGTTCTTTGTCGGATTACCTCGTTACGAATTAATATTATATGTGTATACAAATTCTCGTGTCTACGCTGTTGACCGTTAAGGAATTCCTTCGTCTGGAGCCAATCCTGTGTGTACAATCAGGTCGTTCTTACCATAAAAATGCATTGTCATCTGAACTGAATCAACACGTCCAACTTCAACTCCGCAGGGTAAGAAGAAGAGGTTTTAATTTAGCTTGAAAGATTTGACCTAAACCAACTAACTAACGAACATTGTAAGATAAATAAAAGCTTGTAAAAAAAGAGTTCATTTTCCTCAATGTGTAGGAATTATACAATTTTTTTAATGGAAAATAGAAAATTTTCGCCATCAACTCAAAGTCAAGTATTAAGTACAAATTTTTCCAAAATATTTTTATGAGGCTTCTGAATAATTGCTATTTTATTTTATAGTGACAGCAACGATATATCAGCGATCTCAAATTACTCATAGTTACGTGCCCCAAGTGTCCCGACTTTCCAGCCCATAAACCTATTCACCCCACTCCATAAATCTTATTTACGCCAAACCGTGCGGTCGTTTTAGCATTAATAAAGCTGATAGCAATACGCCGGGCTGCGGTGTGGTCACCCATCACCAGATGCGCTTCCCGGTATTCCGTTTAGAAATTTAGGTTACACTGTGTCGGTCTGTCTGTCTGACATTAGTTATAATTGTAACATTATTTAACTTGAGTTTTATTTAGTTAATGGATTTAGACTATCTATTGTTTATTGATTGGTCTTGTAACAAATCGCAACGTTTTGTGGTCACGAGGTCCTGGGTTCCAATCTTAGGTCGGGCAAATGTAATTTTACTTATGAAAAACTCCTAGTATGAGTTCGGAGTCTGAAATTGTGCCCGGTACAGACTCGCCAACAATTACATGTCACCTAACATCGTTGGCGAAAAGTTGGTGTACTCAGTGCACCTCTGCCACCCCCGCTTGAGGAATATAGGCATAACGGTGTCATGGATTTATAGTCATCATCAGGCGATAGTCTGGCGAAATGTCCACTTTTGGAAAAAGGCTTTCGGGAAGATCGCCACGACGGCGGCGATTTGCTTCTTGTACGCCAGTTTTTACTGTTTTTACCCCTTTGTTTTTGTTGTCCTATCGTCATTATACCGCACAAAAAAAATCTTGACTTCGGAATGCGGCTGAGATATTTTCTATGGAACAGTATACGTTATCCGACTTAGAATTCGAATCCTCCGTAATCGCCCTTGGAACCTTCTACCACTGGACTAACCTCTGCCGCACCGCCGCAGCTGCTCACTACTCTCCTAGTAAAATCATGTCGCCAAACGACCCAGTCGAGTCAGCATGATGACTGGATTTGATTTACGAGGAGGAAGGTCTACCCCGATGAAGCAGATTTGGCTATTTCAGGGTGGAGTGGTGTCAGGGTGGTTATTACTGCCCTTTATGCCCCACCAACTGTACAAGGGAAGAGGTGAGCGCGGCCACAGACGGCGCGATCTAACTAACCACTCACTTAGCGGGACAAATATGAACCATTGACACAAAAAGAAGAAGACTGAGTCAGCGAGGGGCATCCTCGGCGCCATCGTCATTTTAAAATCAGGTGAGATAGGGATCAATTGCCTGACCCTGTACTCGTTAACAAAAAAAAAACAAAAATCACTGTTTTCCTTTAAACCCCTACACTAGGAAATATTCCTGTAACGTGGGTGCGCTTACAAACACGAAATTTACATTCACAAACACCTAGTCCAAAACAAATATTTGTGGCCCACACAAAGATTTGTCCCGTGCGAAAATCGAACCCGGGACTACTAGATCCAGTGAGCGGAGCGGTTTCAGCTCTTAACTACTAGACCAAGCTGTCCATTGAAGCCGTCCGACAACACTATTTGATTTATTCAAACGACATACACAAAATTCCCATTATTTTAAAAGCGAAGTTGTTCTGACTCGAAAATCATTATAGTATTAAGTTATAAGAGCATTAAAGAACTCGTGCGCCGATTACGCGCCATAAGCGAGGCATTATGTGTTTGTCTGCTAATCCCCAATTTAAAAGCGAAACTGGCGTAATCTTGTGGACATAATAATGTATGGCACAAGGAACGATTGGAAGCGACTTCAAAATTATTTATGTTTGTAGATTTTTTATAAAAACTTTTGCTACGTTTTTAAGAACATTTTTTTGCATACGGTGTGAAATTTGAAGTTTGTATTGATTTATTTAATTGCCAGAAAAAGCCTACCACCTAATCCGATATTAGTTTTGACTCTAAAAGTATGGCTACTTAGTAATAACTATTTTCGTGTTTTGTTTTGTTTTGTTGTTGGATAAAAATTCATAAATAAACGGAGATGAGTTCATAAATCTGTTAAATTTATTGCACGGGGGGAGTTTAGTTCACTGTGTGGATGACTTTTTTATCTTTTAAAATTGATGTATGGTCAGAGAGGTTAGCATAAAGACGTTGAGGTTTGCGTGACGCTAGCGAGTTGTTATGTCATCCTTGTCACACTACAAATTTTCTAAATAAACATAACGGTGACAGCACGATTACTTAAGTTAATCGTACTATAGTATTTTTCATGTAAGGTGGGTACTGTGACAGTTGTAAGTTTCAAAGAAAATTATACTTTACTCAATGGAATTAAGAGGCATGACCCGTTTCTATACTTATGGTTTGAAGCCTTAATACCATTGAATTAAATATTTATTTCATTTGGCACTTCTGTCACTACCCTTATTATGTGAAAAATATTATAAAGCTATTCGATTATTAAAGTGTTTGCGCTTAGTAAGCCCTCTGATTCTCAAATAAGTAATGTCAAAAATGCTGATCGTTCCGTACATTTTGGATGCCTAAAATTCAAATACACATACACTGTAACGCCTATATTCCCCAAGCGGGGGTGGCAGAGGTGTACTGAGTACACCCACTTTTTGCTGACGATGTTAGGTCCCATGTAATAGGGGGCGAGCCTATTGCATAGCCATGTACAGGGCACAACTCCAGACTCCGGACTCATAGTGGGAAGTTTTGTTTAGAAAAACTTCATTTGTCAGATAAAGGGTTTGAATCCAGGACCTCGTGATCACCAAGTGACACTTTGCCACAAGACCAACGAGGCAGTCAATTGAAAAAAATACTTGAAACAGTTATTTATTTCAAACAATTAGTTATGATTTTATTTTTACATAGTTTAAAATCGAGTACTGTTTACTATGCTCCAATCTAATACAACATACAACGTAGCGCTGTGCGACTGCAGTGTTCTCTGCGATCACCAAGGTTAAGCAGCGTTCGACGCGGTCGACCAGAGATGGGCAACCGTTTATGGCATTTTCATATTCGAGCGTCGCCGTGGTTCGGAAGGCACGGTAATCCGTTGGTCCCGGATACTACGTATTGCGGTAGTCGCTAAGCCAATTTGGAAGCCTTATAGGCGGCTTGATAAGTTCCAACTGCAGATGGCCACAAACCTGCCTCCACCAATCTGCGCTGAGTCCGCGTGATGGAGTATGACCTAACCTCTCTCACCTCGATTTGAGAGAGAACGCCTTTCCCCAGCAATGGGACTGTATAGGCTAATATTATTATTATTTATGTATTTAGGCATGAACTTATGTCTGTTGCAACCACATAGAGCAGGTGTATACACATATCAGAAAATCTGCTAAAGATTCTCTTTTTTTTTCAAAAAAAATATTAAAATCGCTATCTCTTCCAGCTTAAGACGTACACCAACCATTATATGTCAAACATTTATTCGTTACTTTATGTGAAGCGTACGAGGAATCCACCGGGTGGCCCGGAAATGGGCAGGTTGCCCTCGAGAATCTCACCTGACCCGCGCTGTGCTGATAGGAAATCATTGGCGACAAGTGATTTAACGTACAATGTGTATAATGTGAGAATAGATTTTAATTTATTGGTATATAAAAAACGGTAGGAGAAATAATTGCTAAAATAAAAAAAAAATCGTAAGATCACACAACCCTGTACCCTCTGCCTACCCCGCAAGGAATCTGGCGTGATGATATAGATAAATAGATAGACCACACAATAGGGGGTGTTGGGGTGAACGAGAATCTAAACGGGTGAGGTAAATGGCAATGGCTGCCTAAATCGTCGTACGTCAACGTACGTCAACTTTGATTTTCGATTTTCGTAACTTTCATTTTATTTATAATATAGTCCAACCAACTTCTATAAAGGTTGGAGACTCTACGCTCGAAGTTGTTGATGATTATATATACCTGGGACAAAGAATCCAATTAGGTAGGTCCAACTTCGAGAAAGAGGCCAATCGTCGAATCCAGCTCGGTTGGGCGGCGTTCGGGAAGCTACGTAACATCTTATCGTCCAAAATTCCGCAGTGTCTCAAGACAAAAGTCTTTGACCAGTGTGTATTGCCAGTGATGACTTACGGCACTGAGACATGGTCGCTTACGATGGGCCTCATAAGAAGGCTCAAGGTCACCCAAAGGGCGATGAAGAGAGCTATGCTCGGAGTTACCCTGCGGGATCGAATCAGAAACGAGGAGATCCGCAGGAGGACGAAAGTCACTGACATAGCACTCAGAATTGCTAAACTTAAGTGGCAGTGGGCGGGGCACATCGCTCGTAGAACTGACGGCCGTTGGGGCAGAAAGGTTATCGAATGGCGACCACGTACCGGAACACGTGGAGTGGGTAGGCCCCCTACAAGATGGACCGATGACCTGGTGAAGGTCGCGGGTAGAAGTTGGATGCGTACAGCACAAAGCCGGTCGTTGTGGCGGTCTTTAGGGGGGGCCTTTGTCCTGCAGTGGACGTCTTTCGGCTGAAGAAGAAGAAGAAGAATAGTGATGGTATACATGGCTTGCTTGCCCCAAAAATATTTCATATTTCTTTTCTATAACATATTCCAATGATCCATGATGATAATATTTCAATGAAAGTCGCTGATGGAATTCAGAAGCAATTAAAATTAAAACGATTGACGAACGATTTGGCGCATTGGTTAGGAACTTAAGCCACTCCGCCCAATGGGTCGAATGTTCGCGGGTTCGATTCCCGCACGGGACAAATCATTGTGCGACTCTCAATTATTTGATTCGGTCTGTGTATGTGAATATTCATATTTGTAAACGCACCCACGATACAGGAATAAATCCTAGTGTGGTGCGCGTTTTTTCTTAAAAAAAACCTTTACAGATTTTTTTACAATGAAATGTAACCAACATTCTTTCCCAAAAGGTGATAAGTGCATACTAACATTAGGTTGGTAGCCCTACTGCCGTCAAGGGTACCACTTCCGTGTCCTTGAACCGAGTTGAATCGATTCGTGAACGATCGTTCGGTTCGGTCTAATCGGTACAAAGGCAAGTAGCGATTTCAGTATCGAGAATCGGTAAACAGTAGTTGCGATTTTATTATAGGGTACTGAGATTTGTGTATTCGATATAGAAATACCAGTACATTGTAGATGGTACAACTTTATCAACCAAAATTAAAAAAAAATTAAGTGTGTTAATGTTAGTAATAACTCTATGCCTCCTGTGATAATATAAACTGTGTTAAAGGAGACAGTGTCTTCCCTATTCTCGATTACACAATTTAACATTACAAAATTAAAGTAATAACTGGACAAGTGCAAGTAGGACTTGCGCTCTGAGAGTTTCGTACTGGGTTCAGTTTCGGCCAGTTTCAGCGCCAAATTGTAGTTTCGTATCGTCTAGAGAACTCGTCAAGACAAATCCAATGAGCCCAAACACGGCGGAGTTATGTTGAGTAGTTGGGTAGTTCCTTTGCCCACCCTCTGGTTCGATCATCAGATCCTGAATATCATCAGAGTCTATAGAACTCGTCAAGGCAAATCCAACGAGCTCAAACCCGGCGGGAGTATGTTTAGTATTTGGGTAGTTCCGATGGTCACCTTGCCACTTCATCATCAGACTCTCAACATCATCTGGTTGTATAGTACTTGTCAATACCAATCTAACAAGCCTAAACACGAGGTAATTATGTTGTGTAGTTAACATATTCCCACCGCCACCTTTCGACCCCATCAAAAGACTGTTCTGGATTATTGCATTGTCACCGAACTCACATACGTATGCTAAATTCAGCTCAGTCGGATACATGATTTGTATTGTCAAACGCTATTGGATATCTTAACAAAATAAAATAAAACTAATAAATAGCGTCTTTTTATTTCGATTTTTTATTTTATTTCATTTATGTTATTTTTTCCCCGCGAATTGCCGCGCGACTGGCTCGTTAGAGAAGCAAGGCTTCATTCTTTCTTCTTTCAAATAAAATACCCGAAATGCTTGAAAATGGATTACAAAATTTCAACCAGAAAGACAGATAGACGTAAGAACCCAAAAGCTTCTAAAAATTTACCTACCTATACCTTGTTAGTCTATTGGCGAATAATGTGCGTAGCGATCACGAGGTCCTGAGTTCGAATCCCAGGTCAGAACAAATCTAATTTTTTGGTGGAAATATTTCCAGTGTCAACTGGCATTTTGCCCGATATAATGGCATTAGGCTATTGCATGAGACCCCCCTATTGCATGAGACCTAACATCCGACCTTGGGGAATACAGGTGTGACGATGTTGATTTTTATATATTTTAAAATTTACATGAACGACGTTGATACTCAATTATTTCCTTATAAAAAATCATCATTCAATCCTACATTCCCCAAGCGGGAGTGGCTAAGAGGTGTACTATGTGCGCATACCAACTATTGCTGAGAATGTAAGGTGCCACTGTAATAGGGGCGATGCTATTGCTATTATACCGGGCACAACTTCGGACTCCGGACTGATACTGGGATATTTTCTATAGAAAAACTACATTTTGCTCGCCCTACAATTCGTAGGAGATCTTCCGCGATCTCTAAAGGCATTTTACGGTTCAACGAGGCAGTCCATAAAAATACATTTTAAAAAAGTGCTCTTCCTTTATAAATTTTTGCTGTTATTAAATTAATAACATTTAATTTTCATTCAAACTGTATAAAAATAAAGGAATAAATCGACAATCTGATCCAATTTACGTCCTATACCGTACACAGATGGCGCCCCAGATCTCTCAGGTCTGTGGCGCCATCTCTGTGTGTGTGTGAATAAATATTTATTCACCACAAATCAAAATAGTTCCATAAAATGTCACTGATAACACATATACAAAGAAGTATTGTGATAGTGTGTAAAGTAGTCACTAGACTAGTAGCGCTATTTTAAGTTTTCATCAGTTTCAAGGGAAAATAATATTTTTTATATGTTATAGTTACAAAATGACAAAGATCGGATTTTTTCCTTTACTTGTACTTTAAAACCTTGCTTCTTGCCAAATTCCACGATTCTAGGTCAACGGGAAGTGCTATATCATTTCAAATGAGTTACTTTAAATGGCCATATCTTTTGTTTGAGTTCAGTTAGAACCTTTATTTTTTACACTAGGAGGAACCGTAGACCTTCGTATTTCGTATAAATTTCAACTTAATACCTCTAGCAGTTCCTGAGGAAAAACCCCCTAAAAAAGGTGGTCCAGTCGGACAGACGGACAACCAAGTGATCCTATAAGGGTTTCGTTTTAGGTACGAAACCCTAATTATAAAAAGTAAAAGAGAAAATAAACTGTACTATGTGTTCGCGTTAATGTGCGTGTGTGTGCACACGCACATTAATGCGTGTGCGTGCGTGCTTGCAAACAAGCGTACGTATGTGTGCGGTCGCGCGCTCACTGCGTACATGGGGCATGCCATATTGCCTTTTTTTCTGACCTAGGATACTAACCCAGGACCTCCGAAGTATTTGAAAAATATTTTCGATTCGATTGAAACAATGAAAATATTACACAATAACATCATTACAAAAACAACGGAATTCTAAGAAGCGTCTGTTTGTGGTTTGTTAATAGAAATGTTGCGGTTATTCGCAATAGTGACAGAATCAGAATATATTTTATTCATGTGACAAATTATAGTTCTTATAAATCGTTAGAATAGTAACAAAGACCCTACCACCACTTTGGAATATCATTCCTGTGGAGAAGAAGGGCAAGAAACTCTTCGGTTACTCTTTCAATGAGACAGGCAGGAAGCAGTTAATTGGCACTATGATCAAGGATTTTTTTTGCCAGTCACCCATAAATAATGTAACAATACACAATTTCGATACAGTTAAATATTTTCTTTTATACACACGCCGTCACGTCTATATTCCCAAAGCGGGGGTGGCAGAGTGGTACTGAGTACACCCACTTTCCGCCGACCATGTTAGGTCCCATGTAATAGGGGGCGAGCCTATTGCTATATACCGGGCACAATTTCAGACTCCTGGCTCATACTGGGAAGTTTTCGTTAGAAAAACTTCATTTGCCCGACCTAGGAATTGAACCTAGGACCTCGTGATCACCAAGCGATGCGCTTTACCACCAACGAGGCAGTTTCTTCTATGATAATTTAAATAGGACTCCGTTGGAACTCTGTACTCTTTTACTACCCCGCAAGGGATCTGATGTGATTTAAAGATAGATAAATAGATAATAGAGGCGCTCGTACCGCTGTGCTACCGCGTCGTTCTTACCGATCACCAAGGTTAAGCAGCGTTCGCCTCGGTCGATCTGAGATGGATGACCGTTTGTGGCATTTTCATATTCAAGCGTCTCCGTGCTTCGGAAGGCACGTTAAGCCGTTGGTCCCGGTTACCACTTAATGTGGTAGTCGTTAGGGCGAAATGGAATCCTTAAAGGCGGCTTGATAAGTTCCAACAGCAGGTGGCCACAATCCTGCCTCCACCAATCCGCACTGGGTCCGCGTGGTGGAGTAAGACCTAATCTCTCTAACCTCGATTTGTGAGAGAAGGCCATTGCCCAGCTGTGGGCAGTATAGGCTGATATTATTTAAATAGATAATTTAAATCAATCTATCCATCTAGGCGTATGAAGTATGGGGTAGGCAGAGAGTACAGAGTTCCAACAGGTTCTTTCCTTACATATCTCTCTGGCTTCCTCCACTCTCATAGACAACAAACTCTCTAAATCAACCTGTCTATAGTTATTTTCTCACAAATCTACACAACCGACCACTTATGAACAAAATATATTCTAATACTTTTGACCTCACAAAAGAATCAATTTCCATCAAAAAATTAATACCTTACCAAATAAACAGAATTTTCTAATTGGAAGTAACAGCAATATATATTTCAGAAAATATTTATGTTTCTTTGAACTTGACCAAATGTTAACGAGGTGCTATGCATATTAAAAACAAATTTACATTCTATATTAATTTAAATTTCAATAGGAGAATCAATTTTCTAAATATTGTTGGGTACTAGAGATGTGATAATATTGAAGCCGACTATCGAAAACCACATATCTTAATACATTATGATACGAGTAACTTTTAATGTTGCTGCACTATGACTTAACCAACGAAAACTTAAACATTTCTGTTATTTTTACTAGAATTCGCCGAATTAACATTTTTTCATAAAATGCGAGCAGTACTTTGAGAAAATATCAAAATGGATTTTTCGTATTTCAGTAGATTGTTTAAGTTATCTTATTACATAACTATTAATGATATGACGTATTCGTTATTAATATCTTTCTGGTAATAACAATATTGTTGCATCTCTATCGGGTACCTATCGTAAAGAACCGTTCAAACGCGGCGAGTTACTTGCGCGAGTGGACTCGCCAGCCACAAATGTTCATACAAATTCATGGGCATTGCAGGGTGTCTATACCACAAACCATGGGGCTACGACGTTTTTACGACCCTGTGTGTCCGGACTTGGCTATTTGAGTACGTTATTTTATGTGCAGCTTAAAGTTTTAGATTTAAGTGACGAGTCGTTTAGTGGCGGAAAGCGAAGAAAGCTGGTACTCATAAGAAATGTTGGTGAATCTATTTGGAATTCAATTTGTGTTTTTCAAGTAACAAGTGTGTCTTTGTATTTTAAGTAGGAGCTGATAACGGAACAATTGAGGTAAATAAACATTATTTGTATGTATAGTTGGAGCGTTGATATAGGGGCTCTCAATGTGGGCTATAAAGTTAAATGGAATATAATCGATTTAAATTAAATGTAAGAAAAATATGACTTATTGACTACCTCGTTGGTTGTTAGTGGCGAATAATACGCGTAGCCATCATTAGGCTCAAAGCCAAGTTGGGGAAAAATGTAATTTATCTATAGAAATATTTTCAGTATTGTCCGGAGTCTGCCATTATGCCCCGCATAATAAAATTAGGCATATTACATGGGACTTACCACTGTCGGCGAAAAGTCGGTGTACATGTTACACCTATGCCTGCCTCGTTTAAGGAATATAGACGTGACCGTGTCTACTATTATAAAGAAAAATGATTTATATATCTATTTGTAGAAGTCTTCCTTTAATCTTTGGATTTAGATCCCATTCAATTCATCTTATAAATAGTTTTAGTATCACATCAACTTCAAAAACAAACAGAATTAATCTAGACCTAATATATAATAATATTAGCCCTGTTAAGAAACTGTCCCACTGTTGAGCACGGGCCTCCTCTCAAACTGCGAGGGCTTAGGCCATAGTCCACCACGCTGGCCCAGTGCGGGTTGGCGAACTTCACACACCGTCGAGAAACTCTTAGGCATGCAGGTTTCCTCACGATGTTTTCCTTCACCGTTAAACCAAGTGATAATTAATTTTTAATACGCACATGCTTTCGAAAAGACAGAGGTGCGTGCCTGGGTTTGAACCCGAGACCTTTGACTTTGCAGTTACCTTGCATTTAAATAATATAAGAAACATTCTGGTTGTACATTCAGAAAAAAAAGAAAAAAAATATTACTCATAATATTTATAAGGAAACAAATCTCTAAGCGTCTGTCAATCGGAAACACCTCATCAAAATTCTAAGAACGGAAATTAAGCAATTCTCTACATTATTTTATAACAAATTACATTTAAAAATCAACGCTGTTCAAATTAAAATGTTAAAGAAACATTTTCGGAGAAATGAAAGCGCGTTCAGATCGACTCGCCTGTTCTGGAGTTGGCCCACTGAGTCAAACCCGAATTTGGCCAACACCAAAATTGGGCCAACGTTTGAGGCGATTATTGCAATTATATACGAATTTGGTGTTAATTTATATTAAATGGTCAATTACGGTGAAAAAACTTTTTGTTGGTTTTTGTTATTAAATTCTGATTGCGACATCGATAAATGGTTTCCTTTCTGCACGTCCAATTGGACGTCAATAAACTTATATGTAGGTATTTTATTTTACACTCAAATCGTGATTAAATCTATGAATACTTAACGTTTTCGAATTGTATAAAGTCAGAATTCGTGTTTATTAAAATATTGTGTGCAGGTTTGAAGTGATGTTTTATCTATAATTTACTAATTACATTGAATACCTCTGATAAAGCATATCTTAATAAATGTTGCTGGCTAAAAGTTACGAAGTTCTTTACTACTTTTACTAATCAAATTATTTGTGAGCCTACAAGCTGTGGGATTAGAGTCGGCAATTTTGAAGCCCCTGTAGGGGAAGAATTTTCAAACATCTTTTCTTATTTGCTCACTTACGAAATGATGTAAGAAACTCCTGTACAACATTTCATGCTTCTTCTTGACTTATCGGTTTAAGCTCTATTTTGCTTGCTAGCCAGTGGTAATCTATTTAGTGGAAAAGATTTTTAAACAAATATTCCCCAAAACAAACATTTGTCAATAACATTGGTAGAATTGGTTCAAAAGGCCAACGTGACTACGTGATGATTGGCGTAAAGCTTGCAGTAAAAAGGTAGTTAAAATTCAAGACTAACAGGTCGGCCTCTAGTTGTCGATTAACTATAAATTTCCCATCGTCATTAAATACATGACTCCATTGCAAGCTATAAACTTACCTTTGCGATAAAATTAAGTATAATTATTTCCGGAGCATGTTACAATGTAAGTATTGTTTATATTGCAAAAATCCATTAGCAACACCTCATTTTTTTTAAGTATTTGATAAGGCGAAGCAAGAAGAACGAAAGCCAAAAAGCAGACCATCAGCCAGATGAAGCGATGACATTGTGAATGTGACAAGTAAATTGTTGAATATACTAGCACAGGATCAGCTCTCAACAGTGGGCAGATACAGGCTTATTAATGATGATGATGATAAAAACAAAAGTCTAAATTGATAAAATATTAAGCAAGTTATTATTTTAGTGGATTGTGAAATGACATGATACTTAGCAGAGTTTTTAGAGGTCATTTTGATCATTGAAATTTGGTTAATGTTATAAAGGTCGAGTCTCTTGCCGAGTCAGACTCTAGATTACTTCTGATATTTTTTGATAGCAAAACCCTAATAACACTTTATTCGAATTAGGATACAAACCCAGGACTTAGTAGTCACCTGTCGCACTATATTACTAGACTGACGCTACTAGACCAATGAGACAGCCAAGAGAGCAAAAGTAAGATTAGAAACAAAAAATAGTACTGGCGCTTAAAGCTTAATAGAAACTCACACATTGCTATAAAATATAGCTATAAAAAGCATAGTAAATACTGTAACCCTGTCTTTATTGTTGTCATTTTCCTCAGGAATGTTACGTTAAGTTTATAGAGGAGACGGTGCAGTTTTGTTTTATCAATTTACGACACCCGCTGGCCACTTTCAGATTTTATTTGGGTTCTGAGAAAATGACAGGGAGTTCTTTTATCTACTTCCGCGGCAGTGGGCGAGAATGTGAATCGTGACAGTGATCAAAAAAATTGACATAAAACTGGCCAGCGCGAGGATGCAAACCACGGCAGTGAGTAGAGAAATAGACATGAAACTGACCAGCGCCAGTATGCAAGGCGCGCCAGTGAGCAGGGAAATGGGCATGAAACTGGCTAGCGCGAGAATGTAAACCGCGGCAGTGACCAAAGATATAGATGTGCTATTGGCCAGCGCAAGAATGTGAAACGTGGCAGTGAGAAAAGAAATGGACATGAAAATGATCAGCGCGAAAATATGAACCGTGGCGGTGATCAAAGAAGCGCGAAAGTGTCAACCGCGGCAGTGAACAGGGAAATGGGCATTAAACTGGCTACTGCGAAAATATTAACCGCGGCAGAGCGTAAAGAAATGACCATGGAACTGACCAGTGCGAGAAAATAGATTGTAACATAAAGACGCTTGTAAGCTTCCTCGTGCTTCGGAAGGTACATTAAACCGTCCATCTTGGCTGCCACTTGATGTGGTAGTCTTTAATCCAAGTTAGATGCCATATAGAAGGCCCGATATATGCTAAAACAGGCAATAAACTTATCTCCACCAATCCGCATAGGTTCTGCGTGATGCAATATGACCTAATCTCTCTCACCTCAATTTATGTGTAGGCTTCTTCCTATAAGTGGTGTCCCACTTCTGGGAAGAGGCCATAGATACAAACTAATTTATTATTTAACAGCAAATAAATATTATAAATCGTACCAAGCTAATGATCGCAATCCCTCAATCGTAGGACGGTGTAGGCAGATGCTAATTAGATAAACAGATGTGCAATTGCACAACAATCACCCGAAGCGAGCGTGATGTTTCGAAACAGATTTGCACAATAATCTATTGTAATAGCTCAGTTGAACAATAGTTTAAATCTAATTCTGGTGTACGAGGGAGACTGGAAATTTTGCAATGAAAATTAATAAAGAACGAGAGACGACGATGTGGTCAGGACAGCAAGGTTTAGTGGTCTGTGATTGCAGTTTACTGAATCAAGTAGGAGAGAAATTAAAGCCCACTCGAGACAGTTTATTTATTTGATGTTTCAGGGCAAAAATTTTCAGAAGACTCTTAGTCGTCTGTAGGGGAGACAGACGTAAGAAGGAGCTTGCAGGATGATGTAGACGTGAATTCAGAATCGCACGGAATCAAGTATTTTTTAATATTAAGATATCATCAAAAAGTCATCAGAAGATTTTCAGTTCTGCATAAGGTCTCAGACCAGAGATTTTAACCACACTAATAACTCGCCACAGTTTCCATCGGTACTAACATACTCCGGGAGCTATAAAAGGAATACTTTAGTAGGTACTCTTGTGCCTTCCTCGATCCAGTATATCTTGGGGAAAAAAGACGCTTCCACCGTATCCTCTCGGTGCTCACAATAATATGGAGCTAACAAGTACCTCATGGGGAAAAAAACGCTTACCTCGCACTATCTCAGTATTTATAGTGGTGAGGAGATACTCTCACCTTCGCCCCTTAGGAATCTTTCCGACAGTTTAATACTAGAGCCCCATACCTCGGATATCTGCGATTCTTAAGGTGTTCTTTTAACCCTGTGCAGAATCACTCAACACCTAATAATTTAACAAAGCATTTTGTGTTATACACAAAAGTATGACTAATTCCAAGTACCTACATAATAACAATTCACCAAATTTATAGCCCCAAGAGAGATTGCAAATTAGACTCAGAAATAGCTAACACTAAATAAGATTTAGGTAGACGGCGAATATGATCTGGTAATGACGATTTACGGTTTAAAAGGGTAAACTGGTAAGGCCGCGGTTTGTGTGTAGCGCAGCGTTAGTAACGATAATCGACAAACGCAAAGACGAAAATCGCATGATTCGTGTTGAATGCTTTATCAGTCTAGTCGTGATGGCAAATAAAAGGCACCTGTCAAAAATATTGGGCACGGCTAAATAAGAACTTTCGATTGGAATTTTAAGGTAAAATAGTAGACAATCAGGGATACAGTAGAGGTCCGAAGAGTGGTTAGAATATATGGTAATGTTACAATTTTCTTCCGAGGCTGCTCGTTCTGGAACCACCCCTGAGCTAGATGCCCACTTTGCCTCTTTCGGACGGGGAGTATCTACTTGTTGCACGTTCGCTGCTGTTTGTTGATGCTGTAAAGGCACCTCAACCAACATCTATTTATTTATATCATCACGCCAGATTCCTTACAGGGTATGCAAAGCGTACAGAGTTCCAGCAGGTTTTTGTGTGACCTATAAATAATTGTTTCGGTCTCGGCGTTTATGTATCTAAATTTCATGTTTGTAAACGCATCCACGTTACAGGAATAATTTGCAGTGTGGGGCTACATTTACTCAACAAAAGAAAAAGGTTTGTTTTCTTACAAACCTTTCGGCGTACTAAAAAAACGACTATAATATTACGTTCCCACATGGTGAATCGCGCTAAATGAAATGACCTCATACTGATTGTATCATTGAATTATTTTTGACGCCATGACAGCATTCAGAAAAACTTGTGAGGAGTAGGTAGGTTGAACTCAGCTCTGTACTAATTCGATTACATTTGTGACAAACCAAGCAAATATAATAGTACCAAAGTTTTGTTCAAGGGTTAATTTTTAAAATAAATTTTGGTTAAGTCTCCATCTAATATTACTTATATATGCGCGTGAAGTCCGATGGAATGTTGTGCGAGGCACAAGGGGGTTTCAGGTCTGGAAGAGGATGTTCGGATCAAGTCTTCTCACTCCGCAACATCGTAGAGAAGCATCTGGCAGTGGGCCGGAAGGTTTTCTGCGGTTTTGTAGATCTGGAGAAGGCATTTGACAGAGTTGTGCGAAAGAGAGTTTGGGACATTTTGCCAGAGTATGGTATAGATGGCATTCTGTTGCGAGCCGTCCAGTCCACTTATGTGGACTGCAAGGCATGCGTACGGGTGGGTGGTAACAGGTCATCCTGGTTTGACGTTAAAATCGGCGTCAAGCAGGGTTGCGTGTTGTCCGCTAGACTGTTTATAATATATCTGGACAAAAGTCTTCAAAGACTGAAAGCGATGAATGAAGGTGTACAAATGGGTGACTTAGTGGTAAACCATCTACTTTATGCAGATGACGCGGTTTTAATAGCGCCAACAGCCACTGATCTGCAAACACTAGTCACAGTTATGAAAGACGACTGCATGATCAATGGCTTACACTTGAATGTGAAGAAAACCAAGATTATGGTTTTTGAAAGGGAAGAAACCAGAACGAATGTAAGGATTGTGGTTGGTAACGATGTGCTGGAGCAAGTGAATGAGTTTGTATAGCTTGGATGCGCCTTCAGTAAGGATGGGAAATACACCGCTGACATAGAGAGAAGAGTGAGTGCAGGGAACAGAGTGAATGGTGCGATGGGAAAGCTACTCGGGAGCCGGCACTTAAGCCATAAGGCGCAGCTGGCCATACATAACGGAGTTCTTGTCCCAACGCTGTTATATGGTAGCGAGAGCTGGGTATGTAAGAAGGAGAATGAAAGTAGGATAAATGCGGTAGAAATGCGAGCTCTGCGGAAGATGTGCGGAGTGAAGCTGACCGACCGCATTAGCAACAGCATAGTAAGACAGCGAGTAGGTATGAAAGATAGTATCGGTGTAAAGATGAGAAAGGGCATGCTCCGTTGGTTCGGGCATATAGAAAGAATGCCAGAGGAAAGAATGACAAAACAGATATACAATGTGAAAGTGGAAGGATGCAGGTACCGGGGAAGACCTAGACTATCTTACCACGACCAAATAAACCGAGTCTTATCTGATGGAAAAGTCAAGAGTCTCCGTAACCGGCGAGCGTGTATGAGACGAACTATGAGAGTCGAGGAAGCCAGAGAGGTATGTAAGGAAAGAACCTGTTGGAACTCTGTACTCTCTGCCTACCCCGCAAGGGATCTGGCGTGAGGTTATAGATAGATAGATAATATTACTTAAAAAGTTTGTAAGAAACAAATATGTATTAAATAAAATAAATAACACCGTTACCCCTACCTTCACCAGCGGGGGTGACGAAGGTGTACTATTTACACCATATCGCCGACAATCTTAAGTCTCAATTTACTAGGGGGTGTGCCCATTGGATTTGTATCGAGTATACATTCACTGAAAATCCTCGTGTTGAAGACCTTATGATCGCCAGTCGCAATGTGAGGTATTTTTACTAGACTAACGAGACAGTGCATTACCGATAATAGTCTTGTTAAAATCTTCATCTTACTTGTCTTCAGTCTTATAAAACCATTTTTTTTTAGTTTAAAATGTCTCATGATGCGGTTGACGATCACAAAGTCTTGGGTTCAAATGTTAGCGCAAACAAAGTGTGGGTTTTCAATCGAACATTTAGTACTAATTTTAAAAGAGGTTTAATAGAGATCTCTCAGTGATTAGCAGGAACAGATTGACTTTATCGTGACGTTGAGAAAGCGTATTTTCACTTTTACCCTTATTAAGAAAATTTTTGACTGCCTCGTTAGTTAAGAGGCAAAGCGCAAAAGCACGAGGTCCTGCGTTTAAATTCTAGGTCGGACAACAGTAGGTTTTATAACGAAAACTTCCCAGTATCAGTCCGGAGTCTGGAATTGTGCCAGGTATATGGCAATATGCTCGCCTCCTATTACATAGGACCAAACATCGTCGGCGAAAAGTGGGTGTAATCAGTACGCCTCTGCCCCTCCCGCTTGGGTAATATAGACGTGACATGTAAGAAAATTTTTAGTGCGAAAATGATGATATATTACCGCGATAGCGGAACGCTAACGCCAAGCTTTAAGTGCAACTTAGCATAAACAGACTAACGTTATCATAACGTCGAGTAAGCATGCTATCACGTTCATCTTTATTAAGAAAATTTGGAGTGTGAACAGGACGGCTAACGCCGTCGAGGTTATACTCGACGGCGTTACGTTAAAGTCAGTTTATTAGTGCTTTATCTTCTGGTTTGCGCTCCAATATATCCACAGCTTTTAAGTTATTGATGTTATTGTGAATGTCTAAATCGTAATGTACCTATTAACTATGTGAGATTAATAATTGAGACTAATGTGTTACGATATAAATGCCAGTTTCACAGTTCGCACCCTATTTATATCGTTAATAACGTTGTTAAATATTGACAACAAACAATATTTTAATTAGAATTTATGGTCTTATTCATAGAACAAAGAAAGTATTCCGTAGTTTATTAGTCAGAAATTCCAAATGAGATGAAATATATGAAGCCATGACGAGGTCTTAAGTTTGAAATTTAGGTTGGATAAAGCGTTGACCTTAAGCCTGATAGCTTAGTGGTTAAATCGTTGGACTGCAAAGTCAGAAGTCTCGGGTTTAAACCCAGGCACGCACTTTTGTCTTTTCTAAAGCATGTGCGTAATAAATATTAACTATCACTTGCTTTAACAGTGAGAGAAAACATCGTGAGGAAACCTGCATGCCTAAGAGTTTCTCAAAGGTGTGTGAAGATCGCCAACCCGCATTGGGCCAGCGTGGTGGACTATGGCTTAAATCCTCTCAGTTTGAGAGGAGGGACGTGCCCAATGGTGGGACAGTTTCTTAACAGGGCTAATACTATTATTACCTAAAGCGTTGACGGGGTTAAATTGTGTACTAAAATCTTCGGTGAAAGCAGGGACTTATAAAAATGGCGGACGGAATATCGCTAAACAAAAATGGAAGCCCAGTAGCAAGTCAGTTCCCGTGTTGGTACGACGCTCACTACGAAACGAGTTTTACTGTTTTTCTCGTGCAAGTGGGTGCGTTTCAGTTCGTACGTACAGGCGAACTGACTTACTTATCGGGCTTTACGTTTCCCCCTATATTTATACGTCCATGGGTGAAATGTAAGTGTGCTTAGTATACCGACGTAGCTTATATATTGACGGACGGTTTAGCGCAGTGGTTAAGAGCTTAAGCTGCTCCGCCGCTGTGTCGTATAGTCGCGGGTTCGGTTCCCGCACGGGACAAATCTTTGTGTGACCCACAATTATGTGTTCCGGTCTGGGTATTTGTGTATGTGAATTTTCATGTTTGTAAACGCCCCACGACACAGAAATAAATCCTAGTTCGGGGCTACGTTTTCTTTTTTCAAAAAAATCTAAAAGATACTCTGAAAACCCCGCTTAGAGTCTCCAGTTATCAGCCGCTACCGCCGTCTGCGGCATGTTCTCACCGACCCTCCCGATGCCCTTACATACCTTTTTTCGGATACAGATACCGCACACAGGATCAGACACCGACCTCGCCGGCGAGGTCGAAGAATCCTTTGCCCGCCATCCGGTGCATAGCACCACGGCGAGACACCTAGTATACGCCTTCCCCCATAGCGACTGCCCAAGCCGGGGCCGTTCCTCCTTGAGGCGCCCTTGAGCTAGTTGCCCCCTTGCCCTTCTGGCTCGAGCGTAGTGGTTGCACGCTCGCCCTCTTGTCCGTAAAGCTGTAAAGTCCCCGCGGCCAACAGCGTAGATCTCTCACACACACAAAAAAACCCGCTTAGAGAACGGGGTGTTATTTTAATTACTATCCGCCTTCGTTCAGAATTCGCAGATTATTACGCGTTCAACATCCTTAAAAGATACGTGTGAATGCATAAGTGTAAAATGCACAAACATTTTCTACGTACAAAATAAATCTAATACCTACCTATATCATACCTATTTTGTAGCAACATTATACTGTAAATACATATATTTGACTTTATTTTTAAACATCAAACAAAATTACCACCTCGTTATCTCGCGTAAGCTCGTCCCATTTGTCGCGTATTTCGTAAATGCCACTCCTACACAGCTCTACATGTGGATATTTTAATTCCCTCTCAACAAACATTACATCTTGGACAAACACTCAAAAGAGTGAGATGAGTGACATCACTTGCGCACGCGTTGGAGTACGCGATAGGGTTTGGTATAAAATATAAGAGGACGCCTTTTGTGTACGATTTTGTACTAAAAAGAAAAAAAAATGCATTGTGTTTAATTATTTTTATGAGTATTGCTCCTTTTCATAATAGAATTGGTGTCTTGGTTGGCCTAGTATACGCTCTGTAATACTTATGATTTCATTAATGTCTATGAATTGCATACAAAATGGTTCCTCTGTTGTATAGTTATCATACCTCCTTACAGATATAACATATATTATTTGCTTTTTATTAATATATATTAAACGCTTGCCCAAAGAATGGCTTCATATATCGTTTCTTTTAAATGTACAACATTAAAAATATACGTCAGAAAAATAGTTGTATTTTTACAAGCTGTCAGAGTTAAACAAGATAAACAAAATTTGCCATAAAATTAACCTTATCCTCACATCATGCAATGATTTGTAACGTTTTATAACATCCCTAATTTTTATAGTCTCTAGCATATGCTCGCGTACACTATTCAAACTAAACCTGCATCAAGGTATATCGATACTTATACAACATAGATATGTTCCTATACTACATATCTCATCAGCGTCATTCCCGCTACCTCTCCCGCTCCCGCTTACAACCCAACACTTAACCACCCAAACTAACGCACCACAATTATGTTACGTTTAATTTTGTTTAGACAACGCAACACGACTTACGAAATGACCGCGGAGCGAATCCTACGATGTTTGAACACCGCATACCTGCGCAAGAGATGATTTGATAACAGATATGTGTTATAATGTAGATTGGGATAATTTAAGACGGATAATGTTATGAAATGATAAAAGTGGTAAGATTTAGTCAGCAAAAGTATATTATATCGACAAGTTGGTCTATTGATGTAAGGTCCACGAGGTCCTGGGTTCTAATTAAAATTTTAAGGTAGGGAAAATTGTGATTTTCTGCCAAAAACGTTCTCAGTCCCAGTTTGAAATTTTGTCTAGTATATTGAAAATAGGCTCGCCCCCTATTATATTGGAACCTAATATCACCGACATTACACACACTACATAGGTGTTTACAGTACACCTCTGTCACCATTGTTGTTAGGACATAGGCGGGACGGTATAAAATAATATATTTTTTTTTTAAATTGAAGAACACAGTTCATTAATTATAATATCACTTAGTTGCCAGTAATGACTGACGGCACTGAGAAATGGTCGCTTACGATGGACCTCATAAGAAGGCTAAAGATCACTCAAAGGGTGATGGAGAGAGCTATGTTCGGAGTTACCCTGCGGGATCGAATCATAAAAGGAGGAGATCTGCAGGACCAAAGTCACTGACATAGTACTCAGAATTGCTAAACTTGAATGCTAGTGGGCGGGGCATATCGCTCGTAGAACTGACGGTCGTTGGGGAGGAAACGTTATAGAGTGGCGACTGTTCAGGAAGACGTGGAGTTGGTATGCCCCCTACAAGATGGACCGATGACCTGATGAAGGTCGCGGCTAAAGGATACGTACAGCACTAAGCTTGTCGTCATGGCGGTCTTTAGGGAGACTTGTCTTGCAGTGGACGTTTCGGCTGAAGACAGATAGATAGAAGAATAAAAAACTCTTTGCTATAGTTTATAGGCGCTCGTAGCGCTGTGCGACTGCAGTGTTTTTACCCATCAACATGGTTAAGCAGCGTTCGACTCGGTCGGCCTGTGATGGGTGACCGCTAGTGGCATTTTCATATTCGATCGTCTCCGTGCTTCGGGAGGTACGTTAAGCTGTTGGTCCCGGTTACCACTTAATATGGTAGTCGTTTAGTCGAGTTGGATTAGAAGCGGCTTCATAAGTTTCAACTGCAGGTGGCCACAAACCTGCCTCCGCCAATCCGCACTGGGTCCGCGTGGTGGAGTATGACCTAATCTCTCTCACCTCGATTTGGGAGAGCAGGCCTTTGGCCAGCATTGGGGCAGTATAGGCTGATATTATTATTATATGTTAATACGCCGGAATTTCAATTAATCTGCCGTACGCGGTTCCTTTTGATAAAAAGCAATTTCTTTTTACTGCAAACAACGTATTGCAATGTAAACAAGACATTAAAAAGTCAAATATTAGGTGTACGTGAATAATTAACACGTTGAATAAATATTTTTGCACGTGAGCACCGAAAAGGATTTTGATGTTTATTCAAAATCGCCAAACGGTCTAATGGTATTTCAATATGTAAATATTATTTCGAACGGTTAGATGTTTTAATAATAATTTACATTTTATCCAAAGGGGTGAAAAGTTATGCTCATACTGCTCGTTTTTCCAAAACGATTTTAAACAATAAATTTAGGCTGTTTGATCCGTCTGTGTGTGAGTGATGTACGCTGTTGGCCGCGAGGCCTTTATAGCTTCACCGGACTTAAGGGCGAGCATTTAACCACTACGCTCGAGCCAGAAGGGCAAGGGCGATATACTCAAGGGCGCCTTGCAGAGGCGCCCTCGGTTGGGACAGTCGCTGTGCGGGGACGGGGTGCACTACTAAGTGCACCGGTCAACCGCCGGCTATGGGAGGGGATCTACGACTACGTCGTCGTCGCCCGTATTCTGAGCGGAAAGAATGGATGACAAAGCATCGGGGGGATCGGAGAGAACATGTCGCGGCCAGCGGTGGCGGTAGGGGTCGGGGGGGGGGGGGGGGGTTGATCCGTTTTATACTCTATTGGCTTCTTTTTACGACATTCATATATATAGAAAGAGTGGTGTTATTCTACTGTCTACTCAATACTTGTAGGTGTCTCAGGATTATCTATCTATTTATCTATATCATCACGCCAGATCCCTTGCGGGGTATACAGAGAGTACAGACTTCCAACAGGTTCTTTCCTTACATACCTCTCTGGCTTCCTCCACCCTCATAGTTCGTTATTCTCATAGAATCTCAGGAATAACATTGAGAAACTCCCAAAAAAAAGAAAAAGTTATATGATGAAAAATAGGAAACATTTAAAAAAATAATATAAACCTAATAAGTAGGAATATTAAACAGTACAATAAAGACACTTTTCTTAATGGGACTAAGCCCACCATAATTCCCACCTAGTAGTGGGAATGGAAAAAAGGAACTTCTGTAAGTCAGGATCCATCAATCCAAAATATGTGGTAGATCGGTTTTGTGATGTATCCATCCAACTTCTACCCTCGACCTTTACCAGGTCATCGATCCATCTTGTAGAAGGCCTGCCCACTGCACGTCTTCTGGTACGTGGTCGCCACTCGAGAACCTTTCTGCCCCAACGGCCGTCAGTTCTGTGAGCGATGTGCCCCGCCCACTGGAACTTAAGTTTAGCAATTTTGAGTACTATATCAGTGATTTTGATCCTCCTGCGGATCTCCTTGTTTCCGATTCGATCTCACGGGGTGACTTCAAGCATAGCTCTCTTCATCGCCGATCGATCTTGAGCCTTCTTATGAGGCCTATTGTAAGCGACCATGTCCCAGTGCCGTGTCTTCAAAATATAGACATATGTAAATACTTTTTATCCATTATTCCAGTTATTCCAAACCACTGTGCAAATTTTCAAGAAGCGAATGTTAAAAATATAAATAATACATTTTGTCAACGAATTAATTTTAGTATACCGTTCTTATTTCCAATAGCTGATTAATCGATTGAAAGTCGATATCAAAACTGAACGAATAAACGATCAATCACTTTGTGAATCGATCGATATCGCGGGTCAAATATATTCAAAGCTTTAGTAATGTGATATCATTATAAATATTGACCATTGTCTGTACAGTGAAGTGATGTGTTAGAATATTCTTGAACTATCTAAGTTTTTCTTCCGAGTCTTATAGCCGGTTTGAATATTTAACTAAGGATAGATTTGCCTACTACGGATAGAAATTTATGGAAAATCTGTCAAAATTCTACTGACTGTAAGCAAATCTATCCTTCTGTTAAATATTGAAACCAAACAAAGATACTTTCCTTACGTTTTTAGAAAGATTATAGGGTCTGTGGACAGGTTGTCTTTTACAGTTGTCAACGCTGATAGATAACGAAAAATCTAGGGGAATGACCATGTGACTTTTCGTTGTGAAATTTTTTGTATATTTGTAAAAAAGAAACACAAAAATAAACACTGTCACGCCTATATTCCCCAAGGGGGGTGGCGGAGGTGTACTGATTGCAACCACTTTTCGGCGACCATGTTATAGGAAGCGAGCCTATTGCCATATACCGAGCACAATTCCAGACTCCGGACTCATACTATGAATTTTTCATTAGAAAAAATACATTTGAACACCTGTATATTCGTCTATTTTCTATTAACATTATTGACTACAGAAAGGCAACTTGTCTAAGCCCTTAATGTAATCAAAAACTCACTTAAATGTTTTTTCTCTAATGCACATATTAATAGAAATAAAAAAATGATAGTATTCTGTTAGCAGAATAAAGGACTTTCGGTTTCTTGAATTTTAGCAGAGTACAGTCATTGTAAATGGCGTGTAAAGGACAAATGTTCTCAAAAGCATAATATACAATGGGTTTTGAACGTCATTTTAATAAATTATGTGTAATCAAACTGTGAGAAACGACGATTGTTATCTTTTAAAATGACACTGATAATTTAAACAATTCTAGACATTTATCGATACCTTGTGAGAAACAGAAACAATCGATATTCATTGATACATAATAAATAACAGTCGCTAATACTAACACAATGGCTCTTTGACAATTGAAATAATTGCTGATTATTTGTCAACATTGTCTGTGATTTATCAAATTTTGTCTGATAACAGCTAACATCCGACCACCGGGACGTTGATCCGGTCTATTGGGCATGATAATTGACATAACTGCCTTAAAACAAGCCATAATGAATCAATCAGTTTAATACTCTATTGATAATTGAATCTTATTACTATAAGCTAAGAGTTTCAATTTAATGCTCATGATGTTTGTGATTGAAAGGTTTTTGCTTGTTAATGTGTAATCATGCTAGAACGTAATAAATACTATGGTACTTCTATTGAAATTAATACTCTATTGCTCGTAATCAAAGTTAAGTTTAGAATGTAGTATTATTGTTGGTTAATACAATAGTGATTTATCGTAGATTAATTTTATAATTGCGCCTAATGAAAACGTGATGGAATTCAAGAGATTCGATAACTTTATCTATTTAGGACAAAATGTGTTCGTGATTTTGTTATTTGGGTTTGTATAATTAGAAAGTGCGAATCTCAAACAAAACTATTCCTTATTATCTAGAATAAGGAATAGTTTTGTTTGAGATTCGCAGTAGTTTATACAGACTGATAGTTTTAACTACATCTTAGTGTAATTTGAAAGAGTAGTCGCCTTGGACATATTCAACACAAATTCATTAGAAAAAATAAGAGAGATATTTTATTTTATTGCTTATCTAACTTTTTATATGACGGTAGATTTGGCGCAGTGGTTATGAGCTTAAGCCGCTCGGTCCACTGCGTCGAAGAGTCGCGGATTAGATTCCCGCACCGGACAAATCTTTGTATGACCCATAATTATTTGATTCGGTCTGGGTGTATGTGAGATTGCATGTTTGTAAACGCACCCACGATATAGGAATAAATACTGCGTTGGGGATATGTTCAATAAAAAATAAAAAAAAGCTCTTTAAACTTTTATTACTAAGGATTTTATTTTATTACATGTTAAATTAAAAAAAAAATCGTGTGTTGTCGCGGTGTGTTTGTGGTTCCCGCCCGCGCAGTGGGGCCACACCATACAACCTATCTACCGCATGATATGGCATTCTTTACTCAAGCTAAGAGTTCTTCTGATTATTTCCAAATGAATATCAGTTAAATACGCTGAAAACAAAATAAGCAAGACTAAAGAAACTCCGAATTCTGACACGAGGACTTCGCACGAACAAATTGACGTTATCCATGACGTTGTTGAGAAAGCAGTCACGTTAATTTTTATTCAGTAATTTTTAGTAAGGTAGTAATTTTTTTGGACTGCAAAGTCAGAGGCTCGGGTTCAAACCCAGGCATGCACCTCTGTTTTTTCGAAAGCATGTGCGTATTTAACTATCACTTGCTTTAACGGTGAAGGAAAACATCGTCAGGAAACCTGCATGCCTAAGAGTTTCTCGAAGGTGTGTGAAGTTCGCCAACCCGCACTGGGCGTGCGTGGTGAACTATGGCCTAAACCCTCTCAGTTTGAGAGGAGGCCCGTGCCCAACGATGGGCCAGTTTCTTAACAGGGCTAATTATTATTATTATTTTAGTGTGAACAGGATGGCATATCAAATCGATAGCATGACGCAACCGTCAATTCGTTTGTGCTAAGTCCTCAGAAAACCTGGCATGTATGGCCAACAGAACACCCAAAGTTATCACAACCCAATGAGATCACTCATCACTTTTTCTAACTTCCAGGAACAAATCAATACCGACTACACCCACGGCCAAATTACACATCTTATACAACGCCATTTCATAAAAACACATTGTAACGAATAGCTTCGTCCATGTTTTATTCATGGACGCCATACGATTGTCACATTGTATTCAAATGCGGGTAACTTTCGCCAATTATAATGAGTAGGCTAGTGCTTTCACGGGCAGAGCCTGGATGGCTAACTAGTGGGTGTGCTTTAGAAATTGAAGTTAGTCTACTTAACGATGCGCCAGAATTGGGTGTACATCCTAAAAGAACAAAATTTTACTAGGTTAATAGTACATCCAGAATCGAAAGTCGATGACCACATCTATAAGTGGCTCAACAATACTTGCACCAGAATTTGATGAACAAAAAATTCAAAACTAACTAAATAACTAGCCAATTATTATGAGCAGGCTAGTATTTTCACGGAAATAACCTGGATGGTCAACTAGTGAGTGTGCTTTAGAAATTGAAGTTGGGTTACTTGATGCCGTTCCAGAATTCGATGAACATCGTAAAAGGTCAAAATTAGTTGAACTGAAACCGAAGAACCGAAGTTAAGTACAGCCAGAATCGAAAGTAGAAGACCCCATACATAAGTGGCTCCACGAGACTAGCATCAAAATTGGATAAACATAAAAAAATTAAAACTAACTAAATACTATCCGAATAAATTTAATATTTTATTAAGTCAAAGTACCTTCTCCGCCATAAAAGGTAATCACACACACATTTGCCTAACTATCGCCAATTATGAGTAGGGTAGTTTAGAAATTAAAGTTGGGTTACTTGACGAAGTTTCAGAATTCGATGGACATAAAAAATTAAATTGACTATTTGTAAGGCCCCCCCCCTTACAAATAGTCAATTTAATTTTTTTTTAATTCTAATTTAACCATACATTACCACCGGATCAGAACGCGGCCTCCACTGTGAAGATCCGGCAAAGAAACTCAGCGGGCGTATCTTTTTTATAAATTTATCTTTCTCTTTTTTCCTTTCTATTTTTTTGTATTATATTGTGTGTCTACAATTAAATAGTTTACGATCTAGCTCCAGTGTGATGACGTTCGACCCAGATATGAGACTAATGAAGTTAATTATAAAGAGTGTCTAAGGGATTCCAGATGGACCAGTCCCCACAAGCAGCCGCTCACGAGTATGACTATTGGAACAGTCATAAAATACTTCACTATCAAAATAGGTAGATTGATAAGTTCTAAAATTAGGCGGTTATAAACCTACCTCCACCAAACTGCTCTGGGTCGGAGTGGTGAAGGATGACCTATTCTCTCACACCTTAATTATGGGAGATGTTTATGCTCAGCACTGAAATAGTACAGAATGACTTATATATGTGGGATATCAGGACTTTTTGGTAGGTTTTGAGTGAGAACTGTTTGCCAGATTTGTTTATAATTGTATATAATATTTGAAGTAAGAGTGACAGGGATGGTTTATGGAAGACGTATGTTAAGAGGTAAGATTCACCAAGTGATTATATTATTCTCTTTGTGATTCACGATTGAACGACGACTGATGTAAGCCTTATTTTAAAGATGTTTAATTATTAAGATAGGTAATTGTGTAATAAACGATAAAGAAGACTACTGTGTGCATTTTCTCTCCAGAAGTTTATCTCCTAGCTCCTTCCCTCTTTCCGTACCGTACCGTATTCGCAACAACGTAGTAAGAAAGTGTGTAGGTATGAAAGATAGTATCGGTGTATACTTGAGAAAGGTATAGTACAGTGGTACAGATATACAATGCAAAAGTGGAAGGATGTAGGTGCCGGGGAAGACCTAGACTATCTTACCATGACCAACTAGACCGGGTCTTATCTGAAGTCAAGAGTCTCCGCAACCGGCGAGCGTGTATGAGTCGAACTATGAGAGTGGAGGAAGCTAGAGAGGTATGTAAGGAAAGAACCTGTTGGAACTCTGTACTCCCTGCCTACCCCGCAAGGGAACTGGCGTGATGATATAGATAGATCTAAATTGCCCTTATAATATATACTATAGCCCCCCCGCAAGGTGGACCGATGTCCTGGTAGAGGTCGCCGGTAAAAGCAATGGCGATCCTTTGCAGTGGACATCTCGGCTAATGATAGTGATGATTTATATATATCCTGGATTACCAACTCTACTCTCAAAGTAAATCTCACACAATTAGCTGATTTTTAAGCTTCGTCAATATTTATACATTAAATTCCTGAAATTCATTGCATCCATTCATACATAAAGAATCACATTACCGTTTAAACACTTGAGGCACCAACAAAAAGTGTCAGTTTATCTTTAACAGAAGCCAATTTATTGCGAATTAAACACAAGTAAACGTTCTTTGGCGAAATTTATTGAACACAATCGATTGTAAAAACGTCTGTGAATACGTACAGTATAAATGTGGGATGGGTTCTGTCTGTGAAAGTATGTTTACAATTTTCATATGGTAAAATATTGCATCTTGCTCTATAATAAATATTTTTTCTACGTGCATAATAGAAAAGTAAAGGAAATTATTGAATATTACAAAGAAAAAAAATACAGGTTTAGTAGAACATGACTGAGTCTTTTTAACAATACTACTTCTTTTCGTGGATCTTGAAAATGGTCAATAAAGAAAAACAAATGGTAAAATAAACACTAGTAGGCAAAAATTGGCAGAAAAAGGAGGTAGCAGAGGTGTACTGAATAGGTGCCAATATTTGACGAACTTTGATTTTTCGGAACATGTGAAATTTAAAAATAAATACCTCGTACCATACATGATTATTTATTAATCTATGATTATTTATAAAATTTAATTGTCTATGTAAGGAAAGAACCTGTTGGAACTCTGTACTCTCTGTCTCGCAAGGGATCTGGCGTGATGATATAGATAGATAATTTTTTTTTTAAATTAGATGATTAGTACGAAAACTTTGAGGTTACCGTGACGCTAACAAGTAATCGTGTCATCATGTTCATGTTTATTTAGTAAACTCACTAGCATCACGCTAACATCAAAGTTTTCGTGCTATGCCCTCAGTTGTGTCATTATTATTCCGTCAGGTGTTCCTTATGGTATAAAATCCAGTAGGTTGCTTCTGTATATGAATGCTACAACTAAAAACACGCAGTTATTCATATATATACCACTTTTCCATCAATACATTGCCAACTCAACTCGTCTTTTCAGTTACAATAAATCAACGTAACGGAGGACCGCCAATTATGGGACGTCCCGCTGTGGATTTTTTGTCGCATCGAATGGCAATGCCGTCGTTATGTCGCCTAAACTAAAAAAAAATGTTTGTGGTACAATTGACGAGTTTGGAGCGGGTTTTAAGCACATTACTTTTATAAGCCTATAATACCCCATCGTGAGGAAACTTGCATGCCTGAGAGTTTCTCGAATATATATATATATATATATATATATATATATATATATATATATATATATATATATATATATAATATCCCAAGGCAGGCCTTCCTTTTTCCATTTCATCATCATCAAATCCAGCACATTTCACCCACTGTAGGGCAGAAGCCTTTACCGTGTTACGCCAAATATCTCTATCCTAAGCAAATCTTGTTCAGATCTTACCTATGCACATAACCACATCAGCGACCTATTTTTGTACTAGATTTACCACCTATCCTAGTTTGCTAGAGTAAGTTTTTGGGTTACTAATTTAATGTCAAGGACGATTAATATAAAAAATTTGGTTTTGACGTGTTACTTTTAGAGCACCTAGAGTTGTTTAGCATTGTATCCGATCCAAATCATGCAGTTAGCTTAACCTATTAAAGTCGTTCTAAAAGGTAGTATAATCACGCGGTATCACATAAAAAATGCTATTTTATTAATGCTTCCTTCTTCAAATAATGTGTATGAGATGGAATATTGAAGCGAAATTTTAGAAGTTAATTATACAACAATAATTACAAAACAGCAGGTATGTTACTTTCAGGGAAATATTAATCCACCTTTCTTCGTAATTTTAAAGTCTGCTCTTTAAAATTACACGAAAATAAAACCATTCAATTATTATTGAATGAACGATTGAATTATTTATTTGTCATAACATAGGTATGGAATTAGATCTTAATACTATGAACAGACTCACTATGTTTCACCCTAAGGGTATACAAAGGTTCATGTTAATAATTAAATGGAAACATTATTCGGTTAAAAATAATCAAGTAACACAGGTATACAAAGTGCATGCTAAGGGAATACAGAAATGCATTGTCATAATAAAATGAAATTAATACTTGGTTAAAAAGAAATGAAAATAATGCAATAATAAAATATTATGTCAACAACAGCAAATTATACTACATGTCATACTGTAACAAGTCATTGTATAATGTCAAATTAATATGTAACTCAAACACCGTTTAAATGTCATGGTCATTTAAAAAGTCGCCTATGCTATAATAACATTTTTCTACTAAGAACATTGACAATTTAGATTTGAATTCTTTACTTGAACTTACAATAAAAATAACAATTTAATCCTAAAGATTCAAGTGGGAGCTCGAACGTTGCCTGTACTTCCTCGCTGAATAGACAAACTAATTTTATGTGAGCAAAAAATACCGTCCGTTATTAACTGCCGTCGGGTTGGAAAAGGTTCTTAAGTTGCGACCTGGTCAGATGTGGAGTGGGCAGGCCGCCCATGAAGTGGACCGATGATATGAAGGTCTCAGATAGAAGCTAGATGCGAACAGCACAAAGGCTCGTCCTTGTGGCTATCTTTGGGGGATACCTTTGTTCTTCAGTGGACGTCTTTCACCGTCACACCTATATTCCATAAGGAGTGTACTGAGTACACCCACGTTTTGCCGACGATGTAAGGTCCCATGTAATAGGAGGCGAGCCTATTACCATAAACCGGGCACAATTTCAGACTCCGCATTCATATTAGGAAGTTTTCGTCATAAAAACTACATTCGTCCGACCTAGGATTCGAACCCAGGACCTCGTGATCACAAAGCGATGCGCTTTGCCACTAGACCACCGAGGCAGTTAATATATATAATACCTGATAATAGATTAACTACCGCTTTCAGCTTACATTTTAAATCATATAAAATAATATCGATTCACCGGCCGAATGCTTGTGAAACGAGGTAATGAAAACTGATAGCCGTCCAACGTCCATCGTCCATCATTACATCTACCGGAATGCGACGCAACTGTTCATACAATTCAAACGTCTTATAATTATAACTTAATTGACATCAGTGTTAAAAGAAAATAGTAACGTTGAATGGGCCGTGTCTTATCTGAAGGGATCAAGTCAAGAGATTTTATAATCGGTGCAAAAGAACCTGTTGGAACTCTACTCTTTGCTTACCCCGAAAGGGATTTGGCATGATATAGACAGATAGAGATGAGAGACAAAATAAGTGTGATGATAACTGATGGCAATAATGATAACTACAAATATACTACTTTTATAAAGTAAGCATAAAACTGCATTAAGAACTCAAAATGTCTTAAAATTATAATATATTTTAAATTCCAATGCCTCAAAAATACTAAAACAGTGACGGCAAATTTATATGCACCTAGAATATGAATATAAATAATAATAATGTTAGCCATGTTAAGAAACTGTCCCACTGTTGGGCACCGGCCACCTCTCAAACTGAGAGGGTTTAGGCCATAGTCCACCACGCTGGTCCATTAATATAAATGTAATGATAAATTAGTAAGCCAGGCCCCTTTAGTGGTAGGCATATATATCAAAGAGCAAAAAGGTTCTAATCGAAGAAGTTGTCGTCTTTTTCACTTGCATAGTATGTCTCATACTTTCTTGATAGTGATAAAGACTCTTAACTTATCTTATCCCTACTATATCATCACGTCAGATCCCTGGCCGGTAGGCAGAGTACAAAGTTCCGACAGGTTCTTTCTTTTAAAAGTTTTAATATTAAAATAAATACATCTACACTACATCCAAATTGCATAATAAAGCCTACGTCATATTTAACACCTCGCTAGCTGAATATAATATAGACACAAATCAATGGACAATTTAGCGCAGTGGTTAAATATTTTTCCGGTCTGGGTATTTGTGTATGTCAATTTTCATGTTTGTAAACGCACCCACGACACAGGAATAAATCCAAGTGTGGGGCTACGTTTTTAAAAGAAAAAAAAATGTTGATTAAGGACTCTAATTTCAAAACTTAAAAGCTTGTATTCTATTATTAATAAACAAACAAATTTTAAAAACACCGACACTTACATTTGTTAACTTTAATCCAAAACAAACAAATCAGAATGCCGTTATGAAATCTGATAGGCAATAAACAGTGTTCTGAATTAATAAAAATGATAATTCTAAATCCATTATTTTTATAACGTCCTATAATATATCTCAATCAATGTGTCCAAATGGCCAAAGGTAATACTTTTAGAAAGTGTCTGTAACCTTTGTCGCTTTCCAAATGATAAAAAATTACTAAGTTGGGCGATCATAATCAGGCGATATCATGTTTCGTCGTGTTTCAAAGGCCACTTGACTCAGACAGTAGACATAACAAATATGTTATTTTATTGTCATGGTTTGGTTGTATCGTCTATCTATCTATCTATATCATCACGCCAGCGCCCTCGCGGGGTAGGCAGAGAGTACAGAGTTCCAACAGTTTCTTTCCTTACATACCTCTCTGGTTGTATCGTCGATTTGGTTATTTGGAAACTTTAAGACTGCAGTACATTATTTAAATAGATTGGACTAAATGTAGTGACGTTATGGGTCACTATTAGTATCCGACCTGTTAGTATTTTTAAATTTAATTATTAGTAACGTTTAGTAATACTGGCAATTTTGGTAGAAATGTTTTTTTTTTTTTTTTTATTTTTTTATAACGTAGCCCCACACTCGGATTTATTTCTGTGTCGTGGGTGCGTTTACAAACATGAAAATTCACAAACAAATACCCAGACCGGAACAAATAATTGTGGATCACACAAAGATTTGTCCCGTGCGGGAATCGAACCCGCGACTATTAGACACAGTGGGCGGACAAACTAAAATCAATGTCTATATTGATTTTAGTTTTAGTCGAATATTTTTAGTACGAATGGTAGACATTAATCTGAAATTAGGAGAAAAGGTTGGCAACACATATATAGTGACATGCAGGCGGTCCGCTATGGACGCATTCTGACTTCAGGCGCGACGGACGGCGGATGCGGAGACTGGACTGAGAGAGTTGTTTACTGTATAGTTAAAGTTAGCTATTGTTGCAAATTTAAAGTAATAAATATTTAAGCAGTGAACTAGTGTGTTCTCTCAGACCGAAGATCGATTACTGGCCGAAGCCTTGACCTTTAATAACCCTAAGAAATTAGGTTTACGATAGGCTAAATTTGTAAAAAGTTATGTTGACTGTATTAACATTATATGTTTTGATTTGGTTATTTACTGGCAATGGCGGCCGGCCGGCGCAAAGCAATGTGACCCCTGCCCGCCGCGCGTCGCCTTTTCCGCCGCGTTTCGTCGTAAATCGTGATAGATCGTTCGATTTCGGTGCTTGCTAGAGGTGTACTTTGTACACCCACATATATATAGGAATAAGGGAGATAGTAAGTAATATAGAGAGTCAGTTTATTTCTAATATACACTGGACACAATTCCAGACTCCAGGGAGTATATTTTAATACAATAATTTAATAAGACCTTTCTAAAAACAAGTTTTCATAGCAAAAACACAAAGAAGATATCTTGCTTGGTTGAGGAGTTCTAATGGCTTCCTTCCGACTCTATCATCAGACCTTGGACACCGTACGGCACTAAAGTACTCGTCAAGGCAAATCCAACGAGCCCAAACACGGTGGGGTTATATTGAGTAGTCGGGTAGTTCCATTGGCCACCTTTCAGCTACATTGTCAGATCCGGAACACTATCTGGTTGTATAATACGTATCAGTATCAATCTAACAAGCCTAAACACGAGGTGGTTTCATTGCATAGTTTATTTATTTATTTCCACATATACATCTACTTTTCAGAGTATGTACTCCAATACAAAGTACACCTTCGGCATCGGCCTAAACTTCGTCCCATTTTGGCCGAATTGAATCGATTCGATCGGACACTAGTTACTGTGACTTAGATATACCTAACAGAATGGACTGAAATATTTTACGCAATGGGTCACTCAGATGATTATAAAAAAGGTAAAAGTTCGCTTGATAAAATTATAAGATGTACGGAATGAAGCTGACCGACCGCATTCGCAACAGCGTAGTAAGAAAGCAAATAGGTATAAAAGAGAGTATCGGTGTAAAGGTGAGAAAGGGTATGCTCCGTTGGTTCGGGCATATAGAAATAATGTCCGAAGAAAGAATGACAAAACTGATATACAATGCGAAAGTGGAAGGATGTAGGTACCGGGGAAGATCTAGACTATCTTACCATGACCAAATAGACCGGGTCTTATCTGAAGGACAAGTCAGGAGTCTCCGTAACCGGCGAGCGTATATGAGACGAACTATGAGAGTAGAGGAAGCCAGAGAGGTATGTAAGGAAAGAGCCTGTTGGAACTCTGTGCTCTCTGCCTACCCCGTAAGGGATCTGGCGTGATGATATAGATAGATAGATAAAATTATCCAATTTATTCGTTCAAAGATCATTGCGATTGAATGTCGAATGATTATTAAAAGCGTGTTACTACATATGTCGTAATGGTTGTTGTTAGCAAGTTTGTCGGCGCCTTAACGATGCAGATCGGAAAACTCTCGGCGCCACGAGATGAGTAACTCTGTTTCGACGCAAGTTGCCGACATGTCAATGGGCAGTCGCCGACAGAAAGTCGGACTGTGTCGGCGAGTCGGTGGAAGCGGTGTGTAGAGCGCCTAATGTTTAGTTTTTCAGATTTCTTTTATTTGCGTTAATGTGGTACAATGGTTCTTAATATACTTCGTCGCTTCGCCCCACGAGCATTTTCCTCCACGGTGCCAATCGCGCAAGTTTTCTTTTAATATGTTAAAATCGGTTGGTTTGGAGCATGGTGCGATTGGGCTGCTTTTTTATATTTCGGCGATTCGGACAGCTGGTGGCGGCATTTCCCACGACTTCAAAAGCTCACTGTAAGCTCTCTCACCATATTATTCTGTTCCAAATACCTCTGACCATCCCTTCAGGTGTAATTTATGTTTTCCTCATGCTAACTGTACACGGCTCACCGAAAACTCATTGCATTGAATGCGGACGCGAGCCCTTAAAAGGGTGGACACGAATTAAAAATCGACTGTTTATGGTACGTGTGTCAAGTTCTACTTTGTTTTCCGACATTTTGGGGTTCCGTAATACTTATATAATTAGTTAAGCTAAAGGTGTTTCTGTAATGACATGAAAAAATCTCGTATCGTTGAAAAGTGTCAACTATAGATTGGCGTAGTGTATTTTCTGGCTATAAATTAATAACTGTCAACAATATTTATGTAAACCATTTCACAAAAAAGTTCGAACTGCTCAAACGTAAGCTCCCAAAAATTAAAATAATCGCTCCGTCTTTATTCCTAATTTGTAGTACTTAGAGAACGTATTTTATTTGATTATTATATTCAATGAACCTGTTGACCTCTGTACTCTCTGCCTGCCCTGCAAGAGATGTGACGTGATGATAAAGATAGATAGATAGATTATATTCAAAATGCTAACGGCACAGACATTAATACTATAATTTAATTTATTACAAAATGACGGGTCTAATGTCAATTAAAGGTGAGTACATCAAAAACAAAAAAAAACTGAAGCAATCGTGCCGACAATTTCATTCAGAAATCAACCGTAAGCTTTCATAAACACCTCCATGGATCCCCAAATCGCATCACGACCTCTGAATGGAACATCCACGAATTCTGTTTCCAATTCAACCGCTTGTTAAATTTCAAGAGTTGAATGAAAAATACGATGTACATTTTCCCTCTGGTCAATGTACCCACTGTGAGAAAAAAAGCCGGTAAGTGGCGGCCGATCGTTCTGAATTTTCGAATTGTTTTTTGTTAACTTAATCGCCGTTTCACCAGAAGACGTCATTCTGTTATTTATTTTTGTTCTGAATCTGCAGATGGTGATATAAAAGGTAACATTGTGTCAAGATTGCATGGGTTAAATATTATTTACAAAACTAGCTGTATCAGCGTCTTGGTTGTCGTCGTGCTTTTTAGAGAAAACGTTGAAACACGCAATTATTTATTTCTTACCAAAAGCCTAATTACGAATTTTCATATCTCTAAATTGAGAAACGATGAGTTTCCGATACAAATTTTCATCCCCTATCTATTTCACCTCTTTCTTTCCCAACCCTTCCCTGTTTTTTTTGTGTCGGTGTAAACTATGGCATTGTCAATTTATTAAAAATCTGTTTCGGGTTTATCTGTGTAAAGGTACATTTATAATATTAAACAGTGTAGGAACTAGGAGTAGGAAGTAAGGGTTGTTTAGATTATAATATTATTATAGAAAATTATTATGTCCAACACTCATATTGTGTTTTATTTTTAGAAGTTAATGAAAGACGCCATATGAAAGACCTATGACCTAAAAACAATGTTTACCTATTTTTAAAACAGTAAATAACATGTACATGTAACGATAATTTTGTGCGTATGTTTATAGTAGTAAATAGCAGCAAGAAATGGATATTCTCGATATTATACCAAACTTCATTAAATAAACGCAAGTGACAATACAATCGATTGATAAATCGACTTTTTCTTTTAAATCGATTATAAATATTAACCGATTCGAACAAGTGCGCACTGTCAATGGAGGATTATGCGCATCGAACTCCGATAGCGATGCGCACACGCAGAATGGAGCCCATATATAACCATAGAGATTCCACTCTTTTTTTTGTTCGACTTGTTTATTGATACCCGTGGCCATTTTAATGTATCGTTCAAATTTATTAAACACGTAGGTTAAGAATTACGAACTGGGCCTTTATTCGCTATGCCACATGAGATTCCCCGCAAGTAACGTGTGACGTCATAACAAGCAGTAAACATAAACACGCTTCCTTGACGAGCCTTCGCGTGGAATTACAAAATGGTATTCGGTATGCCGTAAGGAATGTTGTCTACGGCAATTTTATTTTTAATTTGAGATTTCGCTGGATTCGTTCATAATCTTACATCTGTTAATTTCGGTAAAGTATCGGTTTTTCGAATATTCGTTTCAACTTATTCAATTTCGGTAAAAATATATTTATATATGCTGATAACATGGTTCTAAGTATGAGTCTATTGAAAACTAAGTAAGTAAGTAGGGCCAGATATAAAAAAGGCAACTTTAATTAACATTAAACAAAGATCCAAGTTTTAGAACGTACGAATGTCAAATACAATAACCTATACCCACACCTAAACAAACAAAGACTTGTCCCACACATATATATAGTCTGTTTTTTTTAAGTGGTCAATTTCACATAAAAATATTGTGTGATAACTTAAGGCAATACAATTGGTTCAAAATTAGTTTATTTTATTCATTCATTAATTCGCCAATCCTTGCTCTTCGTCCGAACCGACCACTTTAGTGTCTTTAGTTGTCACACCATGTTTTTTCATAAAATTGGCCACTTAAGAAAAACCAGACTAAACCTAGCACCATTCCGATCTCAGCCTTGAACCAATTACGGACGATTTAGCGCAGTGGTTAAGAGCTTGAGCTGCTCCGCCCACTGCGTCGAATAGTCGCGGGTTCGATTCCCGCACGGAACAAATCTTTGTGTGATCCACAATTATTTGTTCCGGTCTGGGTATTTGTTTGTGAATTTTCATGTTTGTAAACGCACCCACGACACAGGAATAAATCCTAGTGTGGGGCTATGTTAAAAAAATTAAATTAAAATTAATTCGCACCTATATAAAAGCCCTTTTTAGCTGCTGCCGCCTACGCACTTGACTCGCCTCCTATCAGCCGTTATTGCTGCCCGCGCCATATTTTCAGCAACCCTTACAATGCCCTTACTTCCCTCCTATCAGATACCGATATCACACACAGGATTAGACACCGACCTCGCCGGTGACGTGGAAGAATCCCTTGTCCGCTGGCCAGTGCATCTCTGCACTAGCCAGCGGACAAGTTTCTTTCATGTTCACCACGGTGAGACACCTAATGTATGCCTTCCCCCATAGCAACAGCCCAGCGGTCCTCCCTGAACCTAGTTGCCCCTATGCCCTTCTGCCCCCCACTCCGGGAATACCGGCGTGACGGTGTTTATTTTTTATTTTAAAGTTTGTTTTGCAAATATACATACAGTGAATTAAAAGGTATACTTTTTTATTTAGTTTATTTACTATCTTTATCTTTACTAGCTATCTATCTACACAGATACATAGATAGATACATAATCTATGTATCTATCTAAATTAAAGAATTAATAAAGAAAATAAAATAATAAAAACATCATCAAGCCAGATCCCCTGCGGGGCAGGTATGTATAAAAATGAAACAAAAGTATAAATGAAACAAAAGTAATTGGTAAATCAACAAGTTTTATTTATGAATAACAAATCAATAATCACATGCAAGTCATTTGGTATTGTTAAATGGAAACTTGAAGTCCTCATCAGAACAACAACACATACCATCTTTGTAACCTATGACCACAATAAATGCTATTTTATTTGATTTGAACAACAAACATTCAAAATTATACAGTTTGATATACCACACAGTAATGGTTCCACTTTGCTACCAAGGTTACCACACCATAATTATGCAGCTATAATTGAAAAACAAATTGAAATAAAAACATTTTTCTTTCATTCATTAGTATAAAAATTCCCACCACAGATGACATCACCGCACATATTCCTCTACAAGAATGGGTCAACTTGGGTGTTCTAATTTTCTCAACCATCAGCAATTCTGTAAAAGAAGTTTCATATGAAAGATATGATTTTAGATGCAAAATTAGTGCTTCATAATATATGCAACACATGATTTGATGAACAATTAAGACTCACTAATAGAAAATGCATTATAATAACCCTACATTCTACTTGTAATGAAAATTGATAATGAAAAATAGCCTATTATATTATTTTAGGTCAACATCATCCACCTATGCCCTATAATTAAATCAATGATACAAATATTTAATTCTCTACAAAATCAATAATGTAGCACACCACAAATTATTTGTCTTTATAAAATAACAAAAGTCACATTTATTTTAGTAGATACGTACCTGTTTTTTATGATCACAGTTTTAAATGAGCCTCCTAACGCATTTAATTGGTAGGTTAGGTCTTTCCACATTTCACGATGACCTGGATAAAATTAGCATATTTATCCACCTGTGGGTGGGTAAATATGCTAATTGGGCTGTAGAAGCTTTCGTCCGGTTCATTGTGACTACAAACTAAAACAAAACACCATATTTTTAAGATAAATGTGTACACTATTGTTGAAATTGAGAAGTTCACTTTAATAGATGAGCCAATTTTCCAATGTCACTGGTTATGAGTAATAATTTATTACTACGACGACGACGCGATGATCATAATATATCATTTAAATTGCAATAAAACTATTTAAAAATGTTTGTTTACATTGAATTACCTTAGCAAGTTTTTAACATGTTTCAATAACACGCAAGCGCGGAGCGTGTTATTTTGACAGTTCGAAACATGGCGTGTGACGAGCCTTGTCATGTTTTCAAATCTGACAGTGGCATACAGAATTCCATTCCACGCCAATAACACGTATGTTTGATAACACGTCTTGTTTCGTGTTTAAATTGTCATAGCGAATAAGGGCCCTGGGCCTTTATTCGCTATGACAATTTAAACACGAAACAAGACGTGTTATCAAACATACGTGTTATTGGCGTGGAATGGAATTCTGTATGCCACTGTCAGATTTGAAAACATGACAAGGCTCGTTACACGCCATGTTTCGAACTGTCAAAATAACACGCTCCGCGCTTGCGTGTTATTGAAAACGTGTTAAAAACTTGCTAAGGTAGTTCAATGTAAACAAACATTTTTAAATAGTTTTATTTCAATTTAAATGATATATTATGATCATCGCGTCGTCGTCGTAGTAATAAATTATTACTCATAACCAGTGACATTGGAAAATTGTGGTGGCTCATCTATTAAAGTGAACTTCTCAATTTCAACAATAGTTTACACATTTATCTTAAAAATATGGTGTTTTGTTTTAGTTTGTAGTCACAATGAACCGGACGAAAGCTTCTACAGCTCAATTAGCATATTTACACCCACCCACAGGTGGAATCTGGGTACATCAATTGTTCTCCTCAAGGAAGGTCATCGAGAAATGTGGAAAGACCTAACCTACCAATTAAATGCGTTAGGAGGCCCATTTAAAACTGTGATCATAAAAAACAGGTACGTATCTACTAAAATAAATGTGACTTTTGTTATTTTATAAAGACAACTTTTGTTATTTTATAAAGACAAATAATTTGGTGGTGTGCTACATTATTGATTTTGTGGTAATTTAAATATTTGTATCATTGATTTAATTATAGGGCATAGGTGGATGATGTTGACCTAAAATAACATAATAGGCTATTTTTCATTATCAATTTTCATTACAAGTGGAATGTAGGGTTATTATAATGCATTTTCTATTAGTGAGTCTTAATTGTTCATCAAATAATGTGTTGCATATATTATGAAGCACTAATTTTGCATCTAAAATCATATCTTTCATATGAAACTTCTTTTACAGAATTGCTGATGGTTGAGAAAATTAGAACACCCAAGTTGACCCATCCTTGTAGAGGAAGATGTGCGGTGATGTCATCTGTGGTGGGAATTTTTATACTAATGAATGAAAGAAAAATGTTTTTATTTCAATTTGTTTTTCAATTATAGCTGCATAATAATGGTGTGGTAACCTTGGTAGCAAAGTGGAACCATTACTGTGTGGTATACCAAACTGTATAATTTTGAATGTTTGTTGTTCAAATCAAATAAAATAGCATTTATTGTGGTCATAGGTTACAAAGATGGTATGTGTTGTTGTTCTGATGAGGACTTACAAGTTTCCATTTAACAATACCAAATAAGCAGTGATAGCCTAGTGGTTAGACCGTTGGACTGCAAAGTCAAAGGTCTCGGGTTCAAACCCAGGCACGCACTTCTGTCTTTTCGAAAGCATGTGCGTATTAAAAATTAATTATCACTTGCTTTAACGGTGAAGGAAAACATCGTGAGGAAACCTGCATGCCTAAGAGCTTCTCAAAGGTGTGTGAAGTTCGCCAACCCGCACTGGGCCAGCGTGGTGGACTATGGCCTAAACCCTCTCAGTTTGAGAGGAGGCCCGTGCCCAACAGTGGGACAGTTTCTTAAAAGGGCTATTATTATAATACCAAATGACTTGCATGTGATTATTGATTTGTTATTCATAAATAAAACTTGTTGATTTACCAATTACTTTAGTTTCATTTATACTTTTGTTGCATTTATATACATACCTGCCCCGCAGGGGATCTGGCTTCATGATGTTTTTATTATTTTATTTTTTATTTTCTTTATTAATTCTTTAATTTAGATTGATACATAGATTATGTATCTATCTATGTATCTGTGTAGATACATAATAAACTAAATAAAAAAGTATACCTTTTAATTCACTGTATGTATATTTGCAAAACAAACTTTAAAATAAAAAATAAACTCCGTCACGCCGGTATTCCCGGAGTGGGGGGCAGAAGGGTATAGGGGCAACTAGGTTCAGGGAGGACCGGCCTCGACTTGGGCTGTTGCTATGGGGGAAGGCAAACATTAGGTGTCTCGTCGTGGTGAACATGAAAGAAACTTGTCCGCTGGCCAGTGCAGAGATGCACTGGCCAGCGGACAAAGGATTCTTCCGCGTTGCCGGCGAGGTCAGTGTCTAATCCTGTGTGTGATATCGGTATTTGATAGAAGGGAAGTAAGGGCATTGTAAGGGTTGCTTAAAATATGGCGCGGGCACCAATAACGGCTGATAGGAGGCGAGTCAAGTGCGTAGGCGGCAGCAGCTAAAAAGGGCTTTTATATAGGTGTGAATAGGTTCAAGGCTGAGATCGAAATGGTGCTAGGTTTAGTCTGGTTTTTCTTTAGTGGCCAATTTTATGAAAAAACATGGTGTGACCACTAAAGACACTAAAATGGTCGGTTCGGACGAAGAGCAAGGATTGGGGAATTAATGAATGAATAAAATAAACTAATTTTGAACCAATTGTATTGCCTTAAGTTATCACACAATATTTTTATGTAAAATTGACCACTTAAAAAATACAGACTATATATATGTGTGGGACAAGTCTTTGTTCGTTTAGGTGTGGGTATAGGTTATTGTATTTGACATTCGTACGTTCTAAAACTTGGATCTTTGTTTAATGTTAATTAAAGTTGCCTTTTTTATATCTGGCCCTACTTATTTACTTAGTTTTCAATAGACACAGACTTAAAACCATGTTATCAGCACATATAAATATATTTTTACCGAAATTGAATAAGTTGAAACGAATATTCGAAAAACCGATACTTTACAGAAATTAACAGATGTAAGATTATGAACGAATCCAGCGAAATCTCAAATTAAAAATAAAATTGCCGTAGACAACATTCCTTACGGCATACCGAATACCATTTTGTAATTCCACGCGAAGGCTCGTCAAGGAAGCGTGTTTATGTTTACTGCTTGTTATGACGTCACACGTTACTTGCGGGGAATCTCATGTGGCATAGCGAATAAAGGCCCTGGTTCATAGTTGATTCGTTAATTGTTTCAGTGTTTCTGTGCAGTGAGTTATAGTGAGTAGAAATGTGAGTTAAATTGTTAAAAGAAATCGGTTTAAAATAATCTAAAGCCTACATTTTTTTAATAAATATCCAAAAAAAAATATGACTTACTCATAGGTGTTGGATTTAAATGTTGAAGATTATGATATTTTTAAATATAGGAATTTATGAAGCCGCCTTTAAGGCTTATAATTCGAGGACCAGGTTGGCAACGCACCTTCCTTAGCATACAGAGGCGTTCAGAAATGAAATCCGCACAAATGGATGACCGCATCCATCTCAAAGTAATCAATCCGATTGTGCTTAACTTTGTAGATTACCACGAATAACGCGTCACCACAGCAGAATGAGTTAGATTATTTATTTATGGGTTAGAATATTTTATTTATGGTCTACCAATAGTTGTAACACTTCTTATGAATATAATACAACTATGCAAATGAGCAGTTCATTTGGCTCGTTGGTCTAGTGGCAAAGCGCATTTTTCTAATAACGAAAACATCCCGGTATGTGTCCGGAGTCTGGAATTGTGCCCGGTATATGGCAATAGGCTCGCCCCCTATCACATGGGGCCTAACATCGTCGGCAAAACGTGGGTGTACTCAGTACCTCTGCCACCCCCACTTGGGGAATATAGGCGTGACGGTGTGTGTAAATGAACTTAATATTGCTATAACATATGCCTTTTCGGATTTTATTTGACACATTTACTCATATTGGACAAGGGATGCGTATGGATGTCAATGATATCGTTCAGAAGTTTATACATTATAGGGACCGGAGACTGCGCCAAATTTAGTTCGCCTGAGGGGCGGTACAAGCGGAGTTATTGGTTTCCTCGCAGGTCATCGGGGTATTCTAAGAGAAAAAAATTTTGTAGTTGAGGACAGTCAATTTGATTCTGAAATTATTTGAATAAAAATCTAATGTCAATAATATTTCTACGATTCTCTAAGGATATCATTTTAAAGTAAGAAAGTTAATCTGAGTGTGATTTCATCTAAATTGTACCGTTAACTGAGTAACTTAAGTACTTGAGAAATCTCATCTGAACTTGTTCAAGATTAGTTAGAACTTACAATCCATAGTAATAGTTAATTTTTGGAAAGTAACTCTAAAATATTTTTTATAAAATTTATCAAGGAGAGAGATTGCGTCCTTGGAAAAGACATAGACTACTTTTTGTATACAAAACAAGTCGCAGACAACAGCTAGTATACGAAACCGCATTGTTGTTGAATAAAAAATATCTCCGCTTACTCCCTGTACGGAGATCAACGTTAAAACAATTGACGTGAAATGTTTGCCTTTAAACGGCTTTTTTGTTGATCAAGAATTTCCGAGCGGTTCGCAGCGCGTATTGAATTATGTATTGTGCGCAGGAGTCGAAGAAAAAAGCGGACCAACTTTAATGAGCAATTCAATGGATCCGCAGGTTAAATTTTACAATATAACAAGAATAAACCGCATTCAGCCTATATTCACCAAGTGGGGGTTTCAGATGTTTACTGTGTACGTCGATGATGTTAGGTCCCAATAGAAAAGGGGGTGAATTGTTAATATAAGGGGCCAAATTTCAGATTCGGGACTTCGAAAGAAAAATTACACAGTGTTCGATCTAGTATTTGAGTAGGTACCTCGTGTCTATTACACACAATGAGGCAGTAATTTATAAATGATTCAATCTGACAAGACAGAATTGAAACTCTGGGTACCACAAATATATTGATATGATAAATATAGATATCTGAATTTAAAAAAAGAAATCATAATCAAAGTCACAATTAAAATAAACATCTTATTTTATGAAAATAAAGAATGCAGGAATATGGTTCAGAATATGGAGGCAATAATGAATATTAAACACTTAACAAAAATATAAGTTACTTAACAAAAGCAAATTCATCGGTCACAAAAGGTAATTGATGATTTTATATCTATTCAAAATAATAACTATTGATCTCTAAACAAAGTTTTGTAGAGTAAATAATAAAGTAGTATTTACAGGTTTTAAATTAAACCGGCTTTCCACTCCATTACTATTAATTAACACGTTTGCCATTCTAATGTTACCAGTCTAACCAACTAAAATCATGATTTTATACCTCACAGCAAAATTTAGATGGAAAAAATACTTTCAAAGAGTAACCGTGGAGTGTCGTGTCCATCTTCTCAACAAGAATGATATTCTAAAGTGATGGTAGAATCTTCGTTACTTCTCTGAGGTTTCATAAATATTTTAATGGTTTACATGCATAAAAATATTCCGATTCTGTTTAATCTATTAAGGGACCCTAATAACTCGGCGCCATGACAATGTGACATTTCGTTTATTTGGACGATTAAACTCGTTTTACAGTGTTTCGAGAAATAATTTAAACAGTAGGGTTAGCATAGGCAGCAAAAATTTTCTCGTATAGGACAAATCTTTGTCGGTTCGTGGTTCAGATTATACGCAAGTCAAAATAGTCCTGTCCATATAAGAAACGAGTATTCTCGTGTCAATCCTTTGTCACGGTAGCATGTAGGAAAAAACGGTTATCTTACGCCTGGGATGATAATATTCGATATATATTTCTGATCGTGGCTTTTGCTAGCCCTATAGCTACACAATTGTAATTTTTAGCATAGCGCAATTTTTTTTTTCGCAGTTTATTTTCGTACTTGATATTACTTTTAAGGGTGGACTGGGTGTAGTAGTTTGTAAGTTTTTACTAGGCACTATATTTGGGGGTGTGGGAATTGAGTCAGCATTGTTGAGACATGAGTCATATGGGAATTGTGGTAGTTTGTGCTATTTTATTGTGTTTAAGTTCTCGTATGGCGCAGTTGACTACTGTAAAAATAAGTTCTTGTGTTAAATTTATAGCTTTTATTCTTTTTTCATAAGGAGATATTCCATATATTTCTTCTTTTAATAGAAACATGAACCGAAGGTTACATCAATTCAAACAACAATTTCTGTTTCTTCTTCTATATCATCACGCGAGATTCTTCGTAGGGTTGGTAGAGAGTACATAGTTCAAACAATTTCTTATATACATTCCTATCTGGATTCCTCCACTCGCATAGTTCGTCTCATACGCGCTGGCTAGTCACAGAGCCTTTTGCCTTGCCCTTAAGATAAGGCACGGTAAGGATTATTAAGTTTCTTTTTCCGAAAACATTGTTAAACATATGTAATAAATACAGATACCAACTAAAATCCTATATCACCACTAGTTACCACAAAAATAAAAATATATTCAATATCACTTCATATCACTTAATCATAACCAAAGTATACGCATCACACATCTTCATGTAAAATGACAAACAGACCGTCAGTTATAAATCACGGAATTTACGTACCCACAAATTAATCTATACCGTACAATAACACCGCGTAAAAAACGTGTAGACTCACCGGTAAGCCAGCGAAAGGATTTGAATACATTTTATATTTATTAGGGTAATCCTCTTACGGTCGGCAGAGACACGGGCTCAACTGAACTTTATGATTTGAAAGACGGTTTATACAAGGTGATTTTTAATATCAAATGAAGCTTCTTCAAACTCATGATGCATGTAAAATATGGAAAGTCTCGTTAGTAAATATTTTTTATCATTCATTATCTTATTCAAGTAGCGCTTTTTCCTTGAGATATTTTCCAATATTAATATAAAATAAGTAGAATGATGGTACCGGGGGAGACCTAGAATATCTTACCATGATCAAATAGACCGAGTCTTATCTGAAGGACAAGTAAAGAGTCTCCGTAACCGGCGAGCGTGTATGAGACGAACTATGAGAGTGGAAGAAGCCAGAGAAGTATGTAAGGAAAGAACCTGTTGGAACTCTGTACTCTCTGCCTACCTTGCAAGGGATCTGGCGTCGTAATATAGATAGATAGAATATAAAATAAAACATAATCACTAACACGACTTTATTGCCCAAGCGAGTGGAAGGGGTGTATTGTTTATATTCACATTTGCATAAGCTTGTTGAAACATAAGGCCTGACCAAATAATGACATAAGAAATATAACTTACTTGTATTAATTATATACAAATGCACATACGAACCTTAAAGAACATTGTCGGAAATTGCATCATTATTTATCTATTCTATTAAAATAATGGCTAATAGCCGTATTTGACGGACAATTTGCAATCTAAAACGAATATTGCAAAAGTATTGTACGTGCATATATCGAATGGACTCTGTAAAACGTAGTAGGCGTACCTATTAGCTATCTAGATTGCTTGTCTTGTTAGACTAAATACTTATATAGATAGTTCCTTAGTGTGTCGATAGGTATCTATAAAAATATAATTAATCTTTAAATCCACTCAATATATTTTTGACTACACAATATAACCTCACATGTATATAAATTATAACCTCAAAATCTAATACATTTTAAGCAATATTGCGATTCTGCCGCTTGTCCGTTTAATAATAAATGCGTTACGAGAATTTATGGGTGATTTGAAATCATATAAGTATTTATTCATTGCTGTTGGTTCTGGGGCAAATCATGTATGGGCACAAAATAATGTCCTTTGGCTTCTATCATACTCGGCTCTTTTATATTCTTGGAAACAAGAATTAATCCATATTCAAAATTGAAACTAACAATATAAGATTTAGTATAAAATCTAAGAAAATTGAGGAAGGATTTAGTTGTACGTATTGTCCAGTATTTACGCATTAGGTGCGGTACTCTTAAGAAACAGTAAGCTTTAGGTAAGTGTTTGCAAAGTTACTTAAGTGTTAAGTAATACGTACATAAATCATATCTTGCTTCTGCAATGTTCTAACTGTTGTTCTCTACAAAACTATGCATACTTATATAACATGGCCATATTTTATTGAGGATGTAGTGACATTATGATGCCAATTTGCCATCTTGCTTTCTCATTATTCGTAATGGATAGCTAAGTAATGTAGTAAAATAAAAACGCTGTATCAAGAGATTTATATAATTTGGTCGTAATTTGGCAACGAGTCTCCGTGGCCGGCGAGCGTGTATGAGGCGAACTATGAGAGTAGAGGAAGCCAGAGAGGTAAGGAAAGAACCTGTTGCAACTCTGTACTCTCTGCCTACCTATTTAATTGTAACCTAAATATAGTATCCACGCAATATGATAAAAAAAATAGAAAGGAGAAAGAGAATTAAATAAAAAAAGACAAGCCCTCTGAGTTTCTTCGTCGGATCTTCTCAGTGGACGCCGCGTTCCCATCCGTGAAAGATTTGCAGTTAAATTAGATTTAAAAAAAAAGTGTTAATTGACTATTTGTAAGCGCCCTCGCAGGGCTTATAAAAATACATTGTTTGAGTTTACTCCGCAAGGGATCGGCCGTGATGATAGAGATAGATAGATAGATAATATGGCAACGACTTTTTATTTATTGACTTTCTTGTCTAAATTGACTACAACTATGGAATTGACATCTGCCTGTATATACAGTTTATATTAATAGTGTGGTTAAAACCAATTTTTTATCGGACTTAAAGGGTTTCGGTTTTCGTATTAAAAATCGGTAGCAACTGTATGAAAGGGTATTTGTCGGTAAGTACATAAGCCATTGTGTTGGAAGACAAGTCTTTTGAACTGAAATATTTTAATCTTATGACCGTGAAACTGATCTTGTGACTTAGAAAGTCAAATAATAGACGGTACTTAGAGGTGCTTAAGTATGAATATTCTAAGTTGGTTGAGTATAATGGAGTGTTGTGGGAGAATATTGTTGGAATTTACGGCGTTTACTCAAGTATAGCTCAAAAATATGCTCCTACGCTATTGACTATTTTTCAAACGCGGCTAAAATTCGAGACGGACGATTTAGTGCAATGGTTAAGAGCTTGAGCTGCTCCGCCCACTGTGTCGAATAGTCGCGGGTTCGATTCTCGCACGGGACAAATCTTTGTGTGATCCACAATTATTTGTTCCGGTCTGGGTATTTGTTTGTGAATTTTCATGTTTGTAAACGCACCCACGACACAGGAATAAATCCTAGTGTACTAACCTCGTTACAGCTACTATACTAACCTCGTTACAGCATATACAGTACTTGTTATATAGCTGTTTCGAAACAAGGCTTTGAATTGAAAAACAAAATCTAAATTATGTCTAACATAAATGCAATGTTTTTAAGAAAACAACCTGTTGGAGCTCGGTACTCTCTGCTTACCGTATAAGGTTTCTGGCGTGATGATATACATAGATAAATAAGTGGTTGATTACTAAAAAGGAAAAGGTAAAGAAAAATAACACAAATTATTAATTAGTTCTGGGATAGATGGCATTATACGATGGAAATGAATCTGTTAAAATGTCGATGTTACTAATCAGATTTACAAAAGTCGGGACACTAATAAAATACTCCTATTTTGTTAGACCAAGCCCCACACTAGGATTTATTCCTGTATCATGGGAGCATTTAATAATATTCGCACTGTTAAGAAACTGTCCCACCGTTGGGCACGGGCCTCCTCTGAAACTGAGAGGGTTAAGGCCACCACGCTGGCCCAGTGCGGGTTGGCGAACTTCACACACCTTCGAGAAACTCTTAGGCATGTAGGTTCCCTCACGATGCTTTCCTTCACCGTTAAAGCAAGTGATAATTAATTTTTAATACGCACTTGCTTTCGTGACCTCCGACTTTGCCAACGGTCTAACCACTAGGATATCACTGCTACAAGGAGCGTTTACAAACATGAAAATTCACATACGCAAATACCCAGACTGGAACAAATAATTGTGGATCACACAAAGATTTATCCTGTGCGGGAATCACTTCACCTTAAATATATTGTCCGTTATTTACATATAAATTAATTAAAGTGAGAAAATGATAAAATCCATTTCAAACACCAAAAATTTCCTTAAAATATTTATAGGATGCCTATTAACACTTATAAAATTCTATTAATTTCTCATTTTATCTTAACGCTTCTATCATAATGGAGTAGATAGAAGTGTTTAGCGTGAGAGTCAAAAATGTGTTAACTGAAGCACATGTCATATACAAATATACACATTATTTCTAACATTGTAAGGTTCAATTTTGTGAAGTATACTGAAAGTTCTTTATGTTATTGTACAATTAAGTCCAATGGTAAAGATAAAATTATTTAAATATACCAGTAGATCACAGCGCATCTTAAATATACCCTAGAGAATATTTCCCTTAATTAAAAAGAACCATTTCTAATCTTATCTGTTATACGAAAACGTGTTCAGATTTTAAGTGGCTTGATTTTTTGGAAATTTACACTTTTTTGGTAATATGATGGCTTGGTCTTGTGCCTAGAGGTGCCGCTCCGGATTGCGTGGTTACAAGTTTGATTCTCGCTGGAGAAATATTTGTGTGTTGAAAAATCTTTGTATGATCCAAATGTATTTGTTTCTGTATTTTGTTAGTGTGGGTGTTTGTGGATGTGAATTTAATGGTTGTATATGTACTCATGACATAGGAATAATCCATTTAATGGAGATTTATTAACAAAAAAATAAATAGCACCGATTTCTTATCTGCTTGCTGATACATATACAAGGTGTAACATAATAAACGCAAGACCTGAAAGTAGCTTGTTCTAAATCGGTAGCTGAATTCATTCCAACTATTTTAAATGTATATATTTTTTCAAAATTTGCAAAAAATGTTGTCACTTTTTCAGTGCGCTATAATAAACTAAATTTATTATTGATTCAAAGCAGTATGGAGATTTCCAATGCATTTGTAAAACGTATTTCTCAATTTGCACACATACACACACAAGTTTCATTGTTAATTGGTGTATAAAAGCGCCTAAAGAAGGGGTAAAAAACTTTAAATTTGGAAATTTGGTTCTCGTATTGCATTTGTGAAGCTATTATCTAATCGGGGTGTCTGAGGTCTTGCGTTAATTACGATACACCTTGTATATAACATTTTGTACTATTTATGCCACATATGCCGCAGAACCGATAGCCGTTAGGGCGGACTGGTTCTTGAGTGGAGACCGCGTGTCGGCAAACGTAGTGTAGGGCGCCCTGTAGCTAGGTGGGGCGACGATATTCGTAAGGCAGTGGGGCAGTGATTGGAGAAGGAGAGCTGAGGATCGAGCTCAGAGGCGTGCCATGGAAGAGGCCTACGTCCAGCAGTGGACTGACACGGGCTGATGATGACTGTTTATGTATGTAACAACACTCAAAGTTTCGCTGGAAGAGAACTCATATTTTGAGCTGAGCTTGCCTTTGTATATGACTTGTGAAAATTACAATGACCTCTGTACTGTATACAATAAAGAATAAAAAAAATAGTAGGAGATTCGTCTATTTCAGTTTGACAGGTCAATTTGCATTACCTACATAGTTGTACGACTCCGAGGATACTGAAATCAACACATACCTGAAACAAAAAGAAGAAATGAATTAATGTATAGGCTTAGACTAATATCCGTCAACATTTCTATGTAGTTACTTTGATTCAAGTATTTACTTTGCGGAAGATGTGTGGAGCCAAGCTGACTGACCGTATTCGCAACAGCGTAGTAAGAAAGCGTGTAGGTATCAAAGATAGCATCGGAGTAAAGGTGAGAAAGGGTATGTTCCGTTGATTCGGGCATATAGACAAAATGTCGGTAGGAAGAATGACAAAACAGATACACAATGCGAAAGTGGTGGGATGTAGGTACCGGGGAAGACCTAGACTATCTTACCATGACCAAATAGACCGTGCCTTATCTGAACAACAAGTCAAGAGTCTCCGTAACCGGCGAGCGTGTGTTAGACGAACTATGAGAGTGGAGGAAGCCAAAGAGGAACGTAAGGAAAGAGCCTGTTTAAACTCTGTACTCTCTGCCTACCCTGCAAGGGATCTGGCGTGATGATATAGATAGGTGCATAGAAATACTTCAATTTGTCTGTTCTCATGATCGTTATCCGGAACCACTGGACAAACGATGCAATGGTACTTACGTATGTATGTTCTATATACATGACCAATATAAATAGTAAAAATAAACACGGTCAGGCCTATATTCCTCAAGCGGGGGTGGCAGAGGTGTACTGTGTACACCCACTTTCGACTCATACACGCTCCCATAGTGCATTTTATACATGCCTGCCCATTACGGAAATTCTTGGCTTGCCCGGTCTTTATAAATAATAATAATAATAGCCCTTTTAGGAAATTGTCCCACTGTTGGGCACGGGCCTCCTCTCAGACTGAGAGGGTTTAGGCCATAGTCCACCACGCTGGCCCAGTGCGTGTTGGCGAACTTCACACACCTTCGAGAAACTCTTAGGCATGCAGGTTTCCTCACGATGTTTTCCTTCACCGTTAAAGCAAGTAATAGTTAAATTTTAATACGCACATGCTTTCGAAAAGACAGAGGTGCGTGCCTGGGTTTGAACCCGAGACCTCTGACTCTGTAGTCCAACGGTCTAACCACTAGGCTATCACTGCATCACCGGTCTTTATATTTAAAAAAAATATTTAATCCATAACAGTATCTCCATGAGAGAGCTTCGTAAATATAAGTAAAAAGGGTTATAGGACGGTCGTCTGCCTCTGCCTCTGCGCATAACTATCGTATAAATCAAACGACTACACCGTAAATCCATCACTACAGAATGCCCCATAAACACATCACTATATTTAGGGTACCGCGGAACTTTGTACAAAGCCTTGCAAAGTATTTAAGTAGGTAGGCGATAGATTAAGTTGATTCACGACTTTTAGTATACGTAAATATGTCTCACACCTCTTTCCTTAACGGGGTAGGCACATGTGTTTATAGTAGGTGTACTATAACCAAAATACTTCGCTGAAATGTAGGTGTAGATTCTACAGTAGGTATTTTGGTCCCAATGTCACTAAAGGAAATCGTATTTTTTCGGGAAAATAATTTGTTTTTATGTCCTCCATATAACTGACGATAAGAAATAGGTTTCCAAAAAACTTAGACGTAAAGGCCATTATAGTTTGTAACGCTGGGATTATCAAAAGTTATCTATTATTACTAAATCCAATTCCCAAATCCCCTTTTTCGAAATAGTCCGATTTATGTTAAAAAGATTTTCTTAAAATAATAATTTTGTTGTTTGGAGCTTCAAACTAAAAAGATAACGATTTTTATGTACGGAACCATGGAAATTATAAAATAAATGAGTGCGCAACTAGTTTTATTTTTTAACGTTGAAAAGTTTCACCAAAACCTTTCTCAAAGTTTAATCAGCTTAACAATTACGCCCCTATCCAATTACAAAGATATTAATCTGAGAGAATAAGAAAAACAGAATAAATAGTAGTATTGTTTGCTTTGGTAACCCTATTGGGTACATGGAGTTATGAAACATTGGAGTGAGTTTTCGCAGATCAATGATGTAATTATTTTTATGACTGCCTCTTTGGGCTATTGGCATTTGGTATACCAGATTCCTAGCTATAGTTAGAGGTACTGGGTTCGAATTCTAGGTAGTATGTGTACGGTGAAGCAAATCATCGTGAAAGAACTATCCATATCTGAGAGAAGATGAGAATTGCGAAAAGTCACTCTCTGTCACATTGAGACTGCAAATACCTAAGAAAAGTGTGGGTGTACTATATACACCTCTTTTACTGCTTCGGGGAAATCGAGAGCAAAATATATTTATTACGTTTAATTAGCATTAATTTATTTATTTATGTGGGTCCGGAAGCAGTGATAGCCTAGTGGTTTGAAAGCAGTGATAGCCTAGTGGTTAGACCGTTGGACTGCAAAGTCAGAGATCTCGGGTTCAAACCCAGGCCCGCACCTCTTTCTTTTTGTAAGCATGTGCGTAATAAAAATTAATTATCACTTGCTTTAACGGTGAAGAAACCCTGCATGCCTTAGAGTTTTTCGAAGGTGTGTAAAGTTTGCCAACCCGCACTGGGTCAGCGTGATGGACTATGGCCTAAGCCTTCTCAATATGAGAAGAGGCCCGGGCCCGACGGTGGGACAGTTTCTTAACAGGGCTAATTTTTTTTTTTATTCATTTTATGTGGAACCGGTACGTCTACGGCTGGCTTTAGCGATGAGAGCGTAGGACGCACCGTTTATTGGTTAGAGTAGTCATGAGTTCGACGCCTGTATGTAACATATCTTTGAGTGACACACAAACATTTCGTTCAGTCAGTGGGTTAACGTATCGGAAATCCATCTTTGGAAATCGCACCTATAACACTTATTACAAATTCTTAGTGTAGAACAACATTTGTTTAAGATACACTTAATTGAGAAGGATCGTATTTGTCTCATTTGGTGTGTGTATGTCTGTAAATGCTCTACGCTGATAGCCGCGGGGCCTTTACTGCTTCACCGGACTAGAGGGCGAGCGTGCAACTATTACGCTCGAGCCAGAAGGGGGAAACTAGCTCAAGGGCGCCTCAAGGAGGAACGGCCTCGGCTTGGGCAGTGGCTATAGGGGAGGGCATATATATATATGATAGGTGTCTCGCCGTGGTGCTCTGCACCGGCCGGCGGGCAAGGCATTCTTCGATCTCGTCGGCGAGGTCGGTGTCTGATCCTGTGTGCGGTATCTGCATCCAAAAGAAGGCATCTAAGGGCATCGGAAGGGTCGGTGAGAACATGCCGCGGACGGCGGTTGGTATTACCTAAGTAAAATTATCAATACATTTTCTAAAAATACTGCCACTATTTTGATGCTCCATAGTTTCCTACATCAACGTGCGAACAAAAAAACAACTCAAATACCCTCGCACACTTTCCTACCTTAATAGCATATTGTTACCGAGTTATTACGATACAAACGGATGCGCCATTGTCTGTCTGTCTATACAATATTATAGTGACCTCATTCATACATCCCTTATTTAATTAACTCTTTGTAAAATAAACGGTTTTATTTAGTTTTTTCTGCGATCCTTTATCTGAATATTTTTACGTCCTATTGTAGGGTTGATTGTTTACTTTGGTGGGCAAATGGAATCAATTTTCGGAATAACGGATGGGGTTAAATAGGTATGTGGGCCCTATTTAATATTATAAATAAATATATATTATTACGTGAAGCAAAAACTTTGTACCCCTTTTTACGAAAATTGCGCGGACGGAGGAGTATGAAATTTCCCAGACTTATAGTTTATACCGAGAAGGAGTGCAGAATGTTAATATATTTTTTTTTTAACTATGCATAAAAATGCATTAAACCAATAAAAAGCATTACACACACTACCATGTATTTGACATAATACACTTCAAATTGAGAACAGATTAATATTGTTTGTTTTCAATATTATTTGAGTATAGTCTTACTGAATGTCAAATATAACCAGCAAAAGATAAAAGTTTTTACAAAAAAACATCGTTTACAGAGAAGATTTGTATTATTAATTAAATTATCGAAATAAGTATGTCAAGTGCAATAGACAGCATTTTCTTTTTGTTTTTTTTTTCAATAAAAAGAAATTTAAAAAAGGTATTCTTTATATTAATCATTTTTTGTTTTTATTTGAATTTCATATAATTTGTTTAAAAAAAATAGGCAAATAATAGTGTAGCCTTGGTGAAATCTGTTATTATAGAAGTATAGTCTTTGACAATAGAACCTTAATAATGTTCAAACTTATAAATTAAACGATATTTTTTTTTTTGGTAAGACGTAGCCCCACTCTAGGATGAATTCCTGTGCCGTGGGTGCGTTTACAAACATGAAAATTCACACACACAAATACCCAGACCGAAACAAATAATTGTGGATCACACAAAGATTTGTCTCGTGCGGGAATCGAACCCGCGACTATTAGGCGCAGTGGGCGGAGCGGCTTAAGCTCTTAACCGCTGCGCTAAATCTTCCGTCATTGTCGAATTTCGACCAATGGGCGACCACTAGTAAATGTAAAAGTTCGTGTGTTTAGATGTTTGAAGGTCTGTTACCAAATCACGCAAAATTGGCTGAACGGATTTAAAATTTGGCACACAGATAGTTTATTGCTTGGATTAATACATAGAATATTTTCATCTCGGAAAGGTAAGGTTCCTGTCTAAAGTCAACGCGGACAAAGTCGCGGGCAGAAACTAATGAACGATAAATATAACATAGTCTATCTATCTATATCATCACGCCAGATCCCTTGCAGGGTAGGCAGAGAGTACAGAGTTCCAACAGGTTCTTTCCTTACATACCTCTCTGGCTTCCGCCACTCTCATAATTCGTCTCATACACGCTCGCCGGTTACGGTGACTCTTGACTTATCCTTCAGATAAGACTAGGTCTATTTGGTCATGGTAAAATAGTTTAGGTCTTCCCCGGTACCTACATCCTTCCACTTTCGCATTGTATATCTGTTTTGTCATTCTTTCTTCTGACATTCTTTCTATATGCCTGAACCAACGGAGCATACCCTTTCTCATCTTTACACCGATACTATAACATAAGATAAAGACAGAATATAGTATCACTTATGTCTAAATTAATATATACTTAAATATTAACTATCTCTTGCTTTAACAGAGAAGGGAAACTTCACGAGGCAACCTGCATGCCTAAGAGTTTCTCGAAGGGGTGTGAAGTTCGCCAACTCGCACTGGGCCAACGTGGTGGGCTATGGCCTAAACCCTCTTAGTTTGAGAGGAGGCCCCTGCCCAACAGTGGGACAGTTTCTTAACAGGGCTAATATTACTTTTTTACTTAAATATTATCGAGATGAAGAAATATAACAGATTTGACGCAACAGAAAAGTGCGCAAGTAATTTGATTATCTAAGAAAGTTCATCGACTTATGTCACTGATTGTGCATAATATCATAGACGCCTCCTTGGTTTGGTGAAGCATGTGCGGCTGGCGATCAGATATCAGAGATACTTGGTTTGAATCCCGGTCTTGATATGTTGAGACAAAAGCAAATCTGCAGAACTAGCAAAGGTGGCGCGGCACCGTCACGCCTATATTCCCCAAACGGGGGGTGGCAGAGGTGTACTGAGTACACCCACTTATTGCCGACGATGTTAGGTCCCATTTAAAGGGGGGCAAGCCTATTGCCATACACCGAGCACTATTTCAGACTCCGGACAAATGTAGTTAGAAAATAAATATTCTTTCCAAATCTATTCTAAAATTCTTATAATTACAGATCACATTCAATGCCACATCTAGTCTAACTTTACATCCGTGTTTGTTGTGTTCATTTTGTACGGTAACATCTTTGACTACCCACTTTTGATTTATAAAAATATTTTAACGAAATCATCATTTCTGTACGCTTACCTTATGTTTATTTTTGTTTAGTTTTAATTTCTCTGCCATTGAATTAGAGATATTCTTAAAGAGAAATAAAGATTCTTAAACCCCAGAAAAACTACATTTGTCCGACCTAGGATTTGAACCTAAGACCTCGTGATCACAAAGCGATGCGCTTTGCCACTAGACCAACGAGGCGGCGCGACAATAGGTAATATATAACGGATTTTGACAACCTAAGCATGAAGATAACCGTTTTGTCTGACGTGCCAGCAAGGACGGCTTGGTCTAATGGTTAGGAGCTTAACCCGCGCCGATCACTGGACCAAGTAGTTACGGGTTCGATCCCCGGCCGCGACGAATCTTTAGGTGACCCCACAAATATTTTTTCGGTCTGCATATTCGTGTACGTTAGTTTCATGTTTATAAACGCACCTACGATATAGGACGAATTCCTTATATGGGGCTACGTTTATAATAGTAACAGAAAAGTATCATCACGCCAGATCGTTTGCAAGTTGTTAGCTTTACTAAAGGCACAATACCCGTAACTGCTCCACTCATTGATTTCACTCGCCTTCCAAACCACAAGACCAAGTCCGCAGTTATACCGTCAATATCAATTATAATTTAACAAATTAATTAATTCCCAACAATAGAATTCGATCTCATTGTAAATTAACAATGTGATGTCTTGAGGTACTTTTGTCTTTTGAAGTGTATTAATTATCCTATAGATTAAAATCTTGAATGTAATTTTCTTCGGGAATACATGAGAATATAATCGACAATAATAAAACAATTGTTATTTAAAAAATGCCGTTGCGCCTATATTGGGCAAGCGGTACTGTGTATTCTCCCATTAATTACGATGTTGGATTCCAATGTCATAAAGAGCTAGTCTATTATTTCATTACCTAGGACACTTCCAGGATACGGACTGCTACTGGGTTTTTTTTTGTGGGAAAATACCTGTGTTATCTAGGACGGAAATACCTCAAGACTACGGACCACACTGGTCCAAAACGAAGCAGACGAAAAATATGTAACGTCGACTATATTCGACGTTACATATTTTTCGTCACGGCTATATTCCCCAAGCGGGGGTGACAGAGGTGTAATGAGCACACCCACGTTTCTCCGACGCTGTTAGGCCCCATGTAATAGGGGGCGAGCCTATTGCCATATATATTGCACAATTCCAGATTTCGGACTCGTACTGGGAAATTTTTTGATAGGAAAACTACACTTGTCCAACCGAGGATTTAAAACATTTGTAAAAATCACGGTTCAGTACAAGCTGCTTGTATCCGTAGGATTTATGTCTCGGTTCTCTACACATGGACCCTGGGCAGTGTTAAACGAGCAGCACCTTTGCTGGTGGTAGTCATGCCAAGCGATCAAGTCGTGTTCCGGCATTACCCGAAGTTTCGATACTTTTCGGAACTCGGTCTTCCTTCGCCTCTACTTATTTCAGAGTAAATAGGATATAACTGAGTCAGCAAGCTACATTTTCGACGCCATTGTCACTTTACATCATGTGAATGAATTAATGATTTTTTATCGGTGGTGTATACCGGCGAAAACCGTATGAAAATAAAGTTTTATAGTTATTGAGTTTATCGGGTTCAGACAGACAGATAGACAGACTTTGTTTTATAATATGTAGTGATGAACAGATTGATATTAGCATAATGCTATCGAGTTGATATGCCATCCTTTTTACACTAACAATTTACTAAATAAAATTGAACGTGACAGCACGCTTTCTCGACAATGTTACGTTTACGTCCACATGATCGTACTTGGGCCGCATTGCCAAAGACGTGTTTGGCAATTATATCAAAGTTGTTTGTTCTTAACAACGATTTATAACGTGTTTTGTTGTAGAAATGGATTAATCAAATAACGAATAGGGGGTATTATTAAAAGCTTTTGTTTAGGAATTAATTAGGAATGAATATAAAACAAAGCTTTTAATTCAATGCTCCTAAAAGAGACGACTGCATGGTTTAAAGGATTCGATCCCCATTCCAGACTAAATCTTTGTAAAAATTGAATAAGCCACGTCATACCTATATTCTTCAAACGGGGCTGGATTAGGTGCACTGTTTACACCCATTTTTCGCTGATGATGTTATTTCCCATGTAATAAGGAGCCTACGGCCATTATACCAGGCGTAATGAGACACTGGACTGCAAATTTTTTATAAAAAAAAATTGTCCGACCTAGGCATCGAACACAGGGTCACATCATTGCTGCAATTATGCTCCACCAGACCAATGAGGCAGTCAAATCTTTGTGTAACTTCTAAATTTTTTTTTTTGAAGAGAAAGAACGTAGCCCCACACTAGGATTTATTCCTGTGTCGTGGGTGCGCAAACATGAAAATTCACATACAAAAATACCCAGACCGGAACAAATAATTGTGGGTCACACAAAGATTTGTCCCGTGCGGGAATCGAACCTTTGACTATTAGACACAGTGGGCTGAGCGGCTTAAGCTCTTAAGCACTGCGCTAAATCGTCCGTCATATAGAAATAACTAGCTGTACCCCCAACATCGTCCGCGTTACTTTCACACTCTCTAGTTTTTTTGTCACAAAAGGTATCCTATGTCCTTCCCCTAAATAAAATCTATGGCCTTGCTGAATTTGATCAAAATCTGTTAGGTGGTTTGAACATGAAAAGGTAACAGACATACAGACCGACGGACAGGCAGAGTTAGGTACTTTCGAATTTATAATATTAGTATGGATTACGGTTAGTATGGAAGTATGGAATGTTTGGGTCTGTAATTCATGTTTGTAAGCGCACTTGAGATATAGAATTCATTCCTATTGTAATTTTTTGCTAACATCTTGGTTGAGAGGATAGAAGATCATATGTCGCTCCGCTCACTGGATCAATTAGTCCCATTCAATCCCGTACGGGACAAATCTTTGTGTGATTCACAACTATTTCCTTCGTAGGTGTATGAGTATGTGATATTTATGATTGTTTAGGCACTCGCGACACATGAATTATTAGTGTTACAGTTATTAGGGCTACATTTAAAAAAAACATAATGAAAACAGCAGTGATATCCTAGTAGTTAGACCGTTGGACTGCAAAGTCAGAAGTCTCTGGTTCAATCTCAGGCACGCACCTCTCTCTTTTCAAAAGCATGTGCGTATTAAAAAATAATGATTACTTGCTTTAACGGTGAAGGAAAACATCGTGAGGAAACTTGCATGCCTGAGAGTTTCTCGAAGGTGTGTGAAGTTCGCCAACCCGCACTGGGTCAGCGTGGTGGACTATGGCCTAAACCCTCTCAGTTTGAGAGGAGGCCCGTGCCCCACGGTGGGACAGTTTATTAACAGGGCTAATATTAATATTATTATTTTATAAAAAAAAAACATTGAAAAATTTAGGTACCGGAAAAGACCTAGAATATCCGAAATAGACCATGTCTTATCTGAAAGACACGTCAGAGTCTCGGTAACCAGCGAGCGTGTATGAGACGAACTACGAGGAAACCACAGAGTTCTGTAAGGAAAGAACCTGTTGGAACTCTGTACTCTCTGCCTACCGCGCAAAGGAACTGGCGTGATGATATGGATAGGTAGATTGAAAAACTTGTATAAAACAAGAGGTGCGACTATCACCATTAAAATAATCTATTTATCAACAAATTTAAATGCGCAATATATTTAAATTAACTGGCCGATAAACGTGATAACTATAGGGCTAGTACCCACTGCGGTGTAACCGTGGTGTGCACTCATATCGGAGATCACATTAAGATTTCTCCGTGTTAGAGGCTAATTTATGTAATGAACGTGACCTCTTGAATTTTTCTTGGTGGTTGAGTTTTATGTGCGTGGTTACTAGTTGTGAGACACACAGGTAATTTGTTTGCAAAACATTTTCAATATATTACTAAATCCTATTTATCTATCTATACCAAAATATTACGCCAGATTTCTTGCGCGGCTGGAAGAAGGTGCAGAGTTTTGAACAGGTTCATGCCGTACAGATTTTTTTGATTTCCTCATTCTCCAAATAAAATCGTCGAGAATCAGAATATTTTTTATTTATGTGTTTTTTTGTATCATTTATGAATCTTCAGAAAATGAACAAAGATCACCTAAAGAAGAAGTGCAGGAAACACAACGGTTTCTCTTTTGTAATTGTAATTTTTAATTTTTTTACATTATGTTGAGGGGATATGATGTAAGTTGGTCGATCAGGTGGGTGTAAGTTTAATTAAGCAAATTATACTATTCATGAGAATAGCTACATGGTTACCTCATTTACAGAGAAACTTACTAAATTAATAGAAGGAGGAGAAAGCATATTAAATAATAATAAATGAACAAGCTATCAAATAACCTGTTGGAACTCTGTACTCTCTGCCTACCCCGCAAGGGATCTGGCGTGATGATATAGATAGACCAAGCTATCCTTAATCAAGTGGAACAGCCTCTACGCAAGCATGTGTTAAATAATTATCTAGAGTAGAATAACTTTGCTTACAGGGTGTACGTTTAATACAAGACTTGAAAGATAGCCGTAGTGGGGTGCAGAGTGCCGAATAGGCACTTGGAATGTAAGAGGCGGTATGGAAGATAAGATGCATGAGGTGATTGATGTAATGAAAGAGAGACGCCTGGATGCTCTGTGTGTAACAGAGACTAAGCGGAGGGGCAGTGAAACCTGTGATCTGCCTGATGGAACGATGGCTCTGTGGTCTGGTGTACCGCAGAGCAGTCGTGCCAGCATGGGGGTGGGTATCTTGCTGTCCCGTCGCCTGGCCTCTGGAGTGAGAGATTATGGCCTGTGCGATGCGAGACTTCTCTGGGTCCGTTTAAAACTGGGTGTCACTAGAGTATTTTTGGTCGCAGCGTATGCTCCCGTAAGCTCGTCGACACCCCAGGACCTTGAGAAGTTTTGGGATAATGTCAGGGAAGTTCTGGATTTGGCTGAGGCTAACGAAAAGGTGATTATGTGTGGCGATCTGAACGGATGGGTAGGAACCAGGCGGCAAACTTGCGACGCTGCTCTGGGTCCTTATGGTGATAAGAGAGTGAATGATGCAGGTAAGCTCATTGTAGATGTTTGTTTGGAAAGGGGTCTCCTTGTGTCTAATACGATATTCCAGCATAAGGACATACATATGTATACGTGGAGAAGGAATGAACAAAAAAGCATGATAGATCTGATCCTGGTTGATAACCGTCTCCGAAGCAAACTACAAGATACGCGTGCGTATAGAGGCCCCACTCTGGAATCAGACCACTATCTCGTAGTTGCGCGGTTTAGTGGTCTGTTCAGGAAGTGGAGGCACTGGCGAGAGCGTATCCCCTTCGGAGACCTTGAAAGATTAAAGGTTGAAAAGTTGCAAGATGAGAGCGTGAGGAGAATGTATGAAGACAGAGTCCGGGACAAGCTTTTGACAGCAGGCTCTTCGGACTCAAATGTAGACGAATGCTGGAATAGCCTGAAAGAGAGTTTGGTGGAATCCGCGAAAGAAGTATGTGGTTGCTCAAAGAAGCATATTACAGCAAAAGGTGATGCATGGTTGGATGAGGAGCTGCAAAGCTCCGTAGAAAGTAAGAAGAAAGCGTGGCAGGACTATGTATCTTCTTTGAACCTGAATGCCAGTATGACAGAGATGAAGAAAGAAATATACCGGCAATGCAAGAATGCCACTAAAACTTTAGTGAAAGAAAAGCGTGAAAGAGCCAGTATGATTGAGGTGGAGAGGCTGGCGAAGAACTTCGAGAACAACACCAAACTCTTTTGGAGCAAGGTGAGAAAGGCTCGAGGTGATTCGTCAGGCTCCAGAATGGAAAGGATAAAATCTAAAGATGGTGACATTCTTGCAGACACACAAGCTGTGCTAAACCGGTGGAGTGAATATTTTGGAGAAATGTATGGAGATGACCCGGATGCTGATGCCGCAGACGTGCCTAAAGGCGAGATTGCGGCACCAGAATCAACGGAGGACATCACTATGGAAGAAGTTGAATGGGCGATAGGAAGTATGAAAAACGGTAAAGCTGCGGGAGTAGACATGATATCTGCCGAGATGATCAAATATGGTGGAACTTGCGTCCGGGACGCTTTCCGGGCCCTTGCAAACCTTTGCTGGAGGACCGGTAGAGTCCCTACAGATTGGCGCCGCGCAGTCATAGTACCCTTGTATAAAGGCAAGGGTTCACAATATGACTGCGCCAATTACAGAGCCATCAGTTTGATCAGCTTGGCAGCCAAGGTGTACGGTAAAATTATTGAACGGAGAATGCGCGTGAAGTCCGATGGAATGTTGTGCGAGGCACAAGGGGGTTTCAGGTCTGGAAGAGGATGTTCGGATCAAGTCTTCTCACTCCGCAACATCGTAGAGAAGCATCTGGCAGTGGGCCGGAAGGTTTTCTGCGGTTTTGTAGATCTGGAGAAGGCATTTGACAGAGTTGTGCGAAAAAGACTTTGGGACATTTTGCCAGAGTATGGTATAGATGGCACTCTGTTGCGAGCCGTCCAGTCCACTTATGTGGCCTGCAAGGCATGCGTACGGGTGGGTGGTAACAGGTCACCCTGGTTTGATGTTAAAATCGGCGTCAAGCAGGGTTGCGTGTTGTCCGCTAGACTGTTTATAATATATCTGGACAAAAGTCTTCAAAGACTGAAAGCGATGAATGAAGGTGTACAAATGGGTGACTTAGTGGTAAACCATCTACTTTATGCAGATGACGCGGTTTTAATAGCGCCAACAGCCACTGATCTGCAAACACTAGTCACAGTTATGAAAGACGACTGCATGATCAATGGCTTACACTTGAATGTGAAGAAAACCAGGATTATGGTTTTTGAAAGGGAAGAAACCAGAACGAATGTAAGGATTGTGGTTGGTAACGATGTGCTGGAGCAAGTGAATGAGTTTGTATATCTTGGATGCGCCTTCAGTAAGGATGGGAAATACACCGCTGACATAGAGAGAAGAGTGAGTGCAGGGAACAGAGTGAATGGTGCGATGGGAAAGCTACTCGGGAGCCGGCACTTAAGCCATAAGGCGCAGCTGGCCATACATAACGGAGTTCTTGTCCCAACGCTGTTATATGGTAGCGAGAGCTGGGTATGTAAGAAGGAGAATGAAAGTAGGATAAATGCGGTAGAAATGCGAGCTCTGCGGAAGATGTGCGGAGTGAAGCTGACCGACCGCATTAGCAACAGCATAGTAAGACAGCGAGTAGGTATGAAAGATAGTATCGGTGTAAAGATGAGAAAGGGCATGCTCCGTTGGTTCGGGCATATAGAAAGAATGCCAGAGGAAAGAATGACAAAACAGATATACAATGTGAAAGTGGAAGGATGCAGGTACCGGGGAAGACCTAGACTATCTTACCACGACCAAATAAACCGAGTCTTATCTGATGGAAAAGTCAAGAGTCTCCGTAACCGGCGAGCGTGTATGAGACGAACTATGAGAGTCGAGGAAGCCAGAGAGGTATGTAAGGAAAGAACCTGTTGGAACTCTGTACTCTCTGCCTACCCCGCAAGGGATCTGGCGTGAGGTTATAGATAGATAGATAGATAGAAAGATAAAACTTTCTTTCTGTCTAATACAACACTTGAATTTATTTACACTAAGTTAAGTGATGTCGAACGTATCCAATTTCGGTTTCGTTTATAGATAGATCACCTTTGATGATCTTCGGTCTCATGTTTCTTAATTATTTTGTTTTATATAAATCATGCAAGTATTTACAATGATTTGTATAGAATGAATACAAAGACCCTTATTAAAATCTACAATTAGGGAGAACCTCTTTCGTAAAACGTGTAAGTTCCGAGTTCACACTTCGCCTATTTGATAGACCGTGACCCTAATTCGGGGATATTAGATTATGATTCACCAAAAAAAGGAAAGTGCAAATAATCTTGTAAAAGGTTGCAGTTTTATGGGGCTATGGTATAACATTGTGTATTATGTTGTTTTTCTGAGTAAATAATAATAAATAATTGGTCTAGCGGCAAAGCGCATCGCTTTGTGATTACGAGGTCCTGGGTTCAAATTCTAGGTCGGGTAATCTGTAATCGGTACATGGCAATAAATAAGGTTCATGCCTCAAGAAGAGGTACGGGCCTATAAATATAATAATATAAATATAAGTGACAATAAAAATTGATTTATATTTTATCAGAATAACATATACATCAAAAGTCTTTGAACAGTGTGTGTTGCCAGTGATGACTTACGGCACTGAGACATGGTCGCTTACGATGGGCCTCATAAGAAGGCTCAAGGTCACCCAAAGGGCGATGGAGAGAGCTATGCTCGGAGTTACCCTGCGGGATCGAATCAAAAACGAGGAGATCCGCAGGAGGACGAAAGTCACTGACATAGCACTCAGAATTGCTAAACTTAAGTGGCAGTGGGCGGGGCACATCGCTCGTAGAACTGACGGCCGTTGGGGCAGAAAGGTTCTCAAATGGCGACCACGTACCGGAAGACGTGGAGTGGGTAGGCCCCCTACAAGATGGACCGATGACCTGGTGAAGGTCGCGGGTGAAAGTTGGATGCGTACAGCACAAAGCCGGTCGTTGTGGCGGTCTTTAGGGGAGGCCTTTGTCCTGCAGTGGACGTCTTTCGGCTGAAGAAGAACATATACATGTAAATACGTTTCCTTTAAGTCCAGACTTTTAGGCTACTGGAACTGGGAAAGGTGTACCTACCTATATCAGCTGGTGTAATTAAAAATAGTATACAACAATTGCTAATTAATAATACTACCATGTAAAACAAACTCTAACCCTTCATTTACGAGTATTCCACTTAAATTTTTTTTACCTGAAAATATACCTTTTAATTACCTGAAAGCGCTGGAAATAACAGTTCATTTTTTAAAAAGTGCTTTTACGGTTTCAGCACTAAACATAGAAAAAGCGCCTAGCGACCGCTTGCTAACAATTTAGGCACAGATTTTCATTAATTTTTATATTCTGTATTAATCTCTCTTTCTCTTCTTTCTAAAGAAAACACCAGAAATTATTTCTTTGTCGTAGAGGCATTCAAGTTCACAAACACCCAGACCGGAACAAATATTTATGGAACACGCAAAAAAAATTTACTCGTACGGAGATTGAACCCGCGACTACTTGATCCGGCGGGCGGCGGACCAAACCGTCTTTTTTTTCCTAGGGAAAATCTTGCATAGGTCTAAAAACCCCAGGGTGGCCGACATCAGCACTTCAGAGGGGCTCCGAGATCTCATGGAACGCACCGGTGCGGACCAAACCGTCTATCCCAACTTATCAGTGTCAATGTTGGTCAACAATCAGTACTATATGTATCGCGATTCATATCATGATTCGTGACCATAAGATCATTATTTAGTTCGGTTGGATAACACCAGCTTAAAGGCTGCGCCGACAAAACGCGGAATTGTGGAGAAGCGTGGGATTACTCGGAACTAGGGTTGCCCTCTCTACTCCAAAATTGAACATTGTGCTCTGTTTAGTGTAGATGTGCTGTATAATCTGTAGCATCATACGGATCTGGCTTTACAGGTGTAACAATACTGGAGATGTGTGTTGGATATCATTAGCCTAAAGACAAGATGTGGAGTGAGCAGACCGCCTTGTGGGGAGCCTGATCACTCCACATCGTGTGTTGGCTAGTCCCATTAAAATGGTAGAGTACGCTAAAATACTCTTCTTCTTCTTCTTTAAGTTATGACTTCACACTAATTGTAAGTGTATTTTGCCAGTGTCCAGTGAGATACATAATAGTGTTTGTTTGAATTAATTCAACTCCCCGATGAACTTGATGACAACGATGATAATGAAATTAATGAAGTACCCCACCCTGGATAGTAAAGCGGTGGAAACTTTACAAACCAATTGCGACGGCCGTTTTGAGGGAAGTCAAAAAGTCACGTTTTATCACTTTGTTACAATTACCTTCACTCATGCACATATAAGAACACGTAATGGTTAATATTCCACCAACATTACACATTATTAGCCGAAATAACAAAAGTTTTGGAAATTAAAACAAATTGACAACATCACTCTTCGACTTCTCGCCAAAACCTCCACTAAAATATTTCTTTTACCCTGATATTTTTTGACATAAAGTACACTAGGATGGTAGAACAAGCAAACACACAGATTATAACTGGACTAAAATAATGCTTTAAAATTTAAATTAATGAAATAATATTAAAATTAAATGATATGTTAAGTCAGCAACGTAACTCGCTTACATTATTAGTTTTTCAAAACAGTAATAACTTTTTTCTTAAAGTTCAGTCAAATTTTCAAAACCAAATTAAGCATCATTCATATTTGGATGATGCTTTATTTGATCAGCAAATATAATAAATTTACTACGTAACAAGAGTATGCAAGGGCTTAAAAACGGAGTATGTTTTGCGACTTGTGTTGCTGTCCGTAGATTTTCAAGAGTCCTCTTTATTTACCCTCTGACATAATTGACTGCCTCGTTGGTCTGGTGGCAAAGCGCATCGCTTTGTGATCACGAGGTCCTGGGTTCAAATCCTTGGTCAGACAAATGTAGCTTTTCTAACGAAAAATTCTAACGAGTCCGGAGTCTGGAATTGTGCCCGGTATATGGCAATAGGCTCGCCCCCTATTACATGGGACCTAACATCGTCGGCGACACGTGGGTGTACTCAGTACACCTCTCTCACCCCCTCTGGGGAATATAGGCGTGACGGTGTAAATAAGATACTTTATGTCTGTACTGTACACCCTAACATATCGAAGACGACGTTAGGTCCCGATGTAATAAAGGGCGAGCCATTTACCATTTATTCATTCAAATTTCAAATCCGTTGCACTCTTTACACAACAAAAGTTATTTAAATATTATTTGGATCAAGAAAAATATCAGATTTAACACATAAGAAGTCTTCTTTATTTACCCTCTGAAATCAGATACTATATTTCATCTAAAAAAATGTGGCAACCCTATTCGAAACATTGACACAAAATGAATTTTTCATAGAATATCAAGCCTCACATGTGAATATTTATTCACATGTCGGCGGCTTGATCTTGTGCCTTGAGTGTGAGCAGGTTCGATTCCTACCCCGGAAAAATACTTGCACTACCTACGGATATATCGTTTTGGTCTCCTTGGTTTCTGTGCCTATGGGAAACGCATATTAATAAACGGACCCATAACATAGGATATATATATATATATTATAATTTAGACGAAATAAGAGGGAACGGATGGCTTGGTCCAGTATTATGAGCTTGGTCAAATAGCCAACGGAGCGTGACGGGAGCGTGACAGAAGCGCTCGTCTACGTTCGGTCGTGACGTTTGCCGTCACGCCGAGCGGGCCTGCGCTGTGTGGCGTCTCCCGTACATTTCAGTACATTGCAACTTCCCAAGCCGCGCCACCGTCGCGCTCCCGTCGCTCTGCGTCAGCTATGTGGCGAAACCTTAACACGCTCCGCCCACAGGATAAAATAGTCGTGGACTCGATTTCTACACGGGGTAAATCTTCGTGCGACGTACGAATATTTGGGTCAGTCTGGGTATTTTTATATGTGAATTCAGATATGGATAATTTCTAGCGTGGGGCTATATTTCTCTATCTATCTATGTCATCACGCTAGATCCCTTGCGGGGTAGGCAAGGGTACAAAGTTCCGAAGTTCAAAAGTATGAGTCCGGAGTCTGGAATTGTGCATGGTATATGTCAATAGACTCGCCCCCTATTACATGGTACCTAACATCGTCGGCGAAACGTGGGTGTATATATAATCAGTACACCTCTACCATTCCCTCTTTCGGACTATAGGCGTAACGGTGTATAACAAAGAAAGTATTGGACGAACTATGAGAGTGAAGGAAGCCAGAGAGGTATGCAAGGAAGAACCTGTTGGAACTCTGTACTCTCTGTACCCCGCAAGGGATCTGGCGCGATGATATAGATAGATAAAGAAAAAAGAAAGATAGAACATCATACCATGTGAATCCAGTGCGGGTTAGGAGAGGCAGGCTTGTGGCCATCCGCTGTTGCATCGTATCAGGCCTCTTAAGAGGATTCCAACTCGGCTTAATAATACATTAAGTGGAAATAGGATGGGACATCCCCCATCTTTGACCGAATCAGCCGAACGCCGTTTTACCTTGGATATCGCTAAGAATACTGCTATTCCACACTTTTATTTTATAGGTTTACAATTTAGACTGAATGGGGACAACCGGAACAGAGTGAATGGGGCGATGGGAAAGCTACTTAGGAGCCGGCACTTAAGCCAAAAGGCGCAGCTGGCCATGCATAACGGAGTGCTTGTCCCAACGCTGTTGTATGTAAGAAGGAGAATGAAAGTAGGATAAATGCGGTGGAAATGCGAGGTCTGGGGAAGATGTGCGGAGTAAAGCTAACCGACCGTATTCGCAACAGCGTAGTAAGAAAGCGAATAGGTATGAAAGATAGTATCAGTGTAAAGATGAGAAAGGGTATGCTCCGTTGGTTCGGGCATATAGAAAGAAAGTCAGAAGAAAGAATGACAAAACTGATATACAATGCGTAAGTGGAAGGATGTAGGTACCGGGGAAGACCTAGACTATCTTACCATGACCAAATAGATCGGGTCTTATCTGAAGGACAAGTCAGGAGTCTCCGTAACCGGCGAGCATGTATGAGACGAACTATGAGAGTAGAGGAAGCCAGAGAGGTATGTAAGGAAAGAACCTGTTGGAACGCTGTACTCTCTGCCTACCCCGTAAGGGATCTGTCGTGATGATATAGATAGAGATAGATAGACAATTTAGACTCAATCGAAATTCGTTAGATTAATTTTCATTTAGTATGCAAAATGTTTTCAGGGCCACATCTCGGCTTGATGCCCTTAGGCTATAGTGGTATAATAACCAAAATTCTAGGACAAAAGGGCGAAGTTTTAACTCGAATCTCTATTCATTCGAGTGTCATGAATTTGAGTATGATGAAATATGTACCTATTACAAGTATAATGGGTATTTCGATGTATAAATATAAAAAAATATATTTATGCAACTAGATCAGGATCACTTTGACTGCCTCGTTGGTCTAGTGGTAAAGCGCATCGCTTTGTGATAACTGTGGTAGTGTTTCCAACGAAAACTTCCCAGTACGAGTCCGGAGTCTGGAATTGTGCCCGGTATATGGCAATAGGCTCGCCCCCTATTTCTTGGAACCTAAAATCATCGGCGAAACGTGGGTGTACTCAGTACACCTCTGCCATCCCCGCTTGGGGAATATAGGCGTGACGATGGTTTTTTTTGTTTTACATCAGGATATGATTGTAAATCTTCAGTTATGTTCTTCGACAGCTGTACATCAGTTACCTGCAAAAGGTTATTAATTTATTTACAAATAATTCTACGTTTATATTTCGCCAACGATTTTAATATTGTGGCTAAAATTATTATCAACCACAAACTTCAAAATATAGAAACATAATGATGATGTGGCAAAAACACTGTATATTAGATAAATTATAAAGAAATTCCTAGAAATCTCATATCAAAAGCCAATGAAATGCCAACGTTGTTTTGTAGAGGAATGAATAGGCATACCAAAGTCGTAAAATACATTGTAAGTCGTAAAAATATGCCGAAATATTGACACTTGACCTAAGCTTATCAATGTGGCTCAACAATAAAGGAACAGCAGCCCACAAGTATTAGAAATACAATTTTATTTCTCACTCACACACGAAGAAATGCGTTTGGACCCCGATAAGCAAAACATCGTAACCCACATTCATATCATATTCTAATTTTCACTTTAATATCTACTTGATAAAGTTCAATATTCATTTACATATTTCATTGTTTGGTACGTTATTGTATGTACAATCCGTTTTATTCAAACTTCATCGATAGATTCTCGAAGGCAACTATAAATATGTCGAAAAACAAACTTTGAAAGGCGTCTCTATTCCTTTATTATTATTGTTGTCGTTCGATTTTTAAACTTATGCCGTTTATAATAGGGTTGTCAATTTTGATTATCGATGTCGGTTAAAGGTAAACTGATGTTGTCGTGATCTCGTGGTCGGCTTTGATGTTGAAGTGCCTTTGATGTGCCGATAGAGGGCACTACACGTGAAGGCGGGTTATTGCTTCTCGCTTCCGTTTTGAGTTACGGATCCTATCCCGATTATGTAGCATCGATTGTTTGGATAGTTAATATCACGTGATAAGCATCTTAGAGGTTTCCTGTAATAGATATGTACTTAAAGGAGCCAATTGCTATTTTTAGTAAAAGCAAGTTTTCATAGTTACGTTAATCAGACGGTTCATTTATATACTAACGATATTGTATTTTATTTGGAATTTATCAGTTTTAATTGAACCTGAATTGTACAGATTGTTTTTGTATAGTTGAGTTGTTTATTTATATTGTTACAAACAAATGATGAAAAACACGAGTTGTAACATTTTTTCACCAACTACGTAATGTTTTAAATGAGGATTTATCCATATAAGTACATTAATTTGAAAGAATAATTGTTTCTTTCAGATATCTTTAAGAGTAAACATTAGATTTCTTGTTTCAGATTTTATGCACCTGATCATAGCGTCTTATCTTAACAGACGGGCTGTGTTTGAGCTGCACGGTCGATGTGGTACTCGTTAAGCCAATTTGGAATCCTTAAAGGCGGCTTGATAAGTTCCAACAGCAGGTGGCCACAAGCCTGCCTTCACCAATCCGCACTGGGACCGCGTGGTGGAATATGAGGTAACCTCTCTTACTTCGATTTGTTACAGAAGGTCTTTGCCCACCAGTGGGACAGTATAAGCTGATATTATAATATAACTGCATCAAAACTGCGGAACTGCCAACCGACTCCGGAATCCGCTAACTAATTTTTAATACAATTACACGCCGAGTGGAAGCAGACTACGCAATCGGTTGGTAGTTTTGATGCAGTTATGTAAGCTACATCAAAAATTGCATTCAAACTACAATTTTGCAGCAAGCATGCAGTTTAGAGTGGAGACCGCGACTTGGTAAGCGTAAGGTAGGACGGCCCCCAGCTAGATGGACCGACGACCTCAAAAAGGTCGCTGGGACAGACTGGATGCGGAAGGCGGAGGACCGCGTGCAATGGCGCGTGTTAGGAGAGGCCTATGTCCAGCAGTGGACTACGATAGGCTGATTGATTGATTGATGCAGTTTAAATACAATCCGTCTATTTTAGACCCTTTTAGAACTGGTTAGAAATTGACGCCGATCTCACCTCATTAGATGTGATGGGATAGGAATGGCAATGGGAAGTGATGGTGAGGCCGAAGATTTGACTAGCCGACTCAGTAATAACCTATTCACTCTGAAATAAGCTAAGTAGGCGGAAGTTAGACCAAGTTCCGTATTGGAATGATCGGGTTAGACCCGCTTCATCGACCGTTACATTTTAAATTTCTATCCATCCTCAATTATTTCAATTTATTTTTATCCCTACACCAGATCCTTCGCGTGGTAAGCAGAAAGTACAGAGTTCCAATGGATTCTTTCCTTAAAAAGAAAGACGGAAGATAGAAATTTTATTTGTCACAACACGAGGGACAATATTTGGCTGATATAACACATATATATATATAAACCATTCAATTACGGAACGTTCGAACGATTAACACTGTCTGAAAAATATATAGGGACAGACTTCTCTGGCTTTCTCCACTCTCATAGTCCGTCTATTTCATTATATTATTCATGTAACTGCCTCGTTGCTCTAGAAGCGAATAATGTGCTTCGCGATCACGAGGTCCTGGGTTCAAATCCTAGGTCGGACAAATGTAGTTTTTCTATCTAAAAATTCCCAGTATCAGTCCGGAATCTGGAATTGTGCCTGGTATATGGCAATAGGCTCGTCCTCTATTACATAGGACCTTACATCATCGGCGAAAAGTAGGTGTACACTTCTGCCACCCCCACTTGGGGAATATAAGCGTGATGGTATTTAATGTTTTCTAAAAAAATAAATTTTATTTGTCACAGACTGAGAGACAATATTTAGCTGATATAACATATACATATCAACAATTCTATTATAGAACTAATGAGGAATAAATCCTAGTGTGGGGCTACGTATTAAAAAAAAAAAAAAAAAAAAAAAAAACGTTTAACATTGTCCGTAAACGTAACCCCGCACTAGGATTTAATCCTGTGTCGTGGGTGCGTTTACAAACATGAAAATTCACATACACAAATACCCAGACCGAAACAAATAAATGTGGATCACACAAAGATTTGTCCCGTCCGGGAATCGAACCCGCGACTATTAGACACAGTGGGCGGAGTGGCTTAAGCTTTAATCACTATGCTCAATCATCCATCTGAAAAATTTATAAGAACAGACCTATCTGACTTCCACAACTCTCATAGTTCGTCTATTTATTTTATAAATAATATAATAATGGCATCACTATAATAATGATGTATGCATGTAGATAAACAATATAAATGACTTCCCAACACATTCCGGCGATCATCGATCATAAGTCGGCAGATTGTCACACACATTATCAGCAGGTGGTAGATAAGGTCTATAGATCGATGGGTGCCCGACAAGTGAGTGAGTTTCAGGGTTTATTTGTATTCTTTTAAGTTTTGTAAGGAAGTGAACTTGAGACGTTATGAAATTCCATGGATTTATGGTTTTGGTTTTTATATTAATGGCCACGAGGCGTTGTTCAAGATTAGTAGAAAAAAAAAGACAAGATACACTATCACGCCTATATTCTCCAAGCGGAGGTGGCAGAGGTGTACTGTGTACACTCGCAGGGGCTAGCTAATTGCTATTTTTTTGACATAAATCTAGACTCCGGACTGATACGTACTAGGATTTTTTCGTGGAAAAATTACCGTCACGCCTATATTCCCCAAGTGAGGGTGGCAGACGTGTTCTGAGTACACCCACGTTTCGCCGACGATGTTAGGTCCCATGTAATAGGGGGCGAGCCTATTGCCATATACTGGGCACAAATCCAAACTCCGAACTCGTACTGGGAAGTTTTCGTTAGAAAAACTACACTTGTCCGATCTTGACTTTGGACCCAGGACCTCATGATCACAAAGCGATGCGCTTTGCCATTAGATCAACGAGGCAGTCAACAAGTAATTGTGGGCCCCATAAAGATTCGTCCCGTGCGGGAATCGAGCCCGTAACTATTCGACGCAATGGGCGGAGCAGCTTACGCTCTTAACCACTGCACTAAATCGCCGGTCAAACTTTGCCCGAATTAGGATTCGAAACTCGGATCTTGTCATCGCTACGTCCATTATTCGCCGCTTCATCAACGAGGCAGATATTTTTTTAAATAAAACTATAGCCTCTATTATTAAACTAATGCAGTTACGTCATTATTACCATAAACACTCAACGATTTAACAGAGTAATGCCACAGGTAATGCCGCGGTGCGGTAGCGGTTCGCGCCGCTCCGTGTTGAGCAAGAGCACTCGGCAATCGGCGCACGCGCATATCGGGCGATCTCTATGCGCGGGAGTGCACGCCGTTAGGTTCAGGGCTGTCGATTATGTGGTTAATTACAGGTTTTTAATTCATATTGTAAATATAAGTGATAGCCTAGTGGTAAGAACGTGGGACTGCAAAATCAGAGGTCTCGGGTTCAAACCCAGGCACTCACCTCTGTCTTTTCAAAAACCTGTCTGCATGCCTAAGGGTTTCTCGAAGGTGTGTGAAGTACACCAACGTGCACTGGGCTAGTGTGGTGGACTATGGCCTAAGCCCTCTCAGTCTGAGAGGAGGCCCGGGCCTTATGGTGGGACAGTTCCTTAACAGTGCTAATATTATTAGTATTGTAAATTGTTGTGTTATATTAGGTGGTATTGTATGTATGTATACAACACGAATATGATAGGATATAGGTACTGGGGAAGACCTAAACTATCCTACCATGACCAAATAGACCATGTCTTATCTGAAGGACAAGTCTGAAGGACAGTCCGTGACGAATAATGAAAAAAACCTGTTGGAAATCTCTGCCCTATGTAAGGGATAAGGCGTGATGATATAGATAGATGTCGGTCTATATGATTTGTAATTATTATATTAAATTATATGCTTGGATAGGTGCTGTTCCAGCTCCACCAGAATGTGGATAACATGTTCAGCTATTATTATTTATTATTCCCTCTCTTCCTTCTAGTAGTTAAATAAAATTGATCATTTTTCATCCTCATTTCTTTATCTGTAAATGAGAGAACCATGTAGCCATTCACATGAATAGTTTCACTTGGTTAATTTAATTTATACTCACCTGATACTACATTGTTCTCCCTCAACAAAATGTAGATGGAAAAATTGTAAAAATACTATTGTAAAAGAGTAAACGTGTAGTTTCTTGCCGTTCTTCTCCATAGGAATGACATTCCGAAGTGATGGTAGAGTCTTTGTTACTATTTTGACGATTCCTAAATACTGTATGGTTTACATGAATAAAAAATATTCTGATTCTGATTCTATTATGTAGTTAAAAACTTTTTTTTTATTTTGTACTTAATGCCGTCAAGCCTACTTTCCTCGAGCGGTAGAAATGTACTGTGACAAAAATCGCCAACTATGCTAGATCCTAATATAGGTAGTGCATGTATTCAGATACTGAAATAAAAGTTAAATGTTAGGTAATCTATCTATCTATATCAACACGCCAGAACCCGTGAGGGGTAGGCTAAGAGTACAGAATTCCAACAGGGTCTTTCCTTACATACCTCTCTGGCTTCCTCCATGTTGGGTAATAACAGCTTAAAACCAATTTTTGAAAATGTATTCTACTAGCGCCCTGCCCCGGCTTCGCAGGGGTTAATTATACACATAAAGTTTCCTCTAGAATCATTCCGTCTATTGGTGAAAACCGTCCCCTCCTATCAGCCGCTACCGCCGTCCTCGGCATGTTCTCACCGACCTTCCCGATGCCCTTACATCCCTTCTTTCGGATACAGATACCGCACTCAGGATCAGACACCGTCCTCACCGGCGAGGTCGAAGAATCCTTTGCCCGCCGGCCGATGCAGAGCATCACGGCGAGACACCTAGCATACGCCCTCCCCCATAGCGACTGCCCAAGCCGAGTGCGTTCCCTTGAGCTAGTTGCCCCCTTCCCTTCTGGCACGAGCGTAGTGGTTGCACGCTCGCCCTCTTGTCCGGTGAAGCTGTAAAGGCCCCGCGGCCAACTGCGTAGCTCATTCACACACACACACACACACAGATAAGCAAATAATATGGTGAAAACCGTATGAAAATCCGTTCTGTAGTTATTGAGTTTGACACATTCAGACAGACAGACAGACGCGGCGGGGGACTTTGTTTTATAATATTTAGTAATAAGCAATTGCTTGGGATAATTATTTTCTCCTCCTGTTCTATACATATCATAATTTCACGTAAAAAATACTGTTTTTGCCAAACCAATTTTATTCCAATTCCAGCCACATACACCACATATCTATCTAGTCTTATAAAAAAATCTTATAATATTTTTCACATAAGATGTGTGGTAGTGACAGTTCTCAGTGCCAAACGAAATTAACATTTCATTCAATGGTATTAGGGCATAAAACCATAAGTATAGAAACGGGTCATGCCTCTTATTGCCATTGAATAAAGTTTAATTTTCTTTGACACTTACAACTGTCCCACCCATCTTACATGAAAAATACTTACACCGTCACGCCTATATTCCCCAAGCGGGGGTGGCAGAGGTGTACTAAGTACACCTAGGTTCCGCCGACGATGTTAGGTCCCATGTTATAGGGGGCGAGCCTATTGCTATATACCGGGCACAATTCCAGACTCCGGACTCGTACTGGGAAATTTTCGTTAGAAAAACTACAGTTGTCCGACCTAGGATTTGAACTCAGGACCTCGTGATCACAAAGAGATGCGCTTTGCCACCAGACCAACGAGGCAGAGGAATGAAAAATACTATAAAAAGAAAGTAAGCGACAACCCTAACTGATGTTGTACAAGTTACTTTTTTTGTTCTATGGCAAATAATGGGATTTGTATTATGGTCGGAGATTCGAATCTCGCGTTGTTATGGTTTTATCTTATGTGTTAAGGCTTTTTATCTCCGTTGTAAAAATAGGTTTTGTGTTTCGTTTGTCGATGTAATTTATGCGGAGCTCGTGTTCAATGGAGTGATGGGTTCTGACTAAGATTTTTTTTAATTTTGGTTGATAGGTGGCCTTTTCTCCGTCTAGGGTCTCTTAGGGTTTTAATCCCCCGTTTTGACTCTTCCTTCCCTCTATAGTTACATTCATGACAAATAAAACTCAAAACTAATGAGTTTTTTTACATTAGAAGGAGACCAAAATTTCAAGATACACAAAAAATTAGGAGAACTGTGACCAGCAGTGGCAAAACAATCGTTTATAATAATAGCAACCTAGTCTAAAATCTGTTCGCCTAGATACTGAACCAGGTCATGGGTACTTTTAAATTAAATACATGCAAAAACTCTGAAAACTTGTGGGGATCAGATTCACGACACCTAGAGTTCAACCTAATGATAAAAAAAACGTTTTAACCCATTTATGAAAAATATATTTATCACTTACCGACATTACCTACCGAGGCGCTCGTAGCGCTGTGCAACCGCGGTGTTCTTACCGATTACCAAGGTTAAGCAGCGTTTGACTCGGTCGGCTCGAGATGGTTGACCGTTTGTGGCATTTTCATATTCGAGCGTCTCCGTGCTTTGGAAGGCATGCTAAGCCGTTGGTCCCGGCTACCACATAATGTGGTAGTCGTTAAGCCGAGTTGGACTTGAAAAAGGCGGCTTGATAAGTGCCAACAGCAGGTGGCCACAAACCTGCCTCCATCAATCCGCACTAGGTCCGCGTGGTGGAGTATGACCTAATCTCTCTCACCTCGATTTGTGAGAGAAGGCCTTTGTCCAGCAGTGGGCAGTATAGGCTGATATTATTACTTACCGACATATTCATCTCTCAGGCTGATGTTGGAACGTTCCAGGTTTATTTATTTATTTATTAAAAAAGAGGGTTAGTTAGGTACCTATGTAAATTCACAGTTACCAACAAGTTTAAGTTCTTGGATATAAGAATTGTGGATAATGTGCGAGATGCAGCTAATTGAAGGATGCACAAGATTCAGAAAACTTTCAAAAATTAAATTTTACAAAAAAATGGCTTTTATCTCAACATATGGGTTTTGTCTCATCATTGTTCATTGGACAATAACATAATGGGCGAGGCGAGCTATGATTCTGCATGCAAGCAGAAAGTTTTCGAAACTGATCAACCGTAACGTTTGTTGGTAGTACTAATTGAACTAACAGCTCGATATTAGATGACCTAATACGTCAATTTTAGTAAATATTTGTCTATCTATCTATCTATCTATAACCTCACGCCAGATCCCTTGCGGGGTAGGCAGAGAGTACAGAGTTCCAACAAGTTCTTTCCTTACATACCTCTCTGGCTTCCTCGACTCTCATAGTTCGTCTCATACACGCTCGCCGGTTACGGAGACTCTTGACTTTTCCATCAGATAAGACTCGGTTTATTTGGTCGTGGTAAGATAGTCTAGATCTTCCCCGGTACCTGCATCCTTCCACTTTCACATTGTATATCTGTTTTGTCATTATTTCCTCTGGCATTCTTTCTATATGCCCGAACCAACGGAGCATGCCCTTTCTCATCTTTACACCGATACTATCTTTCATACCTACTCGCTGTCTAACTATAGTAGTAAATATTTGTGATCAAACTATTCAGTTTAGTCCGTAAATACACTAGTAAAACTTAGAAAATAAATACAAGCAGCTCGTAAGAAAAAACTATTCGCAATAACTAGCAAATAAATAATAAACCATAAAAACTTAGATTTTTATATTAAATTATACTTTTTTTAATTTTCTAATAACTACAATTGTACTACACTAGTCTGTTTCACAATTTACATACCATTACACACCTATTCAACAAACTGCATTACAAATATATCCATTCACCCAGACTAAATGCGCATCATCACAAAACATCAACTTCGATACTATCATACACCTATTCAACCGACTGCATTACGTACCTATTCACCCCAGACAAAGTGCGTATCAAAATACCAACAATTACCTGGCTAATGTGTTATAAATGCCCTATCCCACCTGTCGGTCCATTGTCCACCGGAAGTGGATTACGATGAGTAATTACTGTGACGGAAATCGTCGGTTGCACGCATCAATCATAGTAACATTATTTACATTGAATGGTGCGAATGCTGACTCAGGGTTATCGTGAGGTCGACGAGTGTATTGTATGGGAAATGATAGTGGATTATGTGGGAACATGGGAGCCGTTGAGAGATCGTGTCGAGTGAAGTGAATGAAATGTGGAGTTTTGTTATGGTCAAGTTGGACGATTTATTGCAGTCTTGTTTGTATTTCTTCTGTATACCAATATTATAAAGAAGAAATTATTTTTTTCTTGTATAATTATAATAATATTAGCCCTGTTAAGAAACTGTCCCACTGCTGGGCACGGGCCTCCTCTCCAACTGAGAGAGTTTAGGCCATAAGTCCACCACGCTGGACCAGTGCGGGTTGGCGAACTTCACACACCTTCGAGAAACTCTTAGGCATGCAGGTTTTCTCACGATGTTTTCCTTCACCGTTAAAGCAAGTGATAATTAATTTTAAATACGCACATGCTTTCGAAAAGACAGAGGTTCGTGCCTGGGTTTGAACCCGAGACCTCTGACTTTGCAGTCCAACGGTCTAACCACTAGGCTATCACTGCTTGTATGTAATCGATAACTCTTAGTCGCTTAAAAGTTTATCGATTAATTTTAATAATTCTTTCACCATTAGAATACTACAGTATCCAGAAGATACAAAAGCTATATTGATATTCAGTATAGATAAGAAATGTGTGTGACTGGATTTCCTAGTGTGGGTACCGGACATAGGTACTAAATTAAAATCATATTGCTTACAATACTTAAGCATTACTGTAAGTGACCTTTGTGGAGTGAAATAAATGATTATTCAATAAAGATATTGCAAAATAAAAGTATGCGTAGCCGTGTATGACAGATAGTAGTTAAATATTTTTATGAGTTCTTATCTTAATAATATCAGCCTATACTGCCTACTGCTGGACAAAGGCCTTCTCTGACAATTCGAGGTGAGAGAGATTAGGTCATATTCCATCACGCGGACCCGGTGCGGATAGGCGGAGGCAGGTTTGTGGCCACCTGCTTTTGCAACTTATCAAGCCAACTTCAAGGCTTCCAACTCGGCTTAACGACTACCACATTAAGTGGTAGCCGGGACCAACGGCTTAGCGTGCCTTCCAAAGCAAGGAGACGCTCGAATATGAAAATGCCACAAACTGTCACCCATCTAGGGCTGACCGAGTCGAACGCTGCTTAACCTTGGTAATCGGCAAGAACACCGCGGTCGCACAGCACTACGAGCGCCTAGTTCTTATCTTACAGTAAATAAATGTTTTCTTTGAGAGGGGTTAATTGCGTAACACTCTACATCGAAAAAAATACTTGAGGAGATGTATATAGGTGAAGCAAAAGAGGTGTGTCAGAATTGTATCACGTGGTGAACTATAATCTCAGTCATTTGTGAGTGTATGTACCTGTGTATCTAACATCGTGACGCATCTTACTTCCAGGAACGATATTAATAATATTTGATCTACAACCATAAAAATTTAAATACATTACATATTGCAACTAAATAATGAATGAATGAGAGTTGACCAAATATTGGTGTGTAATATTTTTAAATAATAATGTAAATTATTAATATTTTTAGATTACTTATGATACGATTTCTGATATTTATTATACTTGTTCAGCTAAGATTAACCAAAAATATCAGCCCACAATACTCAAAACCACAGAATAAATCAAGATTATATCAAATTCGACATAATCTAAAAATACCTGTTCCAAATTCGAACGTTATTTAAAGTTATCGTGAACTGAGTATACCAATACTAGGATTAAATTATTTATGAGTTAATTCGACAACCAAATCTTGTTTGGCAATAGGGAACATTAGTTTCAAGTAGACAATAGACCGTGGGCGTCCTATTCTAAGGGTCACGATATTATTGCGCTATACTGTTACGGAGCAATAGTTATGTAACAGTTTAATTTATGGTTGCGGTTTCCTTAACGGAACACATCGGTGTGGTGAGCTGTCGTGTGAATGGGCCGTTTTATTTTCCAATAGAAATGACGATGTAAAGTAGCTACGATCTTGTTATTAATGCATGGTTTTTAAGAAAATCTTGGTGGAAAATGAATTAAATTTCGCTATATAGCCGATGCAGCGCAACGGTGCCGCTACCTGGGGAGTTGTAATCTACTGAAATGTACGGGAGACGTCACACAAATTCGTCATGCTCGTCGCAACGGCAAATGTCACGATCCGCCACGATTAAAAACGAAGCGAGCGACGGCGGGAGCGACACCAATACACGTGCGAGCGGGACGCTAGTGTTGGGCGTGGGCACGCAGTGTGACGTGCGGGCCGCGCTGCCGACCGCCGGCCGAGCGCCAGCCGAGTGCCTTGGTCGCGCTCTGTTGGCTACGTGGCCAAACCTTTATTTCCTGCCTAAGCTGCGCGGGCATCGAACTTATTACCACTACTATCCTGTAAACAGAGCAGACAACGCTGTGATCATTAAAGCAAGAATGAAATCAATTTTTTTACGATCAACACGATCTATTTATATGAACTATTAATCTGTATATCTTAATAATATAGTCTAAAGGTATTTTTATATACCTTAGGTATTACATGTAAAGTATAATACTCTAGACCCTATTCACCCCTAATATAGTTAATCTAAATACCAGATGAATAATAAAAAACCCTTGCTTTATACGCGTTGTCTTTGTCTTTCACCCCATTGCCTATTTCTTCCAAATTTGTACCGTGCTCAGATCATCATTCAAGTGTTCATCTGAGACCTTTTTATACCTAGAAATGGTGAAATAAAACTATTTTTGAATTATATCGCGGCTTTTTTTATTTTTAAGTTCCCAACGTTTCGGACGGACCTCAAGACACCGTGAGCTCATTCCGCGTAGATCGGGCAAATAAAAATCATTAAGAAGTTTAAAGGCGCTCCGTGACCATGGGTCAGCACCCATAGTCACGAAAGGGACTGAGGTTTTTGACTTCCAAAAGGCATAGTTATTCGGGGGTACGTTCATACTTCTTTGCAGCCAAAGAACTCGAAACGTTGTGAACTTAAAAATAAACCACGATAAAATCTGAAAAATTGGTTTTATTTTATGTGTTATATTCGCGTAAATCTTAGAACTCAATACCTAAAATGATCTTAAAATTACCAACGCAACATGGACTTCCTCAGCGATCGATAAGTATCTACATCACAGTCAGCCTGTCCGTCCATCCGTTTCCTCGTGATCTCATACGTAATGCATATCGTGTCCGATGCACACGAGTGAACCAGGTCCTTATTCACAACGACCAAACGCTCCGCGTTATGATAACTTCGTGAAACGATTATGTAATGGTATTTTGTCGCTGGAGTATCTTTAAACACCCACGTAGCACACTGCTTAAGAGAGAAAATAACTGCCCTTTCACAGCTGTAAGCTGTGCTAAAGCTGTATAGAAGAGTATAGGCTGCATAATGAAATAAAAAAAAATAAAAAAACCTGACATAGAGAGGAAAGTGAGTGCAGGAAACAGAGTAAATGGTGCGATGGGAAAGCTACGTGGGAGCCGGCACTTAAGCCAAAAGGTGCAGCTGGCCATACATAACGGAGTTCTTGTCCCAACGCTGTTATATGGTAGCGAGAGCTGAGTAAAGCTGCCCGACCGTATTCGCAACAGCGTAGTAAGAAAGGGAATAGGTATGAAAGATACTATCGGTGTAAACATGAGAAAGGGTATGCTCCGTTGGTTCGGGTATATATATATATATATATATATAGAAAGAATGTCAGAAGTAAGAATGACAAAACACATATACAATGCGAAAGTGGAAGGATGTTGGTACCGGGGAAGACCTAGATAATCTTACCACGACCAAATAGACCGAGTCTTATCTGAAAGACAATTCAAGAGTCTCCGCAACCAGCGAGCGTGTATGAGACGCACTATGAGAGTGGAGAAAGCCAGAGAGGTATGTAAGGAAAGAACCTGTTGGAACTCTGTACTCTCTGCTGTGGGGTAGCACAAGGGATCTGGCGTGATGATATAGATAGATAGAGAGATAAAAAAATGCATATCATTCATGCATTACAATTATTATACACTAGCTTCTGCCCACGACTTCGTCTGCATTGACTTAAAAATGACCTAAAATTTTTCCGAGATTAAAAGTATCCTACATGTGAATCCAGATAATAAACTGACTGATGACTATGTGTAATTTAACGTGATTGAGTACAAAACATCCAAACACCTAAACATACATTCACATTTATAATATAAATTGGATTAGATGGGGTTGTTTTGCTTTCATGCGTCAGCGCCGTTCCGCTATTTATTTTCAATGTTATCTATTCACACCGTCACGCCTATATTCCCCAAGCGGGGGTGGTAGAGGTGTACTGAGTATACCCACGTTTCGCCAACGATGTTAGGTCCCATGTAATAGGGGGCGAGCTTATTGCCATATACCGGGCACAATTCCAGACTCCGGACTCGTACTGGGAAGTTTTCGTTAGAAAAACTACACTTGTTCGACCTAGAATTTAAAGCCAGGACCGCGTGATCACAAAGCGATGCGCTTTGCCACTAGACCAACGAGGCAGTCAGGTATATGTATTCGTTCTAACTATTCGTTATTTAGTAACATTCGGCATCAATGGTAGTCTATTTTACTATATCTGTTCGCGTTTTATCTTCTTCTTAACTTTACTTTGCAAAACATTCACATTTTTTGGAAATAGTCACCGATTTTCGAGTCAGAGTTATCTTTGATTTTTTGTTTGATATAATGTACTGTACTGCACCTTTTTTGAGTTTTAGGACACTAAACAGCATTTCAGGTTATAGGGTACATATTTAAGGGTTTAGATACCTTTATTTTTAATTATATTTTATTAAAAATACAGAGACCATGTTGACAGCGAGACAACAGCGCCCTCTCCGCTCAGCATTGCATCATTATGCAGCCTATACGGAGAGTATACACAGCTTTAGTACAGCTTAAAGCTGTAAAAGGGCTCTAAAGCTGCAGTTGTGCTAATTGGGCAATCATTTCACGGTGTTATTGTAACACACCGCGTTAGGAGTTTATACGGTCATAGCGAATAAGGGCCATGAGAGTTCCGCGATGTTCAACCGTCTATGGGAATATAGTAGGTTGAAATTTTCACTTTACAAATTATGTATACAAGGTGTCTTAAAAGAGGGTATTCGCGTCCGTTCACATATAGTCGCCCAAAGAACTATGGAAAGTGCTTGTTTTTTCCCACGGACAGAATGCAAACAGAGATGGTCGGATGTTTTCGATCAAAAGAACTCATGAACTAAGAAGCCGGTCTGCTGTTTTGCAAGCCTTGAGCGTGGCTGGTTATTGCTCTCAAGTATATTCCCTTATACAAAAGACCTGAAATATTCAAATGAATCTTATTTCAATGTTTCAGAACTGTACTTTAAATACTATCAATATTTGCTTTGCTCTCCGAGCAGGTCTGTGTTAATGGATCCTTACAGCCGAAGAGTATTTAAGTGTCTATTTATTTTATTTGGTACACCCAACATATGACTACATTTGGTTTAACATAAACATTTTCGAGGTAAGGTATAATTCTAAGGTAATGTACGCGTGAGTAAATAAATTTAAGAAAAAACAGAACATTAACTGTAATACAACTCAGGATTCAGTGTAACAATGAGCGTATTGAAAAAGATAGTGAATCCGTAAAACTAAGTCAACTGGCTACCATGCCAATAAAATTATCTAAAACTAAATAGTAATATCAGCCTTTACTGCCTTCTGCTGGGCAAAGGCCTTCTCTCACAAGTCGAGGTGAGAAAGATTAGGTCATACTCCGCCACGCGGACCCAGTGCGGATTGGTGGAGGCAGGTTTGTGGCCACCGGCTGTTGGAACTTATCAAGACGCCTTCAAAGCTTCCAACTCCGCTTAACGACTACCACATTAAGTGGTAACCGGGACCAACGGCTTGACGTGCCTTCCGAAGCACGGAGATGCTCAAATATGAAAATGGCACAAACGGGCACCCATCTCAGGCCGACCGAGTCGAACGCTGCTTAACCTTGGTGATCGGTAAGAACACCGCGGTCGCACAGCGCTACGAGCGCCTCTCAGAACAAATAGATTCATAGAAAAAGAAAAATTGACTGGACTAGAAAACATTTGTTTTAAAACTTTATTGTAAGCAATCAAAGTAAGTAATCGACGATATTTCGTCTTCACACATCTGTATGACCAACCGACTTTGACGAGTGTGGGTGGCATTTTCTGCAATTTCAAAAACGTGTTAAACCAAAATGTCATTTAGTTTGGTGGATACATTCATATTTCTTTAGCTTGATCTCCCTTTTTGAAACACCTTGTATAGCCACGTACACAAACCCTTAAAGGAAAGTGGGGGGAATATAATAATAAAAGCTACTTTGGAGTAGTTAAGTGAGGGATTTCTTAGGTTAAGGTAAGGTTATATGTTTACAAGTAGTGAAGATGGGCTCCTTGATTGACAATTTACTAGCTGAGTAAATTATTTGACGACTTAATAGTTTAGTGATTTGAAATAAAATGAAATAAAATTATTTTTCGGCTTAAATCGCGGCTTATTTTGATTTTTAAGTTACCGACGTTTCGAGTGCTTTACAGCACCCCTGGTCACGAGAAGGACTGAGGTGTCAGACGTCCAATAAGCATAGTTGTTCTGGGGTACCCTCAAACTTCATAATTATTTTTTGTTGGTCCGATCTACGCAGAATGAGCTGACGGTGTCTTGAGGAGGTCTTGAATTTAGTGATTGTTAACATTGATGTTTTGATACACGAAAAATAATATACGATATTTTTTTTTTCTTGAATATTAATGACATCGTTCACGGTGTATAATTAAAAGGTTATAGCACAGTATATCTATCTAAAGTGTATAGTTAAGTCGCTTTATTATTATTTTAAATCTAGCAAACTTATGGGGATATTTTATTTTGGTATATCTCTCGTAATTTAATAATGAAATTAGTTAGTACAACTACGATAATATCACTAGTCTTGTAATGATATTGTTTTTAGCTTATATTCGATGTACATATCGCACCATCAGAACAGTAGTGACTTATCTCAAAAATCAAATTTTTGGTAAATTAATCGCGTCCCTTTAGAACCGAGCGGCGCGGGTAGAGGTAGGGAAAGTGAAAGAGACCGCAGTATCGTATTTTACCTCTTTTTTAATGGCCCTCTATGACTGTAACTCGATTTCTTAGATTTCTGAGTTAAGTCTGAAGATGCGATATATCATTGCACCAGATTCTTTACAAAAACAGAGAGTAAACAGGTTCTTTTCTTACAGATGTATGTATCCTGCTTCTTCCTCTCTCATAGTTCGTCTTATACACACCCTCCGATTATGGAGACTCTTGACTATATTACTGAAGCATATGTAACCAAAGTCACGGCCACCATTTTACTTATGACAAACAACTAAAAATGTTTTCTATATCAAAAACATAAAAATCATCCAATTCCACAAAACAATAAAGCCATCAACACCTAACTGGAATGACAAACAACACTTTGTAGCTGTTTATGCGTACGCGCCGAAGATGGCGACTTGATTTGTCAGAACAAAGAGATCACATGAATAATATTTGAATCCGAATGGCTGACTCGTATTTATATGCAAGTGCGAGCATATAGGCATAGGAAACGCTGGAATGGATTTATCAGGAGATCTGAAGTTAAGCAACTTTGTTAGGTTTGGATATGGTGTATTGTAAGATTAACATCTGATCTCTATTTGGTGCAATGAACCTTAATATACATAAGTGTCGTTCGGCTGATGGTAATGATAATTTAGGACCCAACTGTACTGATACTGAAATAGTTCTTATAGATATTAAAAAGTCAAAATCAGACATAAACACTAGAGATAGATAAATTTAGCTAAATACTAGGTCATTTGTGGGGTCTATATTAGTTTAAAGAGCTCCATGACGAAGGTTTTAGCTTAGCTTTTGGTCTTGGCAAAGTTGCAGGTTTTGCCAAAGAACGAGATGTTAATTCCTTTGAACATGTTCACGTAATGTGCTAAAGAAAGAGATATTAATTCCTTTGAAACTTACCATGCAATAGATTATAAACCAAGTAATACACTCTTTAACCCCTAGTTTACATAAAACCTTCTCGTGTCGCAATGAGCAAAGAAGTCGACACACAAATAGGCTATACGAGAATATAAACAAGTCTATCAGACCTTTACACTTGACTAACGTTTTTGCTAAAATGCTTATACCAAAAAACACGGAATATAGTTTATATTTGCTTGTTCCGTCCCAAAATCTGTCGATAAGTCACCCAAAAATTTGGCAATATAGAACCCGAAATAAATCAAAACAATTTCCGACGTCGTTTCTGGACGCGATTTGAATTGCAATGAACACGTGTCAAAGCTAACGGGACACATCCATACATACATTATTTATGTCATGACACCTGGTGTGGCTGTTTCGTAGTCGTCTGTTGATGATACTCATACTGATAAATGGTAATGCTAAAAGGTTGGGTATGATAACTGATAAAAAACCTGTCAGATGTATTGGATATAAATAATTTGACGATGGCTTGGTGTAGCGTAGGCTGCTTCTGGGGTTCGAATTTTGTACATCAGAAACTTAACTGACATACATCAATGTTTTTGAACTCTAGTAGGACAGGAAACCTGCAAGCACCGTTGATCTTCGGAGGTTAAAATTCGAGTTTTTGTGGAAATTTGTAAATGGAATTGGTTCTCCGTGCACTAGAACGAGTAATTGCGGGTTTGATCCCCTCTCGGGATAAATCATTTCAATCTTTCCTTTGAACCTCAGCGTGTTCCACAGATACTCGGTTTTACTTTGGAAACGCCAGTGTGACCCACAAATTTATTCTTAATGTTCGTGAAATTTATGTTTGTAAACGGTCCCATAATATGATGGATCCTAGTTTAAGGCAAATTTTATATTTTTGATTATAATGCCATTATCGTTCTACTGTTGAGCAAATACCTCTCTCCACTGCTTGCATTCGGTACTATTTTCGGCTAAAGTTCATTTTAACTTTGTATTTACTATGTAAAAAATTATAATCTTTCTATCTATCTATATCATCACACCAGATCCCTTACAGGGTAGGCAGAGAGTACAGAGTTCGAACAGGTGCTTTCCTTACATACCTCTCTGGCGTCTTCAACTCACAGAGTTTGTCTCGTACACGCTCGCCAGTTACGGATACTCCTGACTTGTCCTTCAGATAAGAATCTGTCTATTTGATCATGGTAAGATGGTCTAGTCTAGTATAGTCTTCTCCGGTACCTACATCTTTCCACTTTCGCATTGTATATGTGTTTTGTCACTCTTTCTTCTGACATTCTTTCTATATGCCCAAACCAACGGAGCATACCCTTTCTCATCTTTCCACCGATACTATCTCTCATACTTACTCGCTTTCTTACTACGTTGTTGCAAATACGGTCGGTCAGCTTCACTCCGCACATCTTCCGCAGAGCTCGTATTTCCAAGGCATTTATTCTATTTTCATTACCCTTCTTACATACCCAGCTCTCCCTGCCATATAACAACGTTGAGACATACTTTTATGAATTTATAAGTAGTTCTTACAAGTTACTATTGGATCAACAGTTGTCATAACACCACTTAAAGATCGTTACAGTCATAACAAAATCCGTACAAAATCATAAGGCGGAAGGGCTATTCGCAATTTCCCAAGAAACAGTTAATTAAAATGTAATTCGACGCGGGTTTGTTAACGAGGTACCATACCCACCGCTGTCTATAGAAGCGAATAAATTTTGTTTTAGAATATGACTTTTAAATATGTATTCGTGGCATTTATAGCGATGTGGTGTATACTGCAACCAACAAGATCAAGCAGCATTCCTTTGGTTCAGTTTAAGATGGATGACTATTTTCGATTCACTTATATTTTTAAGCGTCTCTTCGGCAGGTATTTTCAGCCGTTATTCGCTACAAAGCCTCTGTTACTACTAAACGTGTTACTTGTTAAATTGGAAGCCTTACGAGCGACTTGTTAAGTTCAAATAGCAGATGGCCACAAACCTACATAATTCATCTATTAATCTGCACTAGGTCTGCGTGATCCCGAACTATTCTCTCTCTCCTCGGTTTTTGTTGTGAGTGAAGGTCTATCATTCACCAATAAGATAGTATAGGCTGTTTTATTATTTAATAGAATAAACAGAGTACATGTAGTTCAACAGTTAATGATGTCACCTATCACCAAAAAAAATATGGTGTCACCTTAGTATGCGAATGTGAACATCATACCTTATGAAAATCAATTTTAAACCTGTCATCCTAATTACGTTTCTATCTATCTATCTATCTATAACCTCACGCCAGATCCCTTGCGGGGTAGGCAGAGAGTACAGAGTTCCAACAGGTTCTTTCCTTACATACCTCTCTGGCTTCCTCGACTCTCATAGTTCGTCTCATACACGCTCGCCGGTTACGGAGACTCTTGACTTTTCCATCAGATAAGACTCGGTTTATTTGGTCGTGGTAAGATAGTCTAGATCTTCCCCGGTACCTGCATCCTTCCACTTTCTCATTGTATATCTGTTTTTTCATTCTTTCCTCTGGCATTCTTTCTATATGCCCGAACCAACGGAGCATGCCCTTTCTCATCTTTACACCGATACTATATTTCATACCTACTCGCTGTCTTAGTATGCTGTCGCTAATGCGGTCGGTCAGCTTCACTCCGCACATCTTCCGCAGAGCTCGCATTTCTACCGCATTTATCCTACTTTCATTCTCCTTCTTACATACCCAGCTCTCGCTACCATATAACAGCGTTTAGACAAGAACTCCGTTATGTATGGCCAGCTGCGCCTTATGGCTTAAGTGCCGGCTCCCGAGTAGCTTTCCCATCGTACCATTCACTCTGTTCCCTGCACTCACTCTTCTCTCTATGTCAGCGGTGTATTTCCCATCCTTACTGAAGGCGCATCCAAGATATACAAACTCATTCACTTGCTCCAGCACATCGTTACCAACCACAATCCTTACATTCGTTCTGGTTTCTTCCCTTTCAAAAACCATAATCTTCGTTTCTATCAATCTACAAAATTAAATTTCCCCCATTCAACATCTGCTACAAACAAATTACAGTTCAGAAAATTAAATTAGACACCCAAAAATCGCCATTAACGTAAACAATGAAAGTAAGGCTGAGTGCACAACCGCTTACAACAATTACCGCAATGGCCATTGTTCGGAGTCGCAGTTCGGTCGGCCGGCAGTAATTACACGCTTTACTGACATTTAAGGCTAATGTTTTGTGTGTAATGGACAATTTGTGTGTTAGTTTAGGGCACCCTTGCCCTTCTATTTGTATTAATGTGGTAAAATATTTTATAAGAAGAAAGAATGATAAAACAGAAATACATTGTAAAAATGGAAGGTAGTAGGTACTGGGGTAAACCTAGACTATCTTACCATGACCAAATAGACTGTGTCTTATCTGAAGGACAAGTCAACAGTCTCCGTAAATGGCGAGCGTGTATGAGACGAACTATGAGAGTGGAGGAAGCCAGAGAGGTATGTAAGGAAACAACCTGTTGGAACTCTGTACTCCCGCAAGGGATCTGACGTGATGATATAGATAGATACTTAGAATATTTTATTAAATGAATGGTTCAAAGATGATATGATGGTTTGGAGACTGTTTGGATCAGGATCGATTTTTGTGGAGACGTAAAGGAGAGGCCTGCATAGAAAGGGCTACAGAAATAATGCATCGGGTTGAAGGGTGAAAATGATGCATTGGGTTTTTACACGCATGTACGTTTGTTGTTTTGTTCACATATATATAATAATAATATTAGCCCTGTTAAGAAACTGTCCCGCTGTTGGGCACGGGCCTCCTCTCAAACTGAGAGGGTTTAGGCCATAGTCATATTGATATTAATTAAAATAGCTCAATAGGCATTTTTATTTGGGCATTTAGGTAAATAATCTTACAGAAGTGTTTTTTTTTATAAACTTTTCTCAAACATAATATTTACATGGTTCAAAAGTTTAAAACCATTAAAAACCTTAGAAATAAATGAACAAGACGCCAAGCAACCAGTAATAAGCTAACACAATTGATAACAGCCCTAATCATTCCGCATCCCGACACAACGATCGAACAGTTATATAATGGATCCGAATGGCTTCTGAACCGAAAGCAACCGCTACTTGCCATCCTGTCCTACTCTTTACAACCTAATAAGCTCTGCTATTTTGCTCCCCGATAATTAAGAACAGTAAAATGAATTTGTAAACAAATAGCCCGCCGACCTTTAAAATTGTAGAGTCACGGCTGTCGTAAAATAATTAGTTAATGATAGGGCAATTTTGATACCTCTGAAGTCTTAGCAAATTGGATTAACAGAAAATGAATTCATGAAAAACTCACATAAAGTAGGAATTAAGCGAATATGATCTTAACGAAAGAATAAAGAATGACGAAATAGATATACATAGTGAATGTGAAATGGTGTAGATACTGGAGAAGACCTAGACTATTTTACCATGATCTATATCATTACACTAGAACCTTTGCGGGGTACTTACAGGTTTTTTCCTTACATTCTATTGATAATGTTAAGCCTGTAAAACTTAATAGCCTAAGAATAGCACCCCCTTAGAGCTGTGTCTTTTCTGGTTAATTATTACGTAAGTGATTTGCTGTGATTAACATCGATCATCAGCCTAAAGAAGTCCATTGCAACTCAAAGGTCTCCCCAAAAGTTGCTACGACGACCAGCTTTGTAAACGTCAAAAATTACAAAAGTATTTACAAATCGCACCTTGAGAACGGTAGACTTAACTTAAACATCTAAGAAATCAAGTTACGGTCATAGAGGGCCATTAAAAAGTACTCTCTATCTGGTGAATATTAAAACAGCTGCGTTTTTATGGTAGAATTAAGAAATACGATACTTTGGTCTCTTTTACTTTCCCTCCCTCTACCCGAGCCGCTCGGTTCTAAAGGGACGCGATTAGTTCCCAAAATCTTGATTTTTGAAATATCTCACTACTGTTCTTAAGGTCCGAAATGTCAAAATTATTACATTTTCCATATCTATCACGCGGCCTGCACTGAGAAGATCTTGCGAGACAGCGTGCTAGTCTTTTAACTTAATTTGTTTCATTCGATTGGCCTTTCTGATAACCATTTTTTTTCAAAATTGTATTATACAGCATTGGGTTTCAATGCTGATTGAGGAGCTGCTAACCCAATCTGTTTCATCGTCAAAATGCTGCAAGATCTTGATTTTACCTGTAACCATCCCCAGGATATCCAGATTGCCGTAATTAGTATCACACACCGTCACGCCTATATGTATGTAGTACACGCTCGATTCGCCGTCGATGTTAGGTCCCATGTAATAGGGGGCGAGCCTATTGCCATATATCGGGCACAATTCCAGACTCCGAACTCATACTGGGAATTTTTCGTTAGAAAAACTACATTTGTCCTAGGTCGGACAAATGTAATTAGTATCAAAATCAAAATTTAGAATTTCAAATCACTTTTTCTATCTTGTACACGCGATAAATATCTGATGCATCACCGCAACGGCTGAACATGACGTGGACAGATCACCAAATTGTAAACTTATTTTTTTTGTTTTCCTATCGATCTCCATACCAATATTGGTTTGATGTCATACTGTTTAGACAGGCAAAACAAAACAGACCGTTATGCATTTTAAGTTTGCGACCAGAGATAGCAGAGTCAATTAAGCAAATTGATTGTTCAGTTCGTGGTCGAAGTAATGCCTCAGCGGAGTGTCCGGGAAGTGATCCATTGTACCCAGCTGATCTATGCAAATATCTTTGTGGTACAAAACACGAGCGACTAGCTGAGGTTATTACATAATAGCAAGCATTGGGTATTTTAATTCGCATTACTGTTTTTTTTTAAGTGAAAACTTCTTTTTGCCTGTTGGCCATTTTTTGAGATGGGAAAAAACAATTGAACTCGCGACATACCGTCACCGACACCTATGTTTATAAGTATGTACATATATTGTGTATGTACGTAAATAGATACACATGCCAATTGGTATTTTTTGGGATGGGAAAAAACCATAACTCGCGACACGGTTACCGTTACCGACGCCTTGGTATATAAAAAAAAAAAACAAAAAATATTTCCTGACGATTCAAAAAATACACACGTAATTCAAGTTTTCACTTTTTCTTCTATATGGTATACCTATTGTCAAAGTAGTTGGAACCGCCAGGAGACCTCCAACTTCGTCTATCGACTATTGCCTCAATTTGAATATTGGTCTAGCATTGATAACTGTCAGTAAACAATAAACAACTACGATCACGTTCTCGTAGTTCTTGCCAAAAAAAAATCACTATATTTAAAATATTGACTCTAATTTAATTCTTTTAGCTAGATGGACCGACGACCTCAAAAAGGTCGCTGGGACTGACTGGATGCGGAAGGCGGAGGACCGTGTGCAATGGCGCGTGTTAGGAAAGGCCTATGACCAGCAGTGGACTGCGATAGGCTGATTGATTGATTGATTGATTGATTCACTCTAATTTTAATTTTGTGATGCCCAAACCACGTCATTGTAAATGTTGTTTTTATTCGAAAAGCGTTATTCATAAATCAGTTGTATGTTATATTTCAATGGATTTTGGCATAAAGCTTTACCAATTAATATGACTCTAATAAGTACGTATAAATACTTCAAGCGGACTGTATATTGGCATATTTCTTTTGTTTGTATTTCGGTTTTTATTTATCATATTCAGCTATTTTGCGCACTATTTGCCTTAATTAGATACCTATTCAAATTGGTAAAAAATATCATACAGCCGTTTATAACTTGACCCAAACAACAACGTAATGATATTTTGATAGATTCATTATTCATATTGATGTATAAGAAAATCAATTATGCTGATGAATTAAATATGTTCCTGCTCAGAAATATATTAGAAAACGTTTCTTATACACAACCGCTTGTATTGATCGTATTATTTCGTACATACAATTACGAGTAATTTAATAATAATCCGATGTTAGAAAAACGGTTTCGGTGCGTTAACACACACATTATCAGCCTATACTGCCCACTGCTGGGCAAAAGCCTTCTCTTACAAATCGAGGAACGAGAGATCAGGTCATACACCACCACGCGGACCCAGTGCGGTTTGGTGGAGGCAGGTTTATGGTCGCCTGCTGTTGAAACTTGAAAGCCGCCTATAAGGCTTTCAAATTGGCTTAACGACTACCACATTAAGTGGTAGCCGGGACCAACGGCTTAACGTGCCTTCCGAAGCACGGAGACACTCGGATATGAAAATGATACAACGGTCACCCATCTCAGGCCGACCAAGTCGAACGCTGCTTAACCTTAGTGATCGGTAAGAACACCGCGGTCGTTACGAGCGCCTCGGAACACCGCGGTCGAAAGGCGCTAGGACCGCCTCTATAAGCTTCTCGGTACATTTATATTGTTTATAAATGAAAATTCACATACCCAAATACCCAGACTGAAACAAATAATTGTGGATCACACAAAGATTTGTGCCGAGCAGGAATCGAACACCTGACTATTAGACACAGTGGGTGGAGCAGCTTAAGCTCCTAACCACTGCGCTCATTCGTCCGTCACTGATACAACTGAGAAAGTTAAGGTTATGTTGCTGACTGTACAGGTAATTAGATGGAGTTTATTGCCTAACTGCTGGATCCTTTCTACTTTTGATAAACACACACACACACACTCCGTCACGCTTATATTCCCCAAGCGGGGGTGGCAGAGGTGTACTGAGTACACCCACGTTTCGCCGGCGATTGTAGGTCCCATTGTAATAGCCGAGCCTATTACCGGATACAATTCCAGACTCCATATTATTATTATATACCGGATACAATTCCAGACTTCGGACTCATACTGGGAAGTTTTCGTTAGAAAAACTATTTTTGTGCGACCTAGAATTCGAACCTAAGACCTCGTGATCACAAAACGATGTGCTTTGTCACTAGACCAATAAGGCAGTTTAATAAATATCTTTCCAATCATCATATAAATATCCCTTGGTCTGAATTGAAGAGTATATTAAGTTTAAATTAAACAAAACTTTGTGTAAATGATTATGTAGTCAATGAAGTCTGTAAGAAAATAATCTGTTGGAACTTTGTACTTTGTCTATCGCGTAAGTGATCTGGCGTGATTATTTAGACAAATAGTTATATCATCACACCAGAGGGCCTAGACAAGTTGCAAGCGTTTTGTTTCTATTCTCTTGTCGCAATCGATTGCGCATTGTTTTGACCACGTGACTTTTCGTTGCAAAATGTCATTCCCATACATTTTTCCGCTTTCTATTAGCGTTAACGACTGTAGATTGTCAACTTGGCTGTAGACGCAGAGGGCCTAGATAAGTTGCAAGCGTTTTGTCTCTATTTCCTTGTCGCAATCGATAGCGCATTGTTTTGACCACGTGACTTTTCGTTGCAAAATGTCATTCCCATACATTTTTCCGCTTTCTATTAGCGTTAACGACTGTAGATTGTCAACTTGGCTATAGGCTCAGATCGCTTACGGGGTATTATCTATCTGGATAGATTAATGTCCGGTTTCAATATTCAACTAAAGGATAGCTTTGCTTACTGTCAGTAGAATTTTGACAGATTTTCTATACAAAATATGTCAAATTTATTTTTGTAGTAGGCAAATCTATCTATTATTAAGATTAACCAAAACTATAAGTGATTTAGATCATTTCTTATCAGAAGTTCAAGTCAAGAGTCTTCGTAACCGGCGAGCGTGTATAAGACGAATTATGAGAGTGGAGAAAGCCACAGAGGTATGTAAGGAAAAAACCTATTTGAACTCTGTACTCTTTGCCTACCCTGAAAGGGATCAGGTTTGATGATATAGATAGAATAAGTAATTTAGCGCTTACACCATAACAATTGGACCAAAAAAAGCAAATCCAAATACCCATAATAGATATACCAGAAACACAATCAAAAGCAGATACAATTTAAGATAATTTCCATGTAGTTTCGGACCCTCATAGATCCCTGTCCACATTTCCCAAGAGTAATGTTTGAACATACCAAACAATGATATCTCTATATTGATCACATTTATCTGCAGGTGATAAGAATGAACATAGGTGTGCTATCATTACAATTATCACAGGATTTGATTCAGTCTTCGGGAAGTTCACTGCGGTCTATTGTTTTTTTAGAAGTTCAACTTTTCATGGAGAACAGTTTTGAAAAAAAGTATGATTTTTGACGCTATAATTTAGAATCTGGTAAAAGAAATACACGATTAAGCTAAATTTTCTAGATAGAAAAGTTTGTGCGTTCGGGGGACGCCCGTCAGGAACGAAGTTCGTTACGTAGCTATAATCACCATAAAAATAAACATTCATTACAATTTCAACATACAAAACATTACTTTCCGTTATATTTACACGGGTTTACAATTTAGGTTATACACCGCGCACAATGCTTGCCGAATCTCGATACACACAAATACAACCAACATAACGCTTTTTCCTTACGTGACGATTTCTGCCAGTTCATTCTACTGGAAGCTGCGTGAAATAACTTCTTTCTAAGAACAATAGTGGAAACTACTGAGTAGATAATGAGCATAAGGGCGCAGTGGTACATTGATGTCTATTTTTCCCAAAAATGGTCGAGAAGTACTTTCTACACTCATAATTCGTCGATGATGTTAAATCTCATTGTAAAAGGGAGTAAACCGAAAGAAAGTACACATACAACTATTCAAAATGACTTATTTCCACTCTCTTCCTTTTTCCTTCCACTTTTACGGATCGACCGTCGTCACAATAAATAAATAATTTTAATTTAAAATAATTTTTTAGCTTACAAGCTTAGAAGACATATTGCTTAGTCGAGGATCAGGACCCTTCGGGTCTAAAGTACTAGTTCAAACAGCACTACAAGTTCAAACATGGCTGGGTTATTTTAGCATTGAGTAGGTAGGTCGTTCTATTGGCTACCTTTCAGCTACATCTTCAAACCCTGAACACTACCTAGTTGTATAGTTCTTGTTAATAACAATCTAACAAGGGTCAAATTATTATTTCACATGTTCCTATGGCCACCTTCCGACTTCATCATCAGATGAACTCCATGGTGCCATATTATTGCATTGTAACCAAAAATATGTCAAATTACAGCTCAATCAGATCGGCAAGTGCTTGAAAAAAGAAACACAAAATTGGAACCAGAAACACAGACAGACAGATAGGCATACAAATATTAAAAGTTAAATAAAAGCTAAAATCCATATTCGTTGTTTTATATCACAATTTATTAATCTGATATATCTAAACATATCTCTCCCGAATCTTTTATTTATCTTTGAACAGGTACAACTCAACAAGTATCTATTATTAAATAATTTATAAAAAAGACGATTTAGCGCAGTGGTTAAGAGCTTAAGCCGCTCCACCCACTGCGTCTAATAGTCGCGGGCTCGATTCCCGCACGGGATAAATTTTTGTGTGATCCACAGTTATTTGATCCGGTCTGGGTATTTGTGTATGTGAATTTTCATGTTTGTAAACGCACCCACGATACAGGAATAAATCATAGTGCGGGGCTACGTTTTTAAAAAAAAAAAAAAGAAATTAACAATAGCTGACACTTGAACTAAAAGAACTACAATCTATAGTAAAGGTTTGATCGGATTTTTGTCCAGAATGTGTTACAAAATAAGTTGTTTTATTTAATGGTCAGGGCCTTTTTGATATCGATTTTTGATGAAACCTAAGTGGATTCATCATCAGCTAAAATAACATGTTAGAATCGAATAACATTAAAAGATCCTCTTTTTCGGAATAGAAAATATATCCTTTTTTAAAGTCTCTCCTCATATTATAGAACTTTAAACTTCTGCAAGTTATCTGTATATTGTAATTTTTAACGCAACGGACTACACTTATAGGGGTTTTACACATGAGCGATTATAATAATTTGATACAATAAATTGTAGAGAAAGACTCTATGTAACGCTTCTGACAATAATTGGACTGTCCGAACTTGATATGAACATCCGCTCGGTGTTATGTTAAATGGTAGTTACAGTTCAATGATCCTATTTATTCTGTCTGCACTTTGTAGAGACAAATGATAATGATATGTATAAAAATCACTGCCTTAAGTTGCAAAGAGAATGTAAATGAAATAAAACTATTTTTCGGATTTTATTACGGTTTATTTTGATTTTTAAGTTAATTAATATGTGATTTTTAAGTTAATTATACTCAAGATACCCTGAGCTCATTTTGCGTAGATCGGACCAACAAAAATAATTAAGAAGTTAGAGGGTACCCCGGCACAACTATGCCTTTTAGACGTCTAACACCTTAGTTCATATAGATAGACATATATTTTAATCACAACTAAAACATCCTTATTGTGATGGTTTCTTCAAAATTTTTATGTATTAGTGTATGTGGACGTTTTTACATATTTATGAAGTATCTGTCAAGGCTTGTTTTCGAATTATTACCATACGTGTGAATAGTACAATCATAATTAAGTGTAGTGTATTGGTTACAGGGTGATGGAGGCGAGCCTTCAGCCATTCTTAGAGCAAAATGTTTTCCCGACGTCTTTAGCAAACTTGTTACAGTACGACACGGATCTTTCGGCTCGTGAATAACATTGACAGGTGGCGTTGGTGTGAAGAAAAGGTTTTTTTTATTAACCTAATGAGTCCCACTGCTGGGCACAGGTCCCTCTTTTCACTAACAAATAGGTGGACCAAACTGTGTACCGAATGGGTCCCACAACAAGGTCATCGTCGGCGAGGCAGGCCCAGGAAGCGGTGGCGCGATGAACTCGACGCATATCGAAAAGAATGGCCATTATTGACAGGGGAAGTAAAGGTTACCATTTAATATTGTTTTTCTACTTCAAAGGAGATATTTTAATAGGGGGACGACACGGATACTATTAAAAAAAAACCTCCTCCTTGCGTCATACTCCTCAGTCCTGAGGGTCGTGATCTTTATGAAGAACTTAAGCTTTGATAATGTCTCTCCATTTGGTCCTATCCTCTGCGACATGAATTGCTTCGCTAACACTGCAATCGAGCGTTGACCGAATCTGGTAGGACAAACGCATGGGACTCCGACCTCTAGGTCTCTTCCCTTCTACTTTGCCAGTGATCAAAAGTTTTTCTATGATGTAGCGTGTTTTCCTGGCAATGTGGCCGAAAAATTCCAGGATTTTGCGCAGGCATATTTTGGAGAGCCTGGTTGTTATTCCGAGTTCCTTTAAGATTGATGCGTTGTTCTGATGTGCTGTCCATGAGATTCGAAGCATTTTCATCCAGCACCACATCTCGAAGGCATTGATGCGATTGCGATACGCCTTTTTAAGCGTCCAAGCAAAAAAAAATAACCTGGGGAAATTTCATAGCAAACGGCAACTCTGCAACTGTCATAAAGTAACATTTCACTTGCGTTAGTTTCGATTTCGGCCACGGGCCAAAATACCCTTGTGGGACTGTACGTTCTCTCAGATAATACTGAAGTGCCCTCGAAATATGTTTTTTTCACAATTAGCAAGTGGCAATCATCGTTATTTTTATTATTATTGTATTTTACTTCGTATTAATTTCATAAAATCCATTTTCTCCAATAAAATCTCTCAATTAAATAGTCTTCCTCAAAGATGGACAGTATTTTTGCAAACATATTTTGTTACACATATCCAAATAGCTTTCTATTTAAGTTGACAAAACAGTTAGAATCGATTACCGATGATTGACAATCGAATGAACAAAGAAACGAATAAAAAATCTAAATCGCGAAACCCACGCGGTATCGATGACAGAACGAGGAAACACGATCCATTGTGTGACTCTTGAATGGGTAGCAAAAAAACTAGATCACATTAGGTGTGATCTGTGTTTGAAGGTAGATCTGTGGCTTTGTGGGCTTATACTGTGGTTTATATCAGCTATTGGTTATCTGAAAGGCAAAATGATGATTGATGACTGATGAGAGGGAGAGAGATGATTGATGAGATTATGAATATGTTCGGAAAACTACGCAACATCTTCTAATTTACTAAAGTTTTTAGTCAAGGTGTATTGCAAGTGATGACATACGGATCAGAGTCGTTGGCTCTTAAAATAGGTCTCATAAAAAAGCTCAGTTTCTCAGCGAGCTACGGAAAGAGCTATGCTCACCGTTTCTCTGCGTGATCGAATCAAGAATGAGGAGATTCGTAGAAGAACCAAGGTCACCGACATAACCCTCAGGATTAGCAAGCTGAAGTGGCAATGGGTGGGCTTCATAGCCCGAAGATTGGACGGGCGTTAGGGTAGAAAGATTCAAGAGTGAAGACCACGTATTGGCAAGCGCAGCGTAGGACGACGTGCCAGATGGACCGAAGATCTTGTGAAAATCGCAAGTCGTTGGATGCAGATGCAATCGGACTGGTTTCGCTGGAAAGCGATTAGCGAGGCCTATGTTTAGCAGTGGACAAGTGTAGGCTGAAATAAAGGCAAAACTGCACTGAGCGACACTGCAGCGGGGCGACGCCGATGGCTTGATCCCTTGCGGGGTAGGTAGAGAGTGCAGAGTTTCAACAGGTTCTTTCCTTACAGACCTCTCTGGCTTCCTCCACTGTCCGTAAATAAAATAGTACAAGATGGTGCTCGTACACTATGCGAGTAACTGGTGCTTGAGGCACGTACGCGGGGTAATTACATTGTGTAAACAACCGTGTAAATAAGAGCGCGTGTCCAGTGCTTACGCCTGTATTGGCCGCGCCAAATGGCCGCGCGAATCCGTTCGTGTACCTCGCATGTTTATTCGTACTGTGCACATTCAACTTAAAATACGTACTTCTTAAGGATGACTTCAAAGATGTGGCTTCAAAATATCGACATGCAGAGATGTCTTACCCTTAGTTACCAACTGCATTAGGTCGATGAGGATGGAACATACCTGAAATAAGAAATAAACTTTATTAATGGCTAAATTTTTGGTAAAAAGATATATCGTATATCTTAGGAGGATTTGTTAACATCTAACAAGCTGGCTGCTTCTTTCTTTTTTATTCATGTCTATTTCGTTCTTATATTGTATACACATTGGTTAATTTACGACTCTAAAAAACAATTGCTGACCAAACTTTTTTTCAAAATGACTGAAGCGTGTATGAGTTTTTTAGTATTTGAATGCAGTTTTTCTTAAATATTCAATATAGATATGATTCCTTAAAACATATTTTCTATCTCTTTTTCTCTCTTTTGCAACCTCGGGTCCCTTTTCCATGTTACACCCTGTGTACCGGTGAACGATATAAATCATTCACGAAAAGCTTACAGACCGCTTTTAATTTTCACGAGTAACTGAGTCATATCATTTATGTAATCCACAAAGAAACTTCTGCATATTTAATAAACATTTTAAGTAGAGACTGGTATTAGTGAAGCCCAATTAGAGGCGGACACAGAGGGCCCGACTTTCTGTAAGTATTAATGGTACGTCCAAACTAACGCGTCCAGCCGAGTCCGCGATAGCGTGCACGGTGTCGATCAGCTCTTGCAGTAATATTTGTACGAATATTTACACCAACGCATCCTGCGCCCTGCACGCGCTATCTAGGCGGCGCCTGCACGGGCAATCATAGGGAGATACTGATCGCCACCGTAATCGCCGCCGGGAACAAAAATGTCACGTGGTAATACCCGTAAATTTTTCAGTATTCTATTACAATTAACGACTGTAGAAAGTTAACTTGTCTACTGTAAGTTTAGAGTACAGTACAAGTAAGGTTTCTAGAGTCTATAAGCCAAAAAAAAAAGAAAAATATACGGAAATGACACTTTGCAACGAAAAGTCACCTGGTCAGAACAACATGAGAAGCCGAAGTCAAATCGAGATCTCAGGAACGCTGCTCGCCTCTTATTTTCAAACGACACTCTTGCTCCCAATAATGACCTAACGCTAGATTCTCTCCGCGAGAAGCATCCCTCAGCCAACTCAGTCTCTCAGCTGCCAAATCCACCCCAAATTAGCATTAAAAAATTGCAGATTAATGAAAAAGACGTTCTTGAGGCAATTATGTCGTTCCCGAGCGGCTCTTCCGGCGGCATCGACGGAATAACCCCTCAACATCTAAAAGACCTGGTAAGTGCATCCGCTGGAGACGCCGGCGGAGCACTTTTAAGCTCCTTAACAAAATTATGTAATTTTATGCTCGCCGGCCATGTTAATCGATCATTTCTTCCCTACCTCTACGGTGCGAGACTATGTGCCTTCAACAAGAAGGATGGTGGCATCCGCCCTATAGCAATAGGCGCCACGATCCGGCGGTTAACCTCCAAAATAGTTTGTAGACACATAGCCTCGACCCTTAAATCCAAATTTCAGCCAATTCAATTAGGATTTGGCAGCAAAGGGGGCTGTGAGGCAGCAGTTCATGCAACCAGAACCTTCGTCTTATCAAATGAGATGGAGGTTCTTCTCAAGATTGACGTGAGGAATGCTTTTAATTCATTAGATAGGGCTGCCTTGCTGAACGAAGTAGCTTCTCAACTTCCCGAAATTTATCCTTATATTTGGCAGTGCTATAGTGATTCTTCTAAACTGATTTTTGGTGAAAACAGTATAGATTCAGCAGTCGGCGTTCAGCAAGAAGACCCTCTCGGCCCTGCTCTTTTCAGTCTAGGTATACATCGACACATCTCATCCTTAAAATCAAAATTGAATGTATGGTACCTAGACGATGGCACTTTAGGTGGCAAAGCCAATACAGTTTTTAGTGATTTCATCAAAATTAACAGCACCTTTAAGAATCTAGGCTTGGAATTAAATCTGTCTAAATGTGAATTTTTTGTCTCAGAGAGTCTTCCTTTAAATGAAAAGCAGTTTATTACCGAAAAGTTTCAAAAGTTTGCTCCAGGCGTAAAAATTCTCAGTAGAAATTCGCTTTGCCTTCTTGGTGCCCCTCTATTTGACGACGGAGTCAAACCTTTCTTGGAATCTAAGATTAAACAATTTCAGGATAATTCTTTCAGATTGGGAGTTCTAAATCGCCATATTGCATATACTATATTAAAATACTGTCTTTTCGTTCCAAAACTAACTACGCCACTCGCGCAAGCCCAATCTGGAAATTCTCGGCCCTTATCGACCAAATGGATACCGCCCTCAAAGATAACCTTGAGAAAATTCTAAATTTATCCTTAAATGAAGCATCCTGGACCCAAGCAACGTTACCTATTAGACATGGTGGTATCGGCGTGCGAAAAATTGCTAGTATTGCTCTACCGGCTTTCCTAGCCTCCGTTTATAGTGTCCAGGAACTGTGTTCAAAAATACTTTCCAACACAGAATTAGTAGCCGGCGCCGCGGAGGCTTTGGAGGCCTGGAAAAGGATTTGCCCCAATGACAATATTCCAAAGGAAGTTAACGTGCAAAAACTTTGGGATATGCCATTGGTGCAAATAGCGAAGGACTATTTGGCCGAAATTATCGTCAGTGACCGCGACCGTGCTCGTTTACTAGCGTTGGGTCAAAAGGAATCGGGTCATTGGCTTCATTCAATCCCTGCATCCAACCTTGGCACACTGCTGGATAGTGAAAGTTTCCGGATCGCGATAGGTATTCGCTTAGGGGCACCGATTTGTGAAGAACACAGGTGTCCGTGTGGAGCGGAGGTGGATCGATCCGGACTCCATGGGCTCTCTTGCCGCAAAAGTGCCGGCAGGTTTTCTCGCCACGGCTCGCTCAATGACATAATCAAAAGGACTCTTGCTACCATCAACGTTCCTTCGGTGTTAGAACCGGCGGGGATTTTCCGTGATGATGGCAAGAGACCCGATGGGATGTCCTTGATCCCTTGGGAACGGGGGCGGGCCCTTGTATGGGACGCCACGTGCGTCGATACATTGGCTCCGTCCCATCTCAGGGAATCAATATCTAGGGCGGGAGCTGCGGCTGAGAAGGCGGACCTGGGCAAACGGCGCAAATATGCTGCTATTAGCAACAATTATATATTTGTGCCGTTTGCCGTAGAAACATTGGGCCCATGGAGTTCGGCTTGAAAACAATTTATCAATAAAATAACACCTACGCTGATTACCTCCTCGGGTGACAAGAGGGCTGGCTCGTTCCTTGCTCAAAAGATTGGTCTGTCTATTCAGCGAGGAAACGCAGCCAGCATTCTTGCCACCATTCCACGCGGATGCGGTCTTTTTGATTAAGGTCTTTTTTATTTTTTTTCTTTGTTTTATTTTATATTTTAGTTTAAAGTGAGTGTTTTTATTATAAGTTATAATGTAAATAATAAAGCTGTTATTTACTAAAAAAAAAAAAAAAGTCAAATTAAAATGAGAAGTTAGTTAAACCTATATGGTGATTGTTTAGTTTATGGATTCTCCTACAATTAAACAACCAGGAAAATTATATTTGTAAAGGATTCAATACTGCTATTATACAGTTACACGATTTATGTACGAATTGCGGCACAGCAATAATTATTTCACAATTTTATCGTTCAACTCGATTATTTTATTTATAGTTGGAACACTAGACGTTCCCACTGTGCGGATCAGAGGGGGTTCTTGGTAGTGCGGGGCAAAGGAAATGCATAATTTATCGACATTAATCATTATTATCATAGTCGGCCCTTATTCACCATAACCAATGAACTTGCTATGCGGTGCATTACAATAATTTCGTGCAATCAACGTTTAATAATACAGTGGCATGCAGTATAGTCGTAGCGAATAAGGGCCGAGTAAAAGACCTAGCAAATTGATGAGGGACATCAAAAGAGTATAAAGACCGTTACACTAATTTCTGTCACGGAGGTATTAAAACTGCTTTAACTTAGCTCAATAGGTCAACTATTCTGACTTCTGGATTGTAATGTACCTACTATGGGTTTGTTCTTTACAATAATCGCGAATTTTGGCCAATTGTGCTAAATTGTAAAATATTAAAAAAATAATAGCAACGACCTAACGCCTGAATACGGTTAATATACTAGGTATTGTCATATTACGTAATTCAATCCATTAGTTGCCCAAAGGTATGCAAAAACAGCAATTGTTTTCTCCGATTTCAACAAAATATTACGATGAATATTATTCTACATAATCGGTGCTTTAACAACCTTCTAACGTACCGACTTAGTATCTAAGTTAGTTCGACCCATTTCATGAGACCTGGATATATAAAGAGATAACAAATGTCTAAATGGATGTAGGTACCGGGGAAGACCTAGACTATCTTAACATGACCAAAAAGACAGAGTCTTATCTGAAGGACAAGTCAAGAGTCTCCGTAACCGGCGAGCGTGTATGAGACGAACTATGAACTCTGTACTCGCTGCCTACCCTGCAAGATCTGGCGTGATGATATAGATAGATAGAAAAAATGTCTTGCAAAAAGAACATCGATAAATTGATGCAACTTCTCCCATCACTACTTTGTGTATACTGTTCGCGAGTAAGTTCTGATATCATCTATTTATAACTGAACGCTCCCGCGTCCAGCCACGTATTACAAATGGACGAACACCAACTTACATGCTCTTATTTCATATTTTGTGCACGTTTTGTTATTATTTTGTATACATTTCACTGACTGCCTCGTTGGTCTGGTGGCAAAGCGCATCGCTTTGCGATCACGAGGTCCTGGGTTCAAATCCTAGGTCGGACAAATGTAGTTTTTCTAACGTAAAATTCCCAGTATGAGTCCGGAGTCTGGAATGGTGCCCGGTATATGGCAATAGGCTCGCCCCCTATTACATGGGACCTAACATCGTCGGCGAAACGTGGGTGTACTCAGTACACCTCTGCCACCCCCTCTGGGGAATATAGGCGTGACGGTTTTTTTTTTTTTTTTTTTTTTTTTTTTTTACATTTCACATTTAGACGGGTTAAGTTTATCTCCTTTTAGACAAAATATTTCGTTATTCCTATCTCCCAAAGGTAAAATGTTGAGGAGTTTATCGCTGTGTTTGGAGATGGGTTTTATATATTTACGACTACTTCTGTTGATGACAAAGTCACAATACAGTAGAGGGTAGAAAGGGACAGAACTTACCACAATCTCTTGGGCATTACTATTGTGCCCTAAGACGTGGACATAAGTAGTTTGTAACTCTACTTCTTTCTCGCAATAAAGTAAGATTTCAATAATACTGATAAAGAACTTGTAGTAGCTTCAGCATAAATCCTAGAAAAGGTGATAGTACTTATAAATACAATAAAATATAGATGGATAAAATTGTAAAAATACTATTTTAAAAGAGTAACCGTAGAGTTTCTTGCCCTTCTTCTCCACAGGACTGATATTCCGAAGTGGTGGTAGAGTCTTTGTTAACTTTGCTGACGATTAATAAATTTACATAATGTTTTACATGAGTAGAATAATTATAAATTCTGATGAGTATAATAATAATAAATTCTGATTCTGAATATAAAACAAAAATGGTGACGAGCGGACCTCCCATTGCGCGGAAACCAAAAAGATTTTGGGAAAAATATTGGTAAGCCGCACAACCTTTAGCCTTAGACTAAGATGGCGCCTAAAAGCGGCCTTATTTACGCACTATATGTACTCGATGCCAAGGTTCGTTTTTTTCAAAAGCTGTGTGCGCGCGCGTGCGTTCTAAAATTTATCTACTTATGGGTAGATACATTTTATACCGTTTCCACGCGCATGTTGTTCTATCTAGACAAGTAATTTATCTTAGCCTTCAGAATAACCTAATAATAATAATATATATAAGCCCGCAGGGCAGCTTGTGGCCAGCTGTTGGTGAGTAACGACACCACGGACCCGAGTGCTTTAGAGAGTCGGTCAGGGCCCCCAACTCGGCGTGTCTTCGTCAGTAGAGTGGAAACCGAATGGTGCAGGACTCTCAGCTCTGGCTTGCCTTATCTGGCCGTCCAGAGAGGAGTCGTAAGAACTATATAGACGTAGGAAGATAATTCGGTTCTACGTCGATGTACTCCAGGGGTAGAAGTATTAAAGGGCATAACGCCGCGAGTAACTTCAAAGAAATCGCAGCACGCCTCTCTACACCCCTGAGCCGCTCACACCAGTGTTGCCCTCAGTTGTCCTAGGACGACCATTTGAGGGCCCATCTAGTAAGCGGCGAGTCACAGCCGGCCGGGTAGTTAAGTATTACTAATAATGGCCGGTGTCGTTCCCCTTTTAAATTGGTCCGCTGGTTATGTTTCTTCCTTTTCAGCAAGTGATCTCAGCGGGCGATTTACATAATATTAACTTCTCGCAAAGGGTCTCTACGTATGGGACGCACGTCCCCTTGTAACCCGTGCAGAGGTCCGGGTAAAGCCCGTGAATTTCAGCGAGATATAAATAATAATACCAGCCCTGTTAAGAAACTGTCTCACATTTGTGCACGGTACTCCTTTCAAACTGAGAGGGTTTAGGCCATAGTCCACCACGCTATCCCGGTGCGGGTTGGCGAACTTCACACATCTTCGAGAAACTTTTTCCTTCACCGTTATAGAAATTTTAATACGCACATGCTTTCGAAAAGGCAAAGGTGCGTGCTTGGGTCTTAACCCAAGACCTCTGATTTTGCAGTCCAACAGCCAAACCACTAGGCTGTCACTGCTAACCTAGCTTAATAATATTATTATATTATAATCGACTAAATAAACGGAGTCTTATCTGAAGGAAAAGTCAAGAGTCTTCGTAACCGGAACTATGAGAGTGAAGGAAGCCAGAGAGGTATGTAAGGAAAGAACCTGTTGGAACTCTGTACTCTCTGCCTACCCCGCAAGGGATCTGGCGTGATAATATAGATAGATAGAAATTATAATCATTGCGTCCTTATGTACGGGGTAGACGTACTAGAAAAGGCAACTTAACTAATTTTCTTGTAGCACGCGTGCAAACATTCCAGCTAAATCTGCCTTGCCCTTGTTTTGTATAGAAAAATGACGCCTTAAAGTTTTAAAATTAAAGTACTAACTTAAATAACCATATTTTTTAAGTTATACCACTATTACAGCAGGCCAGCAAAACAGATCCTTTAATAACAAAGGACCAACAAGTCACAATCACAAAGAAACATCTAAGTACAATAGTAATTTCAAAACTAGCATAACAATTACGTCCCCTTTCTCTGAATTAGCCGAGTCATAAACATCAATTAGAATTAATTAGTATGCGCCCATATCACAAACGGTCACATCCTAATTTTCTCTCCCTTTCCCTTATTGGCGAAATTGTTTGATGTGGAAGCGAGAGAGTGATTAATCTGTTTCCTGGTTGACTGTGTCTTATTTGCGGTTTACAAAAATAGAATGTTCTGCATAAAATTTTATTCTTTATATTTGATTAAGGACTGGTCTATCACTCATAATAGCAGTGATAGCCAAGTGGTTAGTCGATTGGACTGCAGTCAGACGTATCGTAGTACAAAAAAATAACTATGTCTTGCTTTAACGGTGAAGGAAAACATCGTGAGGAAACCTGCATGCTTAAGAGTCTTTCAAAGGTGTGTGAAGTTCGCAAATCCACAGTAGTCCAGCGTGGTGGACTATGACCTTAACCCCCTCAGATTGAGAGGAGGCCCGTGCCCAACGGTGGGGTTGTTTCTTAACAGGGCTTATATTATTAAGGACTGGGCAGCACTTGACCCCTACCTCATCCGATGGAAAGTACCGATGGGGGCCGAAGATGGCTGCTTTGTAGACACAATCTAGCTACCGTCTTTGGGGTTCTGGTTTGGTCATACTCGCTGTAATGTCTCTGTTTGCGGTGGCTGTCTGGCGCGGGTCACTCCCTTCCCTCCAATATGGTCGAGGGGAGTGATGGCTGTTCCAGCAGTCATACTCATAAACGGGTGCTGCTTGTGGTGACTGGTCCATCTGAAATCCTTTAGACACTCTTTACAGATAACATCAATCGATTCATATCTCGATCGTAAGGTATCACACTGGAGCTAGATCGTAAACTATTTAATTGTAACCCAAACATTGTATCCACACAATATAATTAGAAAAAAAAGAATAGAAAAAAGAGAAAGAGAAGTAAATAAAAAAGACAAGCCCACTGAGTTTCTTTGCCGGTTCTTCTCAGTAGAGGCCCGTTCCGATCCGGTGGTAAATTAGTAATTAAATTATAATAAAAAAAATACTATTTGTAATTGCCCCCGCAGGGCTTATACAAAATAAATTATTTTAGTTTGAGTTTGATGTGACTCTCTGATCCAGTAATAGCCTATTCTCTCTGAAATAGGCTGAGGAGATGGATGTTAGATCAGTTCCGAATCGGTAGGATTGGGCTAGACTCTTCATATGGCAACTTCGTGCAACCGGTGCACGACTGGGTCGCTTGACAGCATGACATATTATGCTGAAGGTGTGACAATTAATTACACAATATGTTTAAATTTTGTTTCAAGCTTTCGCTAAGAAAAAGCAGAAAGCGTTCTTGTCTAATATTTTACGCGGGCATAGTTTTAAAACTTATTATATTATTGTTTTGTAGGTAAATCTATTCTGATGGGACTTTTGCGATTGAAAATCTTTATAATTTGATATAATAATGGGATGATGATGGTGATGCATTGAAATTAGTTATATAAAACTTAACCCAGATCAAGCGAGCCAGAAAAACCATAAGAAAATTAAAAATAAGTCGATATTTCATTATAGTCAAATAATCAAGCGTCTTGGGCGTGGGGGTGTTTTGTCGTCAAAGTTTTTTTTTTTTTTTTTTTTTTTATTATTCTTTTTTATTTATTTTTTTTATGTTAAAATACTAACATTAATATTAATACATATATTACTAACCCTAAAATTATGGATTAAGTATCCGAAATAAATTATTATTATTATTTCAATGATATGATATCTAAAATATGTAATTACCAATACGGTAACTTACAAAAAAATCTGAGATGTTTCCCCTTGCGTGCCATAACCTGTCAAGTCTCATAGCGACTGCCCAAGCCGAGGTCGTGCCTACCGTGTAACGCCCTTGAGCAAGTCGCCCTCCACGCATTCTGGTTAGAAAGAAAGAAAGAAAGAAAGAAAGAAAGAAAGAAAGAAAGAAATATAATTTATTTTGTGCTCAACCTACTAGACAGAAATCAGTAACAAATGTAATCAAAATGACAAAGAGTAATAATAAAAAAGTAGAAATTTAAAACAGTGATTGTGTGAGACCCAAAATTGGTCCCTGCCTCAGCTAATGCCGCAGCTGTATTATGCTGCAGCGCTGATCTTCCGACAGCGCCATGTTTTAGTTCGGTAACATCACAGGTTAGAGCATTCATCGCTCTCCCTTTTTCCAGGTGGGCCTAAGTTAAATAAAGCAAATTATACTATTTATGAGAGTGGCTACATGGTTCCTTCATTTACAAAAAAAGGAAAAAAGCAAGCCAAGCATCTTCTATTGAATAATGTAGCTTACTTACAAAGTGTTCGTTCAACACCAGCTTTGAACTTATTGAAGCTGAAGCTGTTAAGTCCCCTAGGTCTATAGGAATCATTCAAAAAATAACCACAACGCTTGTGAGTGCCTAACTTAATGTCCACACTGTTGGACTATAGGTAGTATTGTAAAAATGAGCGCTGAAGTCGCGCCTTTAGAGCTGAGTCAACGCTCAGGAGCGTTGGAACACGTAGAGGACGCGAGCGTTTTAAGCGCTAACTCGAGCGTTTTTACAACACTAACTATAAGCAAACTCTAAACAATAAATATCTTGAACTAAAGCTCCCATTCAGATTCAAAGTAACGATTTTCTTTCACAAACACCTATTGACAAATCAATCGCGTTGCCAAACAGTACCCACATAGTGACACCTATTTGCATACCATTTGAATTCAATGTACCGGGTTCGATTCTGCCGTCAACCGCTAGTACCGGTTGTAAATGCAATTGGCAGTAATTGCGTGAGTTAATCTAATGTTGTTTACTTGTTATTGGTGTTGCGAGAAATTTGTACATATAATAAAACTATAATAAACGTGTGGCTTTTCCATGAATACATAATACGAAAGGATCAGAGCGTTTGAATATTGGTGTGGTTTAAATTCATCACGAATTGAAAAATGTGAAAGTTTGTATGTTTGTTACCCAATTACGCAAGAACGGGTGAACGGATTTGTATGGACTACACAGATGGTTTTTTTTTTTTAAAAAAAACGTTGCCCCACACTAGGATTAATTCCTGTGTCGTGGGTGCGTTTACAAACATGAAAATTCACATACACAAATACCCAGACCGGAACAAATAATTGTGGATCACACAAAGATTTGTCCCGTGCGGGAATCGAACCCGCGTCTATTAGACACAGTGGGCGGGGCGGGCTAAGCCCTTAACCACTGCGCTAAATCGTCCGTCATATCGTATAAGTTTATTACCTGGATTAACACTAGGCTATACTTTTTATTCCGGAAAAATGGTAAGTTCCTGTCTAAAGTCAGCGCGGATGAAGTCGCGGGCAGAAACTAGAAATCTATCTATTTATCTATCTATATCATCACGCCAGATCCCTTACGGGGTAGGCAGAGAGTACAGAGTTCCAACAGTTTCTTTCCTAACAGACCTCTCTGGCTTCCTCTACTCTCATAGAAACTAGAAATAATATAACAATACCAGACTATACCGTTCCACTGCTGGCCTTGTTCACAAATCAAGGTAAAATAGATTAATTAAGTCATATCCCACCACGTGCACTCAGTTCGGATTGATGGAGGCAGGTTCGTGGCCACCAGCTTTAGGAACTTCTCAACCCGCCTATAAGGCTTCTAAGTTATCTAAACGATTACTACATTACGTGGTAGCCGGAAACGACAACTTAACGTGCATTCCGAAGCATGAAGACGCTCGGAGGAAATGTTAAATAATGGTCACCAATCCCAGGCCGACCGAGTCAAACACTGCTTAACCTTGGTGATCGGTAAGAACACCGCGGCCGCACAGCGCTAAGAGATCCTTATTACTTATAATAAAACTAAAAAAATGTGTTTATTTTCATGAATATACAATACAGTAGAATTAGTGCGTTTGTAGATTGGTGTGCTTTAAATGAACTGCTAAACACCTATATTCCCCGAGCATCTATATTTTACCCTAGCCAATAGACAACCACATTTTGTTCGACTTTGGATTTGAATCCAGAACCATGTGATTGTTACACGCATTATACGAACACGACACTAAAGAGGCAGTTAAATGTATGTAAAGAATTATTCGACAGTTTATCACTTAACTAACTGTAACTATTGACTGCCTTGTTGGTCTGATATAGGCGTGGGGGGCCGTATCCTCCTTCTGCGAGACTGTGATGTTCTAGAAGACGGAAGCCGAGCGGGATCGGGAGAGGGCCGGTCCTGCTCGACGACGGAGGCGCAGCCCGCCAAGACCCCCCAGCCCAATAGACCAGAGCTTAAGAATACGGGATCACTCCCGTATTGGATCCCCCTGCTACAACAACTGGCGGGGACCCCCCTCCCCTGCACCAACATCAAAAGAGGTGCCTCGAAGGGCGCGGATGCAAGGGATGGAGGACCTGAGAGTCCTTCACGAGCGACCTGAGCACCGCGTGGGTGCAGGGGGAGCGTGTTATCAAATCACCCCGCGATGGAGGGCTCTTCGGAGCGCGGCACAAGAAGGACACCGGTGCGTTCCATACGAAGATCCCGGAGCCCTTCCAAAGTGCTAATGTCGGCCACCCTGGGGTTTTTAATCGGCAGGAATAGGACACGCCCTGCGAGTTTCCCCTGAGGCTCGCGGACGTCCTATGGATTTTTCACAAGTAAAAGAAAAAGAGATTTGTATGATGTGGCCGGCTATCACGAGGTCAAAGGTTCTTGCGAAAACATCAAGGTAACTGTGCCGTAGTAGAAAGGATATAGGTGAGTTTGCCAATACATCGGAACATAACATCGTCGCACAAAATGTGTATGAATAGATGTACAAAGTACACCTTCTCATTTCTGCCATTCATACAGTTTTCGCCCTCACTTAAAGGTTAAAATTCGTCAGGATTGTAGTCCCCTGACGAATTTTAACCTTTAACCTTTACTTGTACAAGGTGTCACTTAATGAACGCTAAACCTGAAATGAGATTGCTCTATGTTGCCAACTGAATCGATTCCAACTATTTTTAAAGTTAGTGACTTTTATTTTTAATTTTCTAAAAATGCTGTTACTCCTTCTGTTTGCTGTATTAAGCAAAATTTAATAATTATACAAAGCATTACAGCTATTTTAAATGTATTCCTATTATACACACCTCAATATGCATACAAAAGTTAATTAATTATTAAATTTTATGGTTAAATTGGATACCAAAGAGCTTAAAAAAATGGTTGAAAACTCCTTAAAATTGAAAGTTTTGATTTAAGTATTGCATTCGTAAAGCAATAATCTAATTGGGGTGTCTAAGGTCATGCGTTATTTATGTTACACCTTGTATATTGTAGAAAAGGTGGGCAGAGCCTTGTCGGACCATTACTATGCGGCGTAGAGGCTGCGGGATGGGGACGGCTTGGAGCGATGACAGCAACCGCAAAGGATGTCCGCTGTTCGAAGCACACGTGTTTAATTCTGCCTTCGAAATTGTCTTAAAAAAACACCGTCACGCCTATATTCCCCAGCAGGGGTTGCAGAGATGTACTAAGTACACCCACGTTTCGCCGACGATGTTAGGTCCCATGTAATAGGGGGCGAGCCTATTGCCATATACCGGGCACAATTCCAGACTCCGGACTCATACTGGGAATTTTTCGTTAGAAAAACTACATTTGTTCGACCTAGGATTTGAACCCAGGACCTCGTGATCACAAAGCGATGCGCTTTGCCACCAGGCCAACGAAGCAGTCAAGTAATTCTCTTGTTACGCGTATCTTAATTATATACAGTCCATTGCTCATTATACGTTTATTTCCTACTAACAACCGTGGGATAATCCTCATCATTTCCAGCCTTCTAAAGCATATAAGTGGGGGTGGCCCTATTACCATAACTGACTTCTTACTTAATGATGACAGATTAATTTAGAAGTTAAAGAGAAGGTTGCTCCACTCACTAGATCGACTAGTAGCAGACTCGACCCCAGAGACTGATATTCTTTGATCCACTAAACATTTCGATCCAGGTGGTTTTATTTTTCCTTGGACCAATTTTCCGTCTGGGTACTTGAATGTGTAAAATTCATATTTTTATATACACCAATCTGCACTAGGACTGTATGATATGACTTAATCTATCACACTGATTTGTCATAGAAGGCCGTTGCTCAGCCGTGGGTTAATCTTCTATACTATATTAATACGTGAAGCAAAAACTTTTTACACATTTTTAAGAAAATTACGCGGACGGAGGAGTATGACATTTCCCACACTTATAGTTTATATAGAGAAGGAGTGCAGAATGCTATTATTTTTTTAAAATTATGCATAAAGCATACATTAAATCAATGAAAAAAACATTAAACACACAACCATGTAAGTGACACAATACACGTCAAATTGATGTTTGTCTTTAATATTATTTGTCTATAGTCTTACTGAATGTCAAACATAACCAGCAAACGATGAAAGAGTCGGTCGAATATCGACCTATGGACGACCACTAGTTTATGGTACTCTAACCACTGTTATAATTCCCAGTGTAGGGAATAGTTAAAAAAAAATCTTTTGTAGTTATTTCATCCTTCCTCGACTACGATACCCACACGATAAAGAAGTGAATGTATTTTTAACAATGTGAAAATTACCCATACGAAGTTGCCATTCGAAAAAATATACCAGGTAGGTATGTAGCCCAACAATGTTACAGAGGTAATTTAAGTATCGAAACTGAACAGCAAAAACACCGCATAATAATCACATCGCATAAAATCAATGAGTTCGCATCACTTATATCGATAACGATGTGCCAACTCAATCGATATCGAGCCAAATAAGTACTGGGCCCGTATTCGCTATCACTGACTGAACACGAAACGCGGCGTGTCACGATAACCTCTTGAAATGATGCCTTAATGTTAGTTTATACTTTCTATTGGCGAATAATGCGTTTGGCGATCACGAGGTCCGCGGGTTCAATTAATAGATGGGAGATATACAAGGTGTAACATAATTAACAAAATACCTCAACGTAGTTTGTTTTAAATTGGCAACCGAATCGATTCCTACTATTTTTAAAGTAAGTTAATTTTTTTTAAATTATCGAAAATTGCTGATATTTTTTCAGTCCGCTGTGTTAAACAAAATTTAATCATGATTCAAATCAATATGGCTGTTTTAAATGCATTTATGTTACACACACATCAATATGCACACAAAAGTAAATTATTTATAAAATTTCAAGCACCAAGAGCTTAATAAAATGGTAGAAAACTCCTAAAAAATTGATGTTTGATTTTCGTATTGAATTCTTAAAGCAATAACGTATGTAACGAAAGAACCTGTCGGACTTCTGTATTCTCTGCATACCCCGCAAGGGATCTGGCGTGATGAAATAGATAGATAGATAGATAATCTAATTGGGTAGTCTGAGGTCTTGCGTTTTATATGTTACATCTTGTATATCATAGTATTTCTATCGAAAAAATCTGTTCGGGGTCTGGAATTCTGATATATAGGCTTTCCTCCATTACATGGGATCTAGCATTGTCAGCGACAAGTGGGTACACAGTACATCTCTGACACTACCGCTTGGGGAATATACGCGTAATACCGAAATACAGAATACTTTTACACGGTCATTTCACGGAGTTATCGTAACGTGGTGCGGTTGGTCACAGCAAGTAAGGGTACTGGATTGTGAGTCGGTCTGCAGAATGCCGTTCATAACACTTTCCTACCATTCGCGGCGTAACTACCATCCTGTCATTGTAAACACCTTTCTCAATCAATTTCACCGCAAACATTAGTAAAATGCGGTTAAATACTCTTGTAATCATCCAGGATCCAAACCTGAGCTCACACATCGTTTTTTTTATATAATAATTGTTATTAACTGCATTGTTGGTCTAGTGGTAAAGATAACGGTCCTAGTTTAGAATTTTAGATCGGACTAAGCTTGGATCGGATTTTTCTATTGAAGACACAACCAAATGTAGATGGAAGAAATTGTAAAAATCTATCTATCCATCTATCGATCTATATCATCACGCCAGCTCTCTCGCGGGGTAGGCATAGAGTACAGAATTTCAACAGGTTCTTTCCTTACAAACCTCTCTGGCTTCCTGCACTCTCATAGTTCGTCTCATACACATTCGCCGGTTACGGAGACTCTTGACTTGCCCTTCAGATAAGACACGGTCTATTTGGTAATTGTAAAAATACTAGTTTAAAAGAGTAACCGTGGAGTTACTTGCTTCTCTAAAGGAATGACATTGCAAAGTGGTGATAGATTTTTATATTCTGATTCTGAAGAATGTCAATAGCAGTTCGTAGTCTAACGAGTATAAGCTAGAGCTAAGGCCTTCTCTCACAAATCGAGGCGCGAGAGTTTAGGCCGTACTCCACCACGCGAACCCAGTGCGGTTTGGTGGAGGTAGGTCGGTGGCCACCTGCTGTTGGAACTTAAGGAGCCGCCTATCCAACTTGGCTTATCGACCACCACATTAAGTCACCACATAACATCGGAGACGCTCGAATATGAAAATGCTACAAACGGTCACCCATCTCAGACTGACTGAGTCGAGCGTCTCGGACGGTCTCGGTAGTATCTTCAGATTTTAACTGAAGAAATAACTAAAATTTTATGTTTACAATTGTTATTACGAAAGTTTTAACGGAATGAGTCAGCGCCATCTTTCTCAGTCGCACAACGCTACAAGCGCCTCCTGACCAGTATAATGGCAACAGACTCGCCCCTATAGAATTGGGATCTAAGATCGTAGGCGGCATATACATAAGTGTACATCGTTGCTACCATTACTTAGAGAATATAGGCATGATGATGCTTATTATTTTTTGTCACTTACTATTTTATTCAAGACATTGAGGTAAAACCTCCATATACGAAAACCCAAAGAACGGCCACAGATTTAATCTGTCACATTGAAAGCAAAAAGAATCATCTTGGCTATATAGGTATGCTATTTACGTCCCCATCCACCCTTTTGCGAACTAACGAGGCGTGTGGAAATTTATTCATATAAAATAATTTAATTTTACATTCGTAAAACGACGTCAGATATCGGATCGAGTGCGAGAATTTTATCGCTCCCAGCAAATCGATCGACTCGTTAGTCGCTACCGTTGGTTATCGATGGAGCGCGTTCGCATCACTACGTTTGTACGCACGATTTGTCGGCCGATCGCTATCGATCCGATTATAAGTCGATTTGAGATTTCTTGTTTGGACATAATCGGGAGCATCTGGTCGTGGTTTGGATTTGTCTGTCCTTTATTATTGTTATTTATAAATTTTAGCACTTCCGTTGAAAATAACGGAGGAACTCTCGAGAAAAGAATTTGTGAAAATTTCTGCTTATCTATTTTTGCTTTTCTTTTTTTAGGTCCTGATTCAAAAACTAATAGATTGACTGAATATTATGTATTTTGGTAAGTAAGGTAAGGTTTTTAAGGTTTAATGAAATGAAATATAATTGGCCATGGGTTCGGTTCCAGTGCAAAGTTAATTAAGTTTGCACTGGAACCGAACTGGAATTGATGATATAGATAGAAAGAATTCTTTCTATCTATATCATCACCAGGGTTCCAACAGGTTCTTTCCTTACATACCTCTTTGGCTTCCTCCACTCTCAGCGTTCGTCTCACACACGCTCGCCGGTTACGGAGACTCTTGACTTGTCCTTCTAATAAGACTCGGTCTATTTGGTCATGCTAAGATAGTCTAGTCTAAACTTTATTTTTTTTTTAAACACGAGCCTCACACTGGGATTTCTTCCTGTGTCGTGGGTGCAAACGCACCACAAACATGATAATTCACATACACAAATACGCGAACGGGAACAAATAATTGTTGGTCACACAAAGATTTGTCCCGTGCAGGAATCGAACCCGCGACTATTGGACCCAGAGGGTGGAGCGGCTTAAGCTCTTAACCACTGCGCCAAATCGTCCGTCTGAATTGTGTAGCCAAGTAGACTTTATAATACTTTTACATAAACAGAAGTTATTTATTTCTATTAAGGGCAGGCAATCTACTCCTTCCAAATTCAAGATGGAAATCAATTCTTTAAGTTATAACCACATCGACAAGTTTCATTTACGCTAATCACAAAATGCTACAACAAATTTCTTCACACTACATTTCATATTTAATCAATTGACTTGCCATAATAATTTTTTAATGTTTCTATAACAAGCATTATCTCTATTAACACCTTTTTAAATATGAGCTTTATCATGAAAGCTTTGAGTTTAAATTAGAGTGAAGGAGCAACTTTGGTTGATAGATTATTGAATATTTCAATATTAGTCATAATCACAACTTAATTCGGCAATAACGTAATCAGAATCTAACATCACATTTCCAAAATTGAACTTTATTCCTAAGTGTTAAAGTACAAATTGCAAAAAAGTTCTTATTTAGAATAAATCATTATTGCTTGTTTAAGGTTAAGTGTGAACGTAAGGTATATCATACTCTTTTAAACTCAAATCTATTCCCATACTTTAAAGTACAAATTGCAATGTAACTCTCGCTTGGGATAACAGGTTATTGCTTATTTAAGTGTGAACATTTATCGTACATTTTATAAATTTCAGTGTTATTCCTAAAACATTAAGTTCAAATTGCGATGTAGCTCTCGCTTGGGATAACACATTCTTGCTTATATAAGGTTAAGTGTGAATTCATTTAAGGTGCCCTTACACAATACCGGAACACTTCGGCGTGATAATTATGCGTTGATGTGCGTCGGCAGGCGAACGAATATGGAGGTGGTCTTGCCAGGTTGACAGGTTCGATTCGCCCCGCAATCCTGCGTTGTTAGTTTTAATGTGCATAATAATCTAAGGTATCAACCACAGAATTTGTAAAAAAACACTAGAAGTAAAATAGAAAACGATTTCGTTCGAAACTTCTGTCGCCGGTTTGCCATTCATACGAAAAATACAGAAAAATATAGACATATACCCACATACGCGGGTCGAGATGGTGAAATTTATAATAAGCTACACCGTCTCGCCTATATTCCCCAAGCGGGGGTGGCAGCACGTTTCGCCGACGATGTTAAGTCCCATGTAATAGGGGGCGAGCCTATTGCCATATACCGGGCACAATTCCAGACACCGGACTCATATTGGAAATTTTTCGTTAGAAAAACTACATTTGTCCGACCTGGGATTTGAACCCAGGACCTCGTGATCATAAAGCGATGCGCTTTGCCAGTAGACCATCGAGGCACTAAAATAAGCTTATTTTAGTTAATGTCCAAAAAGTACAGTCAGGTGAAAACATCACGGCCAGACAGAGATGGGCAAAATGTAATCAAATTAATGATTAACCACCCCAGCTTGGGGAATATAGGCGTGACGACCCCTGCCGCCACCGCCGGCCGTGACATGTTCTCTCCGATCCCCCCGATGCTTTGTCATCCATTCTTTCCGCTCAGAATACGGGCGACGACGACGTAGTCGTAGATCCCCTCCCATAGCCGGCGGTTGACCGGTGCACTTAGTAGTGCACCCCGTCCCCCCACAGCGACTGTCCCAACCGAGGGTGCCTCTTCAAGCCCTTGCCCTTCTGGCTCGAGCGTAGTGGTTGCACGTTCACCCTTTAGTCCGGTGAAGCTGTAAAGGCCTCGCGGCCAACAGCGTACATCACTCACACACACGGTGTATTAATGATTAACGATTGTCATTACATTTTGTAATCTTCAACGATTACGTTTACACTTTTAATCTTAAATCATGATTGAACATTATAAAATGCAATTGTGATCATTAAACTGATTACACTTTGTCCATCTCTGCAGCCAGATGACTCGCGTGGGTCGAGATCTGTGGGGCGAGTTAGTGACTTACCCTATATTGGGCACAATGCACGACTCCGAACTAATGCCGGATTTTTTTCTGTCGAAACATTATGCTTAGTCTGATCTAGCATTCGACTATCCGAGGTTCGATGTCGTGATCGCTACATGCATTATTCGCCACTAGCTCGAGGAGGTAATAAAAAATATACTTATAATAACAAAAGGAAGTAACTAGACATTATCGAGGTAAACAAAATGGTAAATGCGAGACGGAAACTTCAATCAAACATTAATAAAAAAGGCATTATAAAAAAATCACGCACGTTTACAATAAGCTTATGTTAGGGTTGGTAAAAATTTACCTTGGTTTCAATTAATATTTTAAAATATATACATGTTTATGGCCATGATACTTAGGCAGAGACCATAGTATTGTCAGAAATCGTGTGCAAATGCTTCTCTTATTTCTTCCTTTCTCTTATAGCTCGTCTCCTATACAAGTGTCTTATTTGCCTCCTCTTCTAGACCATTTGTGTTCTTAATAAACGCTTATTTGTGACACTGGTATTATTTCTTTTTCTTTCTCTTTATAAAAACAAAAGCTCCACAGTAGGAATTATTTCTGTGTCGTGGGTGCGTTTTTAAACATGAAATTGACGGACGATTTAGGGCAATGGTTAAGAGCTTAAGCCGCTCCGCCCACTGTATCTAATAGTCGGGGGTTCGATTCCCGCACGGGACAAATCTTTGTGTGATCCACGACTGTATCTAATAGTCGGGGGTTCGATTCCCGCACGGGACAAATCTTTGTGTGATCCACGATTATTTGTTCCGGTCTGGCTATTTGTGCATGTAAATTTTCATGTTTGTAAACGTACCCACAACGCAGGAATTAATCCTAGTGTAGGGACTATGTTTTAAAAAAAGTGTGTGTCGCATAAATATTTGTCTCGTGCGGAAATCGAACCCGCGACTAGTCAATCCAGTGAGTGAAGTGGCTTAAGCTCTTAACCATTGGGCTAACCCGTCCGTCACTCGGATTTATCATAAATCTTATATGACAACTTCAATCTTTAACTTCTTCAATATTTTAATCAATAAAACATTGCATTACACATGATATAAAAGATTTTATTAGGATTTTACGATAACCCAGTCTGGGTCTATGTTTTTATATCTTTTACACAAAGACAGTCGTCGTCGGCAAAAAGTGGGTGTACGCAGTTTACCTCTGCGACCCTCGATGTAGGCAACATAGGCGTGATGGTGTTTACACAAAGTGTTAAAGATTTATTATAAATATAATATGATTAAACTTAAAACATAAGTATAATAAATCATATGCAAGCGAGAACCCTAATCCCTAACTGACAATATTGACATGTTCGCACGAACGACAAAACCGATTGCGATCTCGATTCGGAAGCCGATCGTATCGATTCTGGTATTCGAATAGACGACTCGACGCCGAGTGAAACTCTGTCGCATCGATCTTTATCACATCTCTATGGCTTTGTTGCTTTGATTATCGATATGGATATCGCGGCAAGAATGGAATGACGTCTTTATGAATAGTTATAAATGAATCGAGTCGCTATTGTATTATAAATATTTTTGTTAATAATATGTTATTGTAATAATATGTTATTGTAATAATAAGTTATTATTATGATAACAAATTAAAAATATCTAATAAAATAAGTTTTTATTGATGTCATATAGAGAGAGACAGAGAAGAATTAATACAAAACTTTCTCTTTCTCTCTTACTTCGATTAGTGTACGCCTTTGCTCTTCAGTGGGATAGAGGATGATTTATTTTATTGTATTTAACTCATGAGGTTGCTTTGTTGGTCCAGTAGCGCATAGTATAAGTGTCAACCACAATGTCTTGGGTTCGAATCCTAGTTAAGATAAAGTCTGGAATCTAGAATTGTCGCGGTGTAATCGCAATAGGTTCCTTTTACATTGGGACCTGACATTGGGGTATGTCGACGTACTCACCTTCAGCACTTAGGAAAAATAAGTGTGACGGTGTGTTTCTTTTAAAAAAAAACACTAGGTTTTATTCCTGTGTCGTAGGTGCGTTTACAAACATGAAAATTCACACACAAATACACAGACCGAAACGAATATTTGTGGGTCACACGAAGATTTGTCTCGTGCAGGGATCGAACCCGTGACTATTCGACCCAGCGGGCGGAGCGGCCTACGCTCTTAACCGCTGTGCCAAATCGTCCGCCGTACAATTATTTTATTAAGTGCAAGTATTTAAAATCGTAGTTGTACACTACCGAACTAAGAAGTTGTATGTAACTCCGAGATTACGGACATGATAGCGTGCTTTCGCGATGACCTTACACAGATTGTTCTCGCCAGCTTCTCCGATCAGTTCGTAATACTATCTGGCTTTCTATTATTTACTATACGCTATGAGTATATTCATAAAATATGATCGTATAAGTTTTTAGAGCCAGAAAAATTTGAAGCGTAGATGAAAAATTGAGTCTGGGAGATAAACATCCTTCTGGATAGAGATACCGTTCACAGGATCCGATACCGACCTCACCGGGGAAGTCGGAGAATTCCTTTCCCGCCGGCCGGTGCAGAGCACTACGGCAAGACTCATAGCGACAGCTTAAGCCGAGGCCGTTCATCCTTGAGGCGCCCTTGAACTAGTTGCCCCCTTGCCCTTCTGTTTGTAGCGTAGTGATTACACGTTCGCCCTCTTGTCAGGTCTAGCTGTCAAGGCCAACTGCGTAAATCATTTACACACCATACAGCAAGCCTATCCAAAGATTCGGGTGAAAATGGATAATCGCAGCGAGATATGTACATACATCATAATAGACGGACGATTTGGCGCAGGGGTTTAGAGCTTAAGCTGCTCCGCCCACTGGGACGAATAGTCGCTCGGTTCAATTCCCGCAGGGAACAAATCTTTATGAGACCCACAATTATTTGATTTCTGTCTGGGCATGTGTGTGTGTGTGTGTGTGTAAAATTTTATGTTTGTAAACGCACCCACGAAACAGAAATAAATCCTTGTGTGGGGCTGCGTTTTTTTTACATAAAAAATGAAGGTTCTCGTAGCGCTGTGCGAGCGTGCTGTTCTTAGCGATCACCAATGTTAAGCAGCGTTCGACTCGGTCGGCCTGAGATTGGTGACCGTTGTGGCATTTTCATATTCGAGCGTCTCCGTGCTTCGGAAGGACGTTAAGCCGTTGGTCCCGGTTACAACTTAATGTGGTAGTCGTTAAGCCGAGTTAGAAGCCTTATAGGTGGCTTGATAAGTTCCAACAGCAGGTTGCCACAAACCTTCCTTCACCAATTCGCACTGGGTCTGCGTGGTGGAGTATAAACTGATCTCTCTCACTTTAATTTAAAAGAGAAGGCCTTTGCCCAGCAGTGGGCAGTATAGGCTGCCCGCAAGGGATCTGGCGTGATGATATAGATACATAGAAAAAAAAGAAAATACATGATTGGTGCTCTTCTACAAAAGTTTTGAAACTACGAGAATCCCATAAACTGCACAGGAGTAGTTAATAAATTCCGTTGATTACTGAATAAATTAACACCTATAAAATGAAAACTAGCACTTTGGAATCCCAGAATGCTTTTTTAATGGAACACTCGTTAGCAGAGGTATAATTTAGGTCACGACTGGGCTGGATGGCTGAGGACAGGCTGAGATAATTGGCTTCGGGCCATTTACAGTCACATAATTTTACACTTCCAATGGATACTGTGTTTTCGCTTTTATTATGGTACAAGCTATGAGAGACAAACCGATATTATTTTTTAAATAATAATACAATGGAAGCCTTTTCTGGCCCACTGCTGGACAAAGGCCTTCTCTCACAAATCAAGGTGAAAGAAATTAGGTCATACTCCATCACGCGGACTCAGTGCGGATTGGCGGAGGAATAATTTTTATCGGAATAATAAAAACATAACATATTTGTTTGAATTGGAGTTTTCACCCTTAATAATATATTTATGTGTCTTTTTTCTTTCAGTAATCTGTAGTAATCACGTTATTTTAAAATTAAATGTTAAGTATCACATCTAAACAATAGATTTCATTATAAACAACAATAAAAACAACACCAGCATGACCATTTTTTTAAGTAAGATTTACTTTCATATTTAAGCAAGATGATATTAATTTTTTTTTTCAAAATTAGGAGACTAATTAACATCTATTTAGCATGTTAATCTCTTCTTAAATTCATATTAAAAGTTACACAACCAAAAAAAATTTACAATTTTTTGCAAAATGATGAATTCGGCACACGGAGGACGCAAGGCCACCAGCTGTAATTAAGTATTTATAAGCATATTGGTGTTATTTTTTAAGTTACTAAAAAATCTACTAATAAACTACTAATAATTCTACTAATAAACGCGAAAGTTTGCGAGGATGGATGTATATTTATTAATCTTTTACGCAAAAACTACCAAACGGATCTTAATGAAAATTTAAAGTAACATAGCCTACACATCAGAATAATACGATGGCCTTAATTTATAAAAATATTATGTAAGTTGGCCAAAATATAAAATCACAATGGCGTGCGAAGTGGCGGGCAACAACTATATTTTTAATATTCCTGATTTAAACGCTAACGCTCCTACCTAAGACCACAAAACAACAATAGCTCGACTAGCACGCTATCTACGTACGGACAAGTCGTGGCCATCAGATCTCACGGATACAGAACTTATCCGTTCCACCGGCATCGTTAGCGCGGGAGTCGATCGCAATCGCGTCGCGTGTGGATGATTTGCGGTAACGTGCGCACGCGCCTACTAACGCATTGCCTTGTAGGGCTGCCGTGTAAATAAGTTATGATTTTTTTTTACCGTAGCCCCTTCACTAATGTGGCCTACGATCTAACCACATGGATAAGTCGTCAGCAATAATAATAACTTGGTAAATACCGAACCATTACATAATTATAACGATGAAAAGTTTGTTTTAAACGACAATTTACGAATTTTATAAGTGATGTATATATGATAATGTATAAATGAAGGGTTTTATTGAAAGTTAGAGAAGTTAATTTTGTTGTGATTTCAGAAGCTTTGAATTATTGGCATATGAGCAATTAAATTTCTACTAAATCATCAGCCATACTCAAATAAAAAAAAACATATACCTATTAATGAATTTTATAACATTCTTCAATATATTCTCATGTTCAAAGAATTCAATTAATTGTATAATAACACATAATAGTGATGCGAATTGCATCATCGATACGCCTATCACATCCAAATGGAAGTAGTCGAGGAAAATCGATTGATATGGCAATCGATTTCTGCCGTGCCGACCTTGGAATCGATTCTTTTAACCTCACACACTTTCAAGGATTTGTTCTAGATTTCACAAGAATGATGTATGGAATGTACTGACTATAATAAATCGTCTTTATAATGAACATTATTTACCGAAAAAGGTCGTAAGTCAGTGATACTTTGATATCATTGAATCAAAAGCGACAAGATCATTTAGCGGATGGGTTGGCGATATTAAACATTAATTCTAACTTTAACTGTATTTCACATGTAGCTTTATTCACAAATTCTTTGGAGAGAAAGAGATAGCGTTCACTCCATTTGAAAACCTTTGCTTCCTCTTGTAGAAGGTTTTGCGCCATAGTTAAAACAGTTACATATCTCACCATCAGAACGGTATAGACTTAACTCAAAAGTCTCAGAAATCGAGTTACCGTCATAGAGGGCCATTAAAAAGTATTTTCTATCTGGTGAATATTAAAATAGCTTCGTTTTTATGGTAGAATTAAGGAATACGATACTTCGTTCTCTTTCACTTTCCCTCCCTCTACCTGCGCCGATCGGTTCTGAAGGGACGCAAATAGTTTCCGAAATAATGTTTTTTTTGAGTTAAGTCACCACTGTTATGAAGGTGCAATTTGTATAACCCACTTTAAGACATCTGTCTTAAAGTGGGTTATCGTTCGTTCATCGTGGCAACCCTAAGCCCACTTAATTATGTTTTAGTCGGAATATTATAGGAAGAACTTTTTATCAATTACATCTTTCAAATAAAATGCTATTTTAATTACTCAAACTACTAACAAGCTAAGTTCTAATTAAATCAAAAGTTGTAAAAACTTCTAAGGGAAATAAGAAAATTGATAAAATTACTTACTTCACTAATTGAATTTTGCTCAAATTAATTGGAAATTTGTTAAAATTATCGATGTTTCATTATTTGAAAATTCGGTCTAATGTGAATAATGCGCACAGCGATCACGAGGACCTGGGTTGAAATCGGAAATCGGAAAACGGACAAATGTTGTTTTTGAAAATATCCCAGTATTACTCCGGAGTCTGAAAATGTGCCCGATACATGGGAATAAGCTCGCCCCTATTACATGAGACCCAACATCGTCGGCGAAAGGGAATGGATAATACACCGTATACCTCTGTCACTACGCTAGGAGAATGTAGGTGTGACGGTGTTTGGATATTTTAATGGTAAGGTCCGTCATTGTACCCAGTTGGGTACAATGACGGACCCCAGACTGATTGGTTTTTTTTTCTATCGACAGAACAAAACAGCGATGGTAGCGCTGTGCGACTGCGGTGTTTGTACCGATCAGGTTAAGCAGCGTTCGACTCGGTCGGCCTGAGATGGGTGATCGTTTGTGGCATTTTTATAATCAAGCATCTTCGTGCTTCAAGGCACGCTTAGCTGTTGGTCCCGGTTTCCACCTTATGTGGTAGTCGTTAAGCCAAATAGGTAAGTTCCAACAGCAGGTGGCACTTACCTGCCTCCATTAATCCGCTTTGGATCCGCGTGGTGGAGTATGACCTAATCTTTCTCACAGAGAAGGCCTTTGGCCAGCAGTAGTATCGAAAAATTACGTTTTATCTGACCTAGGACTTTATCCCCCTCGTACAACAAATAGCATATCAAAATCGTCGAAAGTAACGCTTTTCCACTCGTCTCACACGCACGCCATTACTTTGCAAAGATATGTACATACAGGACAAGCTAACACAAACTAATAAATAAACACTTAGCTTGTTCTCATTGTTCGTCCGCTAACATCTGGGTCCTTATTCAATATGACCAAACGCGGCGCGTTTCGATATCTTCGTAAAATGATGGTATTGCTGTGTATGCTAATGTACAACATATATGATCAAAGAAAGCAATGATTTCAAATAATGTTTGACATGAAATTAAACTAAAATCAAATGTGAGTTGACTTTGGGAAGAATCGTTAAAAATATCGTAGTCCAAAAGATCATCCACAAGTGTATCATAATCATGAATCGGCCTTTATCAACCACTGCTGAGAGTAGGCCTCTCCTCTATCACGCCATTCGTTCCGGTCCTGTGCTGCGTCCGGTCATTTGCCAGCCACCCTTACGATGTCATCGCTTCATCTAAATTATGGTATGCCTATGGAACTCCATCCCGTTTTAGATCAACACTCTGTCACGGCCTTGGTTCACCAGCCATTTTTCGGCTCCTCAAGTATGTACATGCTTCTGAAACTAAATTGGTAGTCAAAGAAAAATTAAATGAAGATGGCACTAGGTATGTACATATATAAAAGGTTTGAGGATCGTATAAACAGACTAAAAATATTAATTTACTGTTTTAGTATGTTTCTTAATTTTCCACTATCGATCTCAGTAGGTAACGTACGCAACATTGATTTTTCGCAAATGGCGACAATGTGTTGGACACTTGACCCTATGCAAGCCATTCAAAAGTCCGGGTATAACCCGTGAATCTCAACGAGATACATAGTAAAAATAATAATTGCAAAAAGTTATCTTAACACGACGCGTAACGTGTTCAGATCCCATAGCGAATAAGGACTCTGAGACATAAACAATAATATGGGAGGTATTCTAATGCAGTCACAACACGGACCCGAGCAGAGGTCGCGGCCGAAGCAATTTGTTACTCTATACATGTCGGTACAGATATCGATAGTGGGGTAGCACTAGTTTAGTGAAGATTGTAAATTACGATATCTATATGCAAAATAGCCAGTCGTAATGGCGGTCTTCGGTGCTTTGTCCTGAGAACGTATTTTAGCTAAATGCTGTTTAATATCAGTAATTTTGAAATTTGGTAAGTTTAGTACAATCACTAAAGAAACTTGACATGAGATCCCAAAAATAGAACATACCATATGTTTCAATGAAAACAGATCGTATTTTAGTACACTTCGACAGTCGTATTATATACACAATGACAGATTTCAAAGATGTATACATTTATATGACGTAATTAAATATTCAGATAAAACGTCTTAATACAATCTAAAAATATGAGAAGCTACATAAAGTGTAGTTGTCTTGCATGTTTACAGTATATTCTATAAAAATTCAAAATTAAAAGTATGTAAATAAAATTCTTAATAACAATAGTGTCATTGAATTGTAATTCCTATATTGCCAAAGTTCAATCAAAAAGTTATAGAACCTCGCAATACGGCGTTTCAATGTTTATCGATACCTCATGATACACCACTAGCCGTCGATGGCACACTAGTGTGGTGAAAACAGATGACACGATAAATCGTTAGGGGCGTTCCACACGAGTATTGTCTTAGAATTAATGTATTGTTTTGAACAATTGGGAGGGATCATATTGATTGTTTTAAGGATCGTATCTGCTTCTGTCTTGTTGGGTACTATATCCTTTGTTAAAGACGTTTTTTGTGGTGTAAGCTGAATTAACTTTATGAATAGGCTTAAATGTAATGCAGAACGCCTTCAGATAAAGTAGAGCGATGTTCTTCGTAGGGTGGCTGGCAGAAATTTAATGAGAGTAACTGTGGATCGTAATCAGTGGCGTGCAATTGGAGAGGCCTATGTTCAACAGTGGACTGATGGCCAGTGGACTGAATGATGATGAATAGGCTCAAATACAATTCTCATAATTTTAGTCTTGCGGTTGTCTGTTAAATGGAGCAGACAATTTTAGACCAGATAACGGTGACCCAATGCCAAGATTCAGTTTGTTTAGTTCCAGACAGATTTTGAATAAAAAAATGTTAAACTGTCAGAGTAAAAGCAGTGATAGCCTAGTGGTTAGAACGTTTGACTGCAAAGTCAGAGGTCTCGGGTTCAAAACCCAGACACGCACCTTTGTCTTTTCAAAAGCATGTGCGTATCAAAAATTAACTATAACTTGCTTTAACGATAAAGGAAAACATCTTGAGGAAACCTGCACGCCTAAAAGTTTCTCTAAGGTGTGTAAAGTTCGCCAACACGCACTGGGCCAGCGTGGCTGACTATGGCCTAAACCCTCTCAGTTTGAGAGGAGGCCCGAACCCGGCTGTAGGACAGTTTCTTAACAGGGCCAATAATATATTATTAATGTGACAGAGTGCTCCTAAAAAACTGTCTTAAATATTGTCACTGTGATGGTTATTGAAAAACTTGCCAATGTATTTATTATGATGATTATATTAATGTTGAATTGATTTTTTTTACAAATACTCTAGGTCACTGGTAAGAAGTGGATGCAGCACAAACCTGGTGTGGTCGTGGCGAACTTTGAAAGATGCCTTCATCCTGCAGAAGATGGCTTTGGGCTAAAGATAAACAATCTATCTATCTATCTATAACCTCACGCCAGATCCCTTGCGGGGTAGGCAGAGAGTACAGAGTTCCAACAGGTTCTTTCCTTACATACCTCTCTGGCTTCCTCGACTCTCATAGTTCGTCTCATACACGCTCGCCGGTTACGGAGACTCTTGACTTTATGATAAACAATTATGCTTTAAACTTTCTAGTTTTGAAAAACATAATAGCTGTCCAAGACGGTGTCTTCATAGGTAATAATAATGGCGGTTCGATAAGATTCGGGTAATCAAATATGACCTTAGGGTCAAAATGGCTTAGTAAAATTTAAATAAACGAAAGAGAAACATAAAAAATACATTATACAATATATAAAATTGATAAATTAACTAACTGGGACGTTGAAGTGATCCAAAATGAACCTCAACCTTCGACATCGAACCATGTCACGGTCTTACGCAACTTTCTGCGAAATTCACAACTTGTTAAAGTATTTCTCTATTTGATTATATGAATGTTATTTATTACAATGGCTACTATTTTCTCGTTGCCTTGACTGCTTTGTTGGTCTTGTAGCACATGGCAGGTTGGCAAAAAGATCGATTACGTGTTCTTGGGTCCGAAGCTCAGGCCCAAGAAAGTGTGAAAATTTTCAGTAGCAATGAGGAGTCTGGAATTGTGACTGGTATAGTAGCAATGGACTCTTTCTCTTCCTATAACATTGGGCCCTAGCATCGTCGGTAAAATGTGGATGCCGATAGTCCACCACAGTCATCCTTACTTAGGGAACATAGGAGACTACGGGTAGCAAGGATTGTTCTACAGAAAAAAAATCAATAACACTTTCGTCGTCGTTGTGTTGGATTCAGAGACCGAAACGAGGATCGTGTGATCGACGGGTATGATGCACCTCTAGACCACCGAGATAATTCAAGTACAGAGTGTCATCACTTACTACCCGACTTTAAATAATTTATCCAAGTTGACCAGCCTAATCTTGGACTGTGACCTCACCTGATACGAACTCTGTAGAAGGTACAAACAACGTTTAGGTATGTGTAATTTATGTGTATATACTTAAATATAGCTTCATCATCATCTTAGCCTATACTTGTTCACTGCTAAACATAGTCCCCCCCAATTGCAGCGTATCCGGTCCAATGCCGCCTCTATCCAAGGACTTCCTGCGATCTTCACAAGATCATCGGCCTATTTGGCAGACGGCCGTCCCACGCTGCGCTTGCCAATACGTGGTCTCTACTCTAGAATCTTTCTGCCTTAACGCCCGTCGGATATTTGCGCTATGTGACCCGCTTATTACCACTTCAGCTTGCTAATCCTATGGGCCACGTAGTTGACCTTAATTCTTCTACGAATCTTCTCATTCCTGATTCTATCACGCTGAGAAACGCCGAGCATAGCTCTTTCGATAGCTCGCTGAGCAACTATAAGATTTTTTATGAGACCTATTGTAAGAGACCATATCTCTGATCCATATGTCATCACTGGCAACACACACTGACTAAAAACTTTAGTTTTAAGGCACTGAAGTATTTTAGATGAGAACACGTTGCGCAGTTTCCCGAACGCTAGCCAGGCGCGATGGATTTGCCGATTGACCTCTCTCTCAAAGTTAGACCTACCTAACCGGACTCCCTGTACCAGAAGTGTAGCTTACTTAGTACTTATATACTTAGGTATTCGTTAAGTAGAATACCGTTACAAGCTCGTGTGAAGAGGCTTTACACGGATATGTATGTTTATCTAAGACGCGGTCGGGATGACAATGCGGCGGAGCCTGCGCAGTTTACCGGTTACTTGTTAAGGGATGACGCATGCGCTGTACTAGTGGGGTACAAGTATCAAAACAACGGTACCCTGAAATAGTACTACGGTTAGTGTCTGAAAACTTGCGTGTGCCCAAGATGATATGTATTTTGGTGATGTGGAATAAATAAGTTACTCTACCCCGCAAGGGATCTGGCGTAATGGTTTGGATAGATAGATTAATTTTAATAGGGTCAAGAGAAGAGTCTCCGTAAGCGGCTAGCGGGTTTGAGACAAATTTTGAGAGAGGTCTGTAAGGAAAGAACCTGTTAAAACTCTTTACTTTCTGCCTATATCGCAAGGTACTGGCGTGATGTTATGTACATAGATATATTGAGTCAATTGAAAAACATAACTAATGTCACTCTTGTGAACTCGGTGAGACCGAAGCAGACGTTTTAAGGTCAAAGTAAGCTTGTTTGGTCCCATATAGTTTTAAAATAGTCAAAAATGTGTAAATTCAGAACCAATTTTTTTTAATAGAAGTGGAGGAAAGAACCTGTTGGAACTCTGTACTCTCTGCCTAGCCCGCAGGGGATCTGGCGTGATGGTATATAGAATTATCAATTAATTCTCTACCTATCTCCCATCCAAGTGGTCATTTAAGTCTCCATCTCTCACTTCGATTTATGAAAGAAGGTTTTTCCTAGCAAAAAAGCATAAAAATATACCTCTTTGGTCTAGTAGCGAATGATGCGTTTTGTGATCACGAGGTCCTGGGTTCAAATCCTAGGTCCGACAAATGTAGTTTTTTTAAGGAAAAATTCCCAGTAAGAGTCCGGAGTCTGGAATTGTGCCCAGTATATGGCAATTAGTTCGCCACCTTTATTACATGGGTCTTAACAGCGTCGCCGAAAAGTGCGTTTACTGAGTACACCTCTGCCACTGCCGCTTGGGGAATATAGGCGTGACGGTATTAATATTTTATACCCGACAAACATTAATAAAACCTTTGTGTGTGTGTGTGTGTGTGTGTGAATGATCTACGCTGTTGACCGCGGGGCCTTAACAGCTATACCGGACAAGAGGGCGAGCGTGCAACCACTTCGCTCGAGCCAGAAGGTCAAGGGGGCAACTAGCTCAATGGCGGTGGAGGAACGGCCTCGGCTTGGACAGTCGCTATGGGGGAGGGTGTATACTAGGTGTCTCATCGTGATGCTCCGCACCGGCTGGCGGGCAAGGGATTCGACCTTGACAGCGAGGTGATCGCTCTGATCCTGGGTGCTGTATCTGTATCCGAAAGAAAGGATGTAAGGGCTTCGGTAGGATCGGTAAGAACATGCCACGGGCGGTGGTAGTGGCTGATAGGAGGGGAGTATTAATAAAACCAATCGATTTTCCAACTACCCAATAGCAAAGACATTAACACGGCTAACATCGGACAACTCAAAAGGAAAGTAAGTTTCCGTCACGTACGACTCGCGAGCACAAAGCGACTTGTTATACGAAAGTTTCACACCAATATGAAACGTGACGGCTGCAGAAAGATATCATTTTAGTTATTGTAGTTGAATGCGCAATTTGTTTGAATATAATGGTAAAAGCTAACACCGTCATATCTTTATTTGCTTTTGTAGAAGAAAATAGTCGTAAAAGATACGGTCACTAAGCGACCGCAAAGGTGTATTATGAACATCGATCGCTGACAGTCTTAGGCCGCGATGTAATAAGGGGCCATTCATTATAACAAGCACAATTCTAGACTCCGGACTGCGATTAAGAATGTCTTTTTAACCTAGAACCTGGTGACGAAATGCTATACCCATAGTCGATATTATAACAATACAATTTTTATTAAAAATAAATTTTCTGATGTCAAACTTTAGTCACAGCATGCCACGCTAGTGCGTAAGACAAAATGATTATCTCATGCCTAGTATTATTTGTATTAGATTAAAGGCCAACCCGAAAAACGGCCCAAAAAACGGCACAAACAATTTTGAGGTTTTTTTTCGAATATTTTCGATTTAATCTTAGTAGTGATGTAACTGGAGCCACGGTTTCACTCGAGTGACTCAAGTGAATTTGTCGAACTCAGTACTCCAGTGAAAATAAATTTTATTAGTGCAAGCGCACTCGAGTTACCGAGTCATCTCGGCGCACCGAGTGGATTCGGTAAACGTTAAGTTGTCACTTTATTAGTTCATTATAGTCTGAGTCACTGGGTTATAAACAAGTTCAAACTTGCATATTGGAAAGTAACCAAATTCGAACTTAATTTTGTAAAGAGGTTGTGGTATAATTATTTGCTCATATTATTTATTTGATAAATTTACCTATTTAAAAATGCTTTAATTACAGTAATGGAAGCTCGCATCTCAAGTCATAACTATCACTTGAGTTACCGGGACTGTAAATAGTGAACTCAAGTTACTAGAAAACTCGAGCATAACTGGGGTGACGTAATAACCCAAGTGTCTCGAGTCGCATCTAAATCATAGCCAACGTCAAGACGCATCAAAAGACTAACATTTGCCAAGTACCATAATAAAAACATCTGAGCGCATTAATAATTTATAAATAACTTTTTTAAAAAAAGGGAAACAACTACAAGACTGACATACTACCCAAAATAACTCAAACTACACATTCGTGCTGTTTGACGTTCAGGAGTTCCCTGGTCAATCTTTAAAGTCCAAGGTCCAAAACCAATGAAATTAAAATGGGACCACCTCAGAGCTACACTGAACCCAATGCAAAAAGAATCAAAATCGGTCCACAATTGTAGAAAATATCGGTGAACATAAATAAAAAAAATACTGGCGAACATAGAACCTCCTCCTTTTTGACGTCGGTTAAAAGCAATTTCTACAGTTGCTAGCTACGAGTAGATATAGATGCATAAATATTTCCAACTTTACCTACGCAAGCATTGTGGCTGCCAAATTGTTCATGATTTTTAAACTCACGCATAAAATATCGATGTCTAATAGCTAAGGCGACAAAACCTGTGACACATGTCTAACCACGTCGGTTATGCTAGCCCTATTGAGACCGCATTAAATATTTTAATTCACTCGTGCGCAGATTGCTCATTGGCTGGCCTGAGGGTCAGTCGTAAACAACGGCGAGGCTAATTGCTCGACTCCTGCGCATCTCGCGTTAGAGATAGCACGTTATAAAACAAGTTCTATCGTTTAAAAGCACTTAATACAGTAACGTTTAAAGAATTAATGGATTTGTAAAAATATATGATTATCTATCTATCTATCTATATCATCACGCCAGCTCCCTCGCGGGGTAGGCAGAGAGTACAGAGTTCCAACAGGTTCTTTCCTTACATACCTCTCTGGCTTCCCCCACTCTCATAGTTCGTCTCATACACACTCGCCGGTTACGGAGACTCTTGACTTGCCCTTCAGCTAAGACACGGTCTATTTGGTATATGATTGGTATATGATTATATAGAATTAAAAATAACCACGCAACATACTAATTAAAGAGATGAAAGTTATTGTTTATATGTATATAGTCTTACAGAACTAAAAAAAAATATTAGCCCCGTTAAGAAACTGACTTACTGTTGGGCACGGGCCTCCTCTCAAACTGAGAGGGTTTAGGCCATAGTCCACCACGCTGGCCCAGTGCGGGTTGGCGAACTTCACACACCTTCGAGAAACTGTCAGGCATGCAGGTTTCCTCACGATGTTTTCCTTTACCGTTAAAGCAAGGGATAGTTAATTTTTATTACGCACATGCTCTCGAAAAGACTGAGGTGCGTGCCTGGGTTTGAACCCGAGACCTCTGACTTTGCAGTCCAACGGTCTAACCACTACGCTATCACTGCTTACCTACAATACTAATTTACTTAAGTTTCAGGTAGGCAAATAAGTAAATATAACATTTATTAATTAGCTAACATCGCGTCTTATAAAACAAAACGTTGTTCTATTTTATTTATCAATATAATAGAGAGAAAGCTTATTGTATTCATACCTATCATTCTAAAATTGCAATAACAATTTGTCTAACCTAGAATTTGAACCCAGGATCTCGTAAAGCCATTTATTTATTTTCATGATATAACTATTGGCATAATCATATCATGAATAACTCTTATCTAAAGGGTAAGTTAGGAGTCTACGTAACCATAAAACGTGTATAAGGTGTATGTAAGGAAAGAACCTGTTGCAACTATGTACTCTCTGTTTACCCCGCAACTGATCTGGTGTGATGAACTGAATCAAATCGTGAAAAACGTAACAAAGACTCCACTTCCACAGCGGAGCCTTTGTGACGTTTTTAACGATTCATAAATACTACACTGGGTTACGTAAATCAAAAATCTTTTCATTCTGGAAACATTCCTTGCGATATTCCTAATGCTCCTGCTACACATGTCTCTTAATGTATTAATTAAAACGTTAACTAAAACATTACGCATAACTGACCGATATTTTAATGCTCAAATCGAGATGTTGTAACGTGTTATTTAACGACACATTTAAAGCGCATTTTACGCAGGCCTTAACATTAAAGTCTACCTAGGTAGATCAGGGGGTTAAGCATAAATAATTTCATGTTATCGTAACGTTTGTCGAGAAAGCGTGCTATCTTTTTCATCTTTATTTACTAAAATTGTAGTGTGAAAAGGATGACATACAAATTCGATATCATCACATTTACGTCAATCTGTTCGTACTAAGCCCTTAGGAGCATTATTACGATCTATCAGAGTGATAAATGCTTTATAGATAAAGCATGCTTTATAGACTCTTATTAGATTGACCTCAATAATGTAGGTTTTCTGCAACTGACCTCTAACGGAAACTGATGGCTTTTCTACTTAATTAAATACTTTAGTCTTCTTGGGTTTTCATACTATCAACAGTAATTAACATCGTATAAACTTTATGGTCATTCGTTTTAGAAATAGTTAAGTGTGATACTCAAAATCGAAATCTAAAGCTTTTTATTCAAGTAGACGAAAAGGCACTTATAAATAGTCAAAAAGAGAAAATTATAGGCTACTTAAGACTCTACCACCCGTTCGGAGAGTCATTCCTGTGGAGAAGAAGGGCAAGAAACTGATATTCACAGACAGATATTCTTTTTATATACATTACATTCATGGGCTATGGGAGAACAATGCAGAACGAGCTAAATAGATGTGCTTAAGTATAGATTAATAATAAGTGTACTTAGATTCATGGTATCGGTCATCGGTCAGTGTCTACATAGTCCTCTAATTTACAAAATAGAGATTTTGTAAAAGTATATCATAAATGTATAATAATAATAGTAAGAGAAAAAGAAGGGTTACTTTAAAATATGTGAAGAGTGCGTACAAAATAATTGGCTATAGCTCCAGTGTGATGCGGAACGAGACAAAATTCAACAGTACTACCAGTCCCCAGTACCCGTTCACGAGTATGACTTGAGAAGCAGCCTTCACTCTCCTTGACTTCGAAGAAGAAGAAGAGAAGAAGTGACAGGTGACAGGACAGGAGGCGAGCCTGTTGTCATTCTTCAGACACAAAATATCATAAAAAAGAAATTTTTTCTTTTCTTGTTTTGAAAAAAAACGTAGCTCCGCACTTGTTTTTATTCCTGTGTCGTGGGTGCGTTTACAAACATGGAAATTCACATATACATGTACCCAGACCGGAACAAATAATTGTGGCTCACACAAAGATTTGTCCCGTGCGGGACTCGACCCCGCGACTATGAGACGCAGTGAGCATACCGGCTTAAGCCACTATGATAACCACTGCGCTAAATCGTCTGTCAAGTTAAGTTTAAGTGCACTCTTACCAAGATATTCCGGACATAATACGTCAATATTCATGTATTTTCGATAATATTTATCCTAGACAACAACACTAGATGCTAAAAGCCTAAAGCTTTCAGACTTAGTCGTATAAACAAACAGAGATCGCCGGACGGATGTGGAAAAACTTTAAAAGGTTGGTTTTACCGTTTTATTTGCACTGCGGCCTCGACACATCGGCATTTCTGAGGCAACTAGTGATGTGACATGATCTGCCGATAACTTTGGGAATAACAAAAAATAAAGAAATGGGTTTCATATATAGACTGTGAACACCAATTTTCGCAGACGATGTTAGATCTTAATGAAATAGATGGCAACCTTATTGCCACTGAGCCGAATAGTCGCGGGTTAGATTCCCGCACGGGACAAATCTTTGTGTCTGGGTATTTGTGTCTGTGAATTTTCATGTTTGTAAACGCACTCACGACATGAATAAATCGAAGTATGGGGCTACGTTTTTTTTTAAAAGAATAACAAAATTATGCCTTTAATGTGTAAAAATACGGGGTCTGGGCGACTAATGAGATTAATTCGATAGAAAAACTTTAAACACATTTTGTCCGAGGATCTTGTGAGCTTCAACTGCATAATGTGCTACTAGACTAATAAAGCAGTCAGAAATAGCTTTGAGGTCAAGAAATTTATAGAAATGAGAGGTATATTTTAAAATTATGCTGTACGATTCAATTACCAGTAAATAGTTATTGCGTGTGGTCTATGTAGGAGGCAAATAATACATAAATTGAGGACGAGAACGTGCGACATACTTTGTTGTAATATTTTTTAAATTTGCTCGTAGCGCTGTATCACCGAGGTGTTTGCAGTGACCACCAAGCAGCATTCTACTTCCGTTTTTCAAGCATCTCCGTGCTTGGGAAGGGGAGTTAGGTTGTTGGCCTGGGTTACCACTGTTTGTGATAAGTCGTTAAATTAAGTTAGTAACCTTGTGGGCGACATTCCAACAGCATTTGGCCATAAACTTGCCTCCAATAATTCACACTAGATAGTGGTGGTTACTTGTATGATTTACTTTTTTCTGTCAACCCCACAAGGGATCTTCCCTGAGGACATAGATAGATTCTCTGTCAACTCAATTGGTGGGAAAAGGTTTATGCTTAACAGTGGACTTGTTTTTTAAAGAAAAAATGGAATAATCTTTTGTATTCTCTCTAAAAATACGAACACTTATGTAGGTCTAATAATGTGTATCTTTTTTACTGTAACCAATAACCATTACGAGTAATACAATTAAATTTTATCTACGATTTAAAATCGAACAATGCCCATCACTTGACCGATATTTCATAGCATGTCATTTCAAATTGAGGCATTACTTTTATCGTGATTATCTATTGATATCAAATCCCGTCCATTACATATCTTTTCACATGTCAAACTTTGTTATTCGTCAATATGTATAAACTGATTCACTATTTTGCAGTAAAGCTAGCAACGAAATTCAATGCACCGATATATTTTACAATTTTATGATACATTTTCTTTTAATAGTTGCTTTTTGTTTCTTGTTATCATTTTTTATTTTAATATTAGCTTTAGCAGATATAAGAAAAATAATATTTCCATGCAAGAGATTTCCAAAATTTTGATGTTTTGGCAACTTTTTTACTGATCGTACTTTAATAGACCCATTACAACAACTTTTACCGTCTCTATGTCATTCGGACGAATGATTTGTAAAACATTTCGATATATATGCATCGTCATTGACTTTTAATTATTTTAAGTGTTCATTAATTCGCGAAAGCTTTCTAATGCTCCTGTTGTGTGCTATAAATTAATATAAATTGCTTCTTATGTAAGTATAAAAGTGGTGTAGAGCCATTTAAGCGCGTTTATTGAATTCGATATTTCAAAAGATTGATGACTGGGAAAAGTTGGGTTTGATTGAAAAATATCTAGGTTTGCCATTTATGGCCAAAACTAATACTGTTGATTTATTATTATTAGAATTCTGAGTTTAATGTTTTGGAACATGGCGATGCAATAATTAATTTCTATTTATAGATTTTTCAATTCACGTGTGTATTGTAATCTAAATAGTTTTATTTATGTTGATTAATAGAGTTATAAATAGATAATATATTATACTTTTGATGTACTTACAACTGGTTTTTAATTTGAAAATTTCAATTTATACGTATCATATTATTGAGCTTGGGCTTGAGTGGGAACCTGGTTATTATTATGAATGTTTTTCAATCAGAGATTGATCCTATTTATACGACTTAAAAAAAAACTGAAAAAAATATTTTTATTGATTCTGCAATACTACATTTTTTCAGCAGTCTATTAATACGATGGTATTTTTTTTAAACTATATTATTTATTTCTATTTATACAAAATATTAAAACAACTTAAAATTACGCTTACAATCCTTTCTAACACCAGACAGCTAAATTAGGATCATTATTACAATAAAACTTTATTTTTTTCCATACACACGATGACTAAACCGTTCTGACAGCAATGATCTAATTAATTTACATCAGCAAATTAATGTCTATCGGCTGTTAGCAAAAAAAACTAAGAACGGAACTGTAATTCAATTTTCGTAACTTGTCAAATGATTTAAAAAATCACAGCGTGACCTCATCCGTCAACGTGACGTTTCGATAAAAAAAGAGACAAAAAATCGCGTAATGAACATTGATTAGCGAGAGAAAAAAACAACCGGTACGAGTGTTCAATGAATATATCGTGTTTCGTGTGTGATTCGATTCATTGATGCGTTGAGCCTGTGATAGCTATATGTGGGGATGTTTGTATTGTTATAACGATGTGCAGAATTCAAACTACGATTCCATAATTTTTGATTTCTATAGATCTTGGTGCAGATTCTTTGATAAAAAAATTGCACTCTTTCTTTCACGATAATTCTGTTATTAATTTCCTAATTTTGTAAAATAAGGTGGCAACCCTAAGCACTGCTTAATATTTTTAATGGTTTTAAACAAAAAACAAACATAACAGATCTTTTTTTTGGCGGGAAGTCGAAGAGTGATGTTGTCAATTTGTTTTAATTTCCAAAACTTGTGTTATTTGGACTAATAATTTGTATTGTTGGTGGAATATTAACCATTATGTGTTTTTATATGTACATGAGTGAAGGTAATTGTAACAAAAGTGATAAAACGTGCCTTTTTGACTTCCCTCAAAACTGCCGTCGCAATTAGTATGTAAAGTATCCACCCCCATACTATTCAGGGTGGGGTACTTCATTAATTTTATTATCATCGTGGACGGAGTTGAATTAATTTAAACAAACACGATTATATAGCTCACTGGACACTGGCAAAATACACTTAAAATTAGTGTGAAGCCATAACTTAAAGAAGAAGAACACAACAGATTGTATGACAATAAGTAAAAAAATGCAACAGCAATCTAATTGTGACAGTACATGATAAATTAAGGTTACTTATACGCAAAAAACAGTAAATAATAAAAATAAGCCAGTTCTGTACAAATTTATTTTATTTATTTTCGTTATCGATATATCATAACAAAATACACCCGTTCCCATTCAAAATTTTTACTAAAAAACGTCCCCAAATCCACGTGCGTAGTTATAGTTATGATATAAACATAAATTAAGGCATATTGAACCTTACTCATATCATTTGAAGTTGTATTTGCAAAAATGCGAAAACCTGTTAATTTTTTAGTACCGTCCACTTTTGCCTGCCTTTTGGTGGTGCCATTTTTCGTGTGGCGAGCCTGAATCGAATTAAACGATGATTTTCGTATATATAATTGAATTCATTATATGATATTATAATGTGTGTTAAACCTAAAGAGAGTACAATATCTTTCTTATGAAATAGGTACCTAAAACTGGCAACCCTAATAACAATACTAGGTATACCTATGTGTATTGTTGCGGATAACAAGTATGAGAAAAGTTATATATTTTCTAAGTAAAGCATTTTATCGATATATTCTTGGACATCACTTTTGCGATTTTTCTTTGTATGGGAATGGTATGCTCTTGTGCAGTAAAAGCGTTTGAATTAAATGAGAATAGAAATATTTCTCTTTGGCATTCTTAACACTAAACCAGGAAATCCAATAAAATTAAATTTACTTTGTCTCTATTATACGTAGTGAATTTTATTAGTATAAAAATTGAGCTAGCGTTTAGTTAATGAACAAAATGGAAATATATTTATCATAAAAATAACAATTGAAATATTTATATAGAGGTATCAAAGGAAACTACAGCGAGGTTTTTAGCCCCATATCTTAATTTTCCTTGCAATGAATTTTTAGTCTTGTAAAGACTAATAATTTATACCAGTAACATACTAGATAATTGACAAGAAAATATTTACTATACCACTCTGATGGATTGATTATTGTTATACTAAAATCTTTAGCCTAAATTGAAAAAAAAACAAACACCGTCACGCCTATATTCCCCAAGCGGGAGTGGCAGAGGTGTACTGAGTACACCCACGTTTCGCCGACGATGTTAGGTCCCATGTAATAGGGGGCGAGCCTATTGCCATATACCGGACACAATTCCAGACTCCGGAATGGTACTGAGAACTCTTCGTTAGAAAAACTACACTTGTCCGACCTAGGATTTGAACCCAGCACAAAGCGAGGCAATCCAAATTGAAGATACTTTAAAGACCTTGAAAACCATTTGGTTGAAAATTAAAAAGGAAGTTGGATCAAACCAAAAACTAATCAACGGGCATGATCGCCGGTAACCGTGCCTTATTCAATTAACCCGCGAGATTGCCGTGAAACTAGACATTATTTTCTTGTTATACACTGAATTTTGTCAGAGATTTTTGACCGGTTTCGGCTATTATTGCTATGATGATGAGAATTTATCACTGCGTAGTAGAATAGCGCTACTCCTTGAACCTGTGGATATGTAGCAGAAATAGCACATCACTATTTTTTGTGGATGGGTGACCGTTTGTAGCATTTTCATATTCGAGCGTCTCCGTGCTTCGGAAGGCACGTTAAGCCGTTGGTCCCGGCTACCACTTAGTGTGGTAGTCGTTAAGCCGAGTTGGAAGCCTTAAAGGCGGCTTGATAAGTTCCAACAGCAGGTGGCCACAAACCCGTCTCCAACAATCCGCACTAGGTCCGCGTGGTGGAGTATGACCTAATCTCTCTCACCTCGATTTGTGAGAGAAGGCCTTTGTTTAGCAGTGGGCAGTATAGGCTGATATTATATATTTATTGTGATTGTCGTATCTATCTTTGTCATCACGCCAGATCCCTTACGAAGTACACCGCGCATGATCTAGCATGATTACAGAGAATTTTTCAATAGCTACTTTCCTAAAAAATGTCTCTCGTCTCCCCAACTTTCACTATTCCTATATTGTAATTCTTTTCTCTGATGTTCTTTTTGTATGTCCGTACCACCGGTGGTCTATTATGCCTGACCAAACGCAGCTCTTCACAGAATCTTAAAGTTTTCAATGTTACAAGTTTCCTTATTAATAATTCATAACAATCTTGTTTACATTTGCTCCGGTTAAGTAAGCTACATACTTGCCCTTTTTCAAAAAGATCAGATTACCTCAATGAGATACAAGCATGAGTATGTATGTATGTATGTAACCATCTTGTTAACAAATTAGTAACAAATAGTTAAAGATTAACAGGCAATTATCACGCCAGGTTTGACCTTTCACCGCAGTTTGTTTTGATTACCGTAATCTATGTCTAGACTTGTTAGTAGTGCTTATGTGGCTTATTATGTGTGGCTTTAAGAAAAGTCAATTTATTGCTTAGGGTACATTTCATCAAAAAAAATAGCTTCCTATTTCGTAAATTGAGACTTTAAAGACTTTGCGCATAGTACCTTCCCATCAGGGATAAAAATGCGTAGGAAGGGATGTGAATGAATGTGCTAAGAGACTAGCTTCATTTTTATAGCTTTCGTCAACTTAGCTCTGCTGTAAAAGTTAAACAGACTGAGCTTAGAACACGAAGCGATCCTATTGGCAGTTACGCATCCTCGCATATTTCTATTTTAAAGGACTTCAATCCTAAGGATATATATGGCTAACATTATTAAAGCATGATCCAATATTTCATATATTCTTGGAGGTTTGAATATAAGCTTTTGATTCACGGGTCGAATAATCGCAGTTCCGAACCCCGCAAAGGAAAAATCTTTCTGTGACCCACAGTTTTTTTTTTTCAAATATCATATTTGTAAACACAACCACGATACAAGAATCATCTCTAGCGTGAAGCGATGTGTAAAGGAAATTCATGCATCATATATGTGCGAAGTCGAAAGCTGAAATTGAATTGAGAAAACCAAATGCATTAGCTTACTGAACCTGATCTGCTATAGATATTTATATCTCGTAAAATCCTAATGAATAAAGTAAGAAGGTTCCATTAGACATCATAATCACGAGATTATCGAAGACTTATGGAGTAGTTTTGGACACCGACGACGCAGGAAGCGGCGGATAAGGTATGATAAGAACATAATTAGATTAATCTACTAAAAATGATGCAACATGGTGTCTTCATCAAGACCTTTATTAAGATATGGCGAACAGTAAGAGTATAGAAATGATGTCATTATTTAAAAGCAATGCCTGAGGTTGTGAAAGTTGAAATGGGAACTTAAGTCAATCTCTATTAAAGTATAATTTATACTGTGACTATTGGAGTGGTCCAAGTCAAACCACTGAGTGATGGTTTTGATTAAGATTGCGGTACAGGAACTCTTAAAGAAAGATTTTATAGAGCTGATCTGACTTAGAAATGACAATATGTCCAGTAATACCTGCCAAAATTATCAGCTTTAAACTATGATACTAAGGATTGAAGAGTATATTTAATTACATGATCATAATTCTGTAAAGAAACTTTGAACATAGTATTTAAAAAAAATAAAAAAATATCAGCCTATACTGCCCACTGCTGGGCAAAGGCCTTCTCTCACAAATCGAGGTGAGAGAGATTAGGTCATACTCCACCACGCGGACCCAGTGCGGATTGGTGGAGGCAGGTTTGTGGCCACCCGCTGTTGGAACTTATCAAGCCGCCTTTAAGGCTTCCAACTCGGCTTAACGACTACCACATCAAGTGGTAACCGGGACCAACGGCTTAACGTGCCTTCCGAAGCACGGAGACGCTCGAATATGAAAATGCCACAAACGGTCACCCATCTCAGGCCGACCGAGTCGAACGCTGCTTAACCTTGGTGATCGGTAAGAATACCGCGGTCGCACAGCGCTACGAGCGCCTTTAAAAATAAGTAACATTAAAATTTCTACCTCTATCGATGTCGATATCAAAAGTCAGTAATGTTCATTCACCATCACTAAATTATTTACAGTCACTCGGTTGCAAAAACCACAAGACATACGCGTCATGCAGTCTGCGAGGCATGTCGGCCATCGCTGCAATATAAACAAAAAATTGTAACTACATTAAAAATACCCAGTGGCTGACGCAAACCCAACTTACACCCAAAGTAATAAGAATCAACTTAAAAGCTTCAATATATCTGCCAATTGCGACTTGAAACCAATTATTAAAAATAAAACATAAAGAAAACTGAACTCTAATTGATGGTAATAAAGAATCAGACGATGGTAAATTGGTGACAGTAAAAAATGGTAAGCGTAGAGATCATGCCATTACATTTAATAAAGAATTATTGGTATGTTTGCAAAGGTGAATTTAATTGATTTGAATCCAACTCATTGGGTTAAAAGCGTTACATAATAATATATTATGTAAGCCTTAAGAGTTTTTGTGGCAATTGAAATAAAAAATATAGGTGATATTGTAGTGTAAATTGCTATCAAAAAGACGTTATTTCATCGAAAGTACTACTTTAAGTTAAGCAAAATATGGATACAGATGCTCATTATGAATAATTTAATTTCATTATCTTTATAGAAGATATTAAAGCTTTGGTTTTCACACGTTATTGAACAGAGTACGTATAGTTACGTAATGTTGCATAAGGTTTTAATCTCGTGTCGAGTAAGGGACGAGTACTTGGTCAGTAATTTGTGTAATTTTCCGCTGGCGAGGTAGTTGTTACTTTTTCTAACAACGTAATGATGGGAAGAGACTAGGATTTTTATGTGTAATTTTAAAGGGTCTAATAACCTCGTTTGTAAAATTCTACGTAATATTCTTATGACGGATGAAATTATATGCTTCATTTTAATGGTTGCAGGAAATAGTATGTATATTATAAATTAGACAGCAACCACTGTAACTAGGTGAACAAAGAAAAAGGAAAGGTTTAATAGAAAAAAAAAACACTGACTGTATAGAAACAGTGTCTTACAGTTAAAGTTGTAATGCTATAGAACTCATATTTAAGAGAAACACTTCATTGCTTATTGATTAAGTTCTCAAATCCAAAATAACTAGGTCCACAATGATATATATTTTGATAATAAATTACATGTGATTAATGTTCAACATGATAGCCTCGTTGAAAGGCTGATTGAATTTTAAATATAGCTCGAGAACGTGTCATTACAATATAATTGTGTTAAACGCAAATTAAGAGACTGGAAAACCGAAACACACTTTTGATATTGATTCGTTTAATTATTCTTTTCGAGCTTTTTCTTTGTTAAATTCCTTGTATTTTTTTAAAACATATTTCATTGTGTACTAGAAGTTTTTCGCTTCGCACCCAATTGAAGACAGCTCTACCTACCGGGTCAATATTCCTTCTGAATACTTAAGCTTTCCAATGGTAAAATAATTATTTCACGGACTCCTAAAACACAGGTATTGTATACTTAAGATGTGGGGTCAAGGTCTAACTTTAAATTGTACTATGATATTTTATGCTAATAAGGAATTATTATATTATTATTAAAATCGTTTCAGTAGTCTTAGAGTTTATCGGTTACAAACAAACAAATCTTTCCTCTTGATAATATTAAATAATAATAATAATAATAAAGTTCTTTGCCCGCCTGATAAAAGTGTTAAAAAGCCTTCTATCAGGTGGAAATAGGGTCCGAGCTTTCAATGGTTGGGTCATGCCTGTTCTTACATACTCTTTTGGCATACTAAGGTGGACTCAGTCTGAACTGGATGCCCTGGATAGAAAGGTCCGTCGATTGCTGACAGCGTATCGTATGCATCACCCGCGGTCGTCTGTTATGAGGTTGTACATCCCGCGGAAGTGCGGTGGTCGTGGGTTTTTAAACGCTAAGACACTACACAACCGCGAGGTGTGCAATCTCAGACAGTACTTTTTGAGTGTATCCGTGGTGATGTATCGAGATGTTGCCGCAATCGATAGAGGCCTAACTCCGCTTTCCTTGGCAAACGGGAACTGGCGAAGGCCCCAGGTATTAAGTACTTCGGACCGCACAGCCATATGGAAGGGCAAGGAGCTACACGGACGGTTCTATCGGGCTCTTACAGGGCCTGATGTGGACCAGCTCGCTTCCGTGACCTGGCTACGCTTCAGCAACCTTTTTGGGGAAACTGAAGGCTTTGTCTTTGCAATTATGGACGAAGTTATCATGACGAACAACTACCGGAAGTACATCCTAAAGGACGGCACGGTTGACATTTGTCGGGCATGCCACCGTCCCGGTGAGTCTATTAGACATGTAGTTTCCGGTTGTTCTCGTCTTGCTAACGGAGAGTACTTGCACAGACACAACCAAGTGGCTAGGATTATCCATCAGCAACTTGCTCTTAAATATGGCCTTGTGGACTCTGAAGTACCGTACTACCAGTACCAGCCTCTTCCAGTTCTCGAAAGTGGTCATATCACGCTCTACTGGGATCGATCTGTTATCACGGATAGGACTATTGTAGCCAATAAACCTGATATCGTGATAATAGATCGATCGATGCGTCGTGTAATGCTAGTTGATGTCACCATTCCGCATGATGAGAACCTTGTAAAGGCCGAAAAAGAAAAATTATCAAAATATTTGGACCTGGCCCATGAGGTTACCGCCATGTGGAATGTTGATTCAACTATCATTATTCCGATGGTCGTTTCAGTCAACGGCCTTATAGCGAAGAGCTTCGATAAACACCTTGAGAAGCTCTCGCTAGGTAGGTGGGTGAAGGGCCTGATACAGAAGGCAGTAATGTTGGACACGGCACGCATTGTGAGGAGGTTCCTCTCTTTGGAGCCCTGACCGCCGGTAGCATGGGTCGTAGACCTTGCTGTCAGTGGAGCACATTTTTTTTTATACAATATATATAAGAATATTTGTATTTTATATTTTTATATATATTTTATAAGAAATTATACTGAATAAATATATACATAATAATAATAATAGCCCTGTTAAGAAACTGTCCCACTGTTGGGCACGAGCCTCCTCTCAAACTGAGAGGGTTTAGGCCATAGTCCACCACGCTGGCCCAGTGCGGGTTGGCGAACTTCACACACCTTCGAGAAACTCTTAGGCATGCAGGTTTCCTCACGATGTTTTCCTTCACCGTTAAAGCAAGTGATAATTAATTTTTAATACGCACATGCTTTCGGAAAGACAGAGGTGCGTGCCTGGGTTTGAACCCGAGACCTTTGACTTTGCAGTCCAACGGTCTAACCACTAGGCTATCACTGCTTCTTGATAATATTAGTACAGAAAAACAGTTTGTTACTTTTCATACTTAAATATGTATATCAGACTATAAATTAAGTTTCTTGTTTACGAAAAAGGGAATAAGAATCAAGTTCTTTTAAACCTCTACAGGTTAGATCTAGTTTGCGATCATCAACTTCTTTGAAAACGTTCATCTTCCAGCTAATTCCTACTAAATATCTGTCATGAATCATAAACATTTTGACTGCACCACTGACACTGCAATCCATCGCCTCTCTACTACTTATCTAGTTGTGCAACATCTGCATAGGACAATCAATGAAAACCAGACAATGAGATAGGTTCTGTATCTGACGCACTAATCAATTCTCCGTCAAGGTGCTTAGCACGAGCCGTAATGGTTATGGTTTCCTTCACAACTCGACTATTATCTTCGCAGGTTTACACTGAATTATTTTAAAGGTTTCTAGTTACCTTTAGCAATAAAGTTTTCGAATCCGGTTCCTTTATTGGCAATCGCTTATGATGTTTCCTTTTGGGGCTGTGAAACTGTGAGAACGTTTTGTTTGTCTATTCAATATTATGGGAAATTATTGTATTTGTACGAGATAATGCGTCGAATAAAGTGTATTAAGGAGACAAGTATTGTTATAGTATATAGTTGTATAAACTTTCTATGGCTTCCTGGTTTTGTTTTGGAGTTTATATGTCTTTGTTTATAATAAATATTTCTATTGGGTGGCTTTGTTATAGAATGAAGGTATAAATAAGATTTGTAATAGCATTCCCCAAGGGACATTACTAAGACCTTGAACTCACATCACATACATATGTTTATTAGTTACCGATTTCTTTGTCTCTTTCCTTATCTTCAGTGTACAGGGTTCTTACCTGAAATAAGGAAGAATAATTAGTTACAACATGTATAAAGGATCTATTTATCTAACAATATCCTTATCCATCTAAGCTAGTTGCCGCAAAGTAGATTAGTAAACTGCTTTAAAATTGTGAATCTTCTCTAAATCAGATCAAACGAGTAACAAGTAAAAACAATAAAATCATCATAATCAAGAAGAGAGTCTCAAGTATCAACGATTTATATTGTACGGCTACAATTTTTTGTATCGCCTCTTATCTTAACGACTTCGATAACCGCGGGGTGACGATTGTTGTGTAAACACACTATTATTAGTTGGGTTATTATAATCTTTATCGACGTTCATTCATTGGACCAGTAGCATACATGTTTGTTATTGTAAACTCAAGTACCTAGTTGATAATAACAAGTATTACTGAAATTATTTGGAGTTCAATTTTAGAGTTAATATTTTGTAGATCAAAGTACTAGACTTGTTTAGTTTGTTGTTATAGATTAGGCGTATAAAACAATCTGCGATGATAAGGTTTTATAAATTTTAGGGTAAAAATCAGACAAACATTTTATTTCACAATTCATGTTTAGGTGATCTCTATTTTTTGGTTTGTTGTAATAGATTAGGCGTATAAAACAGCTGGCGATGATAAGGTTCTATAAATTTTATATAAAAAATAGACAACCATTTTATTTCATAATGGTTCATATTTAAGTGATCTCTAAAACAGATGATATCAACATTTTTTGCTATATAAATAGTATTCCGGACACTCGTAGAATTGAAGGCTGTTGGAGCAGAAAAGTTTTCGCGTGGTGAGCACGTATCAGAAGACTTGGAATGCTCCCCAAATAGCCCGATGCTCTAGTTAAAGTGGCGAGTAAGAGCTAGATTGTGTGCAGCATAAAGCTGGCCATCATGCGATTATACAGTGGACGTCTTATGCCTGATGATCGAAATTCAATGCAAAAACATGACCATTTTTCAAGTTTGTCAACCCTTTAGGGGAATGAATTTTCAAATACCTTAGAGCTTACTTATGTTGTATTAGAAACATCTATGCACTTCAAGCTTCCAGACCCACCGGTTTGTAAGCTATTGTAGTCTGTCATTTAGAATTGTGTTAGAATTTTATGAAGTAAAAGAAAGTAGTACTAAATATAGTTCCTGAAAATTGCTGAACATAAAATATTCATCGTCATTATGCACACACAAGCTGGCAGAAGCTCGCAGGAGTTATGTAAATCCTCTTACCATTCGCCCGCTGGCTCCCAGAGGAACGCGAGAAAAGGTCACGTCACAGACCAATCATCTCTAGACAGCGCAATGCAAAGCATGTCTACACTCGTAACAAGAATAAAGAAATAAAGAAAAAAATCTGTTCACCGACACACAGTAGGTACACAGAAAAAAACATTCCTAATGTGGCGCTGAAATAGTATGCACACAGCATAATGCCAAGGCACCTCAGAGTGCCATGACGCTGGTCTTCCGTGTATAACAGATCTTTTTCTAACACATTGAAAGGTTGTAATTAGTCTAGAGGTGCGCTCTTATGTTTTGCAATGTCTCGCTTAACATCTATACTAATATTATAAAAAGGTAAAGTTTGTGAGTTTGGATGTTCGCGGTAATCTCCGGTACTACTGATCCGATTTCTTTTTTCACCATTGGTAAGCTACCTTATCTAGGAGTAACATAGGCTATATAACATAGACCCAATAGGTGGCGCTGTTATCGACTCGAAACTGCTAGTTTCGAATATAATAATTTTCAAAGGGGTTGGCAATAGTGTACTGTGAAATTACATCCGCATATCACCGATGACGTTGAGCCGTAAAGTAATAGGGGACAAGCCTATTTACGACATGTGCCATATATATAATGCCAAAACAAACTTTGTCTGATCTAGGATTCGAATCCAGACCTCGCGATTGCCATCCACATTACACAAGAGCAACAAGGTAGAGGCATTTTTATAGAAAGAATCACTATTATGTATTAGAAGCAAATGTGTCATGATAAATCAGCCCGTACCATTGCTAGGGAAAAGCTTTCTTTTCCAAATTGCGATGAAAGAGTGCGGATTGGTGGAGCCAGGTTATAGTCACCTGCTGTTGGAACTTATCAAGCTGCCTGTAAGGTTACCAAGTCAGCTAGCATTACCACATTAAATGGGAGCCGAGGCCAACGCCTGGACGTGTCTTCCCACGAACAGGAATGATCGAAATTAGAATTGTTAAAAACGATCATTCATCTCAGACCGCCGTACGCGGTTTAATTTTGGTGGTCGTTAATAGGAGTGTTCGCAACGGCTATATATTAAAAACGCGTTATAACGATACGCTACTTTTAAAACGCCTATTATATTTTACGCTATTAATAATAGTTATTACTTTGCTTCGTTGAACGACGCCTTTTGATTATTGTCGCAAAACGCCGCGCCGCCACCGTGAGCTGTTAAACGATAAAAATGAAATATATATTTAATAAATTAATTATTTACACGTAACTAAAACTAACTTTTATTTACAGTTATTACAATAAACAAACCAACGATTTATTTGCAAACAATTTGACACGCGACGCCGCAATCGCTCACAAACCCACGATAAATGCATAAGTACGTCATCCAAGATCACGCCAATGATCCGCACTGATTTTATTAAAAAAATAATCTAACGTAGTAACCAACACGTTATAAATAACGTATAATACGAACAAATATATTGGCGCGGAACATAATAAATAACCTAATAATATATTACTTTCATTACTGGACACTCATTTAAAAATAGATCATATGTAGTTGTCTTAGAGCATAATATAACACGTGACTTTTGACAAAAACATTATACGTCTAAGTGAAATTGACCTTAAGTCCAGTCAGTCAGTGTCGCTGTGTCGCGTGGCAGGCTGGTAGGCGGTTTTGGTCGCACAATATGTAATATAAGTAACGCTTAAAAAAAAACGCTTGCCTGAGGTAATAAATAATAGGTGATTTGATTATTTATTAATAATAAATTATTTTTTCAGTTATGTAATATAACGATCACTCCTAGTCGTTAAGATGATCACGGTCCCGCGGGACTCCTGGCGCCGTCTCCAATGCGTATTAAAATGAAATAATGGAACAAAGTGACGTCTATAGGTTAAATTGTCTGTGGTCCACGCTCGCAATCTAGGTTAACTTAATGTTTTATTATACTTAACATGATCTATTCAGAATTGTTTGCGAAGTATTTGCTTAGAAATAACAATGACCATTTCATCAATATTATCTTTAAAATAGCCCACGTTATAAGAGTGAGATTATTTCTGACTGATACAGGCACTTGTTAGATATTTTATGGCTTTTACTCCTTTATTCATCTTTTAAGATATCTTGGATTTTGATTTTGAAATTGACCGAATATTACATATAAAATTAAACTTAGTTTTTGGATCCTGGTCCATTTTTGAGTTTATTTTTATTCCACCAACAAAATCAATAAAGAATTTTGAAAGTATCATAAAATATGAGATCGGAGTCTGGAATTATGCCTGATATATGGCAATAAGCTCACCCCCTATTACATGGAACTTTACATCGTCGGCGAAACGTGGGTGTACTTAGTACACCTCTGCCACCCCCGTTTGGGTAATATAGGCGTGACGGTGTTTTTATCATAAAATAATAATAACACATTTACACAATTCCCGTAAGTACTGTTAATCATTCAAACGTGGGTAACATTAAAAACAACCATGATAAAGTCCAATAAAACAAATAGTTGAATTTCAAAAATGTTTTGGTTTTCTCTTATATTATTCTGCGTAGATCAGAATAATAAAAATAATTAATAGGTTTGAAGGTACCCCGACATGACAATTATATATGGACGTCAAACACTTTGATCGTACATGAATATTTCATGAGTAATTAAGCACTAATTAATACAATTACCCATAGGTAATGCCAATCAGGCTATAGCCTGAGTTGGCAAATAACATATTATTCGCCGACTCAGGCCAGGAATCTCCGTCTGGGCCTACCGCGTTGAGTGGAAAAAGTGAAGGAAGCCCTTTGCCCAGCAGTGGGGCAATAATGACTTTTAATAATCATATAGTTACCACAACTCGAAATACCACATATTAAATCGACTTAGTAAGCGCACCACCGGAAATAACAGTTACAATATGAAATCCTCTCGAATTGTTGGCTTCTGTCGTCGTTCTGAATATTGTAACTTACTTTGTCGTCAACTGTGTGGCGAGCACGTCATTTTAACTTGAACAATACCTCAGACAATACGGCCTGTGTGAACGGGATTAATGTTTATGGCAATTTACAAATGGAGTTCCGATTCTGATATTTATTAAGGTACGATGGTCCAATTTGTGTTTTTGGTAATGTGATTTCTGATATCGTGGGTGTATTTATACCGTTGGGGCGGTAGAGTTGTCGAGTGGCGACCAAGTATCGGTAGATTCAGAGTGGGCAGGCCCCCCATAAGATCGGACCGTCGGACCGTCCAATCGGACCGATCGTCGGTCAAAACTGGGAAAATATAGGAATAAGCCAGTCTACGTTGCGATCTTTGGATTGCATTGGTCGAAGTTGGATTGGTCATTTTATGGCTCATGATGGAAGGAGGAAATCTTTAATTACGAACTTTGTACACAAATTCTTTTTTTTTATATTAACTTATGATTATTTGTTCGAAGCATTAAATAATTTTATTTTACAGGTATTAACAAAAGATTTTACCCTTTGGAATAAGATCAATTTCGTCACGAATATAATTCAATCTTCAAAGCAATACCATTATCATAAAACACTGTTGCTAATATCAAACAAAATTATTATTTAATGAAATCAACCGTCTCGACTGAGCCTAAGGGTATCATGGCGAGCGATGTCAGAGCGTAGAGTAAGCTCAGGCACGAACAATTTCACTTTATAGTAACGTTGTTGAGAATGGGTGCTGTCACTTTCATCCTTATTCACTAAACTCGTAGTTAGAAAAGGATGGCGTATCAACTCGATAGCGTTACGCCAATGACAATATCTTCGTGCTAAGTCCTCGAACTGCGCCGATGCCAGCTTGTCAAACTTTGATTCAATTCGTGAGCTTAGTACTTTTGAAATTATTTACATTAGGATAGTTACACTTTGGTTATGTTTTCGTACGAATATCGGTCGTACAAATACGTACAAATGTTCTCGATCGTTTATTGTTGGACCTTGCATTTTGAGTACAAGTGTACAAATAAATACCGGATGAATCTAGTGATCGACATTTTCTAGTGAGTGACGTTGATCTAGTGGTGCATGGTGCGGCTGGCTATCACCAGATCCTGAATTCGAATCCTACGTCGAACAAATTGTTATTAGTATTTTTAATAAAAAAATCTTGGTTTTCTGGAGTCTCAAATTGTGCATGTGATAATGGCGAAAGGATTGTCTTTTAACCGTCGGCAAAATGTCCACGGTTCATTTTTACTACCTCAGTTTAGAAACAAACATAATTGATGAGGTTTAAACACCAAAAGAGGAAGACAACTATAATCAACTAATGAACCTGTTGGGTTTCGGAATATTCGGGTGCATCAATTTGCACTACTTTCCTTCTATCGTATTAATCTGTGCAATATAAGTTGTTCCTGTCGACTCGCACTTACACGCATGATAATAATCGCATCAATTGTGAAAGCAAAATTACTTTAAGGATGGTGGTTGTTCGTACGCGTTCGTACGAAATCGAAAGTACGATCAACTGTATAGGTAGATTATAAAGACGATTAGATGGTCAGATACAAAGTAAAGAATGGAATAAAGAATACATTAAGTTCAACAATAAAACAAATTTATGAAGTGACGAAGTGAGATAATTATCTATTTAAATGTAAAATTCATTCTCAACTAGTAGCTGTTATGAATATTTGGACAATATTTTCATGATGTATACGGATTGACATATGCACATATAGTTTAGTAAGTACACATACACATTTGCATATCAGCACAATAACTGTCCCGAAGTCGTATGTGCGCAAACTGTGTACGCGCTGAAAGATAAGCGCATGTGCCAATGTAGAAGGACCCTAACATGTGCTATCTGAGAACTTGTGCAGATTTTCTCACGTTCTGTTTGTTCAAAGGAAAGATTTTTCGTTTAAAGTTTTTTTTTGTATTTTCGTGTACTTTCCGCGGCCTTGATTCCAATCTTCAACCTCGGCGGAGTTTTTACTATAGTTGTAAAGAAAACGAAAAGGTACTGTTCGTTGGAGTGAATCGAGATGTTGAGTGCGAATATGTTCTGTATTTTTTCTATGTTTTTCTTAGGTGTGTGTATGGAGGCTTTTTAAATTTAGGTCTCATGATGGAAGCCAAATTAAAAAACGATTTTAAGATCCTTCTTGTGCTTCTGTTATAGGAGGCCTTTTTGTGACCCATTGAAAGTTCCTCGACATGGTTTCGCAATATTAAAAATATATACTTATAATTATGAACTCGATAATGTCAATCTTTTTATGTAAACCCAGGAGAACTACTTAGAAATTAGTACTGTTAAATCATACCACTGGATCAGAATGCGGCATCAACTGATAGAATCCGACAAGAAACTGTTTGAAAGATTTTGCAGAAGTAAATCAGGATTACTTTAAACGGCTAACGTAATATAGTAGGATCTCAAACCGGCCAGACCCACATGATTTAAAAAAGCTAAAATTTTGAAAATGAATTAATGAGAATCGCAAAAGACAGATTAATTCATAAAATCGCGTAGGTTTGGCCCTTCTCCAATCTTGGAGGATACTACAAGGCGGATATTCGATCGCTATTTAATTGATATTATGCATGTTAAAAGGAGTGATTGTACGTGTGCATAAAATAAAAATACCCCGTCACTATCTATCTATATCATCACGCCGGATCCCTTGCGGGGTAGGGAGAGAGTAAAGAGTTCCAGCAGGTTCTTTCCTTACATACCTCTCTGGCTTCCTCCACTCTCATAGTTCGTCTCTTACACGCTCGCTGTTTACGGAGACTCCTGACTTGTTGACTCATGACCTGACTCATGGTAAGATAGTCTAGGTCTTCTCCGGTACCTACATCCTTCCACTTTTGCATTGTATATCAGTTTTGTCATTTTTTCTTCGGATATTTTTTCTAGGAGTATATGCCCGAACCAACGGAGCATACCCTTTCTCATCTTTACACCGATACTATCTTTCATACCTACTCGATTTCAACGTCAAACCAGGGTGACCTGTTACCACCCACCCGTACGCTTGCCTTGCTGCCCACATAGGTGGACTGGTTGGCTCGCAACTGAGTGCCATTTATACCATACTTAGGTTAAAAGTCTCTTTCGTACATCTCTATCAAACGTCTTCTCCAGATCCAAAAAACCGCAAAAAACCTTCCGGCCCACTGCCAGATGCTACGATGTCGCGGAGGAAGAAAACTTGGTCCGAACATCCTCTTCCGGACCTGAAACCCCCTCACCATCTATTTTATTCCATTGGCATCTGACCAAAACAAGAGCAAGACAAAAACAAATGGTTTTTAATAACAACGTACATTAATAACCTTGAAACATTGTGTCAACACGCCATTGTACCTTCACCTTTCACTTTCGATACAGCATTGTGTTCCCAAAGTAATTATCTAATCTAAATCATTAATCTAGATAGTCTATGTATCTCGACCCCTACTAAGCATACAATATTTGTTAGTACCGCTTATCACTCGGTTATTGCTTTACATTTGAAAGCGACTTTCAAATCTTTTGAAATTGGATTGATTGACAATTCGAAGGTTATGTTTTTTTCTGTTTTGCCGGTTTTTCTATTGTGTATTCAGCAGTTGATGTTTGTTTAATTATATGTGTTGTAAAGTAAGCACTAGGTTTTTTTTTTATATTTATAGAACGTCAAAATAAATACCTTAACGAATGATCAGGCATTTAAGGGGCTTCTGCGATAGAAACGTGTTTTTGTATTCCATGCACTGGAAGTAGTACGAAATATGATTTTGACGCTATATTTTGGAATCTATAAGTAAAAGGAATAAACGATTAAACGAAAATTTCTCTATAGAAAAAAAACAAAAGTCATCCCTATTGGTTCACATTTTCTAATTCCAACGCGAAACGCTTAAAAAAAGACAATCTAATTTACTTGAAAACATAAAGAATAGTTATAGCAAAGTTCTTATAAAGCAGTTTTTTATTTCACAGAGTAGTTTTTCAGATAAAAATCTTAAAAAAGCCGACTTGAAGAAGCAATAAATAAATATTTGAAGTCGGTACCGGTTAGTGGAGTCGGTAGTAACCGACTTACGGTAGTAACCAAGTATGGTACCGACTTCAAATATTTAATCTTTGCTTTTTTAAGTCTGTTTTTTTTTTAAATTTTATTTTACAATTTTAATGACATATGAATTATTTACTAATATTTATATACCTGTATTATATTATTTTGCTGAGTTGTACAGCAAGGTACCTACAGGATTGATATAATAACGAAAGTTCCTTAATTCTCAAATACAGTAGAATAATGAAAAAAGATGAAGATATTTTCCCGGCAGTGGAACCTTAAGAATAAAATTCATAATATTAAATGTATCGTTACGCGCATTATTGGCCACTAGGCCCAATAAGGCGCGTTACGATCACAAGGCTCTGGGTTCAATCCTCGGTCGGACAAATGTAGGTTTTAAAATAAAAAATAAAATAAACACTGTAGCGCCTACATTCCCTAAGCAATGGTGGCAAAAGTGGACGGTATAAGCCCACGTTGCGCCGACGATGTTAGGCCCCATGTAATAGGGAGCGAGATTATGTCAATATACCGGATACAATACAGACTCCGGACGGATACTGGGTGTTCTTCGATAGAAAAACTACATTTGTCCAACCTATGATTTGAACCTAGTACCCCGTGATCGCAAAGCATTAACCACTAGATCAGTGACTTAGACTGCTCACACACTAGAGAGTGAGTGAGCAGTCACAGTCAGTCAAGAACAACATTCTTTTTTTTTTATCAAAAAGTTTCCAGTGTTGCACTCGTAGCGCTCGTAGCGCTGCATGACCGCGGTGTTCTTACCGATCACCAAGGTTAAGCAGCGTTCGACTCGGTCGGCCTGAGATGGGTGACCGTTTGTGGCATTTTCATATTCGAGCGTCTCCGTGCTTCGGAATGCACGTTAAGCCGTTGGTCCCGGTTACCACTTAATGTGGTAGTTGTTAAGCCGAGTTGGAAGCCTGAAAGGCGGCTTAATAAGTTCCAACAGCAGGTGGCCACAAACCTGCCTTCACGAATCCGCACTGGGTCCGCATGGTGGAGTATGTCCTAATCTCTCTCACCTCGATTTGTGAGAGAAGGCCTTTGCCCAGCAGTGGGCAGTGTGGGCTGATGTTATATTATTATATTTTATTCCAGTATCGGTACGAATGAGTTTTAAATTTTGCCCGATAAAATAGACTGGTATCCTATTACATGGGACCTAAAATCGCTTTTTACATACTTTTGCAGCTCTATAGTTCTTTGCGTTTCTCTAATACAAAAAAAAAACTAATCGTTTAAGGATAATAACTCGATAAAACAACGAAAAAATTAAACCAAAAGAAGTTGTCATCGAGAATGAATAGTAATAACCGATAGTGATCGTCAATTCATTTGTTTAACTGTTCCTGAACTGTGGGCCGACAATTTTCACGTCACCATTGTTGTGTTACATACCATTAATTATAACCAATGATTAATTTTCTACTCGCAGCTGATTGGCTAATAATATTTTTGTGGGATTACCACAGGATTGGATTAAGACTGTTGAATGAAAGGTGCCAATTAAGTGACAGGTGCTAAATTAATGGGGGATTTTCCGGGTGTTTGTTCTCAAATTGGGAAGATATAAAGGGCATAACTGCCTCCTTGGTCTACTGGTGTATAGTGCGAGTGGCAATCCCGTGGTCCTGGGTTCGAATTCTAGTTCGGGCAAAGTGTATTTTTCTATCGAAAAAAATCTCACTCTCACTGTCCGGATTCTGTAATTGTACCTACATTGGGAACTAACTTCGGTGTAATGTGGGTGTATATAACATTAAATGGGGAATACAGGCGTGATGATGTGTTTCTGAAAAAAACGTAACCCCACACTGGAAATTATGCCTGACACACGAAATTTAAATACACAACAACACTTTTGCATTTAAGTATAAGATTTATCAACAAGATTCATCTATCAGTATTACTTCATCTTAAATACCAAACCTGTGCAATCTAGCGAACGTCTAAAATAGGGTTAGATCCATTAAAATTGACATTTAGCTATAAACTAAAATTTCCTAATTGGATTTAGTAATGCTAAGATATCGGGCAAGCTCTACTTAAAAGGTAATGGCACCCACTTCAACACTTCATTCAAAGTTAACTAGGACGAAATAAATTTTATACATTTAGGCCCGTATCGACTGCCTCGTTGGTCTAGTGGCAAAGCGCATCGCTTTGTGATCACGAGGTCCTGGGTTCAAATCCTAGGTCGGACAAGTGTAGTTTTTCTAACGAAAACTTCCCAGTATGAGTCCGGAGTCTGGAATTGTGCCCGGTATATGGCAATAGGCTCGCCCACTATTACATGGGACCTAACATCGTCGGCGAAACGTGGGTGTCCCCGCTTGGGGAATATAGGCGTGAGGGTATGTATGTATGTAGGCCCGTATTACAGAACGGAATCGTAAATGTAGTTTTCTATCTATCTATCTATATCATCACGCCAGATCCCTTGCAGGGTAGGCAGAGAGTACAGAGTTCCAACAGGTTCTTTCTTTACGTACCTCTCTGGCTTCCTCCACTCTCATAGTTCGTCTCGTACACGCTCGCTGGTTACAGAGACTCTTGACTTGTCCTTCAGATAAGACACGGTTTCTTTGGTCATGGTAAAATAGTCTACGTCTTCCCCAGTACCTATATCCTTCCAACGTGTGTAAATCTAGTTTTAAAAACTGATTTTTATGCTAAAATGTTAGTTTTAAATCTAGATTTACGGCTAATTTTCGTTTTTATATTACAGGCCTTAGTTTCCTAGACTGTCTTGTTGGTCTGAATAATGCGCGTAGAGATCTCAAAGTCCCTAGTTCGAATCTTAGGTTGGATAAAATGTCATTTTTCGACAGAAATATTTTCAGTATGTCTGGGGGCATTGTGCCCGGTATAATGACGATAAACTCGCCCCCTATTACACCAGACCTAACATCGTAGGCGAAAAGTGCGTAAACACAGAAAACCAACAACACACAGCAGTGATAGCCTTATGGTTAGACCGTTGGACTACAAAGTCAGACGTCTCGGGTTCAATCCCAGGCACACATCTCTGCCTTTTTGAAAGCATGTGCGTATTAAAAAATAATGATCACTTGCTTTAACGGTAACGGAAAACATCGTGCGGAAACCTGCATGCCTAAGAGTTTCTCGAAGGTGTGTTAAGTTCGCCAACCCGCACTGGGTCAACGTAGTGGACTATGACCTAAGCCCTCTCAGGTGTCCAACGGTGGGACAGTTTCTTAACAGGGCTAATATTATTATTATATCCCCTAAGATTCGTATTGGGGAATAGCAATGCAATGACACTACTTTTACATATTACTAAATAAATATCAATCGTCATATACTTACTTAATTTTAGTATTTAATAACGTATACCTACACTAATTATTTTATACTGGGGTGGGCAATTTTAATTGGCTATATGCAGTGCACGCCCCTGGTGACGGTGTTTATTATAGATTCATGGTCTAAAAGCCCAAGCGTAGGCAACTCAGCTTTTTGAATCGAGTACTCGTGAATTCGATCTGAAAGTACACTTATGTTTAATCTTTACTTAAACACATTATTTAGATCGTTCTGCACTGTTCTCCCATACCCCATGAATGCAATGTACACAAAAAGGATTGGAAAACTCCCATTTTTAAAAATAGTAACCGTGGATTTTTTTACTCTTTTTCTCCACCGGAATGACTTTCCGAACGGGTGGTAGAGCCTTAAGAAATCAATAATTTTCTATTTTTGACTGTTCATTAGTGCCTTTTGGTTTATATGAATAAAAAAATTTTTGATTTTGATTTTGGTCCCCGCAAGGTAAACTCACCAACATAGGTCAATAAATATTTTTAATGTTTCGAATCAGTGATACTCTTTATTTTAATAACGTTAGTTAATATTGTCAAAATCAAATATTAGCAATATAATTGAGATCAACAAATCATAGTTTTGGTCCAATAATTCGATTTGGTAGCTGAGAACGTTTATTGACTTATGGACACTGATATCATTATGCTCGTAACATGGCGACAAAATGCCTGGGTGTTATTTCATACCCTATTTCATTAATGAACGTTTTCCATTTCCTTAAAAAAATACCAATTGATTACGAAGGCACTGCACTGCACGACACTGGCCCGTACTTCCATAAACCATAGGGAAGCACGGGCCAGTCGAAACACTAGATCGATGTATATATACAGAGTATCGCATGGAAGAAACTTGTGACCTACAATTATTTCTTTTAATCACTGTAAAATTTATAATTGTAAACCCATCCACAACACAGGAATAATTTCAAGTATACAGTGATAATATCTATATCGTTACTCCATCCCTTACAGTTTAGACAAAGAGTACAAATTTCCAACAAATTCTTTCCCTAAAGGATAAGTTATAGTACTCAACCTGACAACCCTGTCCGTTACCATTGGCACTCGACAATTTATCATTTTTTGACACGAAACAGGTCTTTATTAAATTGTTAATAGCAAGTTATTTATATGGGAGCGCACTATGCGACCGTTCGCACGAGTTTTTGTGTGCATTTTCGACTTACAAGTGTGTCATGCGAAAATTGTTGCCAGTGCAAATCGGTAAACAGTATTTAAGGGTAAAAAAAAATTAAATATGGGTGGTAAACAGGTTATGTGGGTGTACTAAATTTTACCTATGTGTTTGCTTATATGTGATGGTAACAACGTCACGCCTTCACCCCAAAGGGGGATAGCAAGTGTTTGATATCCACTCACAATTAGCCGCTGATGTCAATGTAATAAGGACTGAATCTATTACAAGGCACAAGTCTAAATTCTGGAATGCTACTGAGAAAATGTTTGATAAAAAAACCCTAGAATTTTGGAACCCCCCGCGTGAGACCGACTATGAAATACTTAAAGGATGGAGCAAGCCAGATTCCCTACTAACGAGTAGGGAATCTGGATTGCTCTATCCTCACATATTGAAGTTGAAGTGCTTATGGCTTACAGATTAAAACTATTAATTGCTTTAGGCCCACTTGCGAGAACCAGGGTTAGCGTTACCTTTTGAATAACTCGAGGTTATAACGTTACGTGAATGTTTCGCCAATCGTTTTACACCTGCAGTCTGTAGATCAACTATACTAGAAAGGCTGGCGACGTCCTGCGCGTACGATATAACAACGCGTTTAAGGTATTGATGGGGTTACCGAGGTACTGCAGCGCCTCGGGCATGTTTCGGGAAGCGCGTAACAGTCTCCTACGCACAATGGCGGAGAAGGTCGAGGGGCCGATATTGATATTGGCCGATTGCATGTGGCGCCGTCAAACCGGGCGGCCAAATGAAATTATGTCTTTTTGTATTGTTTTTTGTTTGTTTATACTTACAATAGTTTTAAGCGTTAATTACTAACATATGTATATGGATGAATTTCCGAAATAAATGTATTATTATTATTATTGTAACGCCAAATCGCCTTCAAATTAACGTTACGACTTCGAGTTAGTCAATTGGTTCGTGCAAGTGGGCCTTATTGGGTAAAGTGTTTTTACTTTGTGCAATTGTTTGTAGCATTATTTATTTTACATTAAAGCTTAATTTTAATTATCCGCAATTTCATTTAAGTACATTGGGGTTTAGCCTTTAAATAAATAAATATATAAATTAAAAAAATATAACAAAAATTTTTCTGACTTCGAATTCGAACTCAGAACTTCAAATCGCCAGCCGCATGTACCACTGCGAGATGAGGTCCTGGTTAATGCATATCATAGGTAATTTTATTCCGCCTAATTGTTCAAGTAAGACCAAATACACCTTACAGCCGGTTTCAATATTTAACTCCCTTGAGTTACTACGGATAGAATTTTGACATATGTTGTATGGAAAATCTGTCAAAATTCTACTGCCAGTAAGCAAATTTATCCTCGAGTTGAATATTCAAACTGGCCATTAATTTACTGTATACTCATTGCATTGAGTAGTCGCGGGTTCCATTACTACTGAAACAATCTTTGTGACCCACAAAGTTTGTTTCAGTATAGGTATTTGTATAGTAAATTCAATTTTTACAAGCTTTTATTTAGCTTGCAAAGTTTATTAGTTTATTGGTTTAGGTCAAGTCTAGTAAGCTAAACTAGAACCACTTCTTCTTAACCGACGGAGTTGAAATTTGATGTTGCGATGACAATAAATTTTTATGGTAAGTATGACCTAGTTAAAAATTTTAACTAAAGTAAGCTAAAGTGGCAATGGGCTGGTCACATCTGCAGAAGGACCGACGGCCGATGGAGGAAGCGTGTCCTAGAGTGGAGACCGCGACTTGGTAAGCGTAAGGTAGGACGGCCCCCAGCTAGATGGACCGACGACCTCAAAAAGGTCGCTGGGACAGACTGGATGCGGAACGCGGAGGACCGTGTGCAATGGCGCGTGGTAGGCGAGGCCAATGTCCAGCAGTGGACTACGATAGGCTAATTGATTGATTGATTGACCTAGTTCTACACCTATTGGCTTCAGACGAAGAAATTCCTTAACGGACAACAGCATAGACACGAAATTTTGTTTATACCTTTAATTAAGATTGGTTGTTTTATATTGTTTTATTTGTGAGTGTGCACGTGTGTGAATGATCTACGCTGTTGGCCGGTTGTACTCGGCCTTTACTGCTTCACCGGATAAGAGGGCGAGCTTGCAACCACTACTCGCTCGAGCCATAAAGGCAAGGGGGCAACTAGCTCAAGGGCGCCTCAAGGAGGAACGGTCTCAGCGTGGGCAGTCGCTATAAGTAAGGGCATATACTACGTGTCTCGCCGTGGTGCTCTGCACCGGCAGGCGACTCGTATCTGACTGCATTAAAGCTTGTTCTTAAAAATCTTTTCAAAATTAAATTGTTATAAACGCACCCATGGTACAAGATTACTACCTACGTGATAAACAAATGTTTAAAATGATATCACAAACAAGCAAAAACTCGTCCAAAATAATCCCTGTAAAACACATTCAGGTCAACTGGTAGACGGGTAATTATTTATGAACAAAAACAAGGACACGATCCACAGTGACCTTTCGCTTTTATTAAATGGGACACGGACCAACAACGTGCTCCCGAAACATTAACAGGTCACTTTCTAAGAAATTTCTCATTGTTCGCAACTGGCGGCTCGTTGGAGTAATAATTTTAAGCTTGGGAATTAGGTGGTGACCGAATTTCGGACGGAGAATTCGAAACGAATGTCTACCGAAAAGGATATACTAAAAATTTCGCCACATAGCCGACGCAGCGCGATGGGAGCGCGACGGTAGCGCAGCTTAGGGAGTTGTAATGTACTGAAATATTCGGGAGACGCCACACAACGCAGCGACGCTCGTCGCGACGGTAAATGTCACGACCCGCCGTCATCGCGCCCGACGCAATTACAAACGAAGCTAGGGGCAAACGAGACGCCAATACGCGTGCGAGCGGGTCGCTAGTGTCGGGCGGCCGCCCGGCCGGCGCGACGGAACGCCCGCAGTGTGACGTGTGCGTCGCGCTGCCGACTACCGACCAAGCGCTTCCGTCGCGCTCCCGTTGCGCTCTGTCAGCTATTTAACCAAACCTTTAGTTATTTATCATCCGCCGTAAAAAAGGGCTTCCTCAAAGATCCCTAAGATGACCGGTTTTCTGCTGTCCACACCCAGCTTTTACCTGGTACCTGACCTGTGCTAGGTCATCGGTGTACCTTGAGGTAGACCTGCTCGCTACGTCTAGAATACACTTTAAAATTTTTTAGTCTTTTAAAATATATTTTACATTCTAAATTTAACACTCTAAGCAAACAGTGATAGCCTAGTGGTTAGACCGTTGGACTGCAAAGTCAGAGGTCTCTGGTACAAACCCAGACACGCACCTATGTCATTTCTTAGTATGTGCGTATTAAAAATTAATGATCACTTGCTTTAACGGTGAAGGAAAACATCGTGAGGAAACCTGCACGCCTAAGAGTTTTTCGAAGGTGTGTTAAGTTCGCCAATCCGCACTGGGCCAGCGTGGTGAACTATGGCCTAAACCCTCTCAGTTTGAGAGAGTTTTTATTGATAATTCTAATGAAATGGAGTCAAGAGTCTCCGTAACCTGCGAGCGTGTAAAAGATGAACTATGGAACCCAGAGAGGTCTGTAAGGAAAGAACTTGTTGGAACTCTGTACCCCCTGCCGGTCCCGCAAGGGACCTGGCGTGATGATATATAGATAGATAGATAATTGTAATTGGTTACGTGGCCGTGGAGTGGACGATCCCTCTAGAAGGTTGATGTGAACAGCACAAAGTTGGCGATATGGTGGTTTTTCGGGATGACAGTGATGGTATTTCAATTGAGTTGTTGTCTAAAATAATTTTAATATAAAAAAATATTTTTCAAAACCAGCTTTTATAGAAAAAGCACATCGAAGATATGTTAGTTAGGCAAGTAGTTCCTACAACTTTTTCCGGCTTCATCATCAGACCCTGGACACTATCTGATAATATAGTACTTGCCAATACTAATAAAACAAGCCTAAACACAAGGGAGTTGCGTTGTATATTTCGCATGTTCCTATGGCCACTTTCTGACTCCATTATCAGATCATCTGCATGGTACCACATCATTGCATTATTACCGAACTTACATATGTATGCCAAATTTCAGCTCAGTCGGATACCCGCAAGTACTTTAAAAGTGGATTACTATTTTTGAACCGGAAAGACAGACAGACATACGAACATTGCAAGTTAAATAAAAGCTTGCAAAATGATGATCATTAATCAATCGCAAAGAGTAAATTAGTGAATTCCTACAAACCAATTACTACTAGCGTCTTGTTTGATAGATATCTTCGACTAATTATTAAGGTTTTGTGTTCCATTTATTAGTCCCTCATTATCGGATAAACAACTTAAGCTTATACTCTCCGAAGATTATGTCTGTAATAAAACACAATTCTTTTTAGTCTTGTCTGCAAAACCAGAAGCTTTGTGGATAAAGAAGACAACTTAATGCCTGACAAGTAGCTTTTATTAATTACAAAAGGCCGCTTTGTGGTTAATTTGGCGCTGAAAATTGAGAAGCGTCTGTTAAAAATAAAAAGAAACATTAAAGCTGTATCAGCCACCCTGCTTGTATAGCAGGGTGGCTGGTGGAGAGGAGGACTGTGTACACCCATTAATCGCCAACTATGCTAAGTCCCAGTGTAATAGGGAGCGGGCTTATTTTCATTATTCTAAACGCGATTGTGGAATTTCCACTAATACAGGGCATTTTTTTATAGAAAAACTACACTTTGACCGACCTGGAATTTGAACTCAGGACCTTGTTATCGCCTCCTGCACTATTCACTATTAGAACAATGAGGGGTTCTGTTCGAAAGGGGCTATTTCCAATTTATAGTCATTCAAAGTTTTTCTTATAGACTTGACTACAAACCCTAAAATCTTAATGTAAAACTGTCCAGTTTTAGAGTTACTTACAAAATTTTAGGAACTTTGATATCCATATTTATTTCTTGCAATTTCTTTAAAAATTTTGATATCTGAATATAGACCTTTGAATTGAGACGAGACCTTTACTTATGTGTGTATTTAAAGACTATTTCAGAAATGCAATCAAATTTTCCGAATTGGAATGCCAAAGACTAGTTGAGTTACAGCTATTTATACTTTTAAATAAGATACCACATATTACAAATTGTTGGAAGCGGCGCGTCTTCTACTAAAACTATTAAAATCTTGCTTTGCTGTCAGAAAAAGATGCAAATATACACACTTTATATCTGTGCCAATATTTCTCGTCAAAATAAAACTAAAATAGCTCCACTAAAGAGATTGTCGTAACCCCTCACGTTCTGCCTTAAAAAGGCAAAGTGCTAGATCGATATTATAACAAATTTGATTATATACATTGAATGTGCCATCATCATCATTGTCCACAGCTGAACATAGGCCTCCCCAATCGCTCTCCAGCGCAGCCGGTCGGATGCCACCTGCATCCAACAACTTCTTGCGATCTTCAAAGAAGATCTTTCAAGATCGTCGTTCCATCTTGCCAATACTTGGCCTACGCTCTATCTCTTTTTGCCCCGTCCGATCTTCGCGCAATGTGGCCCCTTATACTGGGCTATTAAATATGACGCTGTTCTACTAATCCGTAATAAAATTCGTGTAACTGTAGCCATGAAATTGCTCATAAATATAACCATTACAATATAATATACAAAGAAATGTATTATAGATAACTGCCCCATTATCATAATACTTGTTCCACCATCAAATTTAAATACCATCTTTAAGAAATAAGTTGGTACCGTTACGAATGATTCGATTTCAACAAATATAGGATAGTTTAAGCAATTTCGGGACACCATTCTCACAACCTAGTTAGTCGATTGTACCATTTAGTGCGGCGTCCGGATATTAGTCGATTAATAATATCGATATTATTAATCAGTTAGTCCAATAATTTGAGCTTTGGATGAAGTATTATTTTAAATGATAAAATTGATCGTATTTTATTTGTAGTGTTCGTCTCCATAACTATTGAGCGTGTATGAAGACTTATATTTAAGTATGTTACAAACTATCTAACTATTAATCTACTACCGGATCAGAACGCCTCCAATGAGAAGATCCGGCGAGAAAGCAGTTGTGAATATATGATTGAGCTGAAGTTTGGCAAATGTATATAAATTTGATATGGAAGGAGGCCAAAGGAACTTCTCCACTAAGCAAGATATTTCCATCGTAAACTTCAAAAAAGGAGGAGGTTCTCAATTCGACTTTATGTTTTTTTTGTATGTATGTTACGCGATCATTCCGCCAATTATGAATCGAGTTTAATGATTCTTTTTGCATTGGGTTCAGTATAGCTCCAAAGTGGTCCCATTTTAATTTCATATTGGACCTTGGACTTGGAAGATACTCCAGGGAGCTCCTTAACGACAAACAATACAAATGCGTAGATTGAGATATTATAGGTATTATGTCAATCCTATAAGTACCCTGCCACAGAACTAATTAGAATATTAACCGACTTCAAAAAAGGAGGACAATTTGACAATTCGTCTGTGTTTTTTATACACCAGGGGAATCCTTAACGGTGAACAGTATGAATGTGTAGATTCCGTTATTATGGTTATTATATTAATCATGTAGGTGCTTTGCTGTACAACTCAGCAAAATAATATAATATAGGTATATAAATATTAGAAAATAATTTACTTTTTACTTAAAATTTTAAAATGTCTTTTTAAAAAAAAACTGACTTCAAAAAGCAGAAAAATAAATATTTGAAGTCGGTGCCAAGTAAGCGACTGCTCTAACCGGTACCGACTTCAAATATTAATTTGTTGCTTTTTGAAGGCAGATTTTTTTTTTTTTTAAATTTATTAAAAATATATTTTTAAATTATAACAACAAACAAATTGTGAATTTAATGTTAATAATTTTAATATAATTGTTTTATATTAATAAATAATTGTTTCATTATTTTGCACAAAGCAATTATAATAGGAATGCTCGTAACTCTGCTTGACTGCCTTGTTTTTAGAAATTAGACAACGTTCAGACTCGGCACGTCTGAGATGGGTCACTGTTTGTGGCATTTCCATTTTAGATTATCTTTGTGCTTTAAAATCCACACAAACCTGTTAGTTATAACTAAAACTAAATAAATAATAAACTAAAATAAATGTACATACCTATATTGATACTGCAAGATTTTTCAGGGGCATGAAGAGCGATAACATCAGAACATAAAAACAGACACATTATCAGGCCTATATTCTTACTGCTATTGAAATGTTTACTATTTTAGTCATCTTAATGTGTAACTGTTTGGTGTCCTAAATAAATAAAAAAATTCCCTTATCAGAGTTGGCAGAGGTGACCTGAGTACACTTCCTTTTCGCGAACAATGATAAATCTCATGTAAAAAAGGCGAACCTTATGCCATCATAAGGGGCACAACGAACAACTCCATATTTATACTTTTTTTTTAAATTTAAGCGTATTATTCGCCGTCAGACCAACGGGGCAGACGTTTTTTTTTCTATCCACTATGTTTTTATTAAGTATTGTATATACTCAAATCTATAATTACTTACAGTAGTTAATCTATATGTTATGTTACACCAGTAGACCAATGATGTATAAAAAAATAATCTACGATTGTCAAGTAGAATGTCAGTAATCGGTTGCACCACTCAACAATAATCGATAAACACAAATATTTTCATAATGAATTATTGATACGTCAATCGCAATTTCGATTATCGATATTCGAGTGTCAACAACGAGACACTTGTAAATTTAGGTGCCTACCACTGATTGACAGATAAATAGAGTTTTATTATGCGAATGATATTGTTCGGAGATTTTAGTAGCTATAAGTAGGCGAAGGTTACTGGTTTATTGACACTCTGAAGTGCCTTGTCAATCTACAATAATAATGAATTATGTTCAATAACGCAGCAGTGGGAATTCCCTCATTGATGATACATAGCTAGTTAAATATCTTAAGATGCAAATTAGGAATGCAATGATACCAATATCGATAATCGTAAACCGCGGGTAGTCGTAATACGTTCCGTGGTACCGTAAAATCATTACGATGGTCAACGATAACCTAAATATATCAATATATTCTATTCCCATCAAACTTTAAATTTTTTTCACTCAACATAAAAACATCGATTTCTTGCTAACATAATTTTCATTTCGATGTCTTCGAAATACTGTCGCCTTCATATTACACTTATTATAGATTGTAATCACAACTAAAATACCACACTAAAAATGGTGATTGTTCACAAAGTTTTAAAGTTTGATTGGAATAGAATTTACCAAAGGCTATTATCGTAATACGTAAAGCGGTATCGTAAAAATCTATCGATACATACTTTACACTTTAGAAAGTACTTTGAAAAATTAAAATTATAATCACCGACACGTAATAGGGGTAAACCTATGTACTCACTACAGATGTACTCACATCTTGTTTAATGTCAAAGAATATTACTCATTTACGTTACTTATGATATTCACAGAAGAAGTCTTGGCGCTTTTCTACTTCTACGTATCATTTATAGTCGATTACTTAAAAAGGTCCAGGAAACTCGACTAAGCTGAACTTCGATCAACCACGCCAAATATTCGCAAAATTATTACACGTTCGAAAAGTAATGAGTCTTTAAAAGGTTCACAAACATAGAAGGACAGAGGAATGCAATAACAATAGGTAGTGACGACATATTTGGAGGTGTTTTAATAAGAAAGTTCCTAGGAGGAAGTGGGATACCTAAAGAAACTAATTGTTGTTTGGTGAAGATGGTCACGTGTGATAAGATCCGATGTGAAACGTCAATGGACCATGTATAGTATGTATAGATAGATATAATCTATATAGACAACTTCCCTCGGTATTATTATTATTATTTATTTATTTCAGATGTCAAGATCCATTATACAATATTAATATAATGCAGTAGTCAGTAAATGAACCATGTTGCAGTGGTTGAAGTACTAACAGTCAAACCTCTCCAGTCAAGGATACTGTTGCGGCTGGTCCGCAGCAAGGATGTGCACCGCTTGTACATGGTTGCAAAAAAGCAGTCCACACGCGCTTTGGCAAACATTCCCGAAGCGCTACAAAAGCGAGGCAGCCCCAAAAGCACCCGGAACGCATTGTTATATTGGACACGTAACGCGCTGTACTGTCCTCGCGCTTAAGCGACCCACAGACTGCTTGCGTAGAAAGAGGTGCAAAATGCCCTGAATAAGGTTATTTTGACCCCTCTCGAACAGCTAGCGAATCTTCGGGCTATCATATTTGCACGAACAGACTAAGCCCTACAATATAGCCCTAGTAATAGTGGTGCATGGTGCGGTTGGATGGCGATCAAATCCTAGGTTGGACAAAGTCTTAGTGGCGTTTTTCTATCGAGAAGTTCTTGGTAGCAGTCTGGAGTCTAAAATAGAGTCTGATATAGCATTGAACCCTTATTAAATTATGACCCTAACATTTTTGGCAAAGTAAGAGTGTGCCTAAGTGTAAATGTGCAAAGAACATAGTCAATATTATCAGTGAGAAACTAAAAATTGGCAAAAGCAAAGATAATGCGCCGTCGAATTTCAATTTGTGCAAACAAATTAGATGAAATATTCAATCTCGATTAAACAAAACATGATTTTGTTCAACAAGAAATGAATTCCATTTCAATGTGAATTGTAAAACAATAAATTATCGAGTGTTTTTTAATTAAAATACCATCGTAGGCTGCACTACATAAATTATTCACTAAACAAACATCGGGATGCCACATAAAAATCGATGTACAAATAATCGATCCTCGGATCAAAGAAAGTAGTCGATTAATAGCGATTTACGACCGATATTATTAGATCAAAAGCCAACTCGAGTTCCTAAATCGATAGCATATTTTCGGGTGTAACTAAAATTGTATTTCGGATTTGTGCGCCGAAAATAGTTTTAATGGTATTAGGGCTGAGTTATTTAAAGGAGAGAACGATGACCGATTACTGAACCAAAAATGTTGAGGTGACCCTATATTTATAAAAAATATTGAAAAAAAATTATATATATAGAAACTACTATAACAGATAAACTAGAGCTTTTATGTATACGAAATAGGATTTTTGTAAGTGACACCAAAAGAATTTGATTTTAGACAATCTAGTATTTTTTTTATATTACTAATAGGACACAGAATTTTTTAGTTTGCCTGTATTGCCCTTCTGCTCGAAAAAGGTTTCTCCATAATCTTCCAAGTGGATCTATGATAAGCGATTTGCCGAATATTATTGCTTCCATAAAGCTTACAAATTGTCACGACAACGTTTCTTCGACCTGCCTCCACGTCGATATCCATCTGCAGACACCAATTACATGATGACTCTAGCCCATGTCTCAAGATGCAGTCGCCTAAGATACCCTGCCTTCTCCCATTTAAGCTTTGTAGACTTAATGATCAGATCAGCGATCTTCGTTTAAGAAAATTTTAAAAGAAGGTAGTATACATCTGTAATGTGTATATAATTTAGTAGATTTTTTTCAATTTCAATTTTATAATTGAAAAAAATTCGACAAAATTTCGTAAGTTTGTAAATCTCCCATCTTTATACAACCTAGCAATCGATACAATAATAAAATTGCTTAAAAACCCCCTTGTCGCGTATTTCCTTAATTTTGATATAAGCTCACGACATGATTTTAATACGTCGTTAATGTCCGGAAAATGATGGATTGATGTTTCCAGTTAAGTATCGTATCCATAAACTTTAATTTTTGGGTAAAATGGGTAGCCATTAAACGTTTTTTTTTTATTATTTTATAATTGATTAACGGCAATTTTTAGTTAAAATTATGTGGAGCTCATCGCTATTTGAATTTAAATATATGGTTTTAAACTTCCTGGTTTTATTATGAATGGCTTCCTTTAGATATATTATAGATTGTAATTCAGAATGGCCGTTAATTAAAATCTATTAATATATAAAAGTTCTCATTTTATTAGTACTAAAATATAATCAGAATAGCAATCAGTAAAATTTCGATAATCATTCAAAAAATTGCGCACGCGCATACAATAAAATATTTCTTAATAAAAAAAACGTTAATAATATTATCCTATCTGTACGTGTCTTAAAATCAATTATACATTTTTTAATGTCGCAATGAAAGCAAGGAATTGATTAATAGCCTATTCCATTTACGAATTTACACAAACGAACCTGTCACCATTTCGTCTCAATCAAAAACCGAACGTCCATCATTTTAATCTCTTAATTCCGTACTTTAATAAAGCCGTTATCAAGAAAGTGCCAGTTCCAAGATTAAAATTACGAATATAAAATTATTTCATCAATAGGTACTGGCAATAAATTAAAATGGTGGAAGCTTGGTTGCCATATAAATTATTTGCATAAAAATAAAAGTGAAATTATGGAAAGTGTTGCCGTTTTAAATTATTGGTGATCGTAAATTATGTGTGGACCTCTCGTCGGGTTTATGATGGCATTTTATTATGATATATGTTTAGCTTTGGTGTTTTCAGTCGCTGGGATCTTAAATTTTATTATGGGAAATAGTGAAATAGTTTTCTTTGAATGCCTCATTAGTATAAAGCGTAATGCGCGGCAGGCAGCCAGAAGGTCTCGATGATTTTCCAATCCTAAGATTGGCAAAATTGTTTTTCAGGTTTTACTATCATACATTCTTAATAGCAGTCCGTAATATAGTAACATTAGATTCACAGCCTATTGCATTGGGACCTAACATTCTCGGCGAAATGACTATTCACCTCTTTCACCCTCTTTATCATCACGCCAGATCCCTTGCGGGGTAGGCAGAGAGTACCGAGTTCCAACAGGTTCTTTCCTTACATACATCTCTGGCTTCCTCCACTCTCATAGTTCATCTCATACACGCTCGCCAGTTACGGAGACTCTTGACTTTTCCTTCAGATAAGACTCGGTTTATTTGGTCGTGGTAAGATAGTCTAGGTCTTCTCTTTCACCCCTGCTTGAAAAAGGTAAGTATGAAGTTTACAACATGCCTAGTATATATTGCCAATGGTAGTAATTTATCTATTGAAAAATAAGGTTAGTAGAAATTCAGAATTCGATTACTAGCAATCCAGATGCCATTCGCTCGCTCGGATCGCTCTGTATCTGATTGGATCTCAACGTTCGAAAAATTTGGATTTAGAAAGACAGAAGAAAAAAAGAAAGAAAAGGATATTCTATAGTACAGCTAACAGTTAAGTACACTACAGATTCTAAGTTATAACGATATCACATAAAAAATATACAAAAAATACATACAACGTAGCCGCACTAATGGGGTAACACTCAGCGTAAATCTGTGTTGCAGCCCTGAATCTCAGTGTTACCCCAAGTGACGTGCGAGTCTAGGTTTTCGATAAACTAGCCGTACAGCTCACCTCTTTTATTCCTTATTTAGAGAATGTAAGTTGATATTATTAATATATCTGTACTACATATACCTAAGCAAACGTAGTGTAGGGCGCCCTGTAGCTAGGTGGGGCGACGATATTCGTAAGGCAGCGGGCAGGGATTGGAGAAGGAGAGCTGAAGATCGAGCTCAGTGGCGTGCCATGGGAGAGGCTACGTCTAGCAGTGGACACGGGCTGATGATGGTATATACCTAGTGCCAAATTTCATCATGAACTATTTCTAGGACCCCGTGATCGCTACTTGCGATATGCGCCACTAGGCCAATGAGGTAGTCATAGTTATTCTAGGTCTAACGAAATGTGACTTTCTAACTTTTTTCTGTTTAAATAATCGCAACTCCACACCATAATTTATTCCTGTGTCGTGGGTGCGTTTACAAACATGAAAATTCACATACACAAATACCCAGACCCGAATAAATAATTGTGAATCACACAAAGATTTGTCCTGTGCGGGAATCGAACCGGCGACTATTAGACACAGCGGGCGGAGCGGCTTAAGCTCTTAACCACTGCGTTAAATGATCCGTTAAGTTCAGAATCATACAACAGACTTGCTGCTAAATAAGGACCTAACACCATCGGAAAAATGTGGGTTTACACGATTCATCTCTTTCAATCCCCGCTTGAAGAATGTATGCATAACATTGTTTATTTTGTTTACTACATAAAGTATGCCATGTTTTCTTTTATTATGTTGATTTCACACTCACGTGGTATTACGAGCAGACAAGATCAAAAATAGAGTACCCACTATAGCCTAAAACAACTAATTTGATTCCGTGCTAAAGAATCCAGAAGAGTACTTATTTACAGTCCTAAACAAATATGTGGGTTCCCAAATATACCTTAACAGCAAATACATTTATTTGAAATACACTCGTAACACAACTTTCGTAACACAACTTAATTGAGGTTATTTTAGTTGTTAATTCTTTGCTCCTGTATTCGGTTTAAACATAGACCAGCTTTGGATATCAATCAGAACTCAATGCTTTCCGAGCAGTTTTTACGCCTGAGTATAGCCTGCCTGATGAAGCGATCGTAGCGATGGTGTTCTTAGGGATCCACAAGGTTAAGCAACGGTCGGCTCGGTTGGGCTGAGATGTGTGACGGTATTTAAGAGTGTTGGTGCTTTGTAAGACACGCTAATCGAAAAGACGTTAAGACACGTTGAAAGCCTTATGATGGCTCCATAAGTTTCAACAGGAGATGGTCACAAACCTGCCTTCACCAATCCGCACTGGATCCGACTGGGGAGGTATGGCGACAGGCTCGTTCTTTGTCACATTGACATCTAGTGCTTTTCACAGCTAATAAATTTAAGACAACAATCGTTCATATCTGATAATTTTACAAACGCCAATCGGAACCGGCTGTGTAAATACCCAGGCCATCTTAAGATAAATAGAAATGATTTCGCATCTAGTAACATCCATATGTTTCAATAGCTAGATATTAAGTGCGCCTGCGTTAGGAATGATTGAGAAATAGGAAGTGCTGATGGTAACACAAGGAGCGACATCAATACTCGTGAGTCAACCTTGTTGGATGGCGCAAAGCGCAGGCGGAGCGGAACGACAATTTTCTCTTTGAATTTTTCTATCTATCTATATCATCACGCCAGCTCCCTCCCGGGGTAGGCAGAGAGTACAGAGTTCCAACAGGTACTTTCCTTACATACCTCTCTGGCTTCCTCCACTCTCATAGTTCGTCTCATACACACTCGCCGGTTACGGAGACTCTTGACTTGCCCTTCAGCTAAGACACGGTCTATTTGGTCATGGTAAGATAGTCTAGGTCTTCCCCGGCACCTACATCCTTCCACTTTCGCATTGTATATCTGTTTTGTCATTCTTTCTTCTGGCATTCTTTCTATATGCCCGAACCAACGGAGCATACCCTTTCTCATCTTTACACCGATACTATCTTTCATACCTACTCGCTTTCTTACTACGCTGTTGCGAATACGGTCGGTCAGCGTGACTCCGCACATCTTCCGCAGAGATCGCATTTCGACCGCATTTATCCTGCTTTCATTCTCCTTCTTACATACCCAACTCTCACTGCCATATAACAGCGTTGGGACAAGCGCTCCGTTATGCATGGCCAGCTGCGCCTTTTGGCTTAAGTGCCGGCTCCCAAGTAGCCTTCCCATCGCACCATTCACTCTATTACCTGCATTCACTCTTCTCTCTATATCAGCGGTGTATTTCCCATCCTTACTGAAGGCGCATCCAAGATATACAAACTCATTCACTTGCTCCAGCACATCGTTACCAACCACAATCCTTGCATTCGTTCTGGTTTCTTCCCGTTCAAAAACCATAATTTTGGTTTTCTTCACATTCAAATGTAAGCCATTGTTCATGCAGTCGTCTCTCATAAATTGAATTTCTGATTAAACAAATTCATACAATATTATCACTGATCAACTGTTGGTCAGATATATTCAAAAAACTACTCTTCAACGAAATGTTTTAACCAATTGTGCAATAAAATCGTTGTTACTATGATTTAACATATTCACAGGAAACTATTCCACGATTCTGCTAAACCTATCAGCAATCAAATAGAAACCGGATATTATGCGGGATATTTTACAATATTTGAACTAGGAACACTGAATACTTTTTCCAGCTTTTGTTGTACGATATACTAGGTAGGTACTGATAAGTTTTGCTCAAAAAACAATTCGTCAACTAAATCTGTTTAAAATTTGTCAGGTCCATAGAATCTACTCTTGACCCTTATTTGCTTTAACACGTAACGATAACTTCGTTACGCAATGCGTTACGTGTTCATAGCAGATAAGGATACTTATCGTGAACTTCTCAATACAAAAACTATTTTTAATTCAAAAGTTTAAGCTTCTAACTTGCAGCACATGTCGATTGGCGCAAGAAATTATTTATGCCCAAGCCCCCACAATAGTCCGATACTTACAATAGAAGCGCTATCTATTCCACAGCTCGATATATTTTTCAAAGTCGTTGGTCGACCTTTGTGTGAATGATTTAAGACCTAAGACTGTGCAGACGATCCATTATTATGATAGGATATTATCCATTATTATTATGATATGATATTATATATATTTAGTTCATATGCAATAAATATTGACAATATGAGCTATATTGATTTGATAGACCACAAATCCTCGTGAAAGAACACCGATTCCTACCAAAGATGATTCGCGAGGCCATTGAAATTAAAAAACATCCTAATTTCAATAGAGAAGATGGCTGGGTGCTTCCATCGACTTGGGATTCAGTAATTAATATAATCAAATCCAAAACCAAGCATAACACTGCAAGACCTCAAGACACCGTGAGCTCATTCTGCGTAGATCGGACCAACAAGAATAATTAAGAATTTTGAGGGTACCCCGGAACAACAATGCCTTTTGGACGTCTAACACCTCAGTCCCTCCCGTGACCATGGGTGCTGCAAAGCACTCGAAACGTCGGGAAATAAAAATCAAAAATAAACCGCGATAAAATCCGAAAAATAGTTTTATTTCATGTGTTATATTCGCGTTAATCTAAGAACTAAATATAAGTCGACAATGTTGATGGATTTTTCAATTTTAACACTGTTGATGAAACTGTCATTGGTTGTAAAGATGATGCGTTTGCTACTTGGCCAGTTGGAATACGCTGATAAGAAACTTTTAATTTTGAGAGTGCCGAATAGGCACTTGGAATATGTAAGGAAAGAACCTGTTGGAACTATCCCGCAAGGGATCTGGCGTGATGATGTAGATTATCATCCTTTTATTTTTGACTTTTTAGTTCTTTAGACATTTTATAGTCCAATATTTTGGCTTTTAATGTTGATTGACACCTTTCAGCAGTGTGTTCACTGGACGAAGTAGTTGAGGCTTCGATTTGATCCTCTTTACCGACAAATCTTTGAATGATGCATTTTTTTTTCTGGAATATATGCATATGAAATTATAAAAATGCACTCAAGGATTAATTTCTAGACTGACGTAATGATTTTTATTTGATAAAAAATAAATTTAGAAGCATTCCTTACGACTTTTCAATAAATTAAGGATTTCACTCATCCCACTTATCATATTATGGAGTGAATTTATTCCTTAATGCGAAAGGGGAAGTATGTAGGCACCGGGAAAGACCTAGACTATCTTACCATGACCAAATAGACCGAGACTTATCTGAAGGAAAAGTCAAGAGTCTCCGTAACCGGCGAGCGTGTATGAGACGAACTATAAGAATGGGGGAAGCCAGAGAGGTATGTAAGGAAAGGACCTGTTGGAACTCTGTACCCTCTGCCTACCCCGCAAGCGATCTGGCGTGATGATATAGATCATCATCATCATCATCATCATTTCAGCCTATACTTGTCCACTGCTGAACATAGGCCTCCCCAATCGCTTTCCAGCGTAACCGATCCGATGCCACCTGCATCCAACGATTTCCTGCGATTTTCACAAGATCGTCGGTCCATCTGGCAGGCGGTCGTCCTACGATGATATAGATACATAGATATAATTTATTCCTTTTAATAACACTAAAAATTAACACTAAGCTGTCATATCTTGCAAATTGTCGTCTTCAAAACTGTTTTTAAAGTTGCTCGTCTACACAGGTCAAGTTATGCAATGTTATAAGTTATATAGGAGTATTTCGTGTGAACCATCCTTTATGGAATAGAAATTGGTAGATTAAGATAGTACTGTTCGGAAAATACGGGATGGATAACTTGCTAGTGTGAGATTTGTTACGTGTTTGTAAGGCAAGCGGTTGCTATTGCTTTAATAAAAACGTGTGTGTGTGTGTGTGTGTGTGTGAGTGATGTACGCTGTTGGCCGCGAGGCCTTTACAGCTTCACCGGACTTAAGGGCGAGCGTGCAACCACTACGCTCGAGCCAGAAGGGCAAGGGGCGACATACTCGAGGCGCCCTCGGTTGGGACAGTCGCTGTGGACGGACGGGGTGCACTACTAAGTGCACCGGTCAACCGCCGGCTATGGGAGGGGATGTACGACTACGTCGTCGTCGTCCGTATTCTGAGCGGAAAGTATGGATGACAAAGCATCAGGGGCATCGGAGAGAACATGTCGCGGCCGGCGGTGGCGGCAGGGGTCGAGACGATTTAACGGGTCCGTTATACACAATCGTATAAACGTTGGCTTAATAGGACTTCATAAGAATTTTGAAGGAACATTGATGAAAAATTATTTTATGGATTTGACTACATTGCTTACTCAATCGAGTTTTAAAGTATTTGATCAGCGTACGGGATAAATATTTGCGTTCCTTATAGATATCTATTTTGGTCTAGGTATTTGTGTAAGTAAAATTCATGTGTGTAAAGTCACCTATGACATAAGATAATTCCTAATAAGCGGAAAGTCTTATTTTAATTACGAAAATGAGTATTACATTTCTTTAAGCATAGACTTAGTTACTGGTAACTGTTTACTATATACACCTACATTTGAGCGCCAATATTAGGTCTTCATGTAAGAGGAGAAGCACCTATTCCGAAAAAAAAATCCAGAATCTTGAAAAATTTTCGACAACTAAGCCCCAACAATAATTTTTCCATCTTTAAATCGAACTCAAGACCTCGTGATCACCTGCCGTACTCCGGCACCACTACACCAAAGAGACAGATAATAGACTCATCTTTCTATCTATTTCTATCATCACGCCATATCCCTTGCGGGGTAGGCAAAGAGTACAGAGTTCCAACAGGTTCTTTCTGACTTTCTCCACTCTAATAGACTCATATTTTTATAAAATCGTTATCCTTAATTTCTATTGCCATCAAAAACCCCAAACATGTAATACTTTCTGTTTGTTATTCTTTATTATCAGGCGATCTGTTTCTACGAGAAAACGATATCGTTCGGATCTCTCACACCGATAATATTGTGGTCCGATATTGTGTTATAGCTGAGAAGGTTCACGACCGACGAGTCAATGTCAACTTTTATCATTATCATCGTTGCATCATCGTTTTATCAACGGGCGATCTTAATTTGACCGCGGTTTCGTGGTGAGCATTCTTGAGATAATATTATAAAATGGAATACTTAAGGAAAATATATTCTTATTGGTCTATGTGTCCATCGATATCATCATGCCACATCCCTTGCGGGGTAGACAGAGAGTACATAGTTATTTCCATTAGAAAATCAACTCATTTCTATCTATCTATATAATCATGTCAGAGCCCTTACCGGTTAGGCGAAGAGTATAAAGCTCTAACAGGTTCTTTTCTTATAGACCTCTCTGGCTTCCTCCACTGTCAACTTATTTAATACTAGATTTTGTCTGCGTTTCGACCCATACAGTATTTGGTCCTATCCTGTCTTATTGTGTATGTTAACGCCTGCGTCTTAATGCGCTACTAACGTGGTGTTAAAATTATTCGTTAGTGTGTAGCTGCATTGTACGTTTAATTTAAATTACTGGTAAAGGTAGCCAATGGAACCACCCAACTATTCACTATAACCCCGCCGTGGTCTCGTTGGATTTGTCTTGACGAGTACCGTAGACCTGGATGTTTTCCAAGGCCTGTTCATTGAGCCGGAAAGAAGCCATACATTTAAGGTAAGTTACCGCTTAAGTTTTAATGTCACTAACAATGCCACGTCTCAATTAGCGCATTAAATATTGCCTACATATTGACGAAGATGGAGCAGTAGGTACGGTAAACACCAATTTTATTTCATTACACTTTAATAACGAAAATAAATAGTCCTAAGTATCGTTTTAAGCATTAGATTAAAACTTCGGCATCGATACAATCAGTGGTTTAATTTCTTTCTTGTTCTTCTATAAACTATGGTATGACAATTTCGCGTTAATAAAAATTTGATTGTATTAATTACAAAATAAACTGTCTTATACCGTTTCAAGGATTGTGCATAGGAGAGAGGTGCGCGCGGGGCAGTTATTCGCTGCAGGACTTTGCCGTACAAATTCTGGTCTGCGTGCACCCCTTCATAGATTGTGCTATATTTATAACAAAAATTTACAAATGGGGACATCTTCTTAAAAAAAATTATATATTTTAAAAGGCTCTTAAAGCACAATTGTAAAATTCACTACATTAATCTTCAAATCATTTAATTTATTAACAATGAAATAACAGCCATAAGTTTATGAAAACCGCGTCATTAGTTCAGTAACCATTTTCTATTTCCTTTTATGTGGTAACATGAGGATAACTTGGTGGGTTGCACGTTTAATTAATATTTTATAAAGTATCAATACTGTATGCTAAAACATTATTGTGCAACTGTTTGTTATCCTTACCTAATAAATAAATATTTTGAAATAATTAAAGGCTGAAATTGAAGAGATTGCAAAAATCACAAATATAATATTGTAAAAATAACTCCAGTTTTGTATGAAGGTATGACAAAAGTGAGGGAGACCCTTACCCACCACACATTAGCTTAGTAAGGTTAAAAAATACTTCTTCTTCTTCTTCAGCCGAAAGACGTCCACTGCAGGACAAAGGCCTCCCCTAAAGACCGCCACAACGACCGGCTTTGTGCTGTACGCATCTAACATCTACCTGCGACCTTCACCAGGTCATCGGTCCATCTTGTAGGGGCCTACCCACTCCACGTCTTCCGGTACGTGGTCGCCATTCGAGAACCTTTCTGCCCCAACAGCCGACAGTTCTACGAGCAATGTGCCCCGCCCACTGCCACTTAAGTTTAGCAATTCTGAGTGCTATGTCAGTGACTTTCGTCCTCCTGCGAATCTCCTCGTTTCTGATACGATCCCGCAGGGTAACTCCGAGCATAGCTCTCTCCATCGCCCTTTGGGTGACCTTGAGCCTTCTTATGAGGCCCATCGTAAGCGACCATGTCTCAGTGCCGTAAGTCATCACTGGCAACACACACTGGTCAAAGACTTTTGTCTTGAGACACTGCGGAATTTTGGACTACTTGAAAAAATACTTAAGTGTTTAAAATTAAATAAGTACCAAAAATATTTAAAATAAATACAAACCAAAATGCTTAAAATTAAATTATACTTTGCACAAAGCCTTCGTGTTCTTGACCTCCATTACAAAACACTGACATTGACTCGGCTCGTGAACCGACCATGTTGTAATCACGATATCGGGGCGAGATCGAATCGATATCGTTGGCTTTATAAGGTAGTACGAATATTGGCGTTTAAGCTATTAAGGAGAAGCTTCATTAGGGTAGCCCAAAAGTAGATGAACATTTAAGATGAACTTTGAACTTTTTAACTAAAATAGCAGTGATTGCTTGGTCGGTCGGTTTAAATGGTCACATACCTACACAATTGTATGACAATTTTAGATATCTATGCTATGTATAAATTAAAGTCGCTTGACGCTTTTGTCTGCGTATGATTGTACAAGCTAATCTCAATACCCACTACACGTATTTTCATTCGGTTTCAATCGATCGATAGACTAATTAACGATGAAAGTTTAAAAACATACTTCATGAATATTTCGTGGTGATTGCCCTAACTACGATAATATTTGTCAATCAAAGTTAATTTATAAGGTCATATGAAAATATTGTTATTGGAATTGCTCTTTTCAAACAGTTCTTATGAAAATTCGACCGTAAATTTCGGTGCAGGGTGCGTTGCTAGTATATAAAAGAACAATATATCATCACATCTATAATCCCCAAGCGAGATTGGTAGAGGGACCATACGAGGAGGCATATAAAACAAATTCCCATTTATTCCGATTAATTTTTTATTTTATTTATAAATTACGTAGCCCTACACTAGGATTTATACCTGTTTTTCTTGGGTGCGTTTACAAACATGAAATTTCATATACGCAGATACCCAGACCGAAACAAATAATTGTGAGAGGATCTGGCGTGATGCTATAGATAGATAGACAAAGATTGGTTCCATTCGGGAATCGAACACGCAACTATTCGACCCAGTGGGGGGAACTGCTTCAGCTCTGTTCTCTCACCACTGCGCCAAATCTTCCGTCGATATCTCGCTCAGTCAACCAATTAGCAATATTTCTGTGTCGACCTCTACACTTAAGATATACTGTATTTTCAAGAGCTTACAAAAAAATCTAATAATCGAAGAACTCGATTAATCCCAATCTATTCGCATCGACTTCTACATTTCTCGTTTGCAATTCTGAACTAATGATACCGATTACGAACGATCTTATTCGGATCCTTTAATACCAAATATAGATTGAAATAATTGCAGTGTACAGCTTTTTAGGTTTAATACAAACAGACTGATATTAGCGTAACGTTGTCGAGAAACTGTGCTGTTACGTTAGTTTTTATTGAGTAAATTTATAGTGTGGAAAAGATGGTATATCGACACTAAGCGCTACACTAACCACAATATACGATTTAGCGCAGTGGTTAAGAGCTTAAGCCGCTCCACCCACTGTACCTAATAGTCGCGGGTATGATTCTCGTACGGGACAAATCTTTGTGTCATTCACAATTATTTGTGTCGGTCTGGGTATTTGTGTATATGAAATTTCATGTTGGTAAATGCACTCACAAAACAGGAATTAATCAAAGTGCGGGGCGCTGATTAAAAAAAAATTCATACTAAGCTCTCAGACTGACGTAAAACTGACGTTTTTGGGAAAACGCGCCAATACGTTCGTTGTTATTTAGTAATTCTGTAGTGCGAAAAGGATGGCATATGTACTCGCTATAGAGTTACGTTACGCTGACGCTAATCGGTGTGTGCTGAGTCCTCAGATTAACGTAACGTTGTCGAGAAACTGTGCTGTTACGTTCGTTTCTATTGAGTAAATTTGTAGTGTGGAAAATATGACCTATCAACACTAAGCGTTAAGCTTACCTCAATCTATTTATACCAAGCTCTCAGATTGACGCTAAACTCACGTTCTTGAGAAAACGCGCTGTCACGTTTATTGTTTTTTAGTAAATTCGTAGTGTGAAAAGGATAACATATCTTAATAGCGTTGCGCTTACGTCAGTCTGTTCGTATTAAGCCCTTAAGACTGACGATAGAGTGACTTAGTCGATAAAGCATGCTGCCACGTTTATCTTTATTTAGTAAATGTATAGTGTGAAAAGGATGGCATATAAAATTGATACCGTTACACTAAAGTCAATCTGTTTGTGCTAAGCCCTCAGATTGAGGTTGTCGAGAAGGCCTGCTATCACGTTCGTTTTTATTTAGTAAATTTTATTGTGAAATGTATGACATATCAACTTGATGGCGTTACGCTAACGTATTCGTGTTAAGCCCTCTGTTATTTTGCACACCAGGGCCCTCATTCGATATGACCAAACGAGACGCGTTACGATAACTTTGTGAAATGATCATGTAATGGTATTCTGTATGTCGCTGGAGAACTATTAAACGAACATTTCACAAAATGAAATCATGCTAATTTTCGGATTAAAGATTCCATAAGGCAGTTTGAGGGTACCCCGGAACAACTATGCCTTTTAGACGTCTAACACCTCAGTCCTTCCCGTGACCATGGGTGCTGCAAAGCACTCGAAACGTGGAGAACTTAAATATCAATAATAACCCGCGCTAAAATTTAAAATATAGTTTTATTTCATGTGTAATATTCGCGTAAATTTAAGAATTCAGTTATCGTAACTAACCGCGTTACATGTTTAATTTGTCTTAGCGAATATGAACACAGTTTACGCTTCGTTTGCGGAATGGTGGACTATTAATTAGTGTTGTAAAGCTAGGTACAGATAATAACAACGCAACGCGAGTTGCAACTTGAAACGTTAACGCGTAACAGGTATTTAACGCGGGACTATTCTATGACCCTTTTTGGTCTGTTTTGATAATATATACCCAATTGGGCACCATGTGATTGGCATGACCCCAGTGATGTAAAATTTTTGTTTATCGATACATAAACCCCTTTTCCTTTTTTATTTACTGGCAATTGGCAATTTGAACCATTTGATGATAATTAAATTACCCGAACAGTAAAGTGATAGATACTTTTCAGACATTACAAGCGTCCTGTAGGTACTGAAATCACTATTATAACAGTTATACTAAAACAAGGTAATAACCTTCATCTGTGTGCATACACAAATGTATAATAGTTCATATTCTAACATCTATCTATCTATATAATCACGTCAGATCAGAGTCAGTAGGCAAACAATACAAAATTCCAACAGGTCCTTTCCTTACATAGCTCTCCGGTTTCCTCCACTCTCATAGTTCGTCTCATACGGGCTCGCCGGTTACGGATACTATTGACTTGCCCTTCAGACACGGTCTTTTCCAACATATTTTTTACTAACTCACTGCTGGGCGAAGGTTCCAACAATACAATAATAGTGAAATATACAAAATAAAATGGTCATTCTACGAAGTTTTCGTTCAATTTTATTTACTACAAAATTAATATTCCAACCCTTTTTGCAACTTACGTTGCATCGAAATCAGTCTACACTCACCTTAAGTACTATTGAACGGTTGATCTAGATTTTGCAACGTGCAATGTTTTTAATAGGCGATAATTTAGGTAACATACTTGCCTAGATCATTTTATTGATTTTATGACGTCAATAAAATTTCAATAACCGAAGGTAGTCTTTACTTTAATTTGAAAGTTACATATAAATAAAAAGTGATAGGTACTCAAAGTTTATTTTAAAATCGACTGACTTTCAAGGTTCATATCTTTTACAATCAAATAAGAATCACGTTATATCTACACATTACAGACGATTTAGCGCAGTAGTTAAGAACTTAAGCTGCCTACTGTGTCTAATAGTCGCGGGTTTGATTCCCGCACGGGACAGATCTATGTGTGACCCACAATTATTTGTTTCGGTCTGGGTATTTATGTATGAATTTTTATGTTTATAAACGCACCCACAACACAGGAATAAATCCTAGTGTAGGGCTCCGTTTTTATAAAAAAAAAGAAAACATTGTGCTCATCGAAAAGTAGATAATCAATTCGTATATCAGTAATAATAATAACAATAAAAACAGCTTATATTTTGTCACTGCTAAGGAAAAGCATTCGCTCATAAATCGAGGTCATACTCTACCACGAGGACCTAGTGCAGATTGGAGGAGGCAAGTTTATGGCCACTTGCTGTTGGAACTTATCAAGCCCCCTATAATGGCTCAACGACTACCACATTAAGTACCCAACGGCTTAAGGTGACTTTCGAAGCACGATGACGCTCGAATATGGAAATGCAATAAAAACGTCACCCACATCAGACCGTTTCAATTATATACCAAATTAACTAAGTACACAAATCCTGAAAGTCACACAGAATATATTTCAATGCTCTATTTTTAAAATCACAATGTCTATTCCCCAAGCGGGGGTGGCAGAGGTGTACTGAGCATAACCACTTTTCGCCGACGATGTTAGGTCCCATGTAATAAGGGGCGAGCCTATTGCTATATACAGGGCACAATTCCAGACTCCAGACTCTTACTGGGAAGTTTTCGTTAGAAAAACTTCATTTATCTGACCTACAATTTGAACCCAGGACTCGAGGTCACTAGACCAACGAGGTACTCTAGTTAAGGCATTCAATCTATGTTTTTACTATCTATCTTTCACACCAGATTCCTTGCGGGGTAGGCAGAGAGTACAAAGTTCCAACAGGTTCTGTCCTTACATACCTCTCTGGCATCCTCCACTCTCATAGTTCGTCTCATATACGCTCGCCGGTTACGGAGACTCTTGACTTATAGTTATAAGCCAAGAGTCTCCGTAACTACGTAGTAAGTTTACTCTATTTTTCACTAACTTATATAATTCACTTCTTAAAATATCGTCAAGTGCCATTTTATTTCAGACCTTAGCCACAACAAAAATTCCTACATAATGTCAAAATAAACTGTTATACAATTTCATCAACGGTTTCCCGGAATAAAAAAGCAATTTTGGCTTCGTCGTCCCTGTATTCAAAGCTTTTTTTGAATATATTTTCGCGTCGGATACACAAACAACAGAAACAGGGAAACAGGGGCCAAAATTGACGGTTCAATTTATAGAATACATCGTTTACTCAATTCACACACAGTGTACATTTCTAGAATACCTATATTTTGATGAAGCTGCGCGAAGTTTAAACGCAGCGTTAACGTCGCGTAGACACTACACAAAGGCCAATTGTGAAAAGACTTCTTCGCCTCTACTTACGAAAAAATATTAGACGAAAGATATTTTTCGTTTTGACTGTTCTTAAACGTTATTTCAAAGCTTCCCCTTGTGATCACAAGTCTAGATTATATGACTTAACTTTTTTAAAGACTTTAAATACTCCTACAAATATTATGATTATAAAAGTTTGTATGTTGAGATGTTTGGATGTTTGTTACTAAATGTGGCACACAGTTCGTTTATTACCTGGATTAACATATTGGATACTTTTTAGACCTGAAAAATGGTATGTTCCTGTCTAAAGTCAGCGCGAACAAGCCAAGTCGAAACTAGTATAGTAATAATTTATGTTATAAAATGTTACGATATTTTTTCTGTAAGATTACAAAAAAAAAAAGACTACCCTTAAAGCCTTTGTAAACGAAAATATTAATCAATTAAAAAACAATTTTCAATGCACCATTTCGTGCATGTTTTACTTGACAATGTTTGAAGTAACACATTTTTATACTGCTTCTTTCCCCAAAATAATATTAATACTCCACTTAAAGAACCACAATACTTGAAGCCTTAATTTAGTGGTAAGAGCATAGACTGCTCCGCCCACCGTACGGAACAGTCGCAGATACCATCCCCACATGGAATGAATCTATACGTGTCCTACAAATGTATGTTTCCACCTGGATGGTGCGTTTCCGCCTGGTTTTACAGGAATAATTAATTTGTAGTGTTGAGCTACGTTGCTTTTTTAATGGAAGACACATAACAGCGTGCCTTAAAACTATAAATATGCAGATAGCGTTACGTAAACCAGTACTATTAATGTTCACTTAATTCAATTTAGGGCGCGTGTTTTATCGACGGCACTTTCATTACCATACTTCTCATTTGCATTGCTTAATAACTTAATTCGTGTTGTAACTAAAAGTGGCCACACACCGCGGTGTGCTGATACCGACCTTAGTGATGGGACGGCCGTCTTGGTTTTAGGTTTTTTGTGACGAATAAAATATATGTATATGGCGTAACACGAAAAAAGCGTACCTACGAAAATCGTAATAGTAAACCACTAAAAGTGAAATACCGCAAGATTTTGTTCGTAAACCGTGACGGCGTTTTTCTGTATTTGCACAGTTTGAAAAAATAGAGACAGACTCACATATACTCACATTATTACAGATAATTTTTTTTAACTCATAAGTTCGGTCACAAGTATTGGAAAACTTCAACCACTGTAACAAATACATTGGTCCACGCAGTCTTGAAGCATTTTATGATTATTGTATCACATGTTTGATGATAAGTTCACTTTTACCTCACGTTAACGTTACATAAGGAACTAAAATGGAGGTATAATTCACGTAGAATTTGTATTGGCATTTTCATTTAAAATAGCAACCGGCTTAACCTGGGTCTCATATTATTTGTTTCTTAACCATATATTTGATAAGTTGTGAGTAAAGCAAGAATTAGGAGTAGTTAGTTTCAATGAGCAACTGAAAAGATTGAAAGTATTGAACGTTTGTATTTAAAGAAATTACTGCCTCTTTTTATTCATTTCAGTTCATTTTCATCCTGCTCTTTCCCACAAATTCCTGCGTCAAATCCTAGAACATAATATTATTGTATATTTTTAATCAGAAAATTCTCAGTAGCGGGAATCGTACCAACATTGTCGGTAAAATGTAAGTGCACATATACAAAACATCCTCCTTCTCCTTGAGAAAGTTGGCATCCTTTTTTTATTATTGAAAACCATTCCCATACCTTTAATGCAAATAAATCGAAAACCAAATTTGCGCATCACTAAATTGATATTGTCTTTTTTTCGCCGCCATATTTGGTTTTCCGTTGTATGGGGTTTATTAATTATACAGGATGTTTGCAGCCATCGCGCGGGGAAAGCGACTCGCGGCCATTGCACTGGAAACATATGTTCATGACACTTCTTATTAGGGATAGGGTTATGAATATGAAAGTGGGTACTGTATTTACATTTCCTGTTGTTGTTTGTGATTGATTGATTGTAATCATAATATACATGATGACTGAGTCAACATATGAAATATTATGGATGCCTCACAGTACTTTATTTCAACCAAAACAAACTCTGCCTTGCCTCTGGTCTGACTGCCTCGTTCATCTGCACAGGTGGGACGTCACTGAATCTCCTTACTGTGACTGTGGAGACTCAGTACAAACTATCTAGCACATCGTGGAGGACTGCCCTACTAGGAAATTTAGCGGAGGATTCGAGGGGCTGCACCAGCTGTCACCAGAGGCTAAGCAATGGATACTTCACTCTGACATAAAATTTTAATCGTATGTCGCATTTTTGAAGTACATCACCATACGATGATGATGAGTGGGACAGGGGCTGATATTATTATATACCTCTGTTTATTTAATACACATGAAAATCAGTTATAGCCTAGTGGTTAGCCCGTTGGAAAAAGCAGTGATAGCCTAGTGGTTAGACCGTTGGACTGCAAAGTCAGAGGTCTCGGGTTTAAACATAAGCACGCACCTTTGTCTTTTTAAAGCATGTGCGTATTAAAAATTAACTATCACGTGCTTTAACGGTGAAAGAAAACATCGTGAGGAAGCCTGCATGCCTAAGAGTTGCTCGAAGGTGTGTGATGTTCGCCAACTCGCACTGGGCCAGCGTGGTGGACTATGGCCTTAGTTCGAGAGGAGGCCCGTGCCCAACGGTGGGACAAGTTTCTTAAGAGGGCTAATACTATTTTATTTTTATATTTAATACACACAGACATTACTTCCAAACATACATACGCGATTAACCATTATGCAATTTTGACATCATTTTCCGTCTGACATAACATTGTAAGACGCCCAACCATTTAAATTAACATTAAAGTTTAATCCGTGTTTGCCCCGAAACATGATTTAAATGAAATTAAGATTTCGCAATCAATGTAACATTAAAAACAAATTAAGCGTGCCAAGCAAATAAAATTAATAACATGCGATGTGCGATAATGATAATGTCGTTACATGACAAGGGAATATATACAATATATTCATACTTATATGCAATTTTTGCATGGAGAATCAGACAGCGGTATTCTGTACAATTGTAAAGCAAATTGAAGAAAAAAAACACTGTTACCTTTACATTTCCCAAACGGGGTGGCAGAGGTGTACTATGTTCACCCATAATATCGCCACTGATATAAGATTTTTATGTAATCTAATACATTAAAATCCTATTATTCGCCCTCACTTATGCCTATTGCCATTATTCTGGCGTCAAGATTGCTATTAAGAATTTTGACGATAAAAATACATACATGAGAAAGGGTATGCTCCGTTGGTTCGAGCATATAGAAAGAATGACAAAACAGATATACAATGCAAAAGTGGAAGGATGTAGGTACCGGGGAAGACCTAGACTACCACGACCACGACCAATAAGACCGTGTCTTATCCGAAGGGCAAGTCAAGAGTCTCCGTAACCGGCGAGTGTGTATGAGACGAACAATGAGAGTGGAGGAAGCCAGAGGGGCATGTAAGGAAAGAACCTGTTGGAACTCTGTACTCTCTGCCTACCCCGCGAGGGAGCTGACGTGATGATATAGATAGATAGAAGAAAAATACATACCCACGAGTCCAACCCAGGACCTAGTGACCACCAACCGCACTCTACATTAGAGTAACATTAAATAAAAAAATAAACACCGTCACGCCTATATACCCCAAGCGGGGGCAGAGGTGTACTGAGTACACCCACTTTTCGCCGACGATGTTATGTCCCATGTAATATAGGGCGGGCCTATTGCCATATACCGGGCACAACTCCAGACTCCGCACTCATACTGGAAAGTTTTCATTAAAGAATTTCATTTGTCCGACCTAGGATTTGAACCCAGGACCTCGAGATCATTAAGCGATGCGCTTTGCCACTAGACCAACGAGGCACTAGACCAACGACCGACATCAAATATAGCATTATTAACCTGCTACACTTATCGAAAATATAGTGCATCAAATCACATAATACATATAAACACACACACACACACATACTCGCGCGCAAATTATGAACTGACACATTATCTCCTACCATTAGCTACAATTAACATATTGTAACGACATAAAAACTTGTAATATCCCATTCCGTTGGGTGAGGACCTGATGATCTGTAATACAGGGCTATCCTACCTCAGACATCAGCTCCTTACATTTAGTATAGACTAATAAACAAGTGTTATGTGTAAGCATTACAATGTACGAACCTACACATTTTTAAGGTCTACTTTTTGTGAGGAGTAACTATTTTATAATTATTATTAAAGAACTATAATCATACAGCCAAATCCTACTAGTATTATGAATGTGAAAGTTTGTATGTTTAGATGTTTGCTACTCAATGACGCGAAAACGGCTGAAGGGATTTTGATAAAATTTGGCACACAGTTTATTACTTAGATTAATACATAGGATACCTTTTATCCCGGAAAAATGTTAGGTTCCTGTCTAAACTCAACGCACAACCACTTAAGGGTGACCTCAGCATGCAATATAATAGTGGCTAATAGGTATTTCTTAAGCTTCCTAAATTAAATTTAACTAAATTTATAAACGGACAACGCATGAACACTTAACATAAAAAGTACAGAAAAAAACACCAATGTGAGGAAGGTTAAAGCTGGGTCTCAGAGGATGTGCAGTATAGTGACTAAAATGATTAGGTGAGACTTAGGTGAGATGGAGATAATTTTTTTATAATATATTTCCATCGTGTCAAAATTAATGTCAACAAGGTCACTGCACTCATTAAGTTTTCTGCTCAGCCATAGTACTGGAGAGCTAGCACCAAGAACAGTCCTTCGTGGTGGTGGATAAAGGGGAGTTATAGGTTTACCTGCATTTCAATGAAATAACGACACAACTAAGGACGCAAGAATAATAGAAATTAAGCTTTATTGTTCCGAAATTCTAGTGCTAACTTTTTTGTAATAAAGAAAGAAAGAAAAACGTTTATTCAGCGACACAAAATACACATTAAATAAAATAAAAATTAAATGTTGCACTGAAATGGTAGACACTCAGCATAAAGCCGGGGCAACTCAAGTGCCACGACGCTGGTCTTCCGTGTATACCAGTTCAAGTTGAGAGCCGAACTGCGCGCAATTACAATACAAAAAAAAAATACAAACAGTTTGTCAGAGTAAATGTAGAAGTAGTTGTTGAATACTAATGTGGAAAATAAAGTATATTACGAATAATTAATAAGAACAACAGTAAACAATAAAAAAATAACAAAATAGAGTTAAGTCGATCCGATGAAGATTTGCTTGAAGAAAAACAGCTATGAAATTAATTGTATTAGTAAGCGTAAGGTAGGACGGCCCCCAGCTAGATGGACCGACGACCTCAAAAAGGTTGCTGGGACAGACTGGATGCGGAAGGCAGAGGACCGTGTGCAATGGCGCGTGTTAGGAGAGGCCTATGTCCAGCAGTGGACTGCGATAGGCTGATTGATTGAATTAATTGTTGGTGTAAAAGGTGCTCTTTTAAATTGGTGGTAGGAGATTATTCCAACATCCAACAAAGCTGCCACGAAAAGCAGCCGTGTAATGTCTAGGGCAAACTAGGCGAGATGCCAGCCGTACTTTACGTTCTGAAAACTATTAACCACTTTTTTGTGTTATACTCTTTTTACAATGACGTAAACGAGAAACACACCATCACGCTTATATTCCCCAAGCGGGGGTGGCAGAGGTGTACTGAGTACACCCACGTTTCGCCGACAATGTTAGGTCCCATGTAATAGGGGGCGAGCCTATTGCCATATACCGGGCACAATTCTAGACTCCGGACTCATACTGGGAAGTTTTCGCTAGAAAAACTACACTTGTCCGACCTGGGATTTGAACCCAGGACCTTGTGATCACAAAGTGATGCGCTTTGCCACTAGACCAACGAGAATCACGATTTCATTAATCACGAAATAAAATTGTTTCTTTTAAAAAAACCTGCTATAATATTATGTTTTCATTAGAAATCCTGTACATGTATTGAATTGAGTGAATTTAAATTCACTTTCAAATACAAACAAGTTCTTTGCAAAATTTATAAGAATTTAGTTTTAAGTGGGCATTTAGTTCAAACATTTTTATGACCGTGTGAAGTAAATGGTGTTATGAATTGAGTCGTCAATTTTTTTCTGGGTTTAAGAGACGATTGTTTACTGGGTAAACGTGAGTCTAAGGGTGATAAAATTGGAAAATCTATTTAACTAAAGATTTAATAATCAGCAAATGTATAACGTCGGCGTGGTTTTTATCTGTATACAGTATTAAATATATGCCCGTCCGCTGCTTGGCGCCCCTGTCGCGTCATATATGCCACAGATACTAATTTTATATTCTATCAGCAGTTTCCCGCGGTTTCATTCGGTCTACAACAACGCTACCTAACGAGTTCAACTGTAGCTAAGAACCATTCAGGTGACCCCATAAGTAGGTATAAAAAAAATCATCTAAATCAGTCAAGGCGTTGAGGAGGAGAAGCATTACAAACACACTCACAACGGAATTTTATATAGGTAATCTGTACAGCCACTGATCTGCAATCACTAGTCACAGTTATGAAAGAAGACTGCATGAAAAATGCTTACATTTGAATGTGAAGAAAACCAACATTATGCTTTTTGAACGGGAAGAAACCATACCGAATGCAAGGATAGTGGTTGGGAACGATGTGCTGGAGCAAGTGAATGAGTTTGTATATCTTGGATGCGCATTCAGTAAGGATGAGGAATACACCGCTGACATAGAGAGAAGAGTGAGTGCAGGGAACAGAGTGAATGGCGCGATGGGAAGCCGGCACTTAAGCCGAAAGACGCAGCTGGTCATACATAATGGAGTGCTTGTCCCAACGCTGTTATATGGCAGCGAGAGCTGGGTATGTAAGAAAGAGAATGAAAGTAGGATAAATGCGGTGGAAATGCGAGCTCTACGGAAGATGTGCGGAGTGAAGCTGACCGACCGTATTCGCAACAGCGTAGTAAGAAAGCAAATAGGTATAAAAGAGAGTATCGGTGTAAAGTTGAGAAAGGGTATGCTCCGTTGGTTCAGGCATATAGAAAGAATGTCCGAAGAAAGAATGACAAAACAGATATACAATGCGAAAGTGGAGGGATGTAGGTACCGGGGAAGACCTAGACAATCTTACCATGACCAAATAGACCGGGTCTTATCTGAAGGACAAGTCAGGCGTCTCCGTAACCGGCGAGCGTGTATGAGACGGACTATGAGAGTAGAGGAAGCCAGAGAGGTATGTAAGGAAAGAGCCTGTTGGAACTTTGTACTCTCTGCCTACCCCGTAAGGGATCTGGCGTGATGATATAGATAGATAGATAATCTGTATAGAAAAATCGTAATATTGCCATAATAAAATATCTATTATTATTTATTTAATGGTTTTTGAGGATAAATCTATCTATCTATATCATCACGCCAGATCCGCTGCTGGGTAGGCAGACAGTCCAGAGTTCCAACAGGTTAACTGATAATAACCGATATAAAATTCGAACACAGGACCTCTGATCGCTACGTGCATTGTCTAGTCACTGGAAAGCTCTATGATTTATTTGTAACATCTTTATACATCTATCTATCTATATCAACACGCCAGGTCCCTTTCGGGATAGGCAGAAAGTACAGAGTTCCAACAGGGTATTGCCTTACATACCTCTCTGGCTTCCTGACTTGAGTATAAAGCTCCTCAAAATCCATTATGTGAACCCGGAACCCGTATACAAATTTACATTCTTCGTTTTTTTACAAAATTATTAAAAAGAAATATTACCAAAACATTAGTATAAGTTAAAATCGTTGATTAACTTAAACTGCAATCCCGGAAACTCATCCATTACACATTATCGATTGCAAAACGATAATCGATGAAAAATAAAATCGATAACCGAATAACAACACAGAATAAGTATGTCGACCTCACGATACCTTAAAAAGAGCGTTAACAAATCGGCGAATCATTAATTTAACACGAATTGATAGTTTCAACAGGTCCCGTACATTGGGATCCGTACGAGTAGTGGTTAAACCCTTGGGTTGCCGTCAGAAGTGGTTTGAAATTAATTGATGTAATTAATTTTATGGGTCCGAGGTAACGTAGTTATTTAAGGTATGTTTCCGCCAACGAGGCATTCGACAAGCCGTATTATTATACGGCTGACTGGCGGACAGTCTGTGGCGTAGTTCGGCTGAAAAAGTTCTAGTTTTATAAATGGACAGTAGCAGTGCGGATTCTGGAATTGTGGTGGGTATAGAAGCAATAGGGTCGCCTCGATTTCATTTGGACATGATCGTCGGCGAGATAATTTCCTGAAGAGGCAGGGGTATACTGTGTATTCCTACCTACCAACGATGTTAGTTAAATGTATAGCTCTTTTCTCTATCTTCAGGCGAAAAACGTTGACTGGAGAGCAAAGGCCTACTCTAAAGACGCAGTACGCATTCAACTTCTACCGGCAATCTGCACAAGATCATCGGTCTATCTTGTAGGGGCCTGCCCACTTCTCGTCTTTCACTACGTGGTTGAGAACCTTTCTGTTCCGACTGCCGTCAGTTCACCCACTGCCACTTAAGCTTAGGGTAATCTAGGTGCTATGTCAGTGACTTTGGTCCTCATGCGGATCTCAAGTTTCTGATGAAATCCCGTAGGGTGACTCCGAGCATAGCTCTCTCCATCGCCCTTTAGGGTGATCTTTAGCCTTCTTATGTATGAGTCTTCTTGAGTTCTTTTTTCAATTATTATTTATTTATTTTGCATTCCAAATTGTAGGTCAGATGGTAAAGTAAACAACGGCAACAAAATATTTTCAGGTTTCTCTCAATATAGGTGGTCCACCATTTTTGTAATCTCAAAAAAATTAAGTACACGACAAAAAGCATTAAAGAATCCATTTATCATAATACAGAGGGAAGTGTAGACACTGTTGCTTTCAACATAAAGGCGATAATGGCTCGAAGATCATCAATCTTCGAGTTATTTACGTCCTTTTGTGTAGTTTTGGATTTTTAAACGGTTTTTCGTCATTCTTGATAATCCTTGTATATTTTTGTGAGAAAAATTTGTACCTAATCTACGTATTTTTTTAATTAACTCTTTGTTTCTCACTGCTATGCACAGGTGTCTCCTTCTCCTTCAATACAGTACTATAGTTAGCCAATAACGGCTATTCAGGCCAATTTGTATCGAGGTTATCATTATCAGCTTAAAGACGTCTACTGCAGGACAAAGGCCTCCCCCAAAGATCGCCGCAACGACCGGCTTTGTGCTGTACACATCCAGCTTCTACTTGCGACCTTCACCAGGTCATCGCTTCACCTTGTAGGAGGTATGCCCACTCCACGTCTTCCGGTACGAGGTCGCCACTTGAGAACCTTTTTGCCCCAACGGCCGTCAGTTCTACGAGCAATGTGCCCGCCCACTGCCACTTAAGTTTGGCAATTCTGAGAGCTGTAAAGGCCCCGCGGCCAACAACGTATATCATTCACACACGCGTAGTGTGTGCGCGTGATTTTAATTCGGACGGCTAGTTCTAAATATGGTCAGCTATTTAGATATGTTAACTGTGGTGGATCGCTTTGACTTCACTGTTAGAGTTTTTCGTTCGTCCAGAGGCGCATGGTGTGGATTTCGATCATGAGGTCTAGGATTCGATTTTTTAGCCGGACAAATTTTGTGTTGACCTTTCTATAAAACAATGGTAATAGCAAGACTCCCCGACTGTATTTGTATTGTAGAATTGTTCCCGAAATAATAGCAGTGAGCTCAACCGCTATAAAATTGGGAGCCGTCGGCGAAAGTGTGTACATATAACACTCTTTGAACTCCTTGAGGAGTGACATAGGAATAAGTCCTTTTTTTCAATAATAAATGATAGTAGGAAAGTGGAAGGATGTAGGTACCGGGGAAGACCTAGACTATCATACCATGACCAAATAGACCATCGTATCTGAAGGGCAAGTCAAGAGTCTCCGTAACCGGCGAGCGTGCATGGGACGAACTATGAGAGTGGAGGAAACCAGAGAGGTCTGTAAGGAAAGAACCCGTTGGAACTCTGTACTCTCTGCCTACCCCGCAAAGGAACTGGCTTGATAATATAGATAGATAGAAGAAATGATAACTCAGTACCTTGTGATCACCAGCCAAAGTATATGCCACTAGATGAAGTACTCCACTCCACTTCCCAATAATTTTACAAGTCAACTTTAACAAGTAAAAGTACCGACAAAATACTTTCCACCCGCCTTCACGTCACAATAAAACCGATGCAAAACTTTAATAAGGGTACTGCCGCTATAATTATGACTGCGATGATGACCGCGGGGTATGCTGTCTGCCGCCATCACTTTCACCAGACCCACTTGATTTAGGAGATTGGGATTTGCATAAAAAGTTGCTATACAGACTGTTGTCTCATGTCCTCGCGGAATTCACAACTGCTGGGCAAGGACATTCTTTAACAAATCGAGGTGAGACAGATTGGGTCACTCCACCTTGCAGACCCAGTTCGGATTGGCAGAGGCAGGTTTGTTGCCACCTGCTATTGGAACTTATCAAGTCGCCTATAAGGCTTCCAAATTGGCTTAGCCAACGGCTTAGCGTGCCTTCCAAGATATTCGAATATAAAAACGCCATAAACGGTCACCCATCTCACACCGACCGAGCCAAGCGCTGCTTAACCTTGGTGATCGCTAAAACACCTCGGTCGCACAGTGCTACGAGCGCGTCATGTGTGTACTGGTGATACTGAACATAAAAAAGGGGAACAAAGAAAATTAACATCATCACGCCTATATACCAAGGTGGCAGAGGTACTGTGTACACCCACTTTTCGCCGGCAGTGTTAGAGCCCATGTAATAGGGAGAGATTGCCGTTTTATCGAACAGTTTCAGACTCCGGACTGAAAATATGATTTTATCGATTGAAAAACTACACTTGCACCGATATAAAATTCGAACACAGGACCTCTGATCGCTACGTGCATTATCTAGTAACTGGGAAGCTCTATGGTTTATCTGCATACATCATTATACACCGATCTATCTATATCATCACGCCAGATCCCTTGCGGGATAGGCAGAGAGTACAGAGTTCCAACAGGTTCTTTCCTTACATACCTCTCTGGCTTCCTCCACTCTCATAGTTCGTCTCATACACGCTTGCCGGATACGGAGACTCTAGACTTGTCCTTCAAATAAGACTCGGTCTATTTCGTCGGGGTAAGATAGTCTAGGCCTTCCCCGGTACCTACATCCTTCGACTTTCGCATTATATATCTGTTTTGTCATTTTTCCTTCTGACATCCTTTATACATGCCCGAACCAATGCAGCATACCCTTTCTCATCTATACACGTATTCTAAAAATAAAATAAATGTAATAAAATATAAACCGTCACGCCTATATTCCCTAAGCGGGGGTGGCAGAGGTGAGTGCGTGTGTTCACCTTTCACCGACGATGTTGCGTCCCATGTAATAGGGGACGAGCTTATTGCCATATACCGGGCACAATTGCAGACTTCGGACTGATACTGGGATTTTTTCGATAGAAAAACTACATTTGTCCGACTTAGGATTTGAACCCAGGACCTCGTGATCGCAAAGCACATTATTCGCCGCTAGACAAACGAGGCAGTCATAATCCTAAAAATACACATGATTTTCCTGTTATTGAGTTTTTATTGTGTTTCTTTTCACGGCAATATTATTTTGTAAACCAAATTCCTCTTTCATGTTCAGTAACGATTTCCCGATTGCGCTTTATTGAGATGCGAGTAGCTTCACGCTTCTTATACTCGTTGGGGCGAATCGAATTGGAACATCAAAAAATACACGAAGGTCGTGTCGTGTTTTTATAAACTGTTTGTGTAACGCGATTTTCCTTATACCTTTTTAGATGGTTTTTACACTTAGATTGTTTACTACTCTGTGTTGTAATTGATCTTTTTATTTCTATCAGATTTACTGAGTATTATTACAGGGTAGGCAGAGAGTATAGTTCCAGCTGGTTCTTTCCTTACATACCTCTAAATCTTTATCCTCTTTCATAGTTCGTCTCATACACGCTCGCCGATTACGGAAACTCTTAACTTGCGTTTTATATTCTACCTATTTTATAATGATTACTGTTAATAATTGAAATTTACTTTCCGACATTCGGTCATTTATTAAAATTCGAAAGAATAAACACACACACAACCGCAAACACGTAAGAATACTTTTCTTTTATGTGTTCACGTAGACTCACAAACTCAATATATACACGATCTATTGCGTCCAAATGGAACTAACTGTGTTGGTAAAAAAAATTACCACCGTCACGTCTATATTCCGCAAGCAGGGGTGGCAGAGGTTTACTGAGTACACCCACTTTTCGCCGACGATGTTAGGTCCCATGTAATAGGGGGGCGATCCTAATGCCATATAGCAGGCACAATTCCCGACTCCGGACCTATACTAGGAAGTTTCCGCTAGAAAAACTTCATTTATCCGACCTAGGATTTGGACCCAAGACCTCGTGATCACTAAGCGATGCGATTTGGCACTAGACAACAGATTGAGTTTGTAAACAATATTATATGTGCGTGCAATAAACTGCAGACCTGAACAATTTTAATTACCTGAGACCGAGTAGTTGGACTGTTTAGTCCGGCTGATCGGATCACGTGGACTTTTCCTATTGGTATAATATTTTCTTTTTATCACTTAATGAATTTTCATATCTTTGACTTATGCTGATACAGATACACAAATATCTTACATTAAATGTTAATTTTTGTTTATTTGGTAGTCATTATGAAATAACGTTTACGCTCGTAGCGCTGTGCGACCGTGGTGTTCTTACTGATCACCAAGCTTTAGCAGCGTTCGACTCGGTCGGCCTGAGATGGACGACCGATTGTGGCAATTACATATTCGAGCGTTTCCGTGCTTCAGAAGGCACGTTAAGCCGTTGGTCCCGGTTACAACTTAATCCACTTAATGTGGTAGTCGTTAAGCCGAGTTGAAAGTCTTATAGGCGTCTTGATAAGTTTCAACAGCAGGTGGCCACAACCCTGCCTCCACCAATCCGCACTGGGTCCGCGTGGTGGAGTATGACCTAATCTCTCTCACCAAGATATCTGAGAGAAGGCCTTTGCCCAGCGGTGGGCCAGTATAGGCTAATATTATTTATTATTATTATAAATTAAGGAAGTAAATAAAGTTAAATGTAGGTCAAATTTATATCATTTTTAGGTAACTGACTTACTGTTTTTCCTTGAAATAAGATAACACGAGAACGTACCTGTAACAAACAAAGAAAATGTGACTAAGTTAAAGATATTAGTGTCAAAAGATTTCTATTACCAAAGAATATATTAAAAAAAATCACGTGATGGTCAACTCCATTTAATTGTGCAATTTAGATACGTTTTAATTTCAAACCGTCAAAGTGGAAATACTCTAAGGCAACCTCAGAATATTTTCACACGTTTACCTCGGGTATGCAATTGAATCCATTTGTCATTCCGAAACTGTGTAGCATTAATGCAATTTGTCCCTTGTATGTAAAAAACGTTTCTAAATTCCACTCTACATACACATAATTCAATAAACTGCCGTAATAAACATTTTATATAACGGATAGTTTTCTCTTACTCCTGTAAAATTACCTCTCTCGCACGTACCCTAGGTTTTCAGACACAATATAAGATGTGTTTAAGGCGACGATATGTATATATGAGCGTATGAACGTTAATACTTTTCCACATATCCGACGGGGCGGGACGGCTACGAGGCGCCGACTAGAAGTTGGTAGTTGTAATGTATTGAACTATACAAGCTGTTGAGTTCTTAGATTTACGCGAATATTACACATGAAATAAAACTATTTTACGGATTTTATCGCGGTTTATTTTTTTATTTTTAGTTTCCGACGTTTCGAGTGCTTTGCAGCACCCATGGTCACGGGAGGGACTGAGGTGTTAGACGTCCAATAGGCATAGTTGTTCACGGGGTACCCTCAAACATCTTAATTATTTTATTTTTTTTGTTGTTGTTGGTCCGATCTACGCAGAATGAGCTCACGGTGTCTTGAGGTCTTGCAGTGTTATGCTTGGTTTTGGATTTGATTATATTAATTACCGGATTCCAAGACGATGGAAGCACCCAGCCATCTTCTCTATTGAAATTAGGATGTTTTTTAATTTCAATAGCCTCGCGAACCATCCTTGGTAGGAATCGGTGTTCTTTCACGAGGATTTGTGGTCTATCAAATCTGATGTTATGGCGGGTGCGGTCAAGGACATGTTCACAGACTGCTCAAAGAAGTCTGCAGTCTGAACCCCCCGTGAACAACTATGCCTATTGGACGTCTAACACCTCAGTCCCTCCCGTGACCATGGGTGCTGCAAAGCACTCGAAACGTCGGGAACTAAAAAAAAAAAATATACCGCGATAAAATCCGTAAATTAGTTTTATTTCATATACAAGGTGTATCGTAAATAACGCAAGACCTCAGACATCCCGATTAGATAATTGCATTACAAATTTAATACGAACACCAAATTTCCAAATTGAAACTTTCTTTACCCCTTCTTAAGCACTTTTATACCCCAATTAACAACAAAACTTGTGCGTGTATGTATGCATATGTTATAGAAATATATTTGAAATCTCTATATTTCTGCACTGCAAGAGTAACAGCATATTTTGCAAATACAAAAATATACATTAAAAATTATTGAAATCAATTCTGTTACCGATTTAGAACAAACTACTTTCAGGTCTTGCGTTAACTATGTTACATCTTGTATAGACAGTAAGGAGCCTTATTTGCTATGATCAATCAAACTGTTGGTACATCACTATGCGGTGGAGAGGCCGCGGGACGCGGGACGGGGGTGGCTGGGATCGATGACAGCCACGGCAAAGCACCGCGTCTTTTTCCGCCGTTCGAAGCACACACATTTAGTTTTGTCTCCGTAATTGCCTTGTTACGCGTGTCTAAGTTATTATACAGTCCATTGCTCAGACTACATTTATTTCCTACTAACACCCGTAGGATAATTCTTATCATTTTCACAAACATAACGCGGTGAGTTACTATAACGTCGTAAAATGTTTAATGGTGCTATAATCGTATTCAAAATACCATTACACAACTATTTTCGCAAAGTTATTATAGCGGTCCAAGTTCAGTCATAGCAAATACCCTTATTTGCTATGATTAAACTCGGACCGACCTTGCATACGACACACAGCTCGGCGTAACAACACCCGTCGTACTACGCCGAGCTGTGTCATCTCCTGTATAGTACAACTACCCACGACACTACGCCGTCGGCGTCGCGTCGCCGTCCCACCCCGTCGGATATGTAGCAAAGCTTTAAGATTGACTCATAAAATAACAATCCCGTTCAGTTAATCAGTGGTAATATGCAATCCGATGGAATTTTTAGGTAGAACAGCAGATCATGGTGAGATGAGTCGGGTGTATGTCGGTCAACTTATTCCACTGTAATTGTTTCCGCGAAGTGGGCAATTTGTGGGCTCGATAGGGTTAGCAGGTTGGGAAAGCGAGTTGTGTGGTTAAGTTAAAGTGAGAAATCATTTATTTGAGTAAACCGAATTTTATAGTTATTGACCTAGTTACCATATTTGTTTGTGAGAAATGAGCTGTTCGTGTTATTTGTATACGAACAGCTCATTTTTGACAAACAAATATGGTCTTCAAATCGATGAGGCAACCCTAAAGCAGCGAAGTCATCGCATAATAATATGTCAATAACCGGTCAAGATAAGAATGAAAAAGTTTGCGGTCTGTTAGTTAATATATATTATTTCCTGTATTCTAATACTAATGCCAATATGGTGACAACCCTATATCTAAAGCATCATAAGGGTCCGATCACAAATAAGATGACAGTCCGTTTCATAAAATCCTGCTTTCTCAGGAAATATTCGCTCTTGTAATAATATACTGAACATATAATTTTGTGTTAAACACGTTTAATGGAGTCGCACGCAAGAATGTCAAGTTTCGGTACGCCATTAAGTTATAAAAAACTTAATGTCTTTGTAAGTGCCTCAATGGTACATGCGCATGCGCACATGCACATACATACACACAAGAAGGTTGGGGTTTTTCTATCGAAAAATTACCGGCACCTCTTTAGCAAAATGACTTTAATCTTAACTAGTAATAGCTCATAGAATTCGTTCCGGACATATTCCACTCAACAAGTTTTGTCATCTTATGGGGCGAAGCCCCCAGCCCAAATTGTACGGAGTGCAGAGTGGAGGACGTCCATCACGTGGTGGAATGTGCCAGGACAACAGCTGAGAGAGAGGCGCTCATGAATATGTCACAAATTAATTTGATAGAAGTCGTTGTGTTACAGAGTATTTTGTCTGAGTCCCTCTCTAAGCAATAGATAAGATGTCGTGTAACTATATGATTAGGTTATGATAGTGCTAGCATGGTCAATATGGACCGAAAAGTCCTTAAATAAAAAGAGATAAAAAAATCTTACTTTGCTGTGAAAAAGAGACAGGGCTACAAACTGCGTATATCTATCTCTTTTTCTTACAGTAAAGTAAGTATGCAAAAGCTTTTAAAAGGCATTGTGGTATGTACCCTGAAATCTGAAACTGAAAGCATTACACTGACCCCAGTCTGACGTGGCTGAATGTCGGGACCTAACATCAGGCGAAATCTTGAGTGCACAATCAACACCTCTGCCCCCGTAGTTTAAAAAAATAGGTGAAGGCTGTAGTGAGGTGATATTCATAAGGTTCCATAGTAGCGCAGTAGATTTTCCAACAGCAGGTGGCCTCAAATCTGACCCTATCTCTCACGGTCATTTTCGTTCGATTTTACTATTCTCTGTCTCACTTTAATATATTAGAGAATGCCCTACAGTAGAACAGTATAGAATTATTTATTTCTCCTTTTCAATTCATTGAAATACAGGTTAATAATATAAAAATATTAGCCCTGTTAAGAAACTGTCCCACCGCTGGGCACGGGCCTCCTCTCAAACTGAGAGGGTTTAGGCCATAGTCCACCACGCTGGCCCAGTGCGGATTGGCGAACTTCACACGCTTTTGAGAAACCCTCAGGCATGCAGGTTTATTCACGATGTTTTTCCTTCACCATTAAAGCTAGTAAGAGTTAATTTTCTTTTTGTTTTCAAGAAAATCGTAGCCCCACACTAGGATTCATTCCTGTGAAGTGGGTGCGTTTACAAACATACAAATTCACATCCACAAATAGCCAGACCGGAACAAATAATTGTGGATCACACAAAGATTTATCCCGTGCAGGAATCGAACCCGCGACTATTAGACACAGTGGACGGAGCGGCTTAAGTTCTTAACCACTACGCTAAATCGTCCGTCAAAATGACTCGTAATATCCGTTAATTTATAATAAGCAAATGCTTTCGAAAAGACAGAGGCGCGTGCGTGGGTTTGAACCCGAGACCTCTGACTTTGCAGTCCAACGGTCTTACCACTAGGCTATCACTGCTTATTTAATATATATATACAGAGAATAGTCACTACTTTATCTGTAGAAGATGGCTTACATATACAGTAACTTGTCCTTCAGATAAGACTCGGTCTATTTTGTCGTGGTAAGATAGTCTAGGTCTTCCCCGGTACCTACATCCTTCCACTCGCATTGTATATCTGTTTTGTCATCCTTTCTTCTGACATTCTTTCTATATGCCCGAACCAACGGAGCATACCCTTTCTCATTATAATTTATTATTATTATAATAATAATAATATCAGCCTATACTGTCCAATAGCTGGGCAAAGGCCTTCTCTCATAAATCGAGGTGAGAGAGATTAGGTATACTCCACCACGCGGACCCAGTGCGGATTATTGGAGGCAGGCTAGTGACTACCTCCTGTCGAAACTTATCAAGCCACCTAAAAGGCTTCCAACATGGCTTACGAGTACCACATTAAGTGGTAACCGGAACCAACGGCCTTCCAAAGCACGGAGACGCTCGAATATGAAAATGCCACAAACGGTCCCCTATCTCAGACCGACCGTGTTGAACACTGCTTAAGCTCGGTGATCGCAAAGAACACCGCGGTCGCACAGCGCTAGGAGCACCTCCTTATTATTTTTAACCTAGATATAATTGTATTTATTTTTTCAGAAACTACCTCCCATTGAATTACGGGTTAACAACAAATGAAGAAATTACAACACGAAATTAAGATGCGACGCGGTGGTCTGCGAGTTAAAAACCTGTTTAAGAACATGCTCGTAAAATCAGGAAAATACATAATCAATCGAGTATGGCTAGCGGCAAAAGTTGCTGACCATTCTCGGATTTTCAAATCGCTTGTTTAGCATAAAATATATTATTTTTGTTGATTTAAATACTATTTGAATATATTGCTTATATTTGGTTTTGACAATGTTCACCAACTTCTATAAAATAAAAAGAATATTGCAGAATAGTCAGAGAGTTAAGTTGCTGACTGTACTCTATAGTGACGTTATTGGGAATTAAAGTTTTTGTTCACTTTGCCATTCGATGGAATGGGAATTTCCATGGGCGGTGTGGAAAAAGAACAGTCCTGCCTATATCCCAAAGCGGGGATGGCATGATAAGTGCATACCCACATATCACTGTCGATGTTTGTTCCCAGTATAATAGACGGTGAGCTTATTGTTATAAGCCGGCCACAATTTTAGACTCCGGACTAAGACTTAAATATTTTTCGATACTAAATGTACAATTTGTCCGACTACATCATTAGACCAACCAAATAGACTTACTTTGAATTTTAGACTGGGTACTATGTGTCCTTTAAGTCAATATTGTCTGCTACGTCGACGACACTCTGGTTCAGGCCAAGCGGGTACCTTGGAAGACCATACGGCTCGCCGAGCTTGAAGCAAAAATAGTCGCCACAATCCACGAATTGAGCTTGTAAATTGTGCCTGGTAAGGCCACGGTGCTATGGTTTCACAAATTGCCGAGAAGCTAACTAACTCGAGGATTGAGATTGTAGACAGTCTTTTGGCCTTCGAAGAATTACAGTTAAACTATACGTAGAAAAATAACGACCATCCGAAGTATAAGGCACGAGTCTCGTAACCGCTGAGCGTAAATAAGACGTACTCTGAGAGTGGAGGAAACGAGAGTTCACGAGTAGGGAAACAATCTGTTAGAATTCTGTATTCTCTGCCTACCTTGCCGTGATAATATAGACGGAATAAAACAATCTGAACTCTATTATTGCCCCATAAAACTCGAATTACAAGGATTAATCACAGAATGAGTAGACAGTTAGAGCACTATTAAACGCCCACGGAACAACTGGTAGGATTTGATTCTCGTCACACGCGAGACTTTTAGCGGCGTGTCAAGGCAAACTAGATATAACCGGGGCGTCGTTCGCTATTAACATTGGCTAATGGTTTTAGAGTTAATATTCTATCTATCTATCTAGAAAATTCTCGAGGAGTAGCACACAGATATTCAGCAGGAGATATTTATTCCGACTGACACGGCAATAGTCCTAACCTACCCTCAACCTCTAATTATAAGCACCAAAGTGTGTGTGTTCCTAATACACAGTCAATAGTAGAATTCCTTTATCATCAGGTTAGACAGAGAGTACGGAGCTCCAACAGGTTCTTCCCTTACATACCTTTATAGTTTCCTCGACTCTCATAGTTCGTCTCATACACATTCGCCGGTTATGCAGACTCTTATTAAGAAACCGACACCTATATTCCCCAAGTGGGGGTGGCAGAGGTATACTGAGTACACCCACGTTTCGCCGACGATGTTAGGTCCCATGTAATAGGGGACGAGCCTATTGGCATATACCGGGCACAATTTCAGACTCCGGACTCGTACAGGGAAGTTTTCGTTAGAAAAACTACATTTGTTCGACCTAGGATTTGAAGCCAGGACCTCGTGATCACAAAGCGATGCGCTTTGCCACTAGACCAACGAGGCAGAGATATTAAGAAGCTGATAGTAAATTAGGGGGCTTAGCACGAATAGGTTAACGTTAGTGTAAGATTGTTAAAAAAAACATGCTTTTATGTTCATCTTTATTTAGTCGATTCGAAGTGTGGATTCTACTCACTTTATCAACTCGATAGCGTTATATTAAAATCAATCTGTTCGAGCCAAGCCTTCAGATCATACTGTCCGACTGTAGGACACCAGCCTTCTCTCACAAATCGAGGTGAAACAGATTAGGTCATACTCAACGACTCGGGCCCTGTGTTGTAGCCACATGCTGTTGAAACATATTGGGCCACCCAAAGGGCTTACTTAAACTTACTTTTACATGTATTGGTAACCTGGGCCTGCTGACCCGTCTCCATACTTCAGAAGGCACTTTGAGCAACGGCTTGGTGTCTTCATGCTTTAAAAGGCAAGTTAAGCAACGGCTTAACTTGCCCTCTAAAGCACGGAGACGCTCGAATATGAAAATTTCACAAACGGCCACCCATCTCAGGTCAAAAGAGACCACCGCAACTTAACCTTGGTGATCGCTAAGAACACCAGGGTCACACAGCGCTAGGAGCTCGTCTTTTTTAAATTAGTTGGATGTAAATTAGGTATTTCGGCGGCAACATTTACTCAAGTCTATGTTAAAAGTTAAAGGTTAAATGAAGTAATGTTTGCTTAAGTGTTCATTAAGCAGTCACTTAGGTCATGTTTTGTGCGCAACAGACTGTTAATTAAAGATTCCGTGTTTATAGATGGTTAAATTGTGTCTTAGCTTTGGAGTCAGAGCATTATAGCTCTTATAGTTGTTCAGAATTAGGTCTTATTCAATCTTAACCATGTCACTGTATAGGACTTTTGTAGAGCAAATAAATTTAAGCTAACATTACGCAATATGACGGCCGTGTTGTTTTAGCGAAATCTCGATTCGAATGCTAGTGTTATTAATAAAACAAACTTAAAGATTTTTGTCCAAAAAGTCTCAAAAATAAGGAGCAGTTCTGACTCTAAAATTGTATTCAGCATAATGACTATAGACCCTCTGCCATCGGTACTCACTAACTAAGACATCCTATCGAACCAACCAATATATCGTCACGCCAGATCCCTTGCGGGGTAGGCGGAGAGTACAGGGTTCTAACAGGTTCCTTCCTTACAGACCTCTCTGGCTTCCTCCACTCTCATAGTTCATCTCATACACGCTTGCCGGTTACGGAAACTGTTGACTTGCCCTTCAGATAAGACATGGACTATTTGGTCATGGTAAGATAGTATAGGTCTTTTCCGGTACTCTCTCTCTCTTTCGACTCTTGACAATAGTTGTATCGTTGATAAACAAAATTAGTTCATCGGTTCAGTTCGAGTCGAAGTGTAATTATTATTATTGTGTATCTATCGATACACGATCGATATATGTCTTTCGGCAAAAATCGTCGGCGAAATGTAGGTGTACATGGTACACCTCTGCTACCTCCGCTTGGGGAATGCAAACGTGATTTGTTTTAGGTTACACCAAGTACGTATGTATGTTATGTAAGGTACCTATGTATATAACGAGTGAGTGAGTGAATGAGTTTGTATATCTTGGATGCGCCTTCAGTAAGGATGGGAAATACACCGCTGACATAGAGAGAAGAGTGGGTGCAGGGAACAGAGTGAATGGTGCGATGGGAAAGCTACTCGGGAGCCGGCACTTAAGCCATAAGGCGCAGCTGGCCATACATAACGGAGTTCTTGTCCCAACGCTGTTATATAAATAAATAAATAAATAAATAAATAATAATAAATTTATTCAATGTTTCAGAGGCATTTTTTACATCACAGTTATTATATGTACTTAATAATAGGGAACAAGAGATAGAGGGATAACTTTGTGGTGCGGTGGTATCTGCACTAGTTATAGAAAAACTGTATGACAGATACCTTCGCCTTCCTATAAGTACAGAGAATATTATTATTGGGTGCAATTGGTACATTATAATTAACAAAATATTATTATTATATTAAATACAAAATAAAGCTTGTTCCAAAGAAAATTCCGAATAAAAGTAAATTATAAAACAATTTAAAATCAGAATAAATAATGATTACAAATTTCACATGCGGATATACTTACCTGTGAGTGCGTGCGTGTGCATGTGGGTGTGTGTGTGTGTGTGTATTTGTGTGTGTATAGAGTTTGTAATAGAATCTACTTTGTCGTTATGAGTAATTTTTCAGTGTCATCGTAAGATAGTTTCTTCAACCAGGCCTTGATCGTATATTTACACTGCGAAAGGGGTAAACAATAAATATTATTGCTTTTGTTGGCAAGGTTATAAAGTTTAGGACCCAACACCATATAATATGGTAGCGAGAGCTGGGTATGTAAGAAGGAGAATGAAAGTAGGATAAATGCGGTAGAAATGCGAGCTCTGCGGAAGATGTGCGGAGTGAAGCTGACCGACCGCATTAGCAACAGCATAGTAAGACAGCGAGTTGTTATGAAAAATAGTATCGGTGTAAAGATGAGAAAGGGCATGCTCCGTTGGTTCGGGCATATAGAAAGAATGCCAGAGGAAAGAATGACAAAACAGATATACAATGTGAAAGTGGAAGGATGCAGGTACCGGGGAAGACCTAGACTATCTTACCACGACCAAATAAACCGAGTCTTATCTGATGGAAACGTCAAGAGTCTCCGTAACCGGCGAGCGTGTATGAGACGAACTATGAGAGTGGAGGAAGCCAGAGAGGTATGTAAGGAAAGAACCTGTTGGAACTCTGTACTCTCTGCCTACCCCGCAAGGGATCTGGCGTGAGGTTATAGATAGATAGATAGACTATGTATATAACACCAACACTCAAAAGTTAGTAAGCAGCATAGCGTTAATTTTGAACCAGGAAACTAATTTAACTCAAAAAGTTAAGGTTAACTGTGACTAGAAGCAAACCGGTAGTTACGTGTAAAATCGACTAATCAAAAATTCACGGTTTAAGCTTCTATAAAATAACTTGCTCACTAACAGACAATTTTAACTATAATAAGCTACTGACATTTTCAAACCTAGTCAAAATGTTAAACATTATCACGCCTATATTCCCCTAGCGGGAGTTACAGAGGTGTACTATGTACACCCACTTTTCGTCGACAGTGTTAACTCCCTTGTAATAGGAGCCGAGCTTATTGTAATATCGGGCACAATTCCAGATTCCAGACCGATACTGGGATCTTTTCAATAAAAAACCAGATTTGTCCAACAAAGGATTTCAACTCGGGTACCTCGTTACGCGAATTATTCGCTACTAGACCAACGAGTCAGTTCAAATTTTCAGAAATAAAAAAAAGTCACGCCACATTCTCAGAGTAGGAGTGGTAGTACGAAAAAGTTTTAGGAATGACACATCAAAAGACGTATCGCAAAATTAGCATAAAATATTTTTTAAGAGATATTTTCGACTACTTTGTTGGTACGCTGGTGTAGTGTGGTTAGCGATCACGTCCTGAATTCGAATCCTAAGTAAACCCAAAACCAAGCTTTGTCATAACAAAACGTGGTCAATCCTCAATTACATTCAGTAGTCAAATTTTCTGCTCGGTGTTACGGCAATAGGCTCGTTCCCCTATGACATAGTAGGAACCTAACTTTGTAGGCGATAATAATATGAATGTACGTCTCTGCAATCTGCGCTTAAGAAATATAGGCGTGAGGATGGTTTTATACCCACAAAATGCTGCCTGAACTTCTACATTCGCCTTTCGAATGCCAAGTAAGCATGAGCTGGCAATGTGAAGTCTACGCTCTCACGGACTCTGTCTTCGGGAAATGTCGGCAGTGGCATATGGTAACAGGAATCAGGAACGGAACAATGAATTGGATATATGTCGAAACCGGCGAACATCAAGACTATCTTACTATGACCAAAATAGACCGTATCTTATCTGAAAGGCAAGTCAAGTCTTCGTAACCGACGAGCCTGTATGAAACGAATTATTAGAGTGGAGGAAGTCAAGAGATCTATAAGGAAAGAACCTGTTGGAACTTTGTACTCTCTGCCTACCCCGCCAGGGATCTGGCGTGATAATATAGATAGATAGAGTTACTTGTATAAAGATTTATAGATATAGAAATCTGTGAATCAGTCAAGCCGATGAAATCTACAGTGCTAATTATTGATTCACAGCTAGTGAAATCATCAAATATTTGATAACACAGTCATTCTATGGGCGCGGTTTTTAGGGTAATGATGACTTAAATAGCCAGCAATGATTGTAGAAAATATCTTAATAGCGGAATATTTTGACGATTTCTCTTGAATAAATGATGTCTAACGTGTTTTATGATATGATATAACGCACGAACGAACGAACTATGATAGTAGAGGAAGCCAGAGTGGTATGTAAGTAAAGGACCTGTTACAAATCTGTACTCTCTGCCTACCCCGCAAGGGATCTGGCGTGATGATATATATAGAATAATAACATTATTTTTATGTTAGATTATTATTCATTAGATTTAGTTATAAATTTTGGCATTTGGTTAAAATTCATAAAGTTTTATAAAATGGCATGTTAACTACTATATAAATGGCGTATACATCTCTCACCTGCAATTTGCAGACGACATCGTCATCATGGCTGAAACGTTGCAAGACCTACAACAGATGCTGGACAGCCTTGCTAATTCGTCACAGCGAATCGGTCTTCGGATGAACTTGGATAAAACTAAAGTTATGATCAACAAGCATGTTGACCCGGGACCGATCGCCGTAAACGGAGCCTCCCTCGAAGTTGTTTCTGAGTATGTATACCTAGGGCAGTTGCTCCAACTAGGTAAAAACAACTTCGACAAGGAAGTTAAGAGGCGGATATAGCTGGGCTGGGCAGCATTTAGAAAACTCCGTCGAGTCTTCTTATCGCCCATACCCCAATGCCTAAAAACGAAAGTTTTTAATCAGTGCATGCTACCTGTAATGACATACGGAGCCGAAACGTGGCCACTCACTGTGCGGCTTGCCCACCAGTTCAAGGTCGCTCAGCGAGCTATTGAAAGAGCTATGCTCGGAGTTTCTCTTAGGGATCGAATCCGGAACGAAGTTATTCGTCAGAGAACCAAGGTTACCGACATAGCTCAGCGAATTAGCAGGCTGAAGTGGTAGTGGGCAGGTCACACATGCCGCAGAACCGATGGCCGTTGGGGCAGACTGGTTCTTGAGTGGAGACCGCGTGTCGGCAAACGTAGTGTAGGGCGCCCTGTAGCTAGGTGGGGCGACGATATTCGTAAGGCCGCGGGCAGGGATTGGAGAAGGAGAGCTGAAGATCGAGTTTAGTGGCGTGCCATGGGAGAGGCCTACGTCCAGCAGTGGACTGACACGGGCTGATGATGATGAAGTACTATAAGCGGTAAATAATCTCGGTAAAGAATCTACTAGGCTACTTACGGTAAACGGCGATAACTAATGCACATCGTCTAAAGAGGAAGATAATTGGCTGCTTTAGGCTTTATGAACGTCTTCTCTGTCAATCAGTACAATTATGTAATCTTTTGTCGCTTTCGTCGCTGTTAGTGCTCCGTGCAACAGAGAAGATACTGTACGAAGCCGAAAGTAGCTGATTATCTTCCTCTTTAGGCGATATGCATTTGTTATCGCCGTTTACCGTAAGTAGCCTGAGATTCTGAAAAAAAAGTTCTAAATTGTTGGACGTAAAACACTTCAGTCCTCCCTGTTACCATAAGCTGTAACGTTCTCAAACGGGAACTGTAAAATCAAAAATGAGCCGCGAAAACTGAGTCGATACAAGTTGACACCCGACACCTCTTGCATCAACACCAAATTCTTCGAGTCCGTCTCAAAAGCCGCAAAACCTTTTTAAATTACACTTAGACCATGCAGGGTCTTTCAACAGCGGCCAGAATTAGACAATGGACAGAAAAGAAACCCCCACCGTCTTATTTGTAACATATCAGGAGCAACTACTGCCAGGGCACCATCTACCACGGCCGGTGTGGAAATCTTTAAATCGGCTCCATACTCAGGTAGGTAGATGCAGGCATAATCTGTGTACATGGGGATTCAGAGACCCAAATTCAGCCTGTGATTGCGGTGAGACCTCACAGAATATGTCGAACTTGCTGGTCTGCCGTTTATGCCCCACCACCTGTACGAGAGAAGAGCTGAGCCACGGACAAGCAAGGTCCACAGACAACGTGATTGTGCTAGCCACTCACCTAGCGAGATATATGAACCATTGACACGAAACGAAGTATAAGAAGAATCCGCGATAGACTCCGACAATGTTAAAATCGTACTGCCATTTTTTTTAAAACATACTCCAACGAATGCCAATGTGTCATTCGCACATCGTAATTCAAAACGCTAACAGTATTCTCATTAAACCTTGCTTACTCATGTAAACGATACACAGTGATTCAATGGTGCTGTCAGTTAAATATTTATAGAGTTTCTGTTGCAATTTGACTGCCAATTGCTTTTCCCTTTCGGAGTACATGGTGTATTTATAGCAATGGTCGTCGCATGTGTGACACAGTTTTGTATTGGCATACAAGGAGAAATGGAAAAAAAAGAAGGTGGGAGAAATGTACTGTGTATGTCCACTTTGCTGACGATGTCAGGTCCCATGTAATAGGGTGGTGAGCCTGTTGTTATTGTACCGAGCACATTCCAAACTCCGGATTGATACTGGGAACCTGACGATATAAAAACTACATTTAATTGGACCTACGCGTATTACACACCACTAAAACCAATGATCGTAGCAATACAATAGATAATTTCTTCAATAAATGTCCCAGATTCGAGAAGACCAATCACAGGTTAACGTGGAAGATTGTGGGGGAGACTTTTGCCCAGCAGTGGGACAGAAATGGTTAGTAAAAGCAGATTCGAACTTTTCTTTAGAATTGCTTACTAGTACAGCCACAGAATACGTGATAATAAAACACTTGAATTAAAATAGCGTCGAATTTCTTTGAAATTACTGTCACCATCTTATCATACATGCACAGTTTGAAAAAATAGACCCAGACTAACATACACTCATATTATTGTTGTATAAATATGTTCCGATGAATTTTATTACCTTATAAGGCCAGTTACAAGTTTTGCAAGACTATCATACAAATTTCAGCGACCGTATCATATGCCAGCGCAATCCTGAAATATTTTGTAATAACCTTCTCAAATGTGTGACGATAATTTCATGTGCCTATGCCACTTCTAGATACTTATTATTACGATCCTCATCAATAAAGCTAATAATATATGCCCTGTTAAGACACTGTCCCACCGTTGGGCATGGGCCTCCTCTCAAACTGAGAGGGTTTAGGCCATAGTCCACCACGCTGGCCCAGTGCGGGTTAGCGAACTTGACGCACCTTCAAAAAACTCGTAGGCATGCAGGTTTCCTTACGATGTTTTCCTTCACCGTTAAAGCAAGTGATAATATTTTTTTATACGCACATGCTTTAAAAAAGACAAAGCTGCGTGCCTGGGTTTGAACCCGAGACCTCTGACTTTACAGTCCAATGGTCTAACCACTAGGCTATCACTGCTCTTCCACAAAGCTAACGAATATAAATTCAATTTAATTTAATTATCGTATCAACCATCAAAAGGCAGATTTAAGTATAATCCTCGCAAAATACGTACATATAAAATACCTTTATTTCAATATCCAAAATCAATATATGCACTGAATTTTAATAACGTGAACAATGGATCGTTTTAGCTTCCGTTATTATTTGGTACAAGTATAAACTTGATAGCGTTGTTATGAAATTGTTATCAGCTATAAAATTTTTTTTACGCATTTTATTGATATTAGCGAAATAAATCTTACTTTACCATTCTTTGGCACTGCTGGGCAAAGGCCTTTTCTCATAAATTGAGGTGAGAACATAATTGAGGTGAGGTGAGAACATTAGGTCATAATTTACAAGAGAGAGAGAGACGTAATCTCTCTTATCTATATAAGAGAGATTACGTCCACCACGCCAACGAAGAGTGGTAAAGTGTGTTAAAATAACCACCACAATCCGCATGAGGGATATAGGCGTGAAGGTGCTTAAAATGCAATATTGTAAACATTCTCATGATACAAGAAGCAATTTAAATTACATTCTTCCTACAAAAGATGAATAATAACTTGAAGTAAAAAATGCAATAAAGCAGATATATCATATGACTGACGTCACAATCGCATATGTAGCATGTGATAGGCCTAGACACTGTAATTGGTTTAATTCGACTAACCCATGGTTTCTAAGTTTATAAGGGAGTTTTATTCTAAGTACATCTCAATAGACTAATTCGCGAGAACATAATGCATTAAAGGATGATTTTCCCATTAATAAATAAATGTTATTTAGCAACTAAATGTGAACTATTTTATCCATAGACCTGTAATGTTCAATTTGTACATGTTATAATTTATCCTACGAATAAGTTTTATTTGGTGATTGTAAACGTACGCCGTTTATCTTACCGCTATCGTTTTTAATAAACAGATCAATATTATACATATCCTAAAGTACACATATATTTTCACACAGCTTTATTTTTTCATACTCAACTATATTGTTGCATAATGTATTTTATCCTGTGAATTCATCGGTTCTAAGATAGCAGTATACCTTTGATCTAGTGTTTATTGCAGAGTATCTTCGAAATTAAATACTTCACAAATCGCTCACATCTCGTGTTTTGAGCCGCAAATATACGTGCTGACCACAAAACGTGGTCACTCGGCTGCGGTTATTCTAATAGACTACGTGTAATTACTTCCCCCGACGGCACTGGCATGCGAAATAATGTATGCTAAATATACACACAATAGTCTTTCTTCTTATATGTTACTGAACCTAGCTTACACGCCCGTTTTTACAAAGGGGTGTCTACCCCTATGTATGTCTATACATACTTAGTACGCCCGCCGCCTCACCGAGTTATTTTTGACTCTAGTTTTAGATAGGTAGGATTGTCGAATAATTGCAACCTGTACTGCCCACTGCAGGGCAAAGGCCTTTTCTCACAAATCGAGGTGAGAGAGATCAGGTCATACTCCACCACGCGGACCCAGTGCGGATTGGTGGAGGCAGGTTTGTGGCCACCTGCTGTTGGAACTTATCAAGCCGCCTTTAAGGCTTCCAACTCGGCTCAACGACTACCACATAAGTGGTAGCCGGGACCAACGGCTTAACGTGCCTTCCGAAGCACGGAGACGCTCGAATATGAAAATGCCACAAACGGTCAAACATCTCGGCCCGACCGAGTCAAACGCTGCTAAACCTTGGTAATCAGCAAGAACACTACGGTCACACAGCGCTACGAGCGCCTCATTGGATTGTACAAACAACACCTAAATTACTTTTTCTGATGTATTTTTGGAAAAATGTGACAGTGTGCAAACCTGCCACTATACATTGGACACATTTATTTACGCCTCAAGATTTTTTAATTTTCTGGGCATAAAGTTTTTCTCACGGGGATTTCCTTGACTACTTCCAAGTGACTATCATCAAGTACACAACATATGATCTACACATATGTTTAAAAAAATTACCAAAGACGAGAGTCTGTCCAAGAGCGTGCTCGTCGCGACCCCTGCCAGTCATTATGGCTGCAATCTTGGACCGAAGACGTACCGCAGTGCGGGCTAGGGCGTCCCCCCGAGGCGACGCGTACCGGCCCGCCCCCGTCGGTACGAATATAGGTGGAAGCGGCGATGGGGGCCGCCACCCATCACGCCGGGCCCGAACTGGCGAGTCGTGGGGTGCAGAGTGCCGAATAGGCACTTGGAATGTAAGAGGTGGTATGGAAGATAAGATGCATGAGGTGATTGATGTAATGAAAGAGAGACGCCTGGATGCTCTGTGTGTAACAGAGACTAAGCGGAGGGGCAGTGAAACCTGTGATCTGCCTGATGGAACGATGGCTCTGTGGTCTGGTGTACCGCAGAGCAGTCGTGCCAGCATGGGGGTGGGTATCTTGCTGTCCCGTCGCCTGGCCTCTGGAGTGAGAGATTATGGCCTGTGCGATGCGAGACTTCTCTGGGTCCGTTTAAAACTGGGTGTCACTAGAGTATTTTTGGTCGCAGCATATGCTCCCGTAAGCTCGTCGACACCCCAGGACCTTGAGAAGTTTTGGGATAATGTCAGGGAAGTTCTGGATTTGGCTGAGGCTAACGAAAAGGTAATTCTGTGTGGCGATCTGAACGGATGGGTAGGAACCAGGCGGCAAATTCACAATATGACTGCGCCAATTACAGAGCCATCAGTTTGATCAGCTTGGCAGCCAAGGTGTACGGTAAAATTATTGAACGGAGAATGCGCGTGAAGTCCGATGGAATGTTGTGCGAGGCACAAGGGGGTTTCAGGTCTGGAAGAGGATGTTCGGATCAAGTCTTCTCACTCCGCAACATCGTAGAGAAGCATCTGGCAGTGGGCCGGAAGGTTTTCTGCGGTTTTGTAGATCTGGAGAAGGCATTTGACAGAGTTGTGCGAAAGAGACTTTGGGACATTTTGCCAGAGTATGGTATAGATGGCACTCTGTTGCGAGCCGTCCAGTCCACTTATGTGGACTGCAAGGCATGCGTTCGGGTGGGTGGTAACAGGTCACCCTGGTTTGACGTTAAAATCGGCGTCAAGCAGGGTTGCGTGTTGTCCGCTAGACTGTTTATAATATATCTGGACAAAAGTCTTCAAAGACTGAAAGCGATGAATGAAGGTGTACAAATGGGTGACTTAGTGGTAAACCATCTACTTTATGCAGATGACGCGGTTTTAATAGCGCCAACAGCCACTGATCTGCAAACACTAGTCACAGTTATGAAAGACGACTGCATGATCAATGGCTTACACTTGAATGTGAAGAAAACCAAGATTATGGTTTTTGAAAGGGAAGAAACCAGAACGAATGTAAGGATTGTGGTTGGTAACGATGTGCTGGAGCAAGTGAATGAGTTTGTATATCTTGGATGCGCCTTCAGTAAGGATGGGAAATACACCGCTGACATAGAGAGAAGAGTGAGTGCAGGGAACAGAGTGAATGGTGCGATGGGAAAGCTACTCGGGAGCCGGCACTTAAGCCATAAGGCGCAGCTGGCCATACATAACGGAGTTCTTGTCCCAACGCTGTTATATGGTAGCGAGAGCTGGGTATGTAAGAAGGAGAATGAAAGTAGGATAAATGCGGTAGAAATGCGAGCTCTGCGGAAGATGTGCGGAGTGAAGCTGACCGACCGCATTAGCAACAGCATAGTAAGACAGCGAGTAGGTATGAAAGATAGTATCGGTGTAAAGATGAGAAAGGGCATGCTCCGTTGGTTCGGGCATATAGAAAGAATGCCAGAGGAAAGAATGACAAAACAGATATACAATGTGAAAGTGGAAGGATGCAGGTACCGGGGAAGACCTAGACTATCTTACCACGACCAAATAAACCGAGTCTTGTCAGATGGAAAAGTCAAGAGTCTCCGTAACCGGCGAGCGTGTATGAGACGAACTATGAGAGTCGAGGAAGCCAGAGAGGTATGTAAGGAAAGAACCTGTTGGAACTCTGTACTCTCTGCCTACCCCGCAAGGGATCTGGCGTGAGGTTATAGATAGATAGATAGACCAAAGACGCAGAATCGGAAATATTTTAAGAAAATATCACAAGCACGGAAGTGGTCACTGTCCGATCCCACCATTATCCAAAAATTCAATTTATTTATTTGAAAAAACGAGTTTCACACTAGGAATTAACTAATTCATGAATCAGTGCCCATTAAAACATTTATTCTCCTACTGGGTCAATTGGGTAACAATTTACTCAAATCCCGTAATCAACTCGTAACCTTTAGGCTTCATATCAAACCCCTTGACTATCGCATCAAGTCAAGCCCTTCTTTAATCACGTTAGTAGCTTTTTTGAAGCCAACGATACTATGCATGTACTAGATTAGGCAAGTCAAACTACCATTTGTTCCATGTGGCGTGTGGGAATAATACATTTGTTGATATTCGGAAAGCACCAATTGCATTTTTTTTTATTTAATCATTAACTAGCTGCCCGCCCTCGCTTCCCACTGGTGAATTATATACAAAACCTTTTTCTTGAATTACTCCGTACCTTGGTGAAAACCGTTTGAAAATCCGTTCCGGAGTTGTCCGTTGAGTTTATCGCGTTCAAACAGAAAATACGCTCTATCGTACGTCTTTCCTAGGGTACATAATTTCATTTGTTTCTTACGTAAACTTTTCAGATTCTTCTGAGCATACAATTTTCTTTATAATGTTGCTCTTCACCTTGAAATTAACCAACACTTTAGTATTATCAGGTTTATTATCAACCCATGTTCGCACAATGAGATTAAGATCAGAGCAAAAAATCCTCGCTATCAGATTCTTGTTCATATCAGCCATTGGCCATTGGACCATTGCACTAATCTGTCAAAAAAGACCAAATTGAAGACCTTAAATCTCGACCGAGTGAAACCAAAGCGTAGTTTGCTCTGTCCTATCCAGTTTAAAGTAAGATTGACGTTTTCCCTTCATTTTTATGCCGTCCTTGACTCACCCTGCCCTGAATTAAATTAGCCTGTTCCGAAATAAGCATTACGCGACCCTATTACCGTTGCTAATCTAATCGGGGACCTTTGATCCGTTACGTAATTGGGTGTGAACAATTCGCCTGATATTTTGATAAATATATAGCGTGGAAATGGAGGTTTTGGGAAGGAATCAAACTCTACAAGGTGTAACATAGTTAACGCAAAATCTGAAAGTATTTTGTTCTAAATCGGCAACTGAATCGATTCCAACGATTTTTAAGGTATATTCCATTTTCTTTTAAATTATCAAAAAATGCTGTAATTCGTTTAGTTCGATGTATTAAGCAAAATGTTATCACTAGTCAATACAATAATGCTATTTTAAATGCGTTTCTATATGCACACACACACACACACACACACACACACACCAATATGCATACAAAATTTATTAAATTTCTTGGTTAATTTGGGTACCGAAGAGCTTAAAAATGGTAGACAATTCTTAAAAATTGGAAGATAGATTTTCGTATTAAATTCGTAAAGCAATAATCTAATTTGGGTGTCTGAGGTCTTGCGTTATATATGTTACACCTTGTATACAAGGTGTGACATGAAGACCCCCCGATTAGAGAACTGCTTCATTAATTCAAAAGAAAAACCACATTTCCAAAATTAAATGTTTTAACCTTTTTTTAAGCACTTTTATACACCAATTATCGATTAAACTTGCACGTGTATGTGTCCGGTTTGAGAAATACGTTTTAGGAATGCATTTGAAATTTCCTTATTGCTCTGGATAAAGAATAAGTTTATTTTTTTATAGCGCACGGCGGAGTAAAATCATTTTTTGCAAATTTTAAGAAAATGTAAATTGTGAAAAGTGCCACTTAAAAAATTGTTGGAATCAATTCAGTTACCGATTTAGAACAAACTACTTTCAGGTCTTGCGTTTCTTATGTTACAGCTTGTATACGTACACCATGTTATTTTAGTCGATCTGGAGCGAAAGCCCAGCTAATGTATTCAATGCCCACTGTTCACTGGTACTAGTCATATTTTAATAAGTAAAATGTCTATCACAATACTAATTTAGTACATTGAAAATACTTATATCAAAAATAACATTAAGGGTGGGTGCGGCTCGTCAACTTCCGTGTTCTGGATTTGCATCCTAGCTATGATATTCGGAAAGGTCATAAGTATATGTTACTTATTGAAGTATTCTTTTGATTTTTTCAAATTACCAGTAGGCATTGGATACATCACTGTGCTTTGGCACCAGAACGACTATAATTACACCGTGTAAATTATTTTATTCACTTATGGCTGGTTCCAATATTCAGGTCAAGGATAGATTTGCTAACTGTCAGTAGAATTTTGACAGATTTTCCATACAAAATATTTCATAAATATGGTTAAATGAAAAGTGAAATATTAAAACCGGCCATTAAGGGCCTACTGCGGTCGACTATTTATCGGCCGGGAGAGTGACAGAGCTGCAATTACTTTACAAAAGGATAATAAGGGACGGATACATTGAGCGCGCGCTCAGAAATAAACGGAGTATATGCAAAAAAATTGAGACATTTTCTAAAAAAAATCTAAGCCATGAAATAAAAAACTGCTTTACAGGAACTTGGTTTTAATTATATGCTATATTTTTAAGTGAAATCTATTGATTAGTTTGTAAGCATTTCCCGTTGGAATCAGAAAATGTAAAACAATAGAGATGAGTTTAGATTTTTTTTAACGAGAAAATTTAGTTTAATCGTGTATTTCTATTACCAGATTTTAAAATATACAGTCAATACTCATATTTCAAAGTATTAAGTCTCAAAACCATATATTTCTTGAAGTGCACTGAGTACAGAAACACGTTTTTTTTCGCGGTAAACCCTTAGATAGTCGTAGATGCGTGTGTTAAGCTGCAGGACCACAGTGATCTTAGTAATTAACAAAGTTAGGCAAAGCTTACAACTCCACAGTCTGCACTGGGTCTGCCTGGTGGAGTAGAATCTGATGTCACTCGCCTCGATTTGTGAGAGAAGGCAGTGGGACAGTATAGGCTGATAGCAGCGTTCGGCTCAGTCAGTGAGCTGAGCATTTGTGAGATGGGTGACCCTTTGTCCCAATTTCTTTTTTAAGCATCTCTATGTTTCAAAACGTCCTTTAAGCCGTAAGTCTCCGCTACCATTTAAGTTTTAACCAAATAGATGACGGAGCGCGACGGAAGCGCGACGCAAGCGCTCGGCTACGTTCGGTTGTGACAGTTGTTGTCGCCCCGATCGGGGCTGCGCTGTGTGGTGTCTCCCGTACATTTCAGTACATTACAACTCCACAAGCAGTGCCACCGTCGCACCGTGCAGGGCTGCGCTGTATGGCGTCTCCCGTACATTTCAGTACATCACAACTCCTTAAGCAGCGCCTCCGTCGCGCAGACAAGATAGCTCCGAGAAATTTCTAGCAACGCAACGCTTTGGTATATCAAAGTGAACTATAGCATTCATTCCGCTTGTGCTTATTTTATTTTAAAGGACTCACTCGCTGGTACTAATACAAGTGCACATTTGAACATTGAGTGCACTTGTTATTGCAGCTGACAGCTTTGTTTAAGAGCTCTGAAATGAGGGCAAGCTAAGCATACATAGCTGGTATTGGAGGGGTTAATTTAATTAATTTTGCAGCTGGGTCGTGGTAATGTAGAGTTAATATTTTGCGGCGTATTAACAGGATGGCAAAATGAATACAACATTTAGTGCGACAAGAATATTGTGGCTCATGGATAGATAGATAGATAGATAACTCTTTATTGTGCACCAATTACATAGATATTAAAATACAAAAAAAAGAACTTAAAGTTACACATAGGGCGGCCTTATCGCTAAAAAGCAATCTCTTCCAGGCAACCTTCTCTCTTCCAGGCAATGGATGACATTGACAGAGGAGCGTTGGCGTGAAATTAGGATTATGATTTAGTAAAATTTTTCTACGTTCAGGGAAATATTTCAAGAGGTGGTTCCGCATAGTTATCAAGTAAAAAAGAAATTGGGTAAATTACATAACAAACGGCAACTCTGCGACTGTCATGAAGTGACATTTCACTTGATGACAGCGTTAGTTACAATTTAGGTCGCAGGCCAAAATGTCTTTGAATGACTGTAAACTGTTTTAATTTAAATACGCTTGTTATTATGTCAGAAAAAAAGTTGTAGTTTTGTCAAGTTATGTCATTTGTTTGAAAAAAGTTATACTAGGGGTTAAGTAGAAAATGTTTTATGTTACGCACGCTGGCACACAGATAGTTTTTTTTTTAGTTGCCTGCATTAATCCTAAAAATACTTCTTATACTGACTTATTACACATGAAATAAAACTATTTTTTGGATTTTATCGCGGTTTATTTTTTTAATTTTATGTTCCCGACGTTTCTAATGCTTTGCAGCACCCATGGTCACGGGAAGGACTGGGGTGTTAGATGTCCAAAGGCATAGTTGTTCCGGGGTACACTCAAACTTCTTAATCATTTTTGTTGGGCCGATCTACGCAGAATGAGCTCTAAAATTAACGCGGATGAAGTCGAGGGCAGAATATAGTACAATAAAATCGCAAAGATAAGAAATACAGTTCTTCGTAAACCTCGTAGTTCTTAAGTAAAAGAATAAAAAATAATGCCTGTTACTCTGCCTCTAATACTACCGGTAAGGCTGGACACATGCGATAGTTAATGCGCAATAAACATAAAGTTAGAACGCTGTACCGTTTGAATGTCGTCTGCGGACCGCCTTAACGTGATACGCCATTAAACGTAAGATAGTCTTTGTAATTACTGCTTTATGGATACAGACAGCAACTTAGGTCGCCTAACACTCTTTGTTTTACAAGCTTCAAGGTATTATGGGTATAAGTAGTTTTTTGAAAGGGAAGAAACCAGAACGAATGTAAGGATTGTGGTTGGTAACGGTGTGCTGGAGCAAGTGAATGAGTTTGTATATCATGGATGCGCTTTCAGTAAGAATGGGAAATACACCGCTGACATAGAGAGAAGAGAGAGTGCAGGGAACAGAGTGAATGGTGCGATGGGAAAGCTACTCGGGAGCCGGCACTTAAGCCATAAGGCGCAGCTGGCCATACATAACGGAGTTGTTGTCCCAACGCTGTTATATTGTAGCGAGAGCTGGGTATGTAAGAATGAGAATGAAAGTAGGATAAATGCGGTAGAAATGCGAGCTCTGCGAAAGATGTGCGGAGTGAAGCTGACCGACCGCATTAGCAACAGCGTAGTAAGACAGCGAGTAGGTATGAAAGATAGTATCGGTGTAAAAATGAGAAAGGGCATGCTCCGTTGGTTCGGGCATATAGAAAGAATGCCAGAGGAAAGAATGACAAAACAGATATACAATGTGAAAGTGGAAGGATGCAGGTACCGGGGAAGACCTAGACTATCTTACCACGACCAAATAAACCGAGTCTTATCTGATGGAAAAGTCAAGAGTCTCCGTAACCGGCGAGCGTGTATGAGACGAACTATGAGAGTCGAGGAAGCCAGAGAGGTATGTAAGGAAAGAACCTGTTGGAACTCTGTACTCTCTGCCTACCCCGCAAGGGATCTGGCGTAGATAGATAGCAGTGATAGCCTAGTTGTTAGACCGTTGGATTGCAAAGTCAGAGGTCTCTGGTTAAAACCCAGGGACGCACCTCTGTCTTTTCGAAAGCATGTGCATATTATAAATTGACTATCACTTGCTTTAACGTTGAAGGAAAACATTGTGAGGAAACCTGCATGCCTGAGAGTTTCTCGAAGGTGTGTGAAGTTTGCCAACCCGCACTGGGCCAGCGTGGTGGACTACGACCTGAACTTTCTCAGTTTGAGAGGAGGCCCGTGCCCAACTGTGGGACAGTTCCTTAACAGGGCTAATATTATTATTTATTATTCATGGGTATTCAATTAAACCGCAAGGACAATGGCCAAAACTGACCTAAAGATGTGTCAAAAAGCACAGACATTATTTATATACCAAAATTTAGATCTGAATTTTAACTGCTTGCTGGCAATTTTAGCCCAATTAATAATTACGTTTAAAAATTAAAGCGAAAGACCCTCGAATATGGAAATGCCAGAAACGGTCACCCATCTCAAACCGACAAATACAAGCGCTGCTCAAATTTGTCGATCACTACAACCACCGTGATATTACGGCGCTACACGCGTCGGCCATAATATTAGCCCTTTTAGAAACTGTCCTACCGTTGGGCACGGGCCTCCTCTTAGACTTAGAGGGTTCAGGCCATAGTCCACTACGCTGGCCCAGTGCGGGTTGGCAAACTTCACACATCATCGAGAAACAAAGGCATATAGGCTTCCTCACGATGTTTTCCTTCACCGTTAAAACAATTAATAGTTTATTTTTAATACGCACATGCTTTCGAAAAGACAGAGGAGTGTGCCTGGGTTTGAACCCGAGACCTCTGACTTTGCAGTCCAACGGTCTAATCACTGCTCGCGTACGGCCATAATCTTTCATTAATTACCACATCACAGTACAAAAGGCGTACAAGAAACTCCCTGTCCTAATCCAGTCAGTTGCCACCCACGCGTGGGCCCACAATACATCGCGTGTTCAACATAACATGTTGATGGGGCTAGTGCCTGTCATGAGACACGCCTTCGTGATTTCAAGACGAAGATTGTGTACTCAGAGCTTAGTACGTACAGATTGACGTTAGGGTGACGCTATCGAGCTAAGATGCTATCCTTTTCACACTTTAAATATGCTATATAAAGATGAAACTCACAGGACACTTTCTGGTTGTCGTTACGATAACGTCAAAAGGTTTATGCTTATCCATCTAAGTGTGGGAAATTGATAGGATGCGTAAAACAATAGATCGTTAAGAGGCTTCTTTAGGACAAGGTTCAAAATATTCATCCGTGCAAACATTCAAACCCAAAATCATTTGTCGTTTAAAGAGCAAAAAAGCGAATATGAACTTTAAATTAGGATTAAACCATAGTCTTAAGAAACCTCTTTAAGAATAAGTCTCTACAACCCTGTCTCCGATCGACAAGGGAGTTTGGGCGGGAAGTCGAAGAGTGATGATTTCAATCTGTTTTAATTTCCAAAACTAGTGTTATTTCGACTAATAATGTGTAATGTTGGTGGAATATTAACCATTATGTGTTCTTATATGTGCATGAGTGAAGGTAATTGTAACAAAAAGATAAAACGTGCCTTTTCGACTTCCCTCAAAACGGCCGTTGCAATTGGTATGTAAAGTATCCACCGCTTTACTATCCAGGGTGGGGTACTTCATTAATTTCATTATCATTGTTGTCATCAAGTTCATCGGGGAGTCGAATTAATTTAAACAAACACGATTACATATTGCACTGGACTCTGGCAAAATACACTTAAAATTAGTGTGAAGCCATAACTTGAAGAAGAAGAAAAACCCTGTCTCCGCGAGTCTGAGTTTACTCATTTGTATATAAAAAATCACTTACAAAATGTCAAAATTTTTATGCTTTGTGCATTTACCGGATCTCTAACGAACGAATCCCCTAGATGTTCTCAGATCAGAAGATCAAGGGAACAACTTAGTGTGACTAACTACTAATTACAAACTAAGTGGAGGTCGACGTTCCGTACGAACCAGGGGGCTCCTACGGCTTTACGGAGGAAGCGGTTTTGAACCGCTTGGAGTTTATCGATGTGAGAGGGGGCCGAATGCCCGAACACAACACACGCATAAGTCATTATGGGTCGAACGCAAGTTTTGTAAAGTGTCCCCTTATTTCTAAGGGACATTTTACTCCGCGTGTCACATGGGCTGAACTTCGATAGGTAGATGTCTCCAATAGACAACATTTTCAAAACTCTTTGAAACATAATTTAAATGTTTAATAAAATAAATAGTATAATAATCTCTGCCTATTCTTCAAGGGATCTGGCATGATAATAGACAGATAATAAAATAATTCGTCTCATTATAATCATCATCTGCAACCTATCCAGTCAATAGCAGATGTTTCCGAACAGCTGATTCGCTGCGCGCGCGCAACTTTTTGCTATAGATGGCATCTGCACACACCGCTGTGCATTGCAGCTGGTAATCTTTTGCAAAAAAAAAATAATAAAGAACATTTCACTTTTACACAAAGTAATAACGACTCCACCAACTAGATTTTGCTGACCAAATATAACAATGACACAACTCAAAAATTTGATTATTTAAATACGAACTCCTTATTACAACTCTAAAGGTTGATTTCTCCTTTCCTTGCATTTTTACTTTTGTCTCTTTTCCATTCAGCCAACGATTTGTTGAACCGGCAAAACTTACAACAAACGAAATTTTAATATTTCCGTCCTTGTCTGATTTTAATCTCAATGGTCATTCTTACTTAAAACATGTTCCATGTAAAAATAAATAAAGACTTCCACAAAAGAATCCCTAATTGGGGCGGCAGATGGTTCCGTGTGCTACTGTATAGTGTAACCACAGAAGATTAACTAAAAAAAAATAAACCACAATGTAGGTAAATTATGGTAGTTCCAGCATTTTATCGTGTAAATTTTATTACAGTTATTTGTACAACTGTAACAAAATTCATTAGTCTTTTTAATTATTTTACATCATATTATTTTTAATCACAGGCGTCGATTCTTAAACTTAAATAAATCGTAAAGTCAAATGCAAATAAACATATTTATGGTCTTATTTTTTGAATGGCAAAATTTTTCCTTTCTTCTAATCATAAACAAATAAATGCCGTCACGCCTATAATTCTCAAGCAAGGGTTACAGACATGTACCGTGTACATTCACTTTTTGTCATCGATTTTAGGTGGATTTTAGGTGGTGATGTAATAGTGGGCGAGCCTATTATCAGTTTAGCAAGCACGATGCCAGACTCATAATACTGTTTTTTTTCGATAGAAAAATATAAATATAATAAATAACATATTTGTCTGACCTAGGTTTTGATCCCTGTGATCGCTACGCACATAATTCGCCACTAGACTAACAAGGTTGTCTAAGTTAACATTTTTTGTATACATAAGATAAAATATATAAATATTTTTTTCATGTATTGTACTTAGTTGAACTTCTAAATCATAACTATGTCTTGCATTTACGCACGTGCCTGTGACGCTTTCATTCCACATTCAAACACCACCTGCCACCATAACCACCGAACTAGAACCTCCCAAAAGCGACCTTGAAACCAGTACACCAAAGTTGAAATTAAAATACAACCAAAAATCACTTTAGACCGTTAACCATAACTTGGATGCGCCGGCAAATACTGCGAATTTGGGAATGGGCTGGGTTTTGTTTTACAAAACTTTTTTTTGTACAAGGTCAGGTATTCACCGGTTGAGGTATGCGGGACTTACTCTGTAGGTCAATCTGTATGATCCCGGCCTTGGAAGCAGATGGCCAATGAAAAAAGTTGACGGTTATCGCCTTACCTGGAACAAAAACAGATGTGTTTGAATTTTGTCAGATTATACGATAAAGACGGTGTTAGACGGAATGCGATCATTAGGAACTTTTTTGTGGTTTTAATTCTTTATTTCCTTTGAATTTTTAATTGTTATTCTGCTTTGTACTGTAATCTAATTTAGTTATCACCGTTGTTTCTAAGAATTGTTTTATCAATTTTTCTAATTTCTAAAAAGTAAGTAACTGAAGTATTTACTGTTAATTACAATACTTTAAATAATGATAAATATAGTTGAGTTGACACATTTACATACTAATCAGAAACTAAACGATAAAGCTTTTTTATAGTAATTGTTGTACATTTTGAAAAAATATAAACCAAATATACATTTTCTAAGAGGCCAATGTAAGTTTTAGAAGAACGTGCTATTATTTTTCTTGTGAATATTCTAAGGGGGTACCCATTAATTACATGAGCTTAAAATCTCATCAAATCTCATTTACACTTGTTATAATTTCAACTTTCGAAAAACACAAAGTATAGTATTGTATGCATAATAAAAAAGAAAACATTATAATTTGCTTTGACTTTTCTTAGAGTATCCTATGTTTTACGCTAAATAATCTCATAGCTGTAAAAAGGTTAACTTCGAGAATTTAGTCTTTTAACAATTTACTGCCTCGTTGGTCTGGTGGCAAAGCGCATCGCTTTGTGATCACGAGGTCCTGGGTTCAAATCCTAGGTCGAACAAATGTAGTTTTTCTAACGAAAAATTCCCAGTATGAGTCCGGAGTCTGGAATTGTGCCCGGTATATGGCAATAGGCTCGCCCCCTGTTACATGGGACCTAACATCGTCGGCGAAACGTGGGTGTACTCAGTACACCTCTGCCACCCCCTCTGGGGAATATAGGCGTCACAATGTTTTTTTTTTTTAACAAATACGGCGTAAATCTCACGTAAGGTTGGCGAGCAGTCACAAAATCTTTCTAAATCTAACCAAGGGAGAGGGAGGGGTCCAAATTAAAAGAAAAGCAGCTCACGTGATTAATCGTATATAAACGTATATCAACAAAGATCCAATGCCTATCCTTAAATTGTATTAAAGTGTAGATATCAATTAATATTTCGAAAGCCTTTCAATCTTTTTAGGATAAAATTGTTAAGACATAACATAATATTTAAAAACTAACGTTTCGTATAGCAATGAAAGTATTGCCAACACAATTAAATTAGTTTAACCCCAAAGATGCATTTAAGATATCATTATTAAACAAGTTTAAAACCAAAAGTAATTTGCTACAACACGTTTTAATTAACCATTTTACTAAACTATCAATTATTGTTAATCCGGTTTGAATTAGAACACCAATTAGAAAGGAAACTTTTAAATTAAACACCCCATAAATATTACGCTCGGTGGTATACCAAAGGGAATTTGTTGAATTAATTTGTATTCATTTTGTTTTTATAGGGCAACATTTATCTACTCACAGGGATTTGGCGATGTGATTAATGATAATTTATATACTTTTGGTAGGACATGTGATCTAGATCACGTAAATAAAACAGAAAATGTGTGTGTATGTATTTATTTAAAAGAAATTGAAAATGCTTATAAAAAATCTAGTTTTACCTCACCTTATACAAATTTACATAACATAATTACTGCAATACTATTTAAGTTGAGTTTTTAGGTGCATTAAAAATTACACCTGGTTATCGCTGCTAGCCATCCTTTTATTTTTACAAGCTTTTATTCAACTTACAATATTCGTATGCCTGTCAATCTGTCTTTCCGGTTTCAATTTTGATCCATTTTTCAAGCACTTGTAGGGTATTCGATTGAGCTGAAATTTGGCATACGTGCTTAAAGTCGGTGACAATGCAATATCATCATGGAGCTGGTCTGATGATTGAGTCGGAAGGTGGGCATAGGAACATGTGAAATATACAAAGTAACCGATCGTGATTAGGTTTCTTAGATTTAAAAGTACTATACAACCAGATAGTGTTCAGGGTCTGAAAATGAAACAAAAAGGGGGCAAACCAAACTACTCAATATAATCCCGCCGTATTTTACTTTAGACCCGAATGGGGTCCAGGGTCTGATGATCGAGTCGGAAATAAGCCATAGAAACTCCTCAACTTAGCAAGATATCCTCGTTGTGTTTTAGCACGGTAAAAAGTAGCAATGAGGCCGAAGATAGCGTGTTGTCTCAGTAATAGCCTATTTACTCTGTAATGAGGCTTAAGAGACTGAAATAAGGTCGAGTTCGAGTCCGCGCAACATGCCAGAACACAACTGGGTCGCTCGGCGGGGTAACTTTGCTAGGAAGGTGATGACGGCAACGACCGTAGCCTACCATCGGTGACGGTACCGTGTGATATACTTGCATATAACTTTGTTCATCATTAATAATAATAATAATAGCCCTGTCAAGAAACTGTCCCACCGTTGGGCACGGGCGTCCTCTCAAACTGAGAGAGTTTAGGTCATAGTCCACCACGCTGGCCCGGTGCGGGTTGGCGAACTTCACACACCTTTGAGAAACTCTTAGGCATGCAGGTTTCCTTACGATTCTTCCTTCACCGTTGCCCATTATAACAAATCAGTAATTCTCTTTTGTTAAACTTCTTATTAAGATATCACCGATTTAAAAACTACCATTACTGAACAAAACAATTTATAAAAAATAATAAAAGAAAGAAAAAACCGTCACGCCTATATTCCCCAGAGGGGGTGGCAGAGGTGTACTGAGTACACCCACGTTTCGCCGACGATGTTAGGTTCCATGTAATAGGGGGCGAGCCTATTGCCATATATCGGGCACAATTCTAGACTCCGGACTCATACTGGGAATTTTTCGTTAGAAAAACTATATTTGTCCGACCTAGGATTTGAACCCAGGACTTTGTGATCACAAAGCGATGCGCTTTGCCACCAGATCAACGAGGGAGTTTATATTGGTTATAACAACGGCCTAGCTCTTAGCCAGTAATATCATTACTAAACAATTCATTTTGGTTTCTGTTAGCCAGTAATTTATTGATAAAATTGTGTTGTCTAAACATTATTACGTATTTTACTGTTCTCTATAGTAAAGTGTTTGCAAAAATAATTATGCCAAATTCCCATCCATATATTTCTATCGTATATTATCCGTTCATATACGAAGTTTATATCCGTTCAGGATCGAGTGAGATGGGCATATGCAAATTTGAAATGAAGAAAAGAGACAGCTATACCCTGTCTGCTCAAGTAATCCGATCGGGGGATCAATTTGTGAGAAAAAAGTGGCAACAAGTCGTTGCTTCTGTGAGTTTGAATTATTGGCTTTCTCGAGTTTCGTGAGTGACTCTTTTATTATATTTCAGTTTTATTAACAATGGGAAATACACCGCTGACATAGAGAGAAGAGTGAGTGCAGGGAACAGAGTGAATGGCGCGATAGGAAAGTTACTTGGGAGCCGGCACTTAAGCCGAAAGGCGCCGCTGGCCATACATAATGGTGTGCTTGTCCCAACGCTGTTATATGGCAGCGAGAGCTGGGTATGTAAGAAGGAGAATAAAAGTAGGATAAATGCGGTGTAAATGCGAGCTCTGCGGAAGATGTGCGGAGTGAAGCTGACCGACAGTATTCGCAACAGCGTAATAAGAAAGCGAATAGGCATGAAAGATAATATCGGTGTTAAGATGAGAAAGGGTATGCGCCGTTGGTTCGGACATATAGAAAGAATATCCGAAAAAAGAATGACAAAACTGATATACAATGCGAAAGTGGAAGGATGTAGATGCCGGGGAAGACCTAGACTATCTTACCATGACCAAATAGACCGGGTCTTATCTGAAGGACAAGTCAGGAGTCTCCGTAACCGGAGAGCGTGTATGAGACGAACTATGAGAGTAGAGGAAGCCAGAGAGGTATGCGAGGAAAGAACCTGTTGGAACTCTGTACTCTCTACCTACCCTGCGAGGGACCTGACGTGATGATATAGATAGATAGATTGTTAGTGTATATAATACATAAATAATTATCATTTCATCCAAATCAACAGCAATTCTCAGTTTCTGATAATAAACAATCCGACAATGTCAAGTTGAAAGTCAGACAACATCATTAAAATTAAATTATGAACATAATTTACAATATTCTGTGCCTATCTTAATGTAAAAGCGTTATTTAATATTCATTAATGATTTAATTCTTCGCTCGAACCTCATCAAAACAAAATTGATGGTTTGTCTCAAGTACTTAGAGCTAATATTTATTACCAAAATAACCCATTTTCATGGTTACTACGCTTCGGTCACGGTGGATTTTATTCGTAAAATAACCATTAATCATGTGAAAGTTGACTTATATAATTTATAACGAACAGATGATTAACCGGTGTATATTATCTATCACATAAAACATTTGTGCAATATCAACTTATAAAACATTAATAATAAAAATAATAATATTAGCTCTGTTACGAAACTGTCCCACGGTTAGGCCATAGTCCACCACGCTGGCCCAGTGCGGGTTGGCGAACTTCACACACCTTCGAGAAACTCTTAGGCTTGCAGGTTTCCTCACGATGTTTTCCTTGGCCGTTAAAGCAAGTGATAGTTAATTTTTAATACGCAAATGTTTTTGAAAAGACCGAGGTGCGTGCCTGGGTTAGAACCCGAGACCTCTGACTTTTCAGTACAACGGTCTAACCACTGTCACTGCTTAAATTAAACATTTAATATGCGAAATTTATTATTCCGAAACATTATAATTAAGATGCGTGGCGCTCATTTTTATTAAGAATTTAATCAACATTATGCGTGATTATGTTCCGTATAAATATTTTCGATCAATAAATTTACTATTCCAAATTCTTAATAGATTAATTGTGTGGTGATTTGGATGTCTGGGTTTGATTAAATGTATGTGTAGATTTATGATTGTTACGCAAGTTCAGTCATTTTAATATTTGATTTAGTTTTTATACCTACCTAGTTAGTATAATAAATTCGAGTTAAATCTATTTATATATTTTATCAGTTACATTTATCATAAACCTGGTTTTATTTTTTGACGCTTGGAATAGGTCATCAATCAACCTATCGCAGTCTATAGTTTGCCCTAGACATTACACGGCTGCTTTTCGTGGCAGCTTTGTTGGATGTTGGAATAATCTCCTACCACCAATTTAAAAGAGCACCTTTTACACCAACAATTAATTCAATCAATCAGCCTATCGTAGTCCACTGCTGGACATAGGCCTCTCCTAACACGCGCCATTGCACACGGTCCTCCGCCTTCCGCATCCAGTCTGTCCCAGCGACCTTTTTGAGGTCGTCGGTCCATCTAGCTGGGGGCCGTTCTACCTTACGCTTACCAAGTCGCGATCTCCACTCTAGGACACACTTGCTCCATCGGCCGTCGGTCCTTCTGCACATGTGACCAGCCCATTGCCACTTTAGCTTACTGAGTCTGCGAGCTATGTCGGTAACTTTGGTTCTTTGTCGGATTACCTCATTACGAATTTTATCCTTCAAAGAGACGCCGAGCATAGCTCGCTCCATAGCCCGCTGTGTGACTTTGAATTTGTGGACTAGTCCCACTGTGAGTGGCCACGTCTCGGCCCCGTAAGTCATAACAGGTACTATTTCCAAATCTTTGTTTGACGCATAAATGTTTGTTTTGCTCTGTCTGTTTGCGTATGTGAATTTCGTATATGTTAAACCGACCGTATTCGCAACAGCGTAGTAAGTAAGCGAGTAGGTATGAAAAATAGTATCGGTGTAAAGACGAGAAAGGGTATGCAACGTTGGTTCGAGCATATAGAAAGAATGTCAGAAGAAAGAATGACAAAACAGATATACAATGCGAAAGTGGAAGGATGTAGGTACCGGGGAAGACCTAGACTATCTTACCACGACCAAATAGACCGAGTCTTATCTGAAGGACAAGTTAAGAGTCTTCGTAACCGGAGAGCGTGTATGCGACGAACTATGAGAGTGGAGGAAGTCAGAGAGGTGTGTAAAGAAAGAACCTGTTGGAACTCTGTACTCTCTGCCTACCCCGCAAGGGATCTGGCGTAATGATATAGAATATTTGTTAAAACACCCACAATACAGGTAGAATTTAATCACCTAGATGATTACCGCTGGGTGATTATCGAACACTAATTAGTCGCATTTGATCACTCAGGTGATTAAAGTGGAATAAACCAGGAATGAAACCTGCATGCCTAAGAGTTTCTCGAAGGTGTGTGAAGTTCGCCAACCCGCACTGGGCCAGCGTGGTGGACTATGGCCTAAGCCCTCTCAGTTTGAGAGGAGGCCCGTGCCCTACAGTGGGACAGTTTCTTAACAGGGCTAATATTATTATATTATTAAACCAGGAATTTAATGCCTAATGTTCCTACATTACTACCCCACTAGGTTTCTTTAAAAGACGATTAAAATCAAAAAACCTTTTACTTAACTAGAGATCTTGTATCTAGTTCGAGGGTTTAAGGTAACATGACCAGTTAAATAATAACGGTACACTGATAGTTAATAAAGATGTTTAACCAACACATAATCATGCGCATTAAACAAGGATTACGAACCCAACCGGATGCCTTACTAATAGGGATGTAACCATAACGGTATTACGATAACGATTCATATTTTAATTCATCGTAACTAAACTAATGCAAATTATATCTTTATCACTCTGATCTGATCCCTTGCGGCGTAGGTAGTCAGTGCATAGTTCCCAAAGCTCATAAAGAGCCAGAGTTGCAAATTCAAATGTGTCGTAAAAAAGATCGATGAAAGATTTAATAAGAAATACATTCCTCTCCTTTGTCTGCCTTTTCAATTAATACACTTTTGTCGTTTGAGGAATATCCTAGGGCTCTTTAAATAATATTTAAAACCAATAATAGATAGATACATAACAATAACAGATATACAATAAGTGATAGAATGAATGATGATAATTTGAAGGACACGTCGAGAGTCTCCGTAACCGGCGAGCGTGTATGAGACGAACTATAAGAGTAGAGCAAGCAAGAGAGGTGTAGGCAAAGAACACGTTTTAATTTTATTTTATTTAGATAATTATGACGCGTATCGTAATGTATTAAAATAACCTGCCGTCTACGATAATCAATTTCGGTATCGTAACATCCCTACCGACTAGTTTAATAAAATTATTAATAATGTACAATTGAGTATTCTAGGGTTAATAAATTAAAGTTTTATTTTAATTATTTTATAATAACTGTATATTTTAATTAAAATTTTATTATTATTGCGTCTGATTGGAATTTTGTTATGGGCTTTCATTGATCGTGTAGGCCCAACTTGTGTGATAGCAAAATAGCATAAATTGGACTTTCTGTGGCTGTCTTAAAGGGCTACTAAAGAGGTAAATATCATTTGGCGGCGATAAATTTGTCACGGGAATATGTCCGCTTACTTTTACATCGTCAAGTATGCTTTTCTTTACATAGGACTCAAAGACATTAAAGCATTCGCAGAGGAGCAGTTGTTCACCAACTAAATAGTTCGTTACTTTAAATCAGTCATTGATTAAATTTATAGGTTAACCGTCTAGAATAATATATTGATATTATTATATTGTGAACGCAATGAATATTCCTTTCGGAGGATGTCATGCTCTCACTCACTCTCCAAGTGGGAATGGCAGAAGTATAATGTGTATCGTATTTCGCCAATATTGGTATGTCCCAAAGTGCACAATTCCGGACTCAAGACTACTACAGATAATTGTTTGATACTCGTACAAAAACCCCTATATCACTTTCTTCGATCTTTGTTCTTCTCTTACCGGCCGAAGAATATTTATTTATTTATCTTTGGGATAACAAACAGGTATGGATGCTCGTAGCGCTGTGCGACCGCGGTGTTCTTACCGATCACCAAGGTTAAGCAGCGTTCGACTCGGTTGGCCTGAGATGGGTGACCGTTTGTGGCATTTTCATATTCGAGCGTCTCCGTGCAGAAGTCACGTTAAGCCGTTGGTCCCGGTTACCACTTAATGTGGTAGTCGTTAATCCGAGTTGGAAGCCTTACAGGCGGCTTGATAAGTTCCAACAGCAGGTGGCCACAAACCTGCCTCCACCAATGCGCATTGGGTCCGCGTGGTGGAGATTGACCTCTCACGTCCATTTGAGAGAAGGCCTTTGCCCAGCAGTGGGCAGTATAGGCTGATATTATATATGGACATAATAACTATGGCATAGTTTATTATAATCTAGATTAATTACTAATTATGTACCCAACACCATTACCCACTGAATATTTGAATCCAAACATTTGAAGCTGCTATTTCATACCTGTTAGGCAAGTAGGATAAGCAAAAGTAAATTTATAATTAAGGTTTTAAGTACTAATTACATAAATTTAAGTTTGAATATAATTTGACTTTTCAACAATTTGTTTTTTAAATAATGAGAAGGATAAGTTAAATATATCAACATCGGCAAAGTGATCATTATGTGATTTCATTATGCGTCGTAAAGGAGCGCGTTCACCAGAAATACTACGACATCTTTTTGGCACGAAAGGACATTAAGGATGAGATTTCACGTATTCGTTGTGAACGACTTGGAATACGGAGACATATTTGATTTATAATGTGGTTACAGTCGAAACTATTGTGACAGACATTAAACAAAAGCTTTTTTTTTACCTGGGGAAAATCCTGTGTAGGACTTCCGCGAGCCTCGGGGGAAATTCACGGGGCGTGTCGGATTCCTACCGACTAAAAAGCCCAGGGTGGTCGACATCAGCACTTTGGAGGGGCTCCGGGATCTCCGTATGGAACGCACCGATGCCCCTCTTGTGCCTCGCTCTGACGAGCCCGCCATCGGAGGGAGACTTGATGACATGCTCCCTCCCGCACCGACGCGGTGCTCACGGCGACGTGGGCCACACCACGCCGCCGTCCTCCTCGGGGTTATCCAGGATACTTTTGTTTTACTTTTTTTTTTACCTGGGGAAAATCCTGCGTAGCACTTCCGCGAGCCTCGAAGGAAGTTCGCGGGGCGTGTCGGATTCCTACCGACTAAAAACCCAGGGTGGCCGACATCAGCACTTTGGAGGGGCTCCAGGATCTCTTTATGGAACGCACCGGTGCCCCTCTTGTGCCTCGCTCTGACGAGCCCGCCATCGGAGGGAAACTTGATGACATGCTCCCCCCCGCACTGTCGTGGTGCTCACGGCGACGTGGGCCACACCACGCCACCGTCCTCCTCGGGGTTGCTCGTGAAGGACGCTCAGGGCCCCCGCCCCTACCATCCGGACCCCGAAGGCCCCCCTGCTGATGCTATCGGCCGTATGCAACTCCCTTCAAAAAAATTGCAGTACTGCAAGGGACATGATATCTATATTATCACGCCAGATCCCAGGCGGGGTAAGCAGAGAGTACAATGTTCCAACAGGTTACAGGTATTCTTACAGACTTCTCTCGCTTGAAGTATACTTATACTTATTATATTTACTAATGTTTTTCGCAAGCTACATGAAAGATAGGCATCAGTATGTAGAATACGCGGGATGCATCTCTGAGCCGTATGATACTCGGTCTGGGGTAAGTCAAGGCAGAAATCTCGGACCAATGGAGTTTATCATCATGGTAAATGATCTCCCCAATTTGGTAAAGGACGCAAAATGTTTGTTATTTGCGGACGACTTGAAGTTATACAGAGTGATAAGAAATACAAATGACTGTAAAAAGCTACAAAAGGATATAGATAGGGTGGTAGCCTGGAGTAAAAAAAAACATTTACAGTTTAACACTTCAAAATGTGCAACAATTACCTTCTCTCGCGCACGCACACCAGGTGTCCACAATTACAACATTGAGGGCACTCCATTGGTCCGAGTTACAGAAGTTAGGGATTTAGGAGTCTGTTTTAATTCTGGGCTAACGTTTCGTAATCATATAATCAAGATCTGTAAAAAAGCATACAGGAATTTAGGATTTTTACTCCGTACGGTTCAAGGCTTTACAAACATTAAGGCAATTATAACATTATACAATGCACTGGTTCGTAGTCAATTAGAATGCAACGCAATCATCTGGAGCCCACATGAAATTAAATATAATCTCATGTTGGAGCGAGTTCAGAATAAATTTGTTCGGTACTTGTATATGAAGTACTATGGGGTCTATCCACTATACCCGTTGATGTATCCAACTTTATTTGTCTTAGGCATGGTAGGCTATACTGAATTGAGGGTTCGGAGGGCACTCGCACTCGCATTGTACTTATTCAAAATACTCAGAGGGAAAGTGCACAATCCAAATATGCTAGCACGGATAGGTCTATGCGACCCAGACAGGTACGTATACCGGCACCGGCGGCCGCAGCTGCTGCAGGTGCCGAGCGCGCGCACCAACCTACTGAAAGAGGCGCCCCTGACGCGCGCACTCCGCACCTTCAACCTTGTGGCGAACGAAGGAGACATATTTTGTTTGGTTCACATTCACAAGATTAGCGCTATTTGTTATATGTTATAAGCTGAAGTGAAAATGTACTCTATTGCATTAGGGATTACCCTGTAATGATAGCAGTAAGTTGGAAATAAATAAATAAATATATACTTTCATTTTTATCATCAAACCGGTTTTGTTAATTATATCATTTGAAAGCGCAACTTTATACCGGCATATTACAAGTGTTATGGACAAGATTATTGTAATAATCATTTGTTACGAACAGAGGCGGTCTCGCAGCGGGCGACTGTAAAATGATTTTTCATTAATATATACTGTTAATTAATGTGCTCATGGTTTTTATTTCTTTTTTATAATGTTTCAGATACTTTTTGAGAGAATTTTGTGTTATGGGGTTTTCGAATGTGGTTGAGCTTCTTGAAAATTAGCCACCTCTTGCAAAAATGAATAGTTTGGATAAAAAATGTAATTTTTTCGTCGTCACGCCAGCTGGGATCGAAATCCACGAACACCATTTTTTTATTTTGTTACTAGATTAAAGGCAAATACATCCATTTAATATGTATTAAAATTAATTATCACTTGCTTTAACGGTGAAGGAAAACATCGTGAGGAAACCTGCATGCCTAAGAGTTTCTCGAAGGTATGTGAAGTTCGCCAACCCGCACTAGGCCAGCGTGGTGGACTATGGCCTAAACCCTCTCAGTATGAGAGGAGGCCCGTGCCCAGCAGTGGGACAGTTTCTTAACAGGGCTAATGTTATTATTATTATAATATGTATTAGATAAGTTTTATAATTGTGGTCGATGTTGTAGAATTTTTGAAGTAGCTGTTAATGCATGATGTGGTTACCTATAATTAGAATAACATAAAACATGAATGTAATAAAAATGATTTTGACTAGAAATAATGTGTATTTTGTTGGTGATCCTCAATAAATAAATAAATAAATCTCGATTGACTGCCTCGTTGGTCTGGTGGCAAAGCGCATCGCTTTGTGATCACGAGGTCCTGGGTTCAAATCCTAGGTCGGACAAATGTAGCTTTTCTAAAGAAAAATTCCTAGTATGAGTCCGGAGTCTGGAATTGTGCCCGGTATATGGCAATAGGCTCGTCCCCTATTACATGGGACCTAACATCGTCAGCGAAACGTGGGTGTACTCAGTACACCTCTGCCACCCCCTCTGGGGAATACAGGCGTCTTTTTTGTTTTTTTTTATCAATCTCGATCTGAACAATCTCAGTAGTAGTATGGAGTCCGGAATTGTGGCCAGCACAATGGCAATAGGTTCACCCCCTTACAATGAAGCCAAACATCAAGGGTGAAATGTGGGTGTCACACATTACTAGTCACAAAATTGATCACTTTAACGACTTCTACAGGCATAAAGAGTGTGCACTTTACTGAAAACAATAAAAAAAAATGATAAATCCCAAACAGGGGTGGCGAGAGTGTACTGTGTACGCCCATTTATCATCAACGATGTTAAGTCCCAATATAATAGGATTTCGGACTCATATTGAGAATTTCACAATAGAAATACTTAACTTTGTCTAACCTAAAGTTCGGACCCAAGACCTAATGATCCATATATGCGTTATACCACCATTAGACTAAGGAGGCAATCTACTACAAGATACTGATCTCATCATCATCACCATTTTCAACTCGTAGCCACCTAATGCATTACATGGCACTCCATTTCCTGTCTTGCGTTTTTCGCATCCAATCCTTTCCAAGGTAGCCCACCTTCGTCAGGTCATCAGTCCATCTTGCAGGTTGTCTTCCTACATTCCGATAATATATATACATACTGATCTATTAATGATAAATATTTTGCTGCAATTAAAATAAATATAGATTTATTACAATAATTAAATTCCAATAGAAAACGCATGGGGTCGTTGATAATATATTGACTTAAATCACAGTGTAAAATCGGCGTATTTACCTTAAAACGACTTAAACAACAAGCATACTTTTGTTGAAATTGAACCTTGACAACTTAATATTAAAGTAGAAATTGGAATGGAACATTGTATTGGCTTTACGTTTTTGCTTTATTCATTTACACGTCTTACAGTGTGTAGCAAGCTTTCCCTGCAAATTATAGGATACCTTATATTGTTATATTAATTGTAAGAAATTATTTACACTGACTCAGAAATTAATACTGGTAGAGAATATCGCGCGCACAAATATGAGCCCACTGCATAGAGTTACGGGGACACACTGCTTTATAAAATGAATAACAACATACACGATTTAAATTAAGATGAAAGGACGTAAATGCAATCATTATATTAATACGTGAAGCAAAAATTTGTACTTCTTTTTACGAAAAGTGCGCTGACGGAGGAGTATGAAATTTCCCACACTTATAGTTTATATAGAGAAGAAGCGCAGAATGCTAATATTTTTTTTTTTAAATGATGCATAATACACATAAAATCAATAAAAAAAACATTACACACACTACCATGTATTTGACACACACGCACGCACACACACGCACGCTTTTGTTTATTGTTAAAGTCTGTGGTCAAATTGAGAATAGTTTAATATTGTGTATTTTTAATATTATTTGTCTATAGTCTTACTGAATGTCAAACATAACCAGCAAACGATGAAAGAGTAGGTCGAATATCGACCAAGGGGGTTTTAATTAATTCGTACTAATAGTGTTAAATAGTTATGGTTAGCCGGCACATTTTTTAAGACGTATCCCCACTTTATTAATAAGTCTTGTGTTAAATACATATACGATGTGTGTGAGCGTGCGCCTATAGCAATATTGCACTTTGTAACTTGTATGTACATGTATAGCTACGTTGGAAAGATGCGCTCGCGCGGCCGTCCTTTGTATTGTCAGTTGTAGTACTAGCCGCTAGTCGAACGAACGTGTTTCCGTCCGTTCACTATGAAAATGTTTTAATTTCCTTGTCACTGGTGCCCTGCCAATATCTTATAGTGGGTGCGTTTACAAACATAAAATTTACATACACAAATAGACCAAGACGTCTATGTTTGGGTCATCGATCGAACCCGCGACTACTTGGTCCAGTTAGCGGAGCGGCCTACGCCCTTACATTTCGATAAAGGTGTCGACAAAATTATTAAAAAGTGTATTGTAAATATTTATAATCAATCAATTAGGATTATTTCAGTACCGCATCGGTATTCGGTGTGGGTGGACTGTCTAAAACCATTACCTTGAGTAACATAAAGCATGCTCGCTGAACAAGCTTCCCATCCTTTCTCCTACATCTCTTAGTAGGGCAACACTAAAAATCCACATCCCCGCTAAACGCACCATAATGTCGGCGACAACAACATAGCGCCTTGTCTTGTAACCGACGACTACACGATTAGTCTTCTTAAGGACGTATTTCTTCTTTCGTAGTACCTATCTTATCATCAACATCATCTTCCTGAGTCAAAAGACGTCCACTGCAACACAACGGCCTCGAATTTTGTCGACTCATATAGTCAGCTTCATTGACAATATTATCGTTATTATGTCGGTCATACAAAAAACGGTGTAAACCGTTTAAAGATAAGGTAACGAAACATTTAATATCACCATAAAGAAATGATATTTGGCCTTATTAACATCGAGCAAGCTCACCGAACAAGCTCCCCATCATATCTCCCAGTAAATCCCTTGTAAGGCAACACTGAAAAGGTGCAGTCCCCCGCCGCGCACTATAATGTCGGCGACAACGACATAACGCTGTATTTTACTGCGGCCATTATACCTTGTCTTGTAACCGACGGCTAATTTAATAACGCATTTAATTGTCTGTGTGTAGCACGTTGTGGAACCACAGTATACGAGTACAACGTCTAACATGGTGTGGTATGTACGAGTATTATAGTTTCACTGATTAGTGATATAAGAACGAAGAATGAATGGCATTACCAATATACAATGCGAGAGCGGAAGGATGTAGGTACCGGGGAAGACCTAGACTATCTTACCACGACCAAATAGACCGAGTCTTATCTGAAGGGCAAGTCAAGAGTCTCCGTAACCGGCGAGCGTGTATGAGACAAACTATGAGAGTGGAGGAAGCCAGAGAGAAGGAGCCGGTTGTAACTCTCTGCCTACCCCGCAAGGGATCTGGCGTGATGATAAAGACACATAGATAGTACTGTGGTAGCTATGTTGATATTTGGGTATCCGTTGGCGAATCATCCGCCATGATTGTCTGTCTGACGGTCTGTATGTTCAGACTAATCTTGCAAAATATCCAACCGATGTTACTTCAGTTTTCACCAAAGGATAGATCAATTCGTTAGGAAGAGTTTTGTTTAATAATGCCACTTTTTTATTCCATCGATATCGTTAGAGGTAAAAAGAAAATAGAAGAGGTTAAATTTACAAAAAAATAAACATTCTTAATGCTTGACTACGTTATAAAAAAAGAAAATCTTAAATAATAATATCAATGTATACTTATCAAAAAAAAAACACCGTCACGCCTATATTCCCCGAGCGGGGGTGGCAGAGGTGTACTGAGTACACCCACGTTTCGCCGACGATATTAGGTCCCATGTTATAGAGGGCGAGCCTATTGCCATATACCGGGCACAATTCCAGACTCCGGACTCGTACTGGGAAGTTTTCGTTAGAAAAACTACACTTGTCTGACCTAGGATTTGAACCTAGGACCTCGTGATCACAAAGCGATGCGCTTTGCCACTAGACCATCGAGGCAGTCAGTAATAAGTATCAAGAACTTATTAAGCCGTCTTTAAGGCTTCCAACTTGGTTTAACGACTATCATGTGTAGTGATAACTGGGACCAATGGCTTAAATGTACCTTTCGAAGCACAGAGACGCTCGAATATAGAAATACCACAAACGGTCACCCATCTCAGGTCGACTGAGTCGAACGCTGCTCAACCTTCGTGATCGGTAAGAACACCGCGGTCGCACAACGCTTGTGCAACATTTTAAGTTCCTAGACCCATATTAGTACATATCCTATAGTCCTATATTTGAATCCTCGGTCGCATAATTGTCGGATTTTCTCTTTCTTAACATTCTCTCTGCTATAAATTGGACCCGACCTTAGCACAATTTTTTTTTACTAATAAAACGTAGCCCCATATTAGGATTTATTCCTTATCCTTATCGTCGAGCAGTTCGGCTTACGAGCCAAACACTCCTGCGTCCACCCAGTGCACCGCATCACGGAGCATATCCTCTCCGGTCTTAACAGACCCAAACCTGTCTACACGGGCGCCCTCTTCTTCGACGTCGCGAAGGCATTCGACAAAGTCTGGCACAACGGCTTGATCTACAAGCTCTACCAAATGCGTGTGCCGGACAGACTCGTGCTCATCATACGAGACTTTTTGTCAAATCGCGCCTTCCGATATCGCGTCGAAATGACGCGCTCCTCTCCCCACTCCACCCGAGCTGGAGTCCCGCAGGGCTCAGCTCTCTCGCCCCTCCTGTTTAGCCTTTAAACGAACGACATTCCTCGTTTGAATAAGGTGCATCTAGCCCTATTCGTGGATGATACCGCTCTCTACGTCTCACATAGGAATAAGGGTTTTATTACCAGAAACCTTCAGGCAACCGCCAATTCCCTAGGGAATTGGTTCAAGAAGTGGCGTATTGAGGTGAACCCGGACAAGAGCGCTGCGGTGTTCTTCTCCAGAGGTGCCACCCCGCGCCACTCCCTGCGCCGCCCTAGAAGTAATCTCGGTCAAGTGACCATGTTCGACCGACCCATTCCCTGGGTCAAAGAGGTCAAATATCTAGGGGTCACCCTAAACAGTACCATGTCCTTCGGCCTGCACATCAAGCGGGTCCGTCACCGAGCATCCTTTGTGCTCGGTCGTCTCCATTCGTTAATCTGCAAGCGGAGTAAAATGTCCCTTAGAAATAAGGTGACGCTTTACAAAACTTGCGTTCGACCCATCATGACTTATGCGTGTGTTGTGTTCGGGCATTCGGCCCACTCTCACATCGATAAACTCCAAGCGGTTCAAAACCGCTTCCTCCGTAAAGCCGTAGGAGCCCCCTGGTTCGTACGGAATGTACGTACGTTCGTACGTAAAATCTCCACTCCGATCTAGGTCGCGACCCTATTCGCGCCTATATTAAAAAGGCGACAACACGACACTTCGCGAACGCATTTACTCATGCGAATCCGTTAATCCTAGCCGCCGCCGACTACGATCCCCCTGACCCCTGCCGCCACCGCCGGCCGCGACATGTTCTCATCGATCCCCCCGATGCTTTGTCATCCATTCTTTCCGCTCAGAATACGGGCGACGACGACGTAGTCGTAGATCCCCTCCCATAGCCGGCGGTTGACCGGTGCACTTAGTACTGCACCCCGGCGCTCCACAGCGACTAGGTTCGAGACCTAGATCGGAGTGGAGATAGACATTCCGTACGAACCAGGGGGCTCCTACGGCTTTACGGTTTTGAACCGCTTTGAGTGTATCGATGTGAGAGGGGGCCGAATGCCCGAACACAACACACGCATAAGTCATGATGGGAAGGAAAGTAGCGTGTCGATATAGACAGATAGATAATAAACAAGACAAAGATTGCCTCGTCGATCTAGTGGCGGATAAAACGCGTCGCGATCACGAGGTCCTCGGTGTCCCACAGAACAAAGTTGCCAAACAACATATGGCAATTGCAACTTTCGTGCCCGTTGATAAGGTAATTTATGCCAAATATAAATACCAGAATATAAGACTTTGTTGGACACGTCGAAATGTAGTTTTTTTATCTGAAAATTCCCACTATGCGTGCAGTAACTGAAATTGTGCCCGGTAAATGGCAACACGTGCGCTTCCTATCACATGGGACCTAACATCGTCGGCTTAAAACAGGTGTACACAATACACCTCCGCCCCCCCCGCTTGTGGAATATAGGCAACCGGTTTTTTAAATAAACAACATCATAAATCTGTTTTCAGAGTACAAAAGATGATCTATAAACAAATAAGTACCACACGCGTTGTGACATACGAATCGTATCCCGTATAGTTATTTTTAAACACAACCCGTTCTATACCACATTGGATAAGTTAAACAAACATAGCGTCGGTGTTCACTGGGCTTTAGATTGTTTGGAGAATGTTGAAACTAATTAGAAGCTATGATTGATTAGTATCGTGTCTTGGAGTCTTTGGTAATCGCGGCTGTGTATTGGGTAAAGTATGAAGGATTTTAGATTCTCAGTTGATAGCCAGATTACTCAGCATTACAGTTTTTCTACCTACTTGAAAGGTTTGGTCAAATAGCCGACGGGGCGCGATGGGAGCGCGACGAAAACGCTCGGTCGGCGGTCGATAGCACGACGCACACATCACACTGCGGGACCGACGTCGCGGCATCCAGATCCACGCCCGACACTAGCGACTCGCTCGCACGCTTATTGGAGTCTCGATTCCCTAATGATTCAGTTGTAGGCGCATCCAGCGCGACGGCAGCGGGTCGTGACGTTTGCCGTTTCGCCGAGCGGGGCTGCGCCACCGTCACGCTCCCGTCATGCTGCGTTGGCTATGTAGAGAAACCTGAAGTGTTTTCGAATCTAGCACGCCTGAGCAGCGTCTGGGAGTCTACGTAATATCTCCTTACAGTATTTACTTATTGCGATACAGAACTGAAAATTAAATAATTTATTCTGTATAAACTCTGCAGGGCACTAATTGTCGATTGGTTTGTTCCTCCTTAATCACATACAGTCGCGTCCCACATAAAAAAAATCTTCGTTCGGACCACATTAATTCCGGTTACGTCCCAACAGGTTAACTGCTAATAAAAAAAAACGCCTTGACAACTTAGAAAACCGCAACCCAGAAGGTCTAGGTTTAGTTAAACTTTCTAATTAAATTTTTTGCGGGTTTCAAGACAATCAGAGCGCTTCCCGAGACACCACAAGAAACAAACCTTGGTGTCATCTAAGGAGACCGTTGTGAATCCTAGCTTACAGGCGTTACAGTGGTAGGAATGTGTGGCGGGCTTAGTCCCATCAAACTGCGTAGGCTAAGAATAATAATATTCTAAATTTGTGGTAAATATATCAATTCTGAATTGTCATTAACAAATGTAAATCATATCATTTGTAAAGAGTAGTAAACATAACTTCACCTTTCCGTAATAGCAATAAGGTTTACCCAGGCAAAACCGCGGTCTAAAGCAAGTTAAACTTAAACTTAATACGACAATCAGACAGTAACAAATAAGTTAGATAAAACAAACAATTTTCTTAACTTAACGAGTAAGTAGCGATGGTTTACCATAATTGTATACTGGATACCCTCTGAGAGGCTTTTAAGATAGCCGTAGGGCGTCTTATACGGTTACCGTATCCATTAACAATGTATGTGAATGGTAATGGCTCAGTTGGTTGAAAGCTCGACTTGTGAGTAAAAGCTACTGAGTTAAAATAATGGCTTAAAAGTAAAAAGTTCCAAGTTTAAGTCCTGGTTTGTAACATTACTTACTTAACTCCATATAAATGTCAACCATGGGTATATTGTCAACCGTTTCGTTTGATTTAGTGTTGCATAGTACGATTCAAGAGTCTCCGTAACCGAAGAGCGTTTATCAGAAGAATTTTTTCAGAGTGGAGGAAGCCAGACGGTGAAGCTGTAAGGACCCCGCGGCCAACAGCGTAGTTCATTCACACATATACACACAAAGGTGTGTAAGGAAAGAGCCTCTTGGAATTCTGTACTCTCTGTCTACCGCGCTAGGGATTTGGCGTGAAGAGATAGATGGATGGTGCGATTCTTGCTAATCACGAGATCTTAGGTTCGAATTTTATTCCGGATAGTGTTGGGATTTTATCTTATATCGATATATTATATCGAAAAAAATTTGCCGGAAGTAATAGTTATAGACTAGCCCTCATTTAAATTGGATCTAATATCGTCGGCGAAATGCAGGTGTACACAGTACACCTCACATCGCTTTGACGCTTCTGTATCAAAAAGGCACCTTAGCAAAATGATCTTTACCCAAAACGGCCGACTAGCAAATAATCCTATTAGCAACTTGCCTCAGCAAATGATGTATGGTCTTTAACCCCTTGATATCTTCTGACCACACTGCCAAGGTTCCACTTTTACCTACTAAAACGTCTGTATAGTTGTTCCTGTCAGTCTATCTATCTTAGCCTCTAAGTCTAAACAATTTTATTATACTACAAGCTGTAACATAATAAACGCAAGACCTGAAAGTAGTTTGTTCTAAATCGGGCACTGAATCGATTCCAACAAATTAAAATGTATTTTACTTTTTTTTTAAATTTGCATAATTGATTTTACTCCTTCAGTGCGCTATAAAAAATTAATTTTATTCTTGATTCATAGCAAGAAGAAGATTTTGAACGCATTCCTAAAACGTATTTCCCAAAACGCACACATACACGTACAAGTTTCATTGTTAATTGGGGTATAAAAGTTTTTAAAAAAAGTTGAACCTTTAAATTTGAAAATTTGGTTTCCGTTTTGACTTTATGAAGCAATTCTCTAATCGGGGTGTCTGAGGTCTTGCGTTTATTATGTTACACCTTGTATATACTGACGGTTCGTTTGTGGTCGGACGTGGGCGGAGGACAATAAAACTTGCCGACACGAGGTAGGAACACCCCACATAACGATTAATGGCGATGATTTGCTTTAATTTAAGCTTCAACAGACACAATATTCCTAAAATAATAAAAAAATCCTATTGCTTTGCTTTATGCCGTCACGCCTATATTCCCCAAGCGGGGGTGGCAGAGGTGTACTGAGTGCACCCACGTTTCGCCGACGATGTTAGGTCCCATGTCATAGGGAGAGAGCCTATTGCCATAATTCCAGACTCCGGACTCGCACTAGGAAGTTTTCGTTAGAAAAACTACACTTGTCCGACCTAGGATTTGAACCCAGGACCTCGTGATCACAAAGCAATGCGCTTTGCCACTAGACTAACGAGGCAGTCAATTTGCTTTATGCTTTAAATAAAAACGTAGCCCCACACTAGGATTTATTCCTGTGTCGTGGGTGCGTTTACAAACATGAAAATTCACATACAGCAATACCCAGACCGAAACAAATATTTGTAGGTCACACAAAGATTTCTCACGTGCGGGAATCAAACGCGCGACTATTAGACACAGTGGGCGGAGCAGTTTAAGTTCTTTACCACTGCGCTAAATCGTCCGTAATTATTAATAAGCAACGTAGATCTTTTATTCTGAAAGAGGTGTGCTGTGTACTTACACCCATTACCCATAGTGCCCCCACTTTTCGCTCATAATGTTTGGTTCCAATTTAATCAAGGACGAGTCTATTGTACCAGGCAGAATTCTGGACTTCGGACTGGCACTGAATCTTTTCCGACATAAAAACTATATAGTTCTAAAGTTTGATAGGAATAGGCTATACAAGCTGTAACATAATAAACGCAAGACCTGAAAGTAGTTTGTTCTAAATCGATAACTGAATTGATTCCAACAATTTTTAATGTATTTTACATTTTTTTTAAATTTGCAAAAAATGCTTTTACTCCTTCAGTGCGCTATAAAAAATGAAATTTATTCGTTATTCATAGCAAGAAGATCCAAACGCATTCCTAAAACGTATTTCTCAAAACGCACACATACAAGTTTCATTGTTAATTGGGGTATAAAAGCGCTTTAAAAAAGGGTGAAAACCTTTAAATTTGAAAATTTGGTTTTCGTTTTGAATTTATGAAGCAATTCTCGAATCGGGGTGTTTGAGGTCTTGCGTTTATTATGTTACACCTTGTATATTACTAACTGTATCCGCAACTTCGTAACTGTTATTTACCGGCATGTATTTCACACCCTCTAGTTCTGTAACAAAAGGTATACAATGCGAAAGTGGAAGGATGTAGGTACCGGGGAAGACCTAGACTATCTTACCATGACCAAATAGACCGTGTCTTTTCTGAACGACAAGTCAAAAGTCTCCGTAACCGGCGAGCGTGTATGAGACGAACTATGAGAGTGGAGGAAGCCAGAGGGGTCTGTAAGGTTGGAACCTGTTGGAACTCTGTACTCTCTGCCTACCCCAAAAGGGATAGATAGAAGTTCTGCTACAAAAGGTAGCCTTTGTTCTTCGCCTGGATAAAATTTATATCCTTGCCGAATTTTGATCTATTCATCGGTTAAGGTAACAGACAAGCAGATAGACAGAAAGCCAGAGTTACTTTCGAATTTATAATATTAGTATGGACTAGTTTAAGCCCGCGACTTCGTCTGCATTGACTTTTGACAGTAACGTAGGTGTGCCAATAAAATAAAATCTATGATATTTGTCGAAGCGGCGGGTCGCTGAAGTCAATCAAACCTTCAACAAAGATTACGGTACCTTTAGACGTCTTAAACAAAAGATTCACTATTCAGAATAGTACCGATAGCAAAATCGTTGTTGCGTAATGATAAAAAAGTTAACCGTTAACCCGTTACAGTGCGCCGGCGTTACCAATGCCATGATCGTGCGTTAAGGGGTTTCATACGAAATGGAATAGCTTCTGTGTTTTAGGAGTTCATAAAAATGTGTTTACCTCCATAACTCCATAAAAAACACACGCCTATATATCCTAAACGGGGTTTGCAGAGGTGTACGGGGTGTAGGCCCACTTTTCGTATCAGCGGTAAACGGCCAACAATCAACTTTAAAGTAAAGCATGGAAACGCTCAAATCATGTTGATCGCTATGAAAACCGCGATGGAACTATGATAAGTCACCTCTGAGCGAGTAAGAACATGTTACAAATATAATAAATAATAATATTAGCCCTGTTAAGAAACTATCCCACTGCTGGGCACGGGCCTCCTCTCAAACTGAGAGGGTTTAGGCCATAGTCCACCACGCTGGCCCAGTGCGGATTGGTGAACTTCACACACCTTCGAGAAACTCTTAGGCATGCAGGTTTCCTCACGATGTTTTCCTTCACCGTTAAAGCAAGTGATAATTAATTTTTAATACGCACGATAGTAGTGATAGCCTAGTGGTTAGACCGTTGGACTGCAAAGTTAGAGGTCTCGGGTTCAAACCCAGGCACGCACCTCTGTCTTTTCGAAAGTATGTTACAAAATAAATAAATATTTACTTCACACGCCTGCAATATCTAAAGTCGTAGATTTAGATTACGGTCAGCGACATTAAGTCTTTTAATATTCTTCCAAATAGCTTCCACTCAATTTATTTTACGTCAAAACCTTTAATTATCTTTGACAAAATAAGATCAAAGTATATTGGTAATATTTTGACTATGTTTTTAACATTTGTCAGATAAAGAGTATTGAAAATCGTGAATGTTCAGCGACTTACGTCACTAGCTGTATGTTTACTTTTAACGAAAATGTCTTAGTCGTCATGTATTTTGGAAAAAAAATTAAAACAAAGTACTTGATATAAGTTCGATAAAAAAGCTTTGAAGCTATAGGAAATCGCGTAACATACCAGAAAATAATCTTATTTTACCAAAACGTTTTTAATCCTATGATGACTTATTTCCTGCATGTCAACTCAGCATCCGTAAAGTCAAGATGAAACAATTTTCTCTTTGCGATTTGACAAATCAACGGAAATTATACAGACCAAATATTATGTATTTTTATTATTGTGTGATTGTTTTCTTACTATCGAGATGTTTGTTTGATTTGTATATATAGTAGACGGACGATTAAGCGCAGTGGTTAAGAGCTTAAGTCGCTCCGCCCACTGTGTCTAATAGTCGCGGGTTCGATTCCCGTACGGGCCAAATATTTGTGTGACCCACAATTATTTGTTTCGGTCTGAGTATTTGTGTATGTAATTTATCATGTTTGTAAACGCACCCACGATACAGGAATAAATCCTAGTGTGGGGCTACGCTTTTTTAAAAAACAAAAACACAATTATTTTATTTTGTAACTCAAACGTCTCTACTCTACAAAGAAATGTTTTTATAATAAATTTGGATTATTAAGATGAAGATATTAATAAGAAAGGCACACTCTTTGCTCATTCGTTTGGTAGAAAAATGGCAGCTTTATTTGTCCTTTTATTCGTCCGACTTTTTAAAATTGGATTAGAGCTTTATTGAGATCACTAAAGTAGCCCATTACATCTCACCCAAACAACATTAAACTTAATAAAACAGAGTTCTTTTTACTATTTTCCAATAAATTGTCAACAACTTTTAAGAATTCTATTAGCGTTGTAGATAGCTATAACTTAATTATCGTCCCTACTAATTGACAACAGGCCTGCATTTTACTCCGATTTGTGAGAGAAGCCCTTTACCCGATAGCCCGATAGTGAAACAGAAAAGGCTGATTGATTTTTAAGCGACTTTAAAAAGGAGGAGGTTCTATGTTCGGTTGTATGTATGCTTTTTTTTATGTATTTTCAGCGATATTTCCGTCAATTGTGGACCGATTTTGATAATTTTTTTTGCATTGGGTTCAGTATATCTCCAAAGTGGTCCCATATTAATTTTATTGACATTGGACCTTGGACTTAGAAGATACACCAGGGAACTCCTTAACGACAAACAATAGGCATGTGTAAATTGAGATATTATGGGTATAACGTCAATCCTATAGGTACCCTACTATAGAATAATTCACTGGTCACTTAAAATTGCAAAATCACACTTCGAAACATAGGCCCCAAGTCGCAGCGTACCCTCGCCTCTCGTGTGAAAGAGCCTAACCGGCCAGTCGGCCTCGCCCATTGGGCAACCGAACCGGCGTCTGCGCACAACAACAATGCCCTGTGACGTGCACAGTTACACGAGAAAAATGAATGTCAACTGCATGACCTCACCTATAGGCGGAGAGGTGGTGGCTAAATCTTATTATATTAATGCGTATGGTCTAGTGGCAAAGAACGCGCATAGTAACAAAATGTAGTTTTTCTATCGCAAAATTCCTAGTATCATTCCGAAGACGGAATAGTGCCCGGTATATAGCAATAGGCTCGCCCCCCCCTTGCATGGGACCTAGCATCATCGGCGAAAAGTAGGTGTAAACAGCACACATCCGCCACCAACGCTTGTTTCTCCAAGGCGAGACATTCATTTTTTTAATGTTTCCTGAATTTGAAAGTTCTATACTTTTTTGATCGGAGCATAGTCTAATGGTTCAAGCACATTCTGTTTTCCTTCAGCGTTAAAGCATGTGATCGTTAAGTTTTAACGCGCATGCTTTCGAAAAGACAGAGGTGTGAGCCTGGGTTTGAACCCGAGACCTCTGACTTTGCAGTCCAAGGGTTTATGTTTATTTATTTATATTTTTTTATTACTTTTATTTTTATTTATATGGGAAAACAAACGATTGTATACAGAGCTTAAATTAACTTAAAGCTATATACAAGTTACTGCATACTCAACTTATTACATTTTAATTATAAATCTCTCTCATTTTTCTCGCAGCTCTCCGCCTATAACTGACTTAAATGTAGCTAAATATGTAACATAAAAGCATTACGAGTACATATGTGGAACATATGTTAATGGTTTAGACACATTTGCACCTTATAAAACCTTAACGGGACACATGGGACCTTTGTTTGCTTTGCCGATAGATATAGTATCACTTTCTATGGGAACGATATTCATTGAAAATTTAATTTATAAGAAAAATAAAAATCAGCACTGTGTTGCCTATAGCTCTTAAGCGAGAATGATAGAGGTGCGCTGTGTACACGCACATATCAACATACTATAATATGAAGCTATTGCTATTATACCGGTCACAATTCCAGACTACCTACGGACTGCCACTGAAAATGGTTTTGATATAAAAACATCAACAACTTTATCTGGTCTACGATTCGAGCCCTACTATAATAGCGCCAGACGCTTTTTTCGAATGCGTTTCACCATTTCAATATCGTCGCCACCACTACCTACAGAATCCCTCTAAACCCTAGTCTAATCGTCGTTACTCACATCATGTTTCCCTTCCCTTCTCTCCAATTGCATACAAACACCGTATACATGACCAGAAAGTCTCCGGCAAGGTCGAAAAATCGGTAACCCTGGCCGGTGCAAATCACCACAGGCGGCACATATAGGTAATGCCATAGCAACTCTATAATCTGAGACCGTACTTTCCTTGAAGCTTCTTTGAGCCAGTTTTCTTAACTCTTCCCGATGGAGCATAGTTTTTGTATGCTCACCATCCTTTCTTAATTAAGTAGCTGTAAGTCATCAGGATCCCCTAAAAATGGTGTAAGTGGCTTGGAATTCAAAATAGATTAAATCTGTATGACGACCGTATACGCTCCGCTCTTCACGAGCTAAGTGTATGTTTTCCAGCAATTAGCAGGTGGAACTTAACAGACTTATTGCCAGTTTCCTGTCATCCTCCATAATACCAAGAGCCAAGAGGGATAAAGTGGAAGAGATCCTCCAACCTGAAGGGTAAAGGGGATAACTAGCCAACAGGCTCCTCAAGAATGAGCTGTGAAGGCTCCTCGACCAACAACGTTCTTGTTTCCACGAACACAGAAATAATCTCGTACTCGACAAATTGAATTCACTCTCCCGAATCACTTGATGAGTTCCTTTAACAGTTATAATCTCGAAATTTCCAATTTCTTACGAAGATCATTTCGTAGGGATCTCGTTTTCATAACTTTGGGAGTTGATAACGACGATTATTAGATTTTGGGTGTAAGATAACGGTAGAAGCGACATAAAATGGAGGCATTTTTAAATTTAGAACGATGGAACGATAACCGGATAAAGGTCATGGGGAAGAGTTAGGAAAGGCTTCTCTGTAGTGCACGTATTTCAGCTGATGATAAATGATGATGATGATGCAGTATTTGTAAGACGAGCTATGATAGAAGAGGCAAAACAGAGTATAAAGAAAATCATTAAAGGATATTCTAGTTCTTCATATGCAACACTAAGATATCATCATATGGGAATCATCACCACGCTTAAAAACCTCTGGTCGACATCAAGTAAAAAGTTTAAGAAATCTGTGTTTTTGAAAGAATTCCTCGGCAATTTCTTTCTATTAGTAGTCGCTGCACCGCAAGCCACAAAAAATAGCTCAAAATAAGTCACATAGCTTCACGGAAGCACACTGGCGGCAACTTTGACAGACACACACCAGTGCAACTCAACCAAATGGAATATCACTAATATTATCAAAATACTATCACATGCCATAATTTATAAAAATGACTTTAATCATTTTATTCGTGCACCATAAAAATGCCTCACAATGTGTCACATGCCCCCACGTACTGTGACGGCCACTAAAATTAGCACGCAGGATCTCATACTATTGGAATGACAACGCGAGTTATAATTGTCATTAAAGCCTAAATATTGTCAAAATAGTATTGTATTCTCCAAAAAAAGGAGAACTAGTTACCGATCCTTTCTTCTATTATTTTATTCGTGTACAACAAGCCACAAAAAATGACTCACAAATACATGCATTAAATGTCCCCCCGTACAGTGGCGGCCACTAAAACTAGCACACACTAGTGCAACTAACAATGTTGGAATGTCAATACGGGTGGTGATTGACAATTGACCTTTTAAGGCGGCGTTTGAACATCAATGTAAATATGACCTGAGGTATTTTTCGTTAAGAATTATTATTTTAGAACAAAATCGTTAAGTAAACACTGTGACTTGGAAATTTACAAGTAGATTTTGACTTAAATAATGATGATGTACTTAATAAGTTAGCTTTAAGTATGGCTGAGAAGTGGCTTATATGAAAGCGTTGTAGTAAAGAAGAAAATATCATTAGTTTTTTTTTGTTGAAGAACACTTCGCTTTACGCTAAGATTTTTTGTGGTGTGCCGTAATATCTAGTCATAAAATATAACTATAGCATGTTACTGCCATGGTACCAAGAAGGACATCAAAAAGGACTGTGTCTTATCTGATGGAGAAGTCAAGAGTCCCCGTAAACGGTGAACGTGTATACCACGAACTATAACAGTGCATGGGCACAGAGGTCTGTTGAGAAAGAAACTGTTGGAGCTCTGTACCACAGATATATTATTCTACATCTAAATTCTGTACTCTCTGCGTACCCTGCAAGTGATCTGGCGTGGTGTCATACTTAGAATAATACTTACATAGATGAAATAATACAGAAAAATTTGGATCTATTTAATCAGCTAGGTGATAGGCATTGCTATAACACGCGACATAGAAATGAATTGGATCAACCTCAATTTCGTCTGTCTAAAATTCACACGTCTTTCATGGGGTACTGTGTTAGATTTTATAATAAAATTTTACTCGACGTCACTCAACTTAGTGAAAATAAATTCAAAGCCTGTATTAAACGTACGCTCTGCAAGCGAAAGCTCGCTATACTCTAGATAATTATTTAAAAGATAATGCCTAGATAGGTGTTGTTCCACCTCCACCAGAATGTGGATAACATGTTCAGCTATAATTATTTATTATTCCCTCTCTTCCTTCTAGTAGTTAAATAAAATTTATCATTTTTTTTCCTCATTTCTTTACCATTCATAACCATGTAGCCATTCACATGAATAGTTTAACTTGGTTAATTTAATTTAGACTCACCTGATACTACATTGTTCTCCCATACCCCACAACAAAATGTAGATGGAAAAATTGTAAAAATACTATTTTAAAAGAGTAACCGTGGAGTTTCTTGTCCTTCTTCTCCACATGAATGACATTCTGAAGTGGTGGTAGAGTCTTTGTTACTATTTTGACGATTCATAAATACTGTAATGGTTTACATGAATAAAAAATATTCTGATTCTGATTCTGAATAAACATAAAATTTTGATTTCTTGCTCATTATTTGCAAAGAAAATCTAATAAACAGTCTATTCCTATTACACCAGGCATAATTTCAGACTCCGGACAGCTATCAAGAATGTTTTGATAGAAAAATCACACATTTTTCGCTCTAGGCAAAAATCTAGGTACCAATTTAATCACTCCAAGACAGGTAGCAGATATAAAAGATAAACAGTAATATTTATTCGTATCTACCTATCCACATTTTTAAAGCGTTCATTACTAGGAAATATAAAGACGCCGGCAATGCCTTAAATATTTCTTCGCATTAGTATTCTGAGCGCGCGAGTCTTGCTAGAAAAAATACTCGTCGGTTAGTATAAAGGGCGTATAGGATAAAGATGTAGTCTCACTGAGCAAATAGTTTACGGCTATTTGCTTTGTTATGATAGCTCAAGAATCGATGGCGGGGTACCTCCCCCTGCTACAACATCTACAGGGGGGCCTTCGGGGTCGCAGACGCAAGGGGCGGGAGCTCTGAGCGTCCTTCACGAGCAACCCCGAGGAGGACGGCGACGTGGTGTGGCCCACGTCGCCGTGAGCACCGCGTCGGCGCGGGGGAGAGCATGTCATCAAATCTTCCTCCGAAGGCGGGCTCGTCAGAGCGAGGCAAAAGAGGGGCACCGGTGTGTTCCATACAGAGATCCCGGAGCCCCTCCAAAGTGCTGATGTCGGCCACCCTAAGGTTTTTAGTCGGTAGGAATCCGACACGCCCAGCGAGCTTCCCCGGAGGCTCGCGGAAGTCCTACGCAGGATTATCCCCAGGTACAAAAAAAAAAGCTCAGCATCGAAAACTCGCCTTCTTAGGGCGCGGAATACTGGGAGCAATGAACTAGCTATTTAGTAGTATGAGAAGAGGTATAAAGACGCCGGCTATGCTATAAATATTTTTTCACATTCGTATTCTGAGCGCATGAGTCTGGCTAGATAAAATACTCGTCGGTGAGTATAAAGGGTGTATATTATAAAGTAAAGTCGCACTGAGCGAATAGTTTACGACTATTTGCTGTGTTGTGATAGCTTAGTTGAAAACTCACTATCTTAAGGCACGGGAAAATTGACATAACTCGAATTCATATTTTCATGTATTCATAAGTGAGATTTTTAGTATTGAAGATGTTACATTAATTGTTTGGTATCTCGAAGAGTCTGAAACTTAACAATCAAAATAAAACGTAATTAAATGCGAAAAATAGTTTTCTATCTACATCTTTACGTCACCCTAGACGCGTTGCGAGGTAGGCAGAGTATATAGACCTCCAGAAACTGATTATTTATTATTTGTTACAGATTAGATAACAGACCTCTCTGGGTTCCTCCACTGTCATAAAAATAGTATAATATTATATTTCAAGCTAATCGGTTTGTTCAGTTCGTAAAGTTCCTATAGCTACGAATCATATAAAGTTATCGATAATACAGTTAGCATGCGGATTTAAATGGTGCGATCACGTTTTATCCCTAACAGGGTAAGCAGAGTTCTAAGACATACCAATATGGTCAGTCGGACGGAGTTACAAAGTATTCAATTTTGGTCAAAATGTTTGGAGAGAAGTAATTCTTGTGTGAATTTATTGAGAAGTCAAGTTTGGTTTACTTTGAAGCTAAGAGGACGTGGGATTAATGTGTTTTTGATGTAACACACCGTCACGCCTATTCCCTAAGCGGGGGTGGCAGAGGGGTACTGTGTACACCCACTTTTCGCCGACGGTATTATATCATGTAATGGGGGCGAGCCTATTGCCATATACCGGGCACAATTCCAGACTCCGGACTCGTACTGGAAAGTTTTCGTTAGATAAACTACACTTGCCCGACCTAGGATTTGAACCCAGGACCTCGTGATCACAAAACGATACGATTTGCCACTAGACCAACGAGGCAGGCATTTTGTATATTTACCTTTTGTTTATGGGTATGTGTGTGTGTGTGTGTGTGGTTAAATAATTGTGTTTTCTTTCTTCGTTCTTTCTTACATATAGGCTTCACTTATACCTTTAAGTATGGCCGTCTTTTTAACGTTGTTTTTTTTCTTAAAAATAACATAGCTTTACACTAGGATTAATTCCCGTGTGAGGCATTTACAAACATGACATTCGAACCTGCGCCTGCTCGATCCAGTGACTGAAGCGGCTGAAGTTCTTAACAACTGGACCAAGTTTGTCTTTAATATCGCATTTCGATTATAATTCTTGATAGTTGCGTAGGCGCACAAATATTAACAATCAAACGTATGTTAGTTCAGTCCGATCCACTATTCAAGAGCACACACGTGCTTTGTGTAGCGTGACGTCATCGCCGTCATATTGTTTGAGTCTATTACATACGTCATTGCTTAGTCCTCCTACAAACGAAGAACTAACAAAATTCATCATTTCAGCCTATACTTGTCCACTGCTGAACATAGGCCTCCCCAATCGCTTTCCAGCGTAACCAGTCCGATGCCACCTGCATCCAACGATTTCCTGCGATTTTCACAAGATCGTCGGTCCATCTGGCAGGCGGTCGTCCTACGCTGCGCTTGCCAATACGTGGTCTCTACTCTAGAATCTTTCTGCCCCAACGCCCGTCCGATCTTCGCGCTATGTGGCCAGCCCATTGCCACTTCAGCATGCTAATCCTGAGGGCTATGTCGGTGACCTTGGTTCTTCTACGAATCTCCTCATTCCTGATTCGATCACGTAGAGAAACGCCGAGCATAGCTCTTTCCATAGCTCGCTGAGCAACTTTGAGCTTTTTTATGAGACCTATTGTAAGAGACCACGTCTCTGATCCATATGTCATCACTGGTAACACACATTGACTAAAAACTCTACTAACAAAATTAGTATAACAAAAATAAAAACAAGTTTTTGTGCAATGTAGACAGGTAATGGGGGAATTTAAAACGGCTGTAGCGACCCCTATACATCGGTACATAGTTGCGACTACCTACCAATAGATGGTGCTGACGATTCGCCATACAGGTCTAGAACGCGATATTAGAGTGCGCACGACGTGTAACATATACACAAACCCCCGATAACAATCTCGGACGAATCCGTTAATCGTAGCCGCCGCCGACTACGACCGTCACCGCCGGCCGCGACATGTTCATACCGATCCCCCCGATGCTTTGTCATCCATTCTTTCCGCTCAGAATATGGGCGACGACGACGTAGTCGTAGATCCCCTCCCATAGCCGGCGGTTGACCAGTGCACTTAGTAGTGCACCCCGTCCCCCCACAGCGACTGTCCCAACCGAGGCCGCCTCTTCAAGGCGCCCTCGAGTATGTCGCTGCTTGCCCTTCTGGCTCGACCGAAGTGGTTGCACGCTCGCCCTTAAGTCTGGTGAAGCTGTAAAGGCCTCGCGGCCAACAGCGTACATCACTCACACAACAATCTCGGAGAGAATGGCAGGCCTCGCCAGACACAACACCCGTCTAGCTGCAAGATCTTCCCTATGACAAATCCTCCCACAACGTTCCTGCCACACGGCCAATTTAATTCAATGCGTGTACAAAGTTTCGTGTATATAATCGTAACAATTTAGGAGTTCCTTTGTCTGGAGCCAATCGTGGGTGTAGTATCAGGTCATGCTGACCATAAAAACGCATTATTGGAACTAAGCCAACACATCAAATTTCAACATCATAGGATACAGAAAGTGGTGCTAATTCAGCTTTCAAGATTTTATTATTTTTAATTTGTTGAAACTAACAAACACTGTAAGTTAAATAGAAGCTTGTAAAAAGTATATATGTAAGTATATCGGCGCTTATGTTTTTGGAATGGCTTTTGGGAATGTTCCAATTCTCGTAACGGTGTAAGGTGAGTTTATCTTCGTTTTCATAGTCGTCCACATGGTGGCCGGACATACAAATCTTGAAATAACATTAGGTTCTTGTCCAGTACACTGATCTTCCTTGATATCCAGACTTTGGTAGCAAAATATTAGAAGACGCTCGAAATATTGAGGATTGATGGAATGCAATGAGGTTAGCTGCTCTGCGATACGTCCGACCGCTCGCCCCGTTGCCAATAGAATCACACAGTAGGGCCGTCCACCGTCTTACATCGACTATCTTTTATCGGTCGGTCGTTATCTGACATCTGTCATCGCATCACAACTAAACACACTCAGGCAATTATTAAAGGCATAGAGTTTGTCTATAGACAAGATCAAAAGATACTAAAATAACAATAACTGCCTGATATTCCATTATCTGTAATCGTCAAATATTGCTCAAATAAGAGGCTCCGACAAGTATAATTGTAATGTACAATGCCTACCCTACAAGGAAGGAAGAAAAGGACGGCTTGGTGCAGTGGTTAAGAGCTTCGTCCTTCGAAGCTTGGCAATAGCGGAGAAGTGGGTGAATCTCCTACATGCTTGCTCAGATAATCGCCGGTCACGGCAGATTCGGTTATTATCTGAGCAAGATTGGACTCAATGCGACGGCGACCTGTCACCACTGTGGTGGGGACCGGGATTCCGCAGAGCATACGCTCGTCGAGTGCCAAGCGTGGGCTTCCGAGCGGCGGATCCTGGTCGACCGGATCGGACCGGATCTTTCCTTGCCGGCAATAGTAGCGGCTATGCTGGGAAGGAATTCGGCGTGGGGGCCGTATTCTGCGAGACAGTGGTGAGAAGGAGGAGGCCGAGCGGGATCGGGAGAGGGCCGATCCCACTTGGCGAAGGTGACGGCGCCGGGGCGGAGGCACAGCCCGCCCAGGCCCCCTAGTCCCATAGCCCAGGGCTTAATAATACGGGCTAACTTGTGTCCCCTGCCGCAACATCTGGCGGGGGACCCTTCCTGCACCAACATCCGCAGGGAGGCCTTTGGGGTCGTGGGACGCAGGGGCGGAAGCCCTAAGCGTCCTACACGCGCGACCCCGAGGCACGCACCGCGACGGTGCAGGGGATGAAACAAGGCACAAATGTCCCCTCCCGAGGCGGGCTCTTCGGAGCGCGGCACAAAGGGGGCACCGGCACGTTCCACTCGGAAATCCCGAAACCCCTCTGATACGTGCCAGTGCCGGCCACCGTGGGGTTATTGTCGGTAAGAGTCCGACATGCCCCGCCAGATTCCCCGAGGCTAGCGGAAGCCAATGATTATTACCCCACGTAAAAAAGTGGTTAAAAGCTTAACTCGCTCCGCCCACTGAATCGAGTAGTCGCGGGTTCGATTCCCGCACGAGATAAATCTTTGTGTGACCCATAAAGGTATGTTTCAGCCTGGATGTTTGTGTATATGAATTTCGAGTTTGTAAACGCACCCACGACACGGAAATGGTTCCTAGTGTAGGATTACGTTTTTTTAAAAAAAGAAAATCCTGCGTCACGATAAAGATAGAGTTCAATTGACGATGGCTTGGTCCAGTGGTGAGCTTCAGCCGCTTCGCCCACTGGATCGAGTGGTCACGGGTTCGATATCCGCACGAAAAAATCTTTGTGAGACATTCAATTGTTTGTCAATCTTGATGTATGTGAATTTCGTGTTTGTCAACGCATTCGCGACACAGGAAAATAATGTTAAGTGTGAGGCTAGTAGTACTACTACTAGTAGTGTAGGTAAGATGTTTAAAATAAGACAATTTTATTACCAACTGTCTCGTTGGGCTAGCGATCACGAGACCCTGGGTTCAAATCCTAGGCCGCACGAAGTGTAGTTTTTCTGTCAAAAAATTCTGGAATTGTGCCCGGCATGATAGCAATAGGCTCGCCCTCTGTATTTTTTAATATGGAGCATTTTAGTATGAAGCAAATATACTGTCGCCACATTGTACATATATAGGCAAATCTTAGATCACGATCTTTACAACTTAGCAATATTATTAAAATTGGTCCAGCAGTTCAGTAATCATAAATTAACAAACGTACAAACTCACTTTCGAATCATCAGACGGGAACTGTGATAACTTATGACGTGCGAAGTAATTAAAATGTTACATCTATTATACAATAATGTCTCAAGCGGCAAAAACAATGATCTGCAAATCAAACTTTAGTTCTTTAAAATTAGAGTTAAAATTAAATTGTGGTACTGACGTAGGTAAATACGTTTTCGCTTAATGAAGGTAGTTGTGTAAGACAGACCAATGATAAGATAAGATCTGATCTGTAACGTTGATAGCGAAAGTAACTTAATCAAAGATTATAAGTGAGCCAATTAATTGATAAGCTTTTCAATCGTGAGTATTTTATTTTGCCCAATGTTGGGCGTGGACTGCCTTCCACACCTATCTTTGAGGGTCTCACCTATGCATTTATTTCCAATATGGCATTTTTTTAAGCAAATAATTGGTTCTTTTTTCAAACTAGTCAAGGGGTTTTAATTATGGAGATATGACGGGTTATTGGTAAACTGGTGAAGTCACGTTTTATCACTTTATTACCATTAACTTTCCTCACGCACATTACAAGAGTATATTTCGTCAAAATAATAATATATCCCTACCGTGTATATCTATCTATACTTTCACACCACATCCTTTGCTTGATTGATATATGTAATATAAAATGGGTAACATTCTACCAACATAACACATTATTATTAAAACTTAAACAAGTTTTGGACTTTAAAACAAAATTGCTCTACAATTTTCTGCCAAAACCCAATTTATTAAAAAAAAAACATCTTTATTTCATATGAAATAAAACTATTTTACGGATTTTATCGCGGTTTATTTTTTTATTTTTAGTTCCACGCACACGCCATAACATCAGATTTGATAGACCACAAATCCTCGTGAAAGAACACCGATTCCTACCAAGGATGATTCGCGAGGCTATTGAAATTAAAAAACATCCTAATTTCAATAGAGAAGATGGCTGGGTGCTTCCATCGTCTTGGGATCCGCTAATTAATATAATCAAATCCAAAACCAAGCATAACACTGCAAGACCTCAAGACACCGTGAGCTCATTCTGCGTAGATCGGACCAACAACAATAAAAATAATTAAGAAGTTTGTTCCGGGGTACCCCCGGAACAACTATGCCTTTTGGACGCCACAACACCTCAGCCCCTCCCGTGACCATGAATGCTGCAAAGCACACGAAACGTCGGGAACTAAAAATAAAAAAATAAACCGCGATAAAATCCGTAAAATAGTTTTATTTCATGTGTAATATTCGCGTAAATCTAAGAACTCAATATCTTTATTTCATATTTCAATTTGATTTTTATTGCCACTAGTGTTTATATAGTCTGCGGCCGGCTTCATGTCAAATCTCCATATGGTAACATTACACAAGGTTACAATGCTAAACAAACATTAGGGCAGTAATCACCGGCTTGTGGTATTATGTGTGTATTTTTTTAATAAACCCAAATATTGAACTACCTAGTGCTACGTTGTTTGCTATAAACCTGTTACCTCTTAAAGGGCCCCGCTTTCAAGGAAGCGAGTACGTTCCTAACTATCTAGTTAGGAACGTACTGTTTAAGTTAAGTTAAGTTTCTTAAAATAACGAAGGTCTGTTGGCACTGGGATTTTACTCCATTAATTTTTTCCAATCATATTAAACAGTTCTTCATTTACATAAAATAATTTTAGATAATGGTAAAATAATCGAACAGTACATCATTCCGATTCAAATCTTAGCGGCAAATTGAAATATTAAATACCTAGGTACGTTAAGAAATTTAAATTTCTATCGGCTTTATAAAACAGCATTCACTCGATTAGAAATTAATATGTATTTTTGAAACAAATTCAAAGAAAGTATATTAAAGAAATCAAATTAAAATAAAAATCTCACAACCAATTTAATTGTTTATGCTTAATTAATCCTAAATTAAAAAATATATAAATGAATATATTTGAATCTAGACGCCACAAATTGGAACTAACAATTTTTAAAATAAGAATTTTAAATACGAAACGAATTTCTCATCAATCTTTTTGCAAATAAAAAGTAATCAATCGACTTCAATAATAAATCAGTATTGTAATAAAGGCTATCGATGTATCGATTTCAAATTTAAAATATGAATACTCCGTGTTCTAGAATTCGACGAGGTGATAATAAAGGACGTGGGAGACGGATAGTCGATTAAATTCTGAATCGATTATATACGTTAGTAATATTCCAAACGTTATTCTGGATTTAGTTTTTGCTTTAACTATATTTTTTGTACGTCTCTACATTTTAATTCAGAGTTTTTCTCTTCAATTGCATCTCTTTCTGCATAACCGATTTAATGAAATTTCAATCAATAAAATCAATACCTCTCGATCGTTAACCCCCCTAGGCATAGACAGAGGTATAATCAGCACAAAATTACGACTTGAATAAGGGATATATACAGCAATAATAATGCTATACTTAAACAAGAACGGTACATAATGACCAGATGCTCGGAAACCAAACATAATTAGAGCTACAATCATTAACCGCCACAATAGTTAGTTGTCCAAACTTGCAGCAGTAAAAACGGTCGGGCCAGTTGCGACATGCCGTGGGCGAACCGTTTTCCCGCCAGATGGCGTAGTGACGAAACATAATGTTTGTCTTACCCGCTCCCTAAACTAGCTGCATCATACTATGGCATTTTTGACAGCTTACAACGGCAATCTTTATGGAACTTAATGAGTATTCCGACGTTAAAAGTGGCATCCTTGGTTACGTACAGCCTGTGCACAACTATGAATGCCGCGTTGGAGCCATGGGAATGAGATTTTAGTTAACTGTCAAAAGGTCCATCACATAATATGGCTAGTTCAGAGGATATTGAAACTACCTTTGTACAAGCTATTTAAAAACTGTCATACGTTCAGATATAAAGACCTAGGCATCTACGATTGCAAACTTTCATTTATCAATCAATCTTTCACACTACATCCTTTTGCGGGGTAGGCAAGGAGTATAGAGTTCCAGCATTTCTTGCAGGCTACCTTCCTCCGCTCACGTATTTCTATTCACATATGGTCTCTGGTTGCGCAGACTTTTGATTTAACTCTCATCAGACAAAATACGATCTATATTGTCATGGATGACTCACTTACTTATAACAACAATTGTTTAATCAGTTGGTAATAACTTCAATATTTTCCGTCTGCCGTTTCAGGTTGCTAGTGACAAAGACATACTAGAAACTTAACGTTTCTGTTTTAATCGACAATCAACTGAACCATGACGACATTAAGTAACATTCATACTGACACTATAACCTATTTGTGCAATTATGAACACATATCATATACATAAATCTAAGTGTGTGACTTCTTGGAATAAAACTCCATCTCAATCGACTAAAATTTTCAAAGCTAAAATGCACCTCGGCAATCTTCGACAGTTTTGACAGCTGTCATCGTAACTTTTGAATCTGATAGCTTAATATGCTGCGCAATTTTAAAAGATTAGATTACAAAATAGGTGCATTATTGACACTTAGCGCGTTGCGGCAGCTTAAGACCTAGAGTGATTGTTTTATCGTTTCGTAAACACTGTTTAGAAATCATTAATCATTAAATCAAGTTTTAGTATGCAACTTGCTTTAGGTTGTAATTCACTGTAGTTACTAGAACATAATTTATTTTAACTGATAATCGGTTGATGCAATGACTTATGCACCAGAATAATAAATTGAAGCTAAAACTATGTTTTCATAGTTACTTACCGAATGTATCAACCACAAGAAAACACTTTGTTATTTACAACACACTGAAGATCATCCCGTTAACAAGAAGATATGACAAATAAAACCAAAGCAAAACACGACAGCAAAATACGTTAAAAAAAAATGTTTCACCTCAGGTAATAACCCTTTCTAATTACACCTTGTTAGTACCGCAACAAAGTCGATGCCAATTAAAATCGACTAAAGAATCTTTTTCGTAAAACAAAACACAGCAGTACATCAGCGGCCGGTGCCGACTACAGAACAAATTTATGCGATTGCGTTACATATTCCATTTTCAAAACATAAAAAAAAAGTTTTTTTTTTAAGTTATAACAAGGTTGTCGAAAACACGCCATGGTATAATTTTTGTTCTTTTTAAAACTGACAAAATGGAGAAATGGACTAAACGAAAATAAAACTAACCCTTGTGAATAAATCGGGAGTATGAGTGAGAAAGAGCGTTAAAATGTAGAGACGAGCGATTGGGCTTAAAACGTGTTTTATTATTATCATAACCATATCCTAAAAGGGATAGTAAAATACATATAAAATACTAAAATATTCCAAAATTTTCACAGAAAAGAAATCTCTCACATACTATGTCTCTACTCTATTGTTGCTTCGTGTGTACTCGTGTCATACGATACAAGATTACATACTAGAAATATAAATAAATTTGCGTGCAATAAATCGAAAATATAAAACAGCCACACAACTTTATTATTCAATTCCCAGCACTAATGCTCAAAACACTTAGCCAGATTAAAAAACCACATGCAATAATAATTTAAAACATTTAACGACGAAAACAGACAGTGAAACAAACGGAACGTATGTGATTATTTTTGCGTACAACGGCCGGGGTTGCCACAATAAAATCTGGGAATACACGTAGCGATAAATCACGACGCATTCCGAGAGCGGTGTTGCCAGTTGCGAGGTATAAAACGTAATTGAATAATGCAATGCGTACGCGAGAAGTGGTTGCAATAAAAATTAAGAAGAAAATGACGTGGTTGAGTTTTATTGACGTGTTGAGGGTTCCGTGTTAAAGGAAATAATAATTAATACCTATAGCTTTTTATTAAGTACTTGGATAACATTATTGTTTATAGTTTACCTTGAATTGTACTGAAATTGGACCAGCAGGATTGAGATGAAAGTAGAGTCAGGACCAAGTGGGCTAATATCTACTCTGTTGAGTGACACACTTGATGAATGAACACAATACCTGTGGCGACGGTGAGTTCCTGGGTATCGAATCCTCGGTGCTGGACAAAGTGTAGCATTTTTTTTGATAAATTATTATTTCTTAGTAAGTTTGGAGTGTAAAAGTGTGACTGGTATAATGGCAATACGCTCGTTACCTTTTACATTGGGACTTAACATCGTCTGCATATGTGTGTGTACATTTCACACATACCAGCCCCGCTTGGGGAATATAAGCGTGATGAGTTTTATTTCTATTATTTTCTTGAATTATGTTTGTAATATTTAATATGGTTCCACCCAAAGATTATAAGCGAGTTACTAAATCAAAAAAAAATATTGGGTCATTGTAAAGTCCCGACAAAGTTACTTTTCTGGCGTGTTTGCAATAACTCAAAATATTTAATAAGGTAATGTTTCTGCACGAAGGATCACAGAACTCTAAACGCCCAAGGTATGCCGACAAGGTGTATTATAGAGTCGATTTCGCGCGTCACTGCATTCGGCGCCATAACCTTGTAACAGCGGCCCGCGACTAACAATAGTAACCGCTTGTCTACTGTTCGACTTACAGAAGGCCTCGTTCAAGTTTCAATAGAAGGTTTATTTTTCTTTTTTGGGAACAATTTTAAATTTCAAATTTGGTTAGGAATGGCGGGATTAATGTTTTATATTTTAAATTATTTTTTGATTTCATCTGAAGTGTTATTTAAAAGAGAGTGTAATTAAAAGTATTTAGCCAAGTACAGTCCGACATCTTCTTCTTCTTATTTAAATTAATGGCCGCACACTTTAACAGTGTATTTCGCCAATGTCAAGTAGTAATAGAGTATAACAGTAAATTATAAAAATTGGCTTCTTGTCGCCATTACGGCAAAAACAAAAGCCTACAGTCCGACAAGACCGCGGCCAAAATCGGAAATAACGCTGTCATCAAGTGAAATGTCACTTTATGACAGTCGCAGGGTTGCCGTTTGCTATGAAATTTACCCAAGTTATTTTTTTAATTAGGAACCGTGCGGACCCTCATTTTGTAATATTTCCTTGGAAATAGGAAAATTTTATTAAATGTTAACCCCGATTTCACACCAGGGGGCGCCCTGTCTCCCATGAGACAAAAGATCCTTGTCGCACTAAAGTAGTTTAGTTGAGTCTAGAAAAAAACATTTGTCATCTTACTAGCAAGTAGCTTCTTATCGTGAAAGAGACAATTCTAGTTAAATATGGACGACCAACATGATTAAGAGGTCCGAATATCTCTACTCTGATAACCTTTTTATTATAATAAACGTGATATAATTATCTGAATATTACATCATTTTAAAACATATTTTTCTGTGAAAAAAAAATGATGGACGATTAGCGCAGTGGTTAAGAGCTTAAGCCGCTCCGCCCACTGTGTCTAATAGTCGCAGGTTCCATCCCGCACGGGACAAATCTTTGTGGGATCCACAATTGTTTGTTTCAGTCTACGTTTGTTTTTGAAAAAAGATAAGAAAAGAAAATTGACGTTAGACTAACTAACTAGTTAAAAAATGTCCACATACCGCATTGTTCTATATAAGTTTTTGTGTTCAGTTTGGTAATTAAGGCTAATATTTCTAACTGTCATTTAACATTATTGGTAAAAATTAGAAAGTTTCTTTTGACATTAACCATCGGACATTAGCAACATCAGTAGATACACATCTTCACAGCTATAACTGCAAGTAGGTGGTCAGAACTACAGAAACCTTAATAATAGTCTTTTAACGGTGAAGGAAAACATCGCGAGGAAACCTGCATGCCTAAGAGTTTTTCGAAGGCGTGTGAAGTTCGGCAACCCGCACTGGGCCACTGCGTGGTGGACTATGGCCTGAACCCTCTCAGTTTGAGAGGAGGCCCGTGCCCAACAGTGGGACAGTTTCTTAACAGGGCTAATATTATAGTGTATTTTACGATTTATGTCGTCAAGACATATGAAGAAGACGTGTAGCTCACAATATGTATAGTATACAAGGTGTATCATAAATCACGCAAGACCTCAGACACCCGATTAGATAATTGCTTCACAAATTCAATATGGAAATCAGTTTTCCAAATTTAACATTTTTACACCTTTTTTAAGCACTTTTACACCCCAATTAACAATGAAACTTGCACGTGTATGTGGACATATTGAGAAATACGTTTTAGAAATGCATTTAAAATCTCCGTATTGCTTTGAATCAAGAATAAATTTAGTTGCTTATAGCGCGCTAAAGGAGTAGCAGCATTTTATGCAAGTTTATAAAAAAGTAAAATATATTAAAAACTGTTGGAATCAATTCAGTTACCGATTTAGGACAAACTACTTCCAGGTCTTGCGTTTATTATGTTACACCTTGTATAGCGCAAGACCTTAGACATCCCAATTAGATTATTGCCTTACGAATTTAATACGAAACTCAAATTTCCAATTTTAAGGAGTTTTCTACCATTTTTAAGCTCTTTGTTACCCAAATTAACTACGAAATCTGTACTTTTTCGTGCGTACTGAAGTATATGTATTAGAAATGCATTAAAAATAGCCGCATTGCTTTGAATAATGATAAAATTTCGTTTAAAACAGCGAACTGAATGAGTAACTGCAGTTTTTAATAATTTAAAAAAAAAACTACCTGACGTTTTCGCGTTCGACTCAGTCGACCTGAGATGGGTGACCGTTTGTGGTATTTCTATATTCGAGCGTCTCTGTGCTTCGAAAGGTACATTTAAGCCATTGGTCCCAGTTATCACTATACATGATAGTCGTTAAACCAAGTTGGAAGCCTTAAAGACGGCTTAATAAGTTCTTGATACTTATTACTGACTGCCTCGTTGGTCTAGTGGCAAAGCGCATCACTTTGTGATCAGGAGGTCCTGGGATCAAATCCTAGGTCGGACAAATGTAGTTTTTCTAACGAAAAGTCTGGAATTGTCCGTAACCGGCGAGCGTGTATGAGGCGAACTATGAAAGTGGAGGAAGGCAGAGAGGTATGTAAGGAAAGAACCTGTTGGAATTCTGTACTCTGCCTACTCCGCAAGGGATCTGGCGTTATGATATAAATACATAGATTTTAGTAATCTTCCGACAATACTATTTTCTTCAGGATCGAAGGGAATAGAAGGAATTCAAAAGGAATAGAAGATTAAGTTGTACGTGATTGGTACACATGCGATAATAATAAAGAAGAAAAAAGAAGAAAGAAAAATAGTGTTTCCTCTCATTTTATCATGGTTTATAATTTATTTTAAATTCCTGATTTCTTTTATACCGGCCAGAATTTCAGACTTTGAAAGAAAGAAAGAAAACTTATTTATTTTGCATTACGGGTCCCCCATTTAGCTGAAAATTGTAACCCCGTTTGTGTCTGAGTTACATAGTTGATTTTCAATAAGGACCCTAAGTGACGTGCGAGCCTTGAGACAAACCAATTTGTCGTGGTATTTGTAATTGAATTTGAACTACTACTATTATTTTTTCGATTAAAAAACCCCAATAACCTTTTGTCCGATCTAGACTTTGAACCTAGAAACTTGTTTTCGCGAGTTGTACCAAACGCGATAAATAATAAACTTTAAACTCGAAGGTATTATTATGGGGTTAAGGCTTGCGTTCGTTACTTGGGTGCAAAGTTCAACTTTTTTCAAGCAGGGATGCGACCTAAGCCTGTCACATATGACCCATTAACCTTCGCTGAACTTACTTATTTCCTGAAAAATAGGTATATACATTCTTAGCGTGACATAAACACACTGGTTGACTAAAATATGGCGTCGCCAGAGTGTCTCCCAGAGTAAACAAATTATTCAACCAAGTCGAGTATCGAGCGAGCGAGCTGTCATCACGATTACGCAAGTATTGAAGCTCGGTAAAGTACTTATGTGACGTATTCCAAGCACAGATTATGTTTATACGATTTGATGACGCAAAAACTCTGATAACAGTTTGTATTTAACCAAAAATATAATGTTTGTGAGGAACTATAAAAATGGAGGACGCGAGAGTGGTCTGCAAGTAAAGAGACTGTTGGAACTCTGCACTCTCTTTCTACCCCGCAAGGCATAGCGTGATAATAAAAATAAATAGGTAGATAATAGAGAGGTATGTAAGGAAAGAATGTAATACCGTTGTTCTTAGGCACTCGGGATTAATTGATAGCCTAGGCACAGCCGGGTACAAAAAGAAACTGAAAATTTGGCACAAAAGTTACTATGTTTGGGCCAGATTACGTTAACATAACGTTACACGTAATTTAGAATCTTTCTGTCAAATTTTAAAGGACATCGCCAAAAATGGCCCCAGAACCAACACACATGCGACCTATACCATAATTATTTATTTGTTTTATTATAGTAGTTGCAAACATCCATATCTAACGGACAATTTGCAATCTAAAACGAATATTTCAAAGTATTGTAAGTACTTAAATCAAAGTCGACGACGTCTTTTCCGAATATCAAGAAATAACGGTTGGATATGTCAATCCTTTCAGTCGGTTGTATTCAATCGATTACATTCAATAATGATCGAATTGCTAGTGTATTTTTCACATATTTATTTTTGGCTACTAAATTATAACCTCAAAATCTAATATGCATTTGCAATAATGCAATTCCTCCGCTTGTCCGTTGAATAATAAATGCATGAAGATAATTTGCAGGTAACTTGAAATCATACACGCATTTTTTCATTACTGTTGGTTCTGGGGCAAATTATGTATGGACGCAGAACAATGTCCTTGCTATCACAAATAGTAAAAATATTATGAAGAATTGACAGACGAAAAAATACACACTTAACAAAATTCTGGTACGAACAGAGAAGTACAGTCATTTTGTAACTTGAAAATTGCAAAATAAGTACTATTTAAATAAATATTAAGTAGGGATATTTTTAGTGTCTGACCGATGGTTGTTTTGACGAAGCCGAAGCCGATTTATAGGCCATCGCCGAAACCTTCGGCCAAAGCCGAAGGTTTAACAACCCGAAGCTTCGCTTGTATATTCACGTGAGAAACCGTCTATATTTGTTTAGAATTTAAGTCATATTTCGTGTTTATTTATACATAAAACAGGTCCACATAAATAGTAATTTAACATAACGGATATTAATTTATGACACAATTATACAAAAAAAATGCATTAACATGTTTTATTATAACTCTAAATCAAATAAGTGAACGCAAAACAAGAATTTATTGACGAAATTCCACAAATGTTCGGAACTTTTTACACTAAGTGGTCGCCTCGTAAAGTATCTTGCCTTCTGTTATCTCATAAATGTTTGTTTATAAGTGACAATCTTGGGAACTGCTGTACTAATTTTAATATTTCTTTCTAAATTTCATTAGTGGGAAAAATAGCATACACACAATGTAATATAGGTGAAATAACGTGTTCTTTAAATAAATTCGATACGCATCTATCTATATCATCACGCCTGATCCCTTACGGGGTAGGCAGAGAGTACAGAGTTCCAACAGGCTCTTTCCTTACATACCTCTCTGGCTTCCTCTACTCTCATAGTTCGTCTCATACACGCTCGCCGGTTACGGAGACTTCTGACTTGTCTTTCAGATAAGACCCGGTCTATTTGGTCATGGTAAGATAGTCTAGGTCTTCCCCGGTACCTACATCCTTCCACTTTCGCATTGTATATCAGTTTTGTCATTCTTTTTTCGGACATTCTCTTTATATGCCCGAACCAACGGAGCATACCCATTCGATACGCATATTTTTATATATTCCGTTGGAACTAATTTTGATGAAGTATAGGCTTATTAAATATTCAAGTCGAATTCTGATTTAGTAATCGAATGCGTGATAATCTGTCACATAACCACACAAGAAAGGTAACGTACCTTTTACCCCAGGATCAGATTTAGAATGTTTTTATTCAGACAAACCACTTTAGTATGTATGAATCGTCAAGAATTTAGCAAAGGCGCTAACACTCTTGGAATGTTAATTCTATGGAAAAGAAGGAGAAAGAAACTTTAGGGTTACTGTTTTAAATTAAAAGCCATTTACAAACAATTACATACTAAAAATCTTTTTATTTTTAATAGTAAACCGACTTCAAAAAGCAAACAATAAATATTTGAAGTCGGTACCGGTTAGTGCAGTCGGTTACTAGACACCGACTTCAAATATTTATTTTTTGCTTATTGAAGTCGGTTTACTTTTTTTTACTTTACATTACAAAGATTTTTATTTTACAATTTGAAGTGACGAGTGAATTATTTACCAATATTCATACACCTATATTATATTATTTTGCTGAGTTGTGTGTAGGATTGATATAAATGGTAAAATAACGGAATCTAAACATGCGTGCTGCCGTTACAGAGTCCTCTGGTGTATCTTCCAAGTCCAAAGTTCAACACCGATTTCATTAAAATAGGACCACCGTGAAACTATACTAAACCCAACACAAAAAGTACCATCAAAATCAGTTCATAGATAAAGACGTTATAAAAACCATAGATGAATTGTCAACCTCTACTTTTTTGAAGTCGTTTAATATTCTGATTAGTTCTATGACAGGGTAAGTATAGGATCGACGTAATACCCGTAATATCTCAAATCGTATTCGTATTGTTTGTCGTTAAGGAGTTCCCTGGTCTGTTCAAAGTCCTTGGGGCTATACTGAATCCAATGCAAAAAGAATCATCAAAATCGATTCATAATCGGTGAAATGGTTGCGTAACATACACACAAAAAAACATACAGTCGAATTGAGAACCTCCTCCTTTTTTGAAGTCAGTTAAAAACAAATTATATTAAACGACACATATCATTTAAACTGCCTGACTGCCACGTTGGTCTGGTGGCAAAGCGCATCGCTTTGTGATCACGAGGTCCTGGGTTCAAATTTTTCATCGAAAAATGCTCATTATCGGTGCACAATCTAGAAATGTGCTTAGTAAAATGGCAATAGTCTCGCCTCCTATTATAAGGTACCTAACATCGTCGGCCAAAAGTGGGAGTACACCGCACATCCTCGTCACCGCCCGCGTTTTTACAATTATGTTAAAGTGATCTTTTTACAAAAGTACTATTTTAAAACATCAAACCATCCGCAGACAGACAAACAAAAAGTTAAAAGGAATTGCAAACAATTTATTACAGTAGTGTGTGTGACCGTCTATTTTAAGTTGGAAAATGTTTTTAACCTTTGTTAGCGAGAGGGTATATTATTTGCTGGGGTGCAGTCAAACTTGAGGGATGCAATTTGTTCTAGAGTATTTTCTGGAGAGCTATTGTACGTTCCGAGTTAAAATCTCTAAATGATGTTAGTTCTTTCAACTAGAATAGTTACAATTCATATTAAACCTTAATTAGAAAGATATAGCATTGAATATAGTGAATTGCCATAATTTATGATAGATAGATGCCACTAAAAAGTGATGTTGATGACTGAAGTAGCAAAATTGGTAAGCAAATTGATATAAAAAAAATACAAAGATATATAATAATGTGGCAGCTAGAATCACCATAATTAATTTTTTCTAAATCTATTTTCATCGACATCAAGTCTAAAATTAAAAAAATATGAGAATATGTAACTTACGACAAGTACTTCCTGCTTTGTATGGTATGTTATGCAGTAGTCAAATAATGATATAACAAGAAAATTAACAAATGCTCATTTAAAAAAAAAATACTTCCTTCATTATAAGTTTCATCATCATCATAAGCCCCTGTCAGTCCACTGCTGGATGTAGGCCTCTCCCATAGCACGCCACTGAGCTCAATCTTTAGCTCTCCTGTTCTAGTCCCTGCCCCTCTGTCTTACGAATATCGTCGCTCTACCTAGCTATAGGCGCCATACACTACGTATAATTTTAATAAAAATAAAATAAAACCCCCATAATATTTCTTATACACAAAATCACATCTCCAAGTATACAATACTCTTAACAAAAGGCTCGTATAAATTTGAACCTCTAAATATATCATCAAGTCATCAAAAGGTCCAATAATTGACAACAGATAACTTTACAACCTCTAAAACGACTTAATGAAGCAAAAACATATCAAACGCCATAAAAAAATCTTTGAAAAATGAGCTCTATCTCGTGAATGTTAAATTTAAAAATGGTATCGATAATGGTTAAGACGTTTTAAAGTCGATTTATATTAATGTCAAATGTATCACGGCAGTGGTTTCTATTGTATTTCGTCATACAAAAATTTACCGACAATCCATATAATCGTATTTATTACTTGCATTTCATACAATATGTTTGTTTGTGTGTTTCCATGCAAATCTAGGTGTGGTTCATGAAGTAAGCATATTGGTTTTACATATAAATACATTTTTTAAATGAGATCGCCGTTTAAAAACCTTTGTTTTGATTAACATAATTATGGTGTTAAAGCGTAGTAAGAAAGCGAGTAGGTACAAAAGATAGTATCGGTGTAAAGATGAGAAAGAGGATGCTCCGTTGGTTCGGGCATATAGAAAGAATGCCCGATGAAAGAACGACAAAACAGATATACAATGTGAAATTGGAAGGATGCAGGTACCGCGGAAGACCTAGACTATCTTACCACGACCAAATAAACCGAATCTTATCTGAAGGAAAAGTCAAGAGTCTCCGTAACCGGTGAGCGTGTATGAGACGAACTATGAGAGTGGAGGAAGCTAGAGAGGTATGTAAGGAAAGAACCCGTTGCAACTCTGTACTCTCTGCCTACCCCGCAAGGGATCTGGCGTGATGATATAGATAGATGTTGTTAAAATAGGTTTTAAATGTTACTTTAAAGAACAAAGAGATAAAAATCAGTTGGAACTTAAGGTAGTACATGGTGAGGCAACTCTAAGACCCCATGCTAATAAAAATTGTATAGAGGCTTAATAGTTATACAATGCTTTGTTTTCTTCTTTTGAATATCAAATGACATATGTCAGAAAGAGAGAAAACAGTGGGTAACTATTCACACGCTACGCTATACAACGTTTATTAGTAAGGTCGTAATACAAGTGAAGTTTTGAAAACATTACATCTAACACAATTAACGCAATAATATCTAGAAAATAATATGACATAAATCATTATTATTAGTGTCATTACTGCTATTCCATTTCACTTTATATTTTTTCTATCTATCTATATCATCACGACAGACCCCTTGCGGGGTAGGCTGAGAGTGTACTCTGAGCCTACCCCGCAAGGGGTAAACTCTGTAGAGTTCCACCAGGTTCTTTCCTTACATACCTCTCTGGCAAAGTGGAGGACCACTTTCATAGTTAAAGTATAAATAAATAAATAAATAGTTCGTCTCACACACGCTCGCCGGTAACGGAGACTCTTGACTTTTCCTTCAGATAAAACACGGTACAGATATTTTTTAATAAGTGAAAAAAAATCTAATTCAGGCTCACACGAGCCCAGTGCAAACTTAACTAAAACTAGGCATGTATGCAGTTATACTAAAAAAAGTATATCAACGTACACAGACTTGACGTAAGGGGTTGGTTGTATGAAGACTATAAAAAAATGGACGTACAGTTAATAAATGTCAAATTATATGTACAGTAAAATATGTCACACTGTCCTAGAAAAAAGATTTCCAACACAAAACTCGACGAGCCAACTCGCTGGCAAAGGTAAGCGTCTCATACAAATGAATGTCTCTATTTGCATGCATGTGTTAACAAGGCAATGACGTAACCTAATGGTTCAAGATACGAGATTAGGTGGTTTACTCATTATAAATAATGATTGATGGTTGTATGGCTTTCATACAACTAAGGTATGACGCAATGTGTAAGTGATGCGCGTTCATTTATTTATTCCTGATCGGTGCTGATTAGTTTTTTGGGTGTAGATAATAAAACTGACTAACTCATTGGTCTACCGGCGAATAATGTAAGTAGCGATCAATAGGTATTGGGTTCGAATCAACGTCGTGCAAAATGTCATTTCCTGTTGTTAGTAACTGTCGTGCTAAATTTGGTATCAGTCCGGAGTCTAGCAATGTGTCTGGTATCATCATCATCATCAGCCCTATCGGTCCACTGCTGGTCATAGGCTTCTTCCAATGTGCGCCACAGAGCCCGATCTTCGGCTTTATGCATCCAGTTCTTGCCGGCTATCCGACGTATGTCATCACTCCATCTCGCGGGGGAGCGTCCTACACTGTGTTTGCTAGTTCGTGGTCTCCACTCCAAAACCCGTCTGCATCAACGGTTGCCCGTTCTGCAGCGAATGTGACTAGCCCATTGCCACTTTAGCTTGCTGATTCTGTCAGTCTCATTTCTGATTCTATCTAACATAGAAACTCCAAGCATAGCTCTCTCGCTAGCTCGCTGAGCGACTCTTAGCTTACGGACCAGTCCCATCGTGAGGATCCACGTCTCGGCTCCGTAGGTCATGACCGGCAAGACGCACTGGTCAAAGTACTGCCTGGTATAATGGCAATAAAGTCGGCCTTTTATTACATGGGACCTTAGATCGTCGGCGAAAAGAGGGTGTACGCAGTACTTATATCGCCGCTTGGAGAAAATAGGCGCGATGGTTACGGTTTTGATGATTATATGGATCTCATACAACTTATGTATGACGTAATGTGTAAGTGATGCGCATCGACACATTTCTCGATGTCCAAATATCTAGGTCATCTGCTGACCCCTGGACTGAAAAGATGATGACGATATTGAACGAGACGGAGGGCGCTGTCAATAAGAGCTAATATGCTGGCACGCAGGTTCGCACGTTACTCACTTAAGGTTAAAATTACACTCTTCCGAGCGTACTGTACGAACTTGTACACTTGCAGCCTGTGGGCTAGATCTACTCAAAAATCATACAGGGCCCTCTGAGTTCAGTACAATAATGCGTTCAGAATACTAGTGGGACTGCCCCGATTCTGTAGCGCATCAGGGATGTTCGCATACGCCAATGTAGATTCATTCTACACCACAATGCGGAAGAGGTGTGCATCTCTGGTGCGCAGGGCGTGGAGGAGCTCAAACAGCCTGCTGAATTTGATTTCCAGCAGGCTGGACTGTCTTTATGTGAATCACTGCTGTGCCATCTCGCACGGGATAGCGCAGTATTGAATCGAATATTTTGTGAGACGGAATACTAACATAGGTTAAGTCTTACTAACATGATGAGTCCTGGTCACTCGAATAAAGAAATGATATTATTATTATTATGTATCTCGCTGAGATTTACGCGGACCTTTGAAAGGCTTTTGCGAGAAGTTAATGTTATGTAAGTCACCTGCTGAATCTCAGCATTATGTTTCTTCATTTTCAGCAAGTGATCTTCACTTGCTGAAAATGAAGAAACATAACCAGCGAACTGACCCCGGCAGGTGCAAGGTCTATTGTAAACTATGGAAAGCAAACAAGGGTGAGCTGCGCTTTCTCCGAAGTTACTCGCGGCGTTATGCCCTTTAACACTTCCACCCCTGGAGTACATCGACGTAGGACCGCATCATCTTCCTACGTCGATATAGCTCTCACGGCTCCTCTCTCGTCGGCCAATTAAGGCTAGCCAGAGCCGAGAGTCCTGCGGGCACCCTTCGGTTTCCACTCGACCGACGAAGACACACCGAGTTCAGCAGAGAGTAGAGCCTGAAGCAATTGGGTCCGTGGTGTCGTTACTCACCAACAGCTCGCCACAAGCTGCCCTGCGGGCTTATTATTATTATTTGGTACTAAATGAAACTGTTTACAGTTTTTCTTGAGTGTAAATAATAAAATCACTTATGGATATTATATAATACCTATCTTACCATGACCAAACAGACCGAGCCTTATCTGAAGGACAAGACAAGAGTCTCCGTAACCGGCGAGCATGTATGAGACGAACTATTAGAGCGGTGGAAGCCAGAAGGGTATATAAGGAAAGAACCTGTTGCCTGGCGTGATGATATAGATAGATAGATTTAATACCTACTGTGCGTTAAAAATATTAAATATGGGGATAGCCCCTCAAATACCCATTCTGTTATAAATACTATGTATGTAGTACATAAAACCATTTATGTAGTCATAAAAGGGTCTAATAATGTTTTACACACAAATCTGACTTAACAAAATCAAATCGAAACGGAAACCTAAATATTTCTCGGGTCGGGGATTTAGCTCATACTTCAGAATATTTTCGTGTATTTATAGATTATATTCCAATAGATTCTGGCCAAAATATTCAGGAAACAGTTAGTTGACGGACGATTTAGCGCAGTAGTTAAGTGCTTAAGCCGCTCCGCCCACTGTGTCTAATAATCGCGGGTTCGATTCCCGCACGGGACATGTCTTTGTGTGACCCACAATTATTTGTTCCGGTCCGTGCGTCGTCGTCGTCGTCAGTGAGCTGTTGGTCGGATGTTAAGGGGCAAGATTTTTATCTATCTAGCTATATCATCACGCCAGCTCCCTCGCGGGGTAGGCAGAGAGTACAGAGTTCCAACAGGTTCTTTCCTTCCATACCTGTCTGGCTTCCTCCACTCTCCTCTCCTCTCTTCACATTTTTATCAATGTTTTTATAACATAACATACCTCTCTCGTTCGTTTTGCCTTAAGAAGTAGGCAGCGGTGTATAAAATACACCAAAAAGTCACCGAGTTAGTTTTGGTGCCAAAACCCTTTCACCATTCTTTGATATCAGTTCACACACACCAGCAGAATGGCAAAGTGTTCAAGTTGGCTGATTTTCGTGTAGTGCTCATATTATTTTATGGCTTAGTCAAATACATTCAAGTCGTTATTGTGATAATGACCTCATCAAATGACTTCACCAAAATGATCTCAATGATCCTTTGGCCGGATTAATAAGTGGTATTAAATTGTGTGACTTATCAGAATATTGCATCCAATTTAGCTATTGCATCCAACGGACAATTTAGCGCAGTGGTTAAGAGCTTAAGCCGCTCCGCCCGCTGTTTCTAATAGTCACGGGCTCGATTCCTGCACGGGACAAATCTTTGTGTGATCTATAATTATTTGTTCCGGTCTGGGTATTTGTGTTTGTGAATTTTCATGCTTGTAAACGCATCCACGACAAGAAATAAATTCTATGGTGGGGGATATTTTCAAAAAAAAAATCCTATAATCTATCTATCTATAACCTCACGCCAGATCCCTTGCGGGGTAGGCAGAGAGTACAGAGTTCCAACAGGTTCTTTCCTTACATACTTCTCTGGCTTCCTCGACTCTCATAGTTCGTCTCATACACGCTCGCCGGTTGCGGAGACTTTTGACTTTTCCATCAGATAAGACTCGGTTTATTTGGTCGTGGTAAGATAGTCTAGGTCTTCCCCGGTACCTGCATCCTTCCACTTTCACATTGTATATCTGTTTTGTCATTCTTTCCTCTGGCATTCTTTCTATATGCCCGAACCAACGGAGCATGCCCTTTCTCATCTTTACACCGATACTATCTTTCATACCTACTCGCTGTCTTACTATGCTGTTGCTAATGCGGTCGGTCAGCTTCACTCCGCACATCTTCCGCAGAGCTCGCATTTCTACCGCATTTATCCTACTTTCATTCTCTTTCTTACATACCCAGCTCTCGCTACCATATAACAGCGTTGGGACAAGAACTCCGTTATGTATGGCCAGCTGCGCCTTATGGCTTAAGTGCCGGCTTCCGAGTAGCTTTCCCATCGCACCATTCACTCTGTTCCCTGCACTCACTCTTCTCTCTACGTCAGCGGTGTATTTCCCATCCTTACTGAAGGCGCATCCAAGATATACAAACTCATTCACTTGCTCCAGCACATCGTTACCAACCACAATCCTTACATTCGTTCTGGTTTCTTCCCTTTCAAAAACCATAATCTTGGTTTTCTTCACATTCAAGTGTAAGCCATTGATCATGCAGTCGTCTTTCATAACTGTGACTAGTGTTTGCAGATCAGTGGCTGTTGGCGCTATTAAAACCGCGTCATCTGCATAAAGTAGATGGTTTACCACTAAGTCACCCATTTGTACACCTTCATTCATCACTTTCAGTCTTTGAAGACTTTTGTCCAGATATATTATATTATTATTATATAAAATATATTTATTATTATATAAAATCCAATAAAATCTCTAAAAATACCTTTCTTGCTTTCTTGTTTGTTATATACTGGGTTACATAATTCAGCTATTACGGATCTTTTCCCGTACTTTCCGAGGCCTAATCCCAACTAGTTTCGCCTCGAGGCGTACTCACGATGCAGAGGTGTTAAAACGTTAAACATGGCACCGACAGTGTTCCGTAATGCCGTGACAGCATGCGTGTACTGTTGCCTACGATTGTGAGAAAATAGAAGATAAGCATAACTGACAATAAATTTAGGTTAATTTGAGGATTAATGTTCAAGATCTTTGAATTTGATAAGATTTATGAAGAACGTTTGAGTACATGTGGGTCCGCATATGACCAAAACTTTATCACCTTTTTTCTTAAGAAATGGCACTCACGGATTTATAGTGTGCGTAACTCAAAGTCCAATGCTTCCGTTCTTGCTTTCTAGATGAATATCGATAAAATCTTTAAGGTAACTTTTGTTAAAATCAAATTCAACGGAATATCCTACGGAGGCAAGTAGAAATTGACAATTTTATAATATGTTTTCTTTCGTCAATCTAATATGCCACCGGGTTCCAACTTCGCGTCCACTGAAAAGATCCGGTGAGATACTCATTGAGCCTGCCTATTCTTATTTATTTCTCTCTACAAACAATACATTTAAAACTAAAAGTCAAATAATTTATTTTATATAAGCCCTGCGGGAGCGCTTACAAATAGCCAATTCACATTTTTTTAAATCTAATTTAACTACTAATCTACCACCGTATCGGAACGCGGCCTCCACTGAGAAGATCCGGCGAAGAAACTCAGCGGGCTTGTTTTTTTATTTACTTCTCTTTCTCTTTATTCTTTTTCTTTTTTTCAATCATATTGTTTGGATACAATGTTTAGGTTACCATTGAATAATTTACGATCTAGCTTTAGTGTGATGCCTTAAGATCGAGATATAAATCTAATGATGTTATCTGTAAAGGGTGTCTAAAGAATTCCAGATCGACCGGTCGCCACAAGCAGCAAGCATTTCACGAGTATGACTGGTGAAACAGTCATCACTCCCCTCGACCATATTGGAGGGAAGAAAGTGACCCCGCGCCAGTCAGCTACCGCAAGCAAAGACATTATAGTGAGCATGACCGAACCATTTAGGATCTGGCTGGTATATCGAGTCTTACGACTAAGATGAAGACTAATGATAAATATACTTAGTTTTACGCGAATATTACACATGAAATGAAACTATTTTTCGGACTTTATCGCGGTTTATTTTTGATTTTTAAGATCCCGACGTTTCGAGTGCTTTGCAGCACCATGATCACGGGGAGGACTGAGGTGTTAGACGTCTAAAAGGCATAGTTGTTCCGGGGTACCCTCAAACTTCTTAATTATTTTTGTTGGTCCGATCTACGCAGGATGAACTCACGGTGTCTTGAGGCCCAGCAGTGTTATGCTTGGTTATGGATTTGATTATATTAATTACCGGATCCCAAGTCGACGGAAGCACTCAGCCATCTTTTCTATTGAAACTAGGATGTTTTTTTTTTATTTCAATAGCCTCGCGAACCATCCTTGGACTTTGTTCCTTAACGCGGATTTGTGGTATATCAAATCTGATGTTATGGCGGGTGCGGTCAAGGACATGTTCACAGACTGCAGACTTCTTTGAGCGACGGTGTTTTAGGTCAGCTATGTGTTCTTTAACCCGAGTTTTTACCGGTCTGTTTGTTTGTCCTATATAAGAGAGACCACATTCAGCACTCCGTCGCCGGGAACCGTCAGAAAAGTCGGGAACTTAAAAATCAAAAATACACCGCGATAAAATCCGAAAAATAGTTTTATTTCATTTGTAATGATAAATAATTTTATAAGTATTTTGCAATACATTGGTCCACGTATTCCTGCAGCATTTTGTGATAATTTTCACACATGTGTGGTGGCAAGTTCAGGCGACTATATGACTTATTATTGCAATTTCAATGGTCATAAGCTATTTATGTTATTATATAGCGTTTTAATACCTATAGTGACAAATAGATCCATTCTATATTGTATTTTATCCTTCATATAGGCGATAATATCTCTAATATAATTTATTGTCTTTTTATTACTAAGACATATCGATCATCTAGGATAATAGATTCATTATTACTCCCACATAAAATCTGTTATAGTGTTCGAGTTACGACCCAGGGTATTTATTCGGTATGACAAAACGCGGTAAGTAATGATATATTTGTGAAATGATCGTGTTTTGTATGCTTTCTTTTTTTAGTTTTTTGTGGAAAATACGTGACCCCACACTAGAATTTATTCCTCTGTAAAATCCACATACAAAAATACCCAGATCGAAACCAATAATTGAGTTGAAGCCGCTCTGCCCACAGGATTGAGCAGTCACCTGTTGGATTCCCGCCCGGGTAAAATCTTTGTGGAACGCATAATATTTGCGTCGGTTGGGTGTTTGTGTATGTGAGTTTTATATTTAAATACGTACCCACTGATACGATTACACGGTATTTATTTCCAGATCAAAAGTGAATCATAGAATGGCAAGCGAATGATCTATGAATGAAGGACGAGGTGCGACAAGGATATTTTGGCCCGTGGATGACAGGACAGGTTGGTGTGAAATAAGGATTATCATTCAATTAAATTTTCCTACTTCCAGATATATATTTCAACAGGCGAGTCATCACGGATATTAATTTAAAAAAAAATTGTTTAAAGGACATTGTCGAAAATTGCCCCAGAACCAACAAACATTTGACCCATGCCATCATTATTTATCTATTTTATTAAAGTAATGGCAAATATCTGTATCTAACGGACAATTTGCAAGCTAAAACGAATATTTGAAAGTATTGTAAGTACTTATATCGAACTCGCCGACATCTTTACTGAATGTCTACACACAATATAACGACATATGTATTAATGGCTACTGAATTATAACCTCAAAATCTAATACTTTTTGTGCAATATTGCGCTTCTCCCGCTTGTCCGTTTAATACTAAATGCCTTAAAAGAATTTATGGGTGATTTGAAATCATACAAGAATTTTTTCAATGCTGTTGGTTTTAGGAAAAATCATGTATGGGCGCAGAACAATGTCCTTTCATAGTAAACGGTATAACGCTTTGATGACAACGTTAGCTCCGATTTTAGCCCGGGCCACATAAATGTCATTAGAGTACCATCAAACAATGACTTTACGGAGTTATCGTTACGCGCTGCGTTACGTGTATGATTGTTAATCGAGAATTAGAGCCCTGTAGTGACATTTAACGCGATATTTTATAGCCAATAGCACCGAAAACATGCAATAAATTGTCTTTACAAACCAATTGCAGCTCAACTGTACTCATGATATTTATTAGCGCTTAAGTGTCATATAGTATAGCAACACCAGGTCCGACACCCCAGAAAATACACTTTTTAAACGTGGCCCCACACTAGTATTTATTCACATGCACAAACACTCAGACCTAAACAAATATTTGTGCGTCACACAACGATTTGTCTCGTGCGCGGAACAAATCCGTGACTATTTGATCCAGTTCGTCTTAAGCTCTTAATTACTGCACCAAATCGTCCGTCAAATACTATCAATCTATATCTACACCAGATCCCTTAAGTAGGTAGTCAGATCAAAGTTCCAATAGGTTTTTTCCTTCACGACTCCACTGGCTTCAGCCACTCTCATAGTTCGTCTAATACTAGCTCGCCAGTTAAAGAGACTCTTGACTTGCCCTCATAAATCATTACCTTCAATCGGAAGACATCACTTCCCTCGGCAGGACAGAAGCTTCCCTCGAAGGTAGCCACGACTGGCTTTACGTTACACGCATTTAACTTTCACCGGTGACCTTCATCAGGTCAGCGGTCTACCTGGTGGGGCCCTCAACACTCCACGTCTTCCGATACGAGAACCTTTCTGCCCCCGCGGCCGTCAGTCCTACGATCAATGTGCCCCGCCCACAGCCACTTAGGTTTGGCAATTCTGAGCAAAAATTAATTAGCCCATATTGTCTTACTGCTGGGTCTAGCTCTCACAAATCGAGGAGGATAAGATGTCTGAAGGTACCGTAATATTTGTTGAAGGTTTGTTTTAAGCCCTGAAAATGAAGCGGAATGGATAAAAGAAAGTCGTACTTTACATTTGTAAAATACTTCTTGCATATTTAAACCAACAAACAGTTTATACAGCAAATAGTATGCATCCATCTATTCTGTAGTGTAACATTTGATTGACTTCTAGCGACACGCCACGGCTTCGTCAAATATCATCCATCTATATCATCACGCTAGATCCTTTGCGGGGTGGGCAGAGCGTACAGTTCCAACAGTTTCTTTCGTTGCAAACCTCTCTGGTTTCCTCCAATCTCATAGTTCGTTTCATACAGGTTGACTTGGCTTTAAAGAATAACATTATTAGTTTTTTTTTTATTTTAATTTTTTGGCTCACCGACAATAAATTAGCCTATATTGTCCCAGTGCTGGGCAAATCCTTCGTTCACAAATCGAGGTGACAGTGATTAAGTCATACTCCACCACGCGGACCCAGAGCGGATTGGCAAAAGCAGGTTTGTGGCCACCTGCTGTTAAAACTTATTAAGCCGTCTATGAGTTCTTCCATTATCCAATTAAACTAAGAAGTCATCGTATATTTCACGAATACGATTTTATTCGCCGGACATCAGTAGTATTTAGCATATTCAACTTTGTTTAACGGACCCCAACATTTTAATTTTTCGACTTCGGATATCTCTGGATGTTTCTGCCCGATTTAGGGCAGCCAGCTAAACTCCACTAGATCAACGAGGCAGTTAATGTAGAAAATATAATATTAAAATAGATTAAATTAGCAGTTAATAATATAAAACATGATCATAACACAAAATTGTGAAATTCAACACGCTTGCATATTTTATTACCAACAACATTATTACAACTCGACTCGAAATTCTTGATACTTTTTTATTCTATCCCACCTAAATAAAGCTAGGAATGGTAGACTGAAATAGCTTTATATTATTATATTAATCAGATTCACAGAGATATACTACAAAAATAAAGCAGTTTGCCACTACTGCGATTTAATTAACGTAGTATTTCGCTTATATTCCTGTTACGAAATCAACTCTCAATCTATTTCCATATACATACATCTATTTTCTGACCTTTATTTCATAAGTAACGGCCAGGGTCATTCTGAATACTATATTATACCAAACGTCCACATTTCTCCAACATCTGAAACAGCCCATCTGATAGAGGAAGCCGCGACGTGTCAGTGAAACATGATATGGCGTAAATTGGGCGTAATTTTAAAGGTGTAAATATGTAATGTCCTTATTATATTAAGTTTCTCTTGTAAATAAATAGCTCCGATATTTTTTTTTCAATTAGATTTTACGGCAGAAAAGTAAAAATCAACCGCGATAAAATCGGAAAATAATAAACATGTGTTGAAAAGCAAATTGTTCAGATAGTTTACTTGATTTCATGTTTAATTAAATTGCAATAAACTGTGATAAAATTTTGTTCATACCATAAATTCTTGTTCTTGGAGCGTAAATATTATAAATAGGATGTGATGTGAACCGAATGAAATTACTATTAAGTTTTATCGCTAGTACGACACACTTGAATATAGCCCAAATTTGAGATCAAATAAATTAAAGAAACTGCTGTATTAAGATGATAAAAATAGCTATTATAAGAAACCGTCTTGTTTCTTAAATTAATTATAGAAATAACTATGTTTTAGTGTACTCGTGTAAGTGAATCTTCATGTTTGTAAACGCATCTACGACACAGAAATATATTGTAGTGTAGGGATAAGATTTATTTAAAAACAAGAAAAAAATTAAGTGTAAATAGCGTCAAAGGGAAGGCATTTTCCCAGCCGAGATACGCCAAATTATTAAGAAAGAATTGAGTGTATCTTTAACAATACTTTCATTGAATATAAAAGTTGTATTTATTCAAGTACCTTTAGTGCCTCGTGGGTCTATTGACGCACAGTGGCTAGTGATGGCCGTGTCCTGATCTCGAATCCTAGGTAATGTGGTTTTCTTTGAGTGGTACCTAAATGATAAATTAGAATTCTGTCTGGTATAATGGTAAATGATAATAAATTTATATAATTTTCTATTTGTCTATATCATTACGTCAGATCCCTTGTGGGGTACCCAGAGAGTATACAGGTCCAACAGGTTCTTCCCATACAGAACTCTCTGGCTTCTTCCACTCTCATAGTTCGTGTCATACGCGCCCACAGGTTATAGAGACTACTTGATTTTCAGATAAGATACGATTATTGGCTATTATTTTCTATCTCTATCTGTCTATATCATCACACCAGATCCCTTGTGGAGTGGGCAGAGAGTATAGATTCTAACAGGTTCTTTCCTTACAGACCTTTCTGGTATATCAATTTTTGTATATAAATTTATTTAACCAAAGGTAACATGACAGCGTCACTGATTTTCACCACTACCCGAACCAGTTGTCCTCTATTACAAAAGATCGTAATAAATTTTTATTGCTCTCTTATCTATATCCAGCTTTTCAAGTAAATAAGTTTATTTTACATAATCTACCGTCATTGAATGCATCAATGTCGACGACCTACATACTTCGGGTTGCAGCAGAACAGTAGGCCGATTGTGAATCGAGGAAGCATGTTTTCGACTATATGGGTCAACTTTGAGGGCAATAGTGATGGGGAAATGTCGACAAGTATGCAAATGAAGCGAGTTACAGATGCGTTGCGAACTATTTATTAAAGACTAGTTGTTAGCACCAGATACCGGGTCCAACAATAGCTAAGAGCCACCCAGATACCCCCATAAGTACAAAGACAAAACTTTATAAAAAGAGGTCAAGCCGTGTAGGAAAAAAGAATTATGACCACACGCACACCAGAATTTTATATATAAATATTTGTTGTATTCTTTTGACTTAAAAATTAATAATTAAATATCGGTTAAGCGTCAGTAAAAGCAGTGATAGCGTAATGGTTAGATCGTTGGACTGCAAAGTCGGAGGTTTAGGGTTCAAACCCAGGCACGCACGTCTTTTTGAAAGCACGTTCGTATTAAAAATTAATTATCATTTGCTTTAACGGTGAAGGAAAATATCGTGAGGAAACTTGCGTGCCTAAGAGTTTCTCGAAGGTGTGTGAAGTTAGCCAACCCGCACTGGGCAAGCGTGGTGGACTATGGCCTAAACCCTCTCTGTTTAAGAGGAGGCCCGTGTCCAACGGTGGAACAGTTTCTTAACAGTGCTAATTTATGCGTCAGTTATATGTCCAACGGAATGCCAGCGAGAAAACATAAATTAAGTATCAACTAAGTGTTAACAATTAAATTTAAAATACATTACTCAGAATTGTTATTCTTCTATTCTTGATAACAAATTTTCTGGATACATACCTGTAAACAATTACAAACAAGATTAAACAAAATTGTTTACAATATAAATAACAACAGGTAATTAGTTTAAACATAATATTGAATGAGCTCTAGTTTATATAATACAGAGTAGAAAGGTATAACACAGCCTTGACATCAAAGTCAATGCCATCACAATTCTATCACTAAAATCGCACTCTTAATCTAAATTAACAATACGACAGTTTCATTCATGACCAAATTATCGACTACACGCAAAATATCGATATTAAATACAGCACTAAGCGCAACGAATTGCATCACACTATCCATCCACAGAGATTTGGAGCGGGCGTTACGTTGGTTTACCTAATTTTTCTTTGTGGCAACGTTGCTTCAACCGATTTCTCATTGTTTAGCCGAACAATGCCGGCTTTGACTCCGGTACTGGCCGGAAAATTATTAATTGGGGACACGAGGTCGTTGTGTTCTGTTCTTTTTTCAAACTGGCTTTTTTCGACTTTTGACTCTCCCATCACTATTTCGACTGTCGTTAAAATGAGCTGTGGAAAGAATCAGTGGTTTATGGTTTATGAGTTAAAGTGTTTGGAAAGTGAGTGCGTATGTAGAAATTCGTGCATGTATTTGGAGCTTAGAAGGGATTATAAAGTAACTTGTGGTGTTTATATAATGACAACGTCACCTTGTTTTTTTTTTGCTAAATATACAAGGTGTATTGTGATTACCGCAAGAAAGACCTCAGACATCCCGATTAGCTAATTGCATCACAAATTCAATACGAAAGCCAAAATTGCAAATTTAAAGTTTTTTACCCCTTTCTTAAACACTTTTATACCCTAATTAACAATGGAACTTGTACGTGTATGTGTGCATATTGAAAAATACATTTGAAATCTCCATATTGCTTTAAATCAATAATAAATTTAGTTTGTTATAGCCCACTGAAGGAGTAACGAAATTTTTTGAAAATTTTGAAATAATATAAACGACATTAAAAATAGTTGGAATGAATTCAGTTACGGATTTAGAACAAACTACTTTCAGATCTTGCCTATATTATGCTACACCTTGTATACCCAATTAAAACGTTGTCATAGAATTTTTTGTAACAAAGCTGAAATTTTGGACTCCACCTTTCCTAGAAGGATGTACCGTCACGCTTATATTGCCAAAGCGGGAATTACAAAGTTACTGTGTGTGTGTGTGAATGATGTACGCTGTTGGCCGCGAGGCCTTTACAGCTTCACCGGACTTAAAGGCGAGCGTGCAACCACTACGCTCTAGCCAGCCAGAAGGGCAAAAGGCGACATACTCGAGGGCGCCTCTTCGAAGCGCCCTCGGTTGGGACAGTCACTGTAGGGGGACGGGTGCACTACTAAGTGCACCGGTCAACCGGCTATGGGAGGGGATCTACTACTACGTCGTCGTCGTCGCCCGTATTCTGAGCGGAAAGAAGGGATGACAAAGCATCGGGGGGGGTCGGTGAGAACATGTCGCGGCCGGCGGTGGCGGCAGGGGTCGGGGGGGAGATCGTAGTCGGCGGTGGCTACGATTAACGGATTCGCATAGGTAGATGCGTTCGCGAAGTGACGTGTTGACGCCTTTTTAATAAAGGCGAATAGGTTCGAGACCTAGATCGGAGTGGAGGTCGACGTTCCGTACGAACCAGAGGGCTCCTACGGCTTTACGGAGGAAGCGGTTTTGAACCACTTGGAGTTTATCGATGTGAGAGGGGGCCGAATGCCCGAACACAACACACGCATAAGTCATGATGGGTCGAACGCAAGTTTTGTAAAGTGTCACCTTATTTCTAAGGGACATTTTACTCCGCTTGCAGACTAACGAATGGAGACGACCGAGCACAAAGGATGCTCGGTGACGGACCCGCTTGATGTGCGGGCCGAAGGACATGGTACTGTTTAGGGTGACCCCTAGATATTTGACCTCTTTAACCCAGGGAATGGGTCGGTCGAATAAAGTTACTGTGAACGATAGATGAGGCAATGATTTAAGGCCTTTATGAAAGAGGCCAGCCTATTGGCATTATCACCACCTAAAAGTCTCAATCTAGTTCAGGAATACCCTCAACTATAGCTATTTATATATTATTTCGAATAAGTTTGTATCATGTACTGAATATACTATTTATTTACTAGTTATTACCCGTGACTGCGCACACGTTTACCTAGTGATTTATTTTATAATTTCTTTATAAATGATAGCCTATGTGTTATTTTAACGTGTAAGCTACTACTATAAAGTTTCATCAAAATCCGTTCAATAGTTTTTGTGTTAAAGAGTAACAAACATTTATACATCCATACTCACAAACTTTTGCGTTTATAATATTAGTAATATTATATATGATAACATAAATAATACTATTAGCCATGCTGACCCAGAGCAGTTTGAAGAACTTCACTCACCTTCGAGAATTTTTCTCCCCTCTTAAGCATGCAGGTTTCGTCACGATGTTTTCCTTCACCGTTAAAGAAAGTGGTAATTAATTTATAATACGGACATGCTTTCGAAAAGACAGAAGTGCGTGCCTGGGTTGAACCCAAGATCTCTGACTTTGCAGTCCAACGCTAGGTTATCACTGCTCGGTGGTAATATTATCCCAAGTAATATTGCAAACTCCGCTTCGGTACAAATATAGTTTTTTTTCTAACGCTTTCATTCATTCACCATTTGTAGACGTTATTTATTTTCGGCTGAACCGGCTCCCGCGGCTTAAAAGTCGTGCGGCTCTATTTATAATCCCAACATTAGCGCCTCCCATTCATGGATCACACGTGGATCACGCAGAGATCCGCTATGTTGTGTTTGTGACGTCACCGTGGTATACTCACTTTCACACTTAGAGCTTACAACATTTTGTAGCGACATAGATCGATAGTCCGTCGAATAGAATCGTATGTGATAATAATAATTTTGGCATTAACCACTTTATTCAACGTGCTGGAGAATCATATATGCCTATAGGTTTATTTGGCGTATACGACTTTTTTCGACAGGCTTGTTGAGGTAACTGTCAGTTTGTGTAGTATCATAGAAATGGTTTAATGTTTTCCTTCATCATGAATAAATTCCATAAAAAGACATCAGAGACGATTAGATCACATATGTTCATCACATCCACATTTTATCGAAATTTAAGTAAGTCGTTCTAAATGTATTGAAAAAAATTATAGACAATGTTCTTGGGAGAGTTGTCACGTCAATAAACAGTCATAATTTGGTCATTATACTTGACATTGGCAAAATGCGCATCGTTGCGATGCCTCAATAAAAAAATTATTAAAAAAGTAAACGTCAAATGGCGCGAACATAGACGTACAGCATGCGATATTCTTCTTGTTGTATTTTTTCTTAATCTCTATTTATTGCCAACATCACGCTAGATCTCGTGCAGGATAAAATACAGAGTTTCAACAGGATCTTTCCCTATAAACCTCTCTTGCTTCATGCACTCATAGTTCGTCTCATACACGCTCGCAAGTTACGGAGCCTCGAGATTTTTCTTTCAGATTGAACATTTCCCTTGCAGGGTAGGCAGAGAGTGCAGTCCAATAGTTCAGTCCCAATTACATCATAATAATTTACCAATACTACCATTAAAATAATTACAATGTTAAGTATTCTATTACACTATCATATTGTATAATAGGTCATTTTTTAGCTTCACACATGTTATATCTCATGTTCCAAATTCTGCGTATGACGGATCGCATCAAATTAAGAACGAAGAGCAGTCACTGGTGTTCCAATATTTCCGGCAAATAAAATTGGAACGCACACGTGTTCCATAAAGTGGTCCAATTTTATTTATATCTTAATAAAGTTTTTTTAATATCATCCGTTTAAGAAAACATTTCGGTTAACGTTTCCTTAAAGCATTGCATTACATTTTTTTATGGGACTAAGTCCACCATTGTAACTCCTGTAATTCAGGATCCACGCCTTGCCCACATTGGAGTGTCCCGGGGAGCGCTTTAATTGTCTTGGGACCCGCAACTTATTTAATTAAAAAGAAAAGAAAGCAGGAGTAGGATTTTTTTTTATATATATAATAAGATATATTAGCCCTGTTAAGAAACTGTCCCTCTGTTGGGCACGGGTCTCTTCTCAAACTGAGAGGGCTTAGGTTATAGTCCACCACGCTGGCCCAGTGCGGGTTGGCGAACTTCACACAACTTCGAGAAACTCTTAGGCGTGCAGGTTTCCTCACGATGTTTTCCTTCACCGTTAAAGCAAGTGATAGTTAATTTTTATTACACACATGTTTTAGAAAAGACAGAGGTGCGTGCCTGGGTTCGAACCCAAGACCTCTGACTTTGCAGTTTAATGGTCTAACCACTAGGCTATCACTGCTCTATATTTATTTTAACAAGGGGTTATTGGAGTCTTTCTAACAAAAACTTTTCAGCAGTTGCCAGTAGTCTGGAGTTTTGTTCGGCAGAATCCTAATATGTTCGATTCATAACTATTACATTAAAACCTCTTGGACGAAACGTAAGTGTATAAAAATATCCTCACGACTTACATTCCTCGAATGGTGGTTTCAGAGTTGAACTGTGTACGCCGACGATGTTATGTTCCAATGTAATAGGAGTTAGTCTGTTGACTACTGAGTCTGGAACTGAATGAGTACAGACTGATAATACGAATTTTTCGATAAAAAAATACTCTTTGTTCAATGTAAGATAACGACCTAGGACCTCATGATCGCCACTCGCACATTGTGTCACTAGATCAACGAGGTAAGTTATGTATGTAATTATTAAGATATCTACATCTTAATTTAAGGTCTCTACCGACTAAAGTGTAAAAACTAGCAACCTTTGACCTCTTGACCACTTAAATACGATACAACACAATTAGCATACGTTAGGTGTAAAAAACGCGTGTATGTTATCTCAAATCTGCAATACAAAGGTCACATATGAAACCTACTTATGCCCTTCGTCACAGTAAGCATAATCAGCAAACAGTGGAGCATCTTCATTTTATGTGTAGTGTGTGAATGATCTACGACAAGAGGAAGAGCCTGCAACCACTACGCTTAAGCTAGAAGGACAAGGAGCAAATAGCTCAAGGTAGCCTCAAGAAGTAACGGCGTTGGCTTGGGCTGTCGCGATGGGGAAGGGCGTATACTAAGTATCACGCGGTGGTGCTCTGCACCGGCCGGCGGGTAAGGGATTCTTTGACGTCGCCGGCGAGTTTGGTTCCTGTGTGCGGTATCTGTATCAGAAAGAAATACGGACGGTTTAGCGCAGTGGTTAAGAGCTTAAGTCGCTCTGCCCACTGTGTCTAATAGTCGCGGGTTCGATTCCCGCACGGGACAAATCTTTGTGTGATCCACAATTAGTTGTTCCGGTCTGGGCATTTGTGTTTGTGAATTTTCATGTTTGTTAACGCACCCACGACACAGGAATTAATTCTAGTGTGGGACTACGTTTAAAAAAAAATGGATCGGATCGGCATCGGAAGGGTCGGATCGGTCGGGTCGGATCTTAGTACTACCGTACTGAATAATAATCACGGGCACAGACGCGCCCTCTACGCGGCCTGTGGTAGGTATAGGGCTAACGACAAATCATATTAAGTTATAGTACAGTTGTCGAGAAACGCTGTCACGTTCATCTTTATTCAGTAAATGAGTTGTATGAATATCATGGCATATAAGTGTGTGCGTGAGTCTCATTCAGACCGCTAGTAAGATGTTCTATCTATGTTTTTTGGGACTAAGCCCGCCACTAATTTACATCAATGTGTATCCTGTAAGCCAAGATATACAGCCAATCCAATTTGTCGCTAAGCTCTAAGAAGACTATGGGTAATAGTCTCCTTAGAGATTAGCAACAAATTTAATTATAAAGATTTCGGACTATTTTCCCTATCTATCTATATCCATACAGAATTCTAACAGGTTCTCTCCACTCCATACCTCTCTGACTTCCTCGATTCTCATAGTGCGTTTCATACACGCTCGTCCCTACTCTTTTTCTACTTTTAAAATATATTTACAGCGCCTTGGTTAATGGCAAAGCGACCGACTTGACCTCGGCATCTACGTGACTCAACATAAAATCATTTGACGACAATATTCTATTGACGCATATTTCTTTCCATTGTATTCTGCTAGAGATGTGCCGAGATAACTGTTAGTCGATTTTTAATAATCGAATAAATATTCGACTACAATAAAATTTTGTCGCCGATGATATTACTTTCCATTGCAATGGGAGTGAGGCCAATGGTATTATATCGGGTATAACATTTTTGAGAGTATTTAGCAAAACTACAATTTCTCCGATCTAGGATTCAAACGCAGGCCCTCAAGTTTGCTAGCCGCATAATTGCCACGAACAAAGAATATAGTATATTTAAGTCTAGTCTTGTCACAAATATTTTTTTAAGTAGAAACCAAATCGTCTTAATGCATGATTTAAAGGAAGGTATTAAAAATAGGTTCTAATAACAAAAACAATATTTATATCAATCAATATATATATTTATTTTTATTTAGAATTAAATTTATAATTATTCGCATTCCAATTACAAAACACACTTCATTCCAAATTTAAAATATGTTTTTTTACGCATAGTCTACACAATTTTTGACTAATACTCGACTAAACGCACGCTACCAGTTTTAACTAATGACTTAACCGTGCTTCATGATTATTCAACAACAGACCTTCAAACACGCCATTGAAGCAACGACTGTGCCAACACCGTTTGACACTGCGTTGTACCACCAGTGTCATATATTTTAGCTTTAATGAAGTAACGTGTTTTGAAATTAAGGTCAGATATAATTATCTAGTAATGTTTGGGTAAGTCAGAGTGCATACAATATCGCATTCTGCATTTTTACCCGACTATGGCAAAACCAAAAGGAAGGGTTATATTGTTCCATCTTAGCACCTAAACTACGCATCAGACTCCAATGAATTAGGTGGCAATCGATTCGTTATCATGGTTCTGGTGAGATCTCTGTCTATATCATCAGGCCAGATCGATTACGGGGTAGGCAGAGAGTACAGAGTTCCAACAGGTTCTTTCCTTACATACCTCTCTGGCTTCCTCCACTCTCATAGTTCGTTTCATACACGCTCGCCGGTTACGGAGACTCTTGACTTGTCCTTCAGATAAGACTCGGTCTATTTGATCGTGGTAAAAGGCGTGGTCTGGTGAGATACTGCATATTATATGAACAATATCTGTGTAATTTGTGTGTAATTTAGATTTTTTTTGCTATCTTATCTATTACATAGATAGATTACAATATTAAATAGCACGATCTAGAGTTAGCGTTAGCTATTAACTAACTCGAGGTTTTAACATTAAATTGCCTTCAACTCAACGTCCTAATCTTCAGTTAGTCAATAGGTGTCGCTAACCCTGGTTCGAACAAGTGGGCCTTAGCGACAGAAAAACAATTTTGATATATTTCAGTGTTTACTCCATAATGGGTGTGTTTTTTAACTATTTTGTTTGTGTAATTTTTTTTTGATATATTTTAATTGTTATCGTTACAGTATGTTTACGCCATTATCAAACCATTAATTTTATTTATGCCTCATACATGATTAATGCGTTCAAGTCTGTATTTTGATTTGAGTATACAAATAATAAAGCGACGCTTAAGTACAAATTTTGAAGGGTCAAATCAATTTGTAAAATGCTTTTTGACAAATTTTTATTTAAGTACTGCTTATCTTGAAACTTTAATATCGGAAATTACCCGTAATTTTATAACTCTATTTTGGTGGGTAAGGTCTTTTGATTTTTACTTGTGGATGTCATATTTTGACAACATAAACGCACAGTAATATGTTAAAAATGTTTTATTTCTTTTATATTTATAATTAACATTATTATAAATACCAGTAAAGTTAAGATGCCAGAAGCGTTGTAAGTACCAATTACCGCTAAATGCCAACATGAAAATTAGTAAGACAAGGATTAAAACCGTTTATAGAATCACAAGGTATATTTAAATAAGAATATTTTTTACTTCTGGAATTATTAATTCTTATTTCTACAAGGGACTTGGTTTTGTGATCAAAATTTTCGTGAGAATAGTTGTTCATTAAAATATTTGGTTATAAGCTTGCCTATCTGATATTAAAATTAATTGAAAATATTAAGGCATCGTAAAAATGGAACATCACAACGTTATTTGTTTTTAATCTGCTGGCGGTACAAAAGCATACCGATCCCTCGAATATAGAAAAAACAACCATAAAGGTTATTAATACGATATCTAAAGGTACATAATCACACGAAGATATCCAAAATAAAAAATATAAAAACTGATTCAGGCATTATTTGAGCTGCATATTATTTCAAAGGTCGGCCATTTTTTATATTTCAAATTAATCTTCAACTACTTGGAAACTGTCATTGTTTTATATTTAATCTAAACTTATTAATTTTATTTAACCAAAGACGTATGAAGCTTAGAATACAATATGAACTTTAACAATTATATTTAAGGTTGAAATTAAATTGTTATATTGCTCGCAGTTGATACCTTCTTGCTCAAACGTTGTTGCCTAAATGAATTTTCACTATAACGTATCAAGAATTTAGAAAAAATATCAGGAAATTCAACTTTACTACTTAATAATATGGTTGAAATACGAATGCGACATTGTTTATGGGTTAACACGTTTATGCTTATACACGTTAAATTTATTTCCTAAATTAATTTGGGCGCTAAAGCGGGGTTTTAAATAAAGAACGGTCAGTTTGTTTAGGCTCAAGTCAAGTCAATAATATTTACCAATTAAGTAATACTTAATTGGTAAATATTATTAAATTTGTAAATTAGGCTTCATATTTTGCTTAGAAGAGAAGTAAAAAATATTTATCTATTTTTATATATAAGAATATCTTATAGATATTCTTCTAACTGCAAAATAAACACTTGTCAAGTAAATAATGGTAACAAAAGAAAGTAACGCAACCCGGAACTAAACGTGACAAAGGAAAACTTGTACAAATAAAAACACGTTCGGAATGAACGCTGAATGAGCGAAAATAGTTAATAAGCTAGGCTTTACTCGTGGTTCTGTCAATATAAAACTTATTGAATTGAAATGGCGGCCTGACACTGCAGTATATCGGAAGCCTTATGGTTTGGTCATGAATTTATAACCCTAAACGGATCGAGTACTGTCAAAATATTGCTAAAGAAAATTAAACTAAGGCACAACATTAAACGTTCGGGCATATAGAAAGAATGCCAGAGGAAAGAATGACAAAACAGATATACAATGTGAAAGTGGAAGGATGCAGGTACCGGGGAAGACCTAGACTATCTTACCACGACCAAATAAACCGAGTCTTATCTGATGGAAAAGTCAAGAGTCTCCGTAACCGGCGAGCGTGTATGAGACGAACTATGAGAGTCGAGGAAGCCAGAGAGGTATGTAAGGAAAGAACCTGGTGGAACTCTGTACTCTCTGCCTACCCCGCAGGGGATCTGGCGTGAGGTTATAGATAGATAGATAGATAGACAACATTAAATTTTCTATGATTTTAACAACTCGAGAAACCATGATGAGTGAGAGCAATAACCTGGAGCCCGCTGTCACGTTCGCACCCATTACGATGCCGTACGAGAACCATAAGGTAGAACTAATACGGTCTATACCTGTTTATGATATGATTTAAATACGCTATAAACCATTTATAACCGAGTTCAAAACAAACAAGATTCTCAATTCATCTGTATATACAGGTTGAATTAAGATGGGACAGTAAGGGCAGCTATCTCAACCGTTGTAGACCACAGAAAAACGGCCCTAGGAGACAATCCTTAATTTATGCGATATTTGGATCTGAATTTACATATTCTAAAAACATGTCCATTCAGCAAGAAAATGGACAATTTCATCAAAAACTTTGACTACTACTCATTTAAAATGTGGCATATGTGTAGAAAGAAAGAATTACGGCAATAAACAGTGCCCGAGAATAATACCTTAATTATATGTCATCAAGTCCACAATCGTACCAATGTTTGGTCACCCTACATAGAAAGAGATGTAGGGCTCTAAGTGAGTATCCTTGTATCCTTGTCATCGCGTTTTTTTGCAGAGTGCTCAATCCATTGTAATATATCCATGGGTTTGGTCAAATAGCCGACGGATCGTGACGGGAGCGCGATGGACGCGCTCGGCTACATTCGGTCGTGACGTTTGCCAGCGCCGAGCGGGGTTGCGCTGTGTAGCGTCTCTCGTACATTTCAGTACATTACTACTCCCCAAGCCACGCCACCGTCGCACTCCCGTCGAGCAGCGTCGGCTATGTGGCGAAACCTTTAGAGGAGTCCTTACTATATTGGAATCAAAATTAAATATGTTTAATGTGATTTAGTACTGCTGTATGCTAAGGTTACTCTTACAAAAGTTCTAACTAAATATACTTTTAAAGATTTAATAATTACTTATGATATTATTAAAATCTTACCTTACTTATAATAATACCCTGGACCTATATAATGTGAGCAGAAATAAACGCTTATTATTTATTATTATTTTTATGGCGATTATGACCATTACCAAATAAACCGTGTCTTATCTGAACGGCTAATAATGAGTCGCCGTAACCGGCGAGTGGGTATGAGAGCTAGAGAGGTCTGTAAGGAAAGAACCTGTTGGAACTCTGTACTCTCTCCTCTCTGTAGATAACGAGAGTGTGATAAAGCGCCAACAGTGGTTTCAGACGAAATTGTGCGTAATTTTCTTTCTAGTGTTTTATTAGTTTGATCTCAGTGGAAAAATCTATTCTAACACACCAATAGAACGTTATTCCGCACCATAAAAAGAGTAGGCAGAGAGCACAGAGTTCCAACTTTACTACTGGTTCTTTCATTACAGACTTCTGTTTTTCTCCACTCTCATAGTCCGTCTCATACATGCTCGCCGGTTACGGAGACTTGTCTGGACTTTTGACGGACGATTTAGCGCAGTGGTTAAGAGCTTAAGCCGCTCCGCCCACTGTGTCTAATAGTCGCGGGTTCGATTCCCGCGCGGGACAAGTCTTTGTGTGACCCACAATCATTTGTTTCGGTCTGGGAATTTGTGTATGTGAATTTTCATGTTTGTAAACGCACCCACGACACAGGAATAAATCCTAGTGTGGGGCTACGTTTTAATAAAAAGAAAAACTCTAACTCAAATTATTTATTTCCGATAAACCCTGCGGGGGTAAGTACTTACAAATGGTCATATTTACATTTTTTAAACTTACGACTCTACCACCGGATCAGAGATCGGGACGCGGCCTCCACTGAGAAGATCCGGCGAGAAACTCAGCGGGCTTGTCTTTTTCTTTCCCTTCTGTATTCTCTACCTATAAAGGGATCTGGCATGATAATACCTATGTATATAGATGAAAAACATTAAAACTAGTTTAGCGTCCTTAAAAACTACTTAATTAACAATAATAATTATGAATAGCTCTGTCGGCATCGTGACTAGTTAGCATGAATATATTTTACGAGAGCAAGTGTCAATTGACATAAGTATTTGGGTCGTGGGACTGTTATGATTAATTCCGACTGTATTTATGGACCAATAAATAAATAAATGCGTCTTTTTTATCTCTTAAGTGTGGGTAAGGTAATAGTAAGTCTATGATTCAGCATTTAATTTTCTTTCTTCTTCAGCCGAAAGACGTCCACTGCAGAACAAATGCCTCCCCTAAAGACCGCCATAACGACCGGCTTTGAGCTGTACTCATCCACTTTCTACCCGCGACCTTCTCCAGATCATCGGTCCATCTTGTAGGGGCCTACCCACTATACGTCTTCCGGTACGTGGTCGCCACTCGATAACCTTTCTGCCCCAAAGGCCGTCAGTTCTACGAGCGATGTGCCCCGCCCACTGTCACTTAAGTTTAGCAATTCTGAGTGCTATGTCCGTGACTTTGGTCCTCCTGCGGATCTCCTCGTTTCTGATTCGATCCCGCAGGGTAACTTCGAGCATAGCTCTCTCCATCGCCCTATGTGTGACTTTGAGCCTTCTTACGAGGCCTATCGTACGCGACCATGTCTCAGTGCCGTAAGTCATTACTGTCAACACACACTGTCTTGAGACACTGCGGAATTTTGGACGAGAAGATGTTACGTAGGTTCCCGAACGCCGCCCAGCCGAGCTGGATTCAACGATTGTCCTCTTTCTCAGCATTGAATGTTTCAAGTTAAAGTCTGTATACATGGTGTAATTTTGTCGTATTAGAGTATATCACTAGTAAAAAAAATGAAATAAATTACACTTCAATAAATAACATATCCATAACAATAATAATTTAGTGGTTACTAATTATGGCCGGTGTCCGTCCCCTTTGAAATAGTCCAGTTTTTGTCCATCAAACCTCATTTATATAGCCCTTGTTTTCTTTCTATAGTTTTCAATAGTCCTTGCACCTGCCGGGGTCAGTTCGCTGGTTATGTTTCTTCATTTTCAGCAAGTGATCTCAGCAGGTGACTTACATAACATTAACTTCTCGCAAAGGGCCTCTACGTGTTGGACCCATGCCCCCATGCAAGCCTTTCAAAGGTCCGGGTAAAGCTCGTGAATATAAAAAAAAATAATTTAGTGCTTAAAACGCCTATACTAAGCGCAATATGGTCGAGGAAGGTGATGGCTGCTAAAGTAGTCATACTCGTGAACGGGTGCTGTTTGTGGAGACTGGTCCACCCAGAACCCTTTAACTTACCATTATTGCATATATTTAAAAATATTATTGTTAGTCTTATATCTCAGTTGTAAGGCATCACACTAGAGCTGGATCGCATTAATGATTTTGTATAATATAAAAACGTATGTAACTATACGGAAAACGATAAAATAAAATGGAGAATTAGAGAGTATCTGTATAAAGATCATATAGAAGATAGTATCGGTGTAAAGATGAGAAATGGTATGCTCCGTTGGTTCGGGCATATAGAAAGAATGCCAGAAGAAAGAATGACAAAACAGATATACAATGCGAAAATGAAAGGATTTAGGTACCGGGGAGACCTAGACTATCTTACCATGATCAAATAGACCGTGTCTTATCTGAAGGGCAAGTCAAGAGTTTCCGTAACCGGCGAGTGTGTATGAGACGAACTATGAGAGTGGAGGAAGCCAGAGAGGTATGCAAGGAAAGAACCTGATGGAACTCTGTACTCTCTGCCTACCCTGCAAGGGAGCTGGCGTGATGATATAGATAGAGAATTAGACAAGACGAGCCCGCTGAGTTTCTCGCCGGATCTTCTCAGTGGAGGCCGCGTTCTGATTCGGTGGTAAATTAGTAAGGAAAAAAATTTGACCATTTTTTTGTGTTTATGGCATCACGACGATGCGTATGTTGTCAATGTCAAGTATTACGAATATTCATTTCAAAATTAATTAAACACTCCCGATGAACTTGATGACAAGGATTATTATGAAATTGATGAAGTGCCCCACCCTGGATAGTGAAGCGATGGATACTTTACATACCAATTGCGACGGCCGTTTTGAGGGAAATCGAAAAGGCACGTTTTATCACTTTGTTACAATTACCTTCACTCGTCCACATATAAGAATACATAATGGTTAATATTCCACCAACATTACACATTATAATTCGAAATTACACAAGTTTTGGAGATTAAAACAAATTGACAACATGACTCTTCAATTTTCCGCCAAAAAGTCATATGATCATTTGTAAATACCTGCCTTGTTGGTCTGGTGGCAAAGCACATCCCTTTGCGTTCACGAGGTCCTGGGTTCAAATCCTAGGCCGGAAAAATGAAGCTTTTCTAACGAAAAACTTCCCAGTACGAGTCCGGAGTCTGGAATTGTGCCCGGTATATGGCAATAGGCTCACCCCCTATTACATGGGACCTAACATCGTCGGCGGCACGCCTATATTCCCCGCTTGGGGAATATAGGCGTGACGGTGTTTTATTTTTTTAAATATTATAAATTATATTATTTCAGTTTTAATCATCTCGTTAAGGTAATTCAGATAACATAACTTCTTAAAAATTTAGCTAATCTTGAACGATATTTCTTAGGGTTATTAAAGCTTTGGCTTCGGCTTCGGCTACGGCCGAAGGTTTTGGCGATAGCCTTAATAGGCTATCGCCGATTAATAACGGCTTCAGTCAAAAATCGACTTTCGGTCGGACACTACATATGCCAATGCAACTAAATGGCATTTGGAACTTACGTGCCCGAAGATGAAGTTGTATACAAGGTGTAACATAATAAACGCAAGACCTCAGACACCCCAATTAGAGAATTGCTTCATAAATTCAAAACGAAAACCAAATTTCCAAATTTAACATTTTTACAGCTTTTTTAAGCACTTTTATACCCCAATTAACATCGAAAACTTGTATGTGTATGTGTGCATTTTGAGAAATACGGGTTAGGAATGCATTTGTAATCTCCTTATTGCTATGAATCAGGAATAAATTTAGTTTTTTATAGCGCACTGAAGGAGTAAAAGCATTTTTTGCAAATTTAAAAAAAATGTAACGTTACGTAACCATCGTAAAATGATCACTTCATAATACTCCAGTGATATACAGAATACCATTACACACTCATATCACGAAGTTATCATAACGCACTGCGTTTGGTAATAGCGAATGAGGGTTCTCTTCTATCGATAATAGAACGCAAATTCTCACTACATCATTTTTAATAGTGACGGATTGCGAATATCGAATGTAACGAATCGATTATTGTCGGATCGAATCGTGAGATAATCGAATGAATTTTATGATACTCTAATCAAGGATGAGATAGGAAAGTGGAGTTTAGCGAATGGAGAGTTTTCAATTAGCATAGCTTAGCCGGATATAGGCAGATTAATATGGGAATCAGTTTGAGTGTAATAGTTACTAAGATCAAATTGCATAATCTTACTATGCGTGTTTTGATTATGATTAATGAAAAAATAGTATAATATCAGCCCTTGACTTGTATTCAAGCTAATCTAAGTGCGATCAAGTTTAACTAATAATAATATTTTAAAGAAAAAATTATCATCCTGCTATTACAATAGTATTAAAGCGTCAACTCTTGAGATTTGTGTGTATTCAGGTGTTCAAAGTTTGGCGTCATTGCGGATAAATAATGCGACTAATAAAATCGTATCTCATTCGTTTAACAACATATTTAATACGTTTTATAAAATCCATAAAAATTGAAAGTAATGTTAAATATCTTCTTATAAACTATCTTACCATTACCAAACAGACCGTGTCTCATCTAAAGGGCAAGTCAAGAGTCTCTGTAACCGACGAGCGTGCATGAGACGAACTATGGGAGTAGAGGACATCAGAGAGGTCTGTAAGAAAAAAACCTGCTGGAGCTCTGTATTCTTTGTCTACCCCGCTTGGGATCTGGGATGATAATGTAGATACATCAAAAAATATGGTAAAAATGCAATACGTTGTTGTTTTCTAGTAACCATGATTTGACTTAGCAACTACATACATACATTTGTATAAGGACCTATATAAAACATAAAAAGCAAATTAAAAATCGAGGTAAATATCGAGTATCGTTTTACTTAGAATCGATAAAATCGTTCCGCGTTCGTACCCTAGTTCCCATATCGTGAGTAGCATACATTACTCCTTTTAAATATCGAATTTAGAATCCTTTTGAATATCTCGCACGTGTAACTGGCCATTTACAACCAATACATCGAAAAAACAAAGAAAATTAAGCTCCTCAAAAAATACAAAAGGAATCTTATTCCAAGAACAGAAGGTTGAATTTCAAATAGGTTTAATTTTTCAGAATTGTAAGGGGTAAATTGTTCGTTGGACGGTTGTAGTAAAAACAGAATTTTACTTGCAAATGCGTAAAGCACTTCGACACAGAGCCCTTATTCGATATAACTAAACGCGTCGCGTTACGAAACCTTGGAAAATTGTCGTGTAAGGGTATTCTGAAGTACTATTAAACAATAATTTCACTAAGTTATCGTAACTCTCCGTGTTTTGTTAAATTGGTTATAGCGGATAAGGGCACCGCGCACCGTTAATAGGTGTCTTGTTTTGAATAAAAACCCGAGTTGCATCCAGTTTTGTGTAACCTCTTTTGTGTTACATTTAGGAGTATCCCAGATGAATTTAAATGATGTTTTTCTTTAACATAAATGAGGTGAGGTATGAACGGAAAAAATCATTAACGATTGGGTGAATCGAACAAAACCGCTATGCTTTTATTTCTTAATAGAACATAACCCCACTCTAGGATTTATTCCTGTGTCGTGGGTGAGTTTACAAACATGAGAATTCACATACGCAAATACCCAGACACAAAGATTAGTTCCGTTCAGGAATCGAACCCGTGACTATTCGACCCAGAGGGTGGAGCGGCTTAAGCTCTTAATGATTGCGCCAAATTGTCCGTCTTTTGAACTAAAAGTACCGCTTTGATTAGAAAAAGAAAAACCGTCACGCCTATATTCCTCAAGGCGGGGTAACAGAGGTGTACTTAGTACACTCACTTTTCGCCGTCTATGGTAGGTCCCAAAGTAACAGCGCAAGTCTATATCTATTATACCCGATACAATGCCAGCAGTGGAAGTTTTCGGCTGAAATAATGATCCTGCTTTTATGGATAGTACGTAAAGATTATGTTGGAATGTATTTTGATGACTTCATAACGATCTCAAAACAATGTCTTGGGAAAATATTTATATTTAAATCGATGCATCGAATAATCGTGGGTGTTTCTTACGATACTAACGCCCACAACACTATTTAGTACTATGGGCTTGATGTTACTAAGTACCAACGTGATGTAATTGAAGGTACCACATTATGATGTCATTTTTAGTGAACACAGTCAATAATAATTGACACTGAGAAAGAATTAGCAGGTTTTCTATAATCGACCTTAACCTGATAATTTTAAAAGGTTTATGTTAAAATCTTAGATATAGTTTTAGAACTAGATCACATAAGCCAGTTTCCGGGAAACTACGGTATATAGTATCAATTAGTTTTATAATTTAACAGCATGCAATGGAAAACAGACAGACGATTTAGCGCAGTGGTTAGGAGCTTAGTCCGCTTCGCCCACTGTGTCTAATAGCCGTGGGTTCGATTCCCGCACGGGACAAATCTTTGTGTGATCCACAATTATTTGTTTTGGTCTGGGTATTTGTGTATGTAAATTTAAGTTTAAAAAAAAAAGAAAAGAAAGAAAAGCAGTAACTCCTATCACAGAAAACAGAGAGAGCTCTCTCTCTCTCTGTTTTCTGTGAGAGAGAAAGAGAGAGAGAGAAACTACCAATAAAAAAATAAACATTACTTATTGCGTGAAAAATTCAGTACAATATCTATAAACGGAGCCCTTTTTAGCATCCAACACGAACAAAAATCATCAACTAACACGAAAAGAAAAGGAAGACTATTATGGAGTACTAGCTGTACACGCAACTTATACGCGTTATTATTCTTTCCCTAGATAAAATCCAGTATATCCTTGCCGAATTTGATCAAAATCTCTACAGCGGTATGGGCATGAAAAGACCGACCAACTGACCGACAGAGTTACTTTCAAATTTATAATTCTATCTCTATCTATCTATATCATCACGCCAGATCCCTTACGAGGTAGGAAGAGAGTACAGAGTTCCAACAGGCTCTTTCCTTACATACCTCTCTGGCTTCGTCTACTCTGATAGTTCGTCTCATACACGCTCGCCGGTTACGGAGACTCCTGACTTGTCCTTCAGATAAGACCCGGTCTATTTGGTCATGATAAGATAGTCTAGGTCTTCCCCGGTACCTACATCTTTCCACTTTCGCATTGTATATCAGTTTTGTCATTCTTTCTTCGGACATTCTGTCTATATGCCCGAACCAACGGAGCATACCCTTTCTCATCTTTACACCGATACTCTCTTTCATACCTATTTGCTTCAAATTTATAATTGGTATGTATTAGTATGGATGTACATATCACCAAGATCGCCACCTTAGCACCAGCTGTTAGAATCCACCACAAAAGATCGCAATATTGTCTGGACTCCTGATATGATCAATCAATCGCACACCAAACCTAAGTATTTAACATTTAAATCGATTTACTAATGAAGTATACTTCTAAGAACCACAGCCTTTACACGTTAGCTGTGTGCCAATGATTTACAGAGCATTGCAAGTATTACAACACTGCGTTCGTTTCTCACGGCGAGATACTAAGGAGGTGGTCTGTTGAAAGGAACCGTTGAATTTTCAATAGATACATCGTAATCTTAAAATCTTGCTATATTGAGAACTAGCGAACACTAACTTGATCCCTTGCTTACGGTAATACGCGAAATAGCGTCAAATCGCCGTAATAAAGTGGCCAAGAGATTAATTTCCTATACACTAATTTTTAATTTCCAAAACACATACTGAAAAATATAACTTGGTTAAAAGATAAACAAAAAAGCCAGTTGTTAATGTTAAAGGAAGTAAAAAAACTGGATTTGTGCCCGATAATAATAGAAATGAACTCGCCCCATATCACAAGGGAACACAAACGGTGTTGTTCTTTGGAATTTATTTAATATGGCCACTCTTTAGAAAGAGTGGCTATATTAAATAAATTCCGCCGCCGCAATATTAAATAATTCTGCCGCTTCATACATTCGACAATCCTTCTAAATGAAGGTTCATCTGCATTATCTTGTTGCTTTTTCACTTGTACATTAAATAACGTCTTTCAGATTGCTTCAGCAACTATAAACATTATACGTATATATAACTTATTCTAAAAAACCCATACTCCTTAAACTCATTTCACCTCTCAAAAAAAACAAACAAATCAGTTAAACCAACAATTATTATCAAGTGTTCTCAGCCTTACAGTATAACATCTAAGTACAATGGTGGCCATTGATTCGCTTCGCCTTGAGTGGCGCGTGGGCATATCCTGCAATAAGTGTACCGCGTGAAATTAACATTAGAGTGGGATGAGAATCTGTATTGACCTTATCGGGGTGAAAGGATATGGGTAATGGGCTATGAATGCAATGGAGTAAGGTGTGGCTGTTATAGGAGTTGTGAGAACTAATGCTGTAGGGGCTGGTAGAATTCTTGCTTTTGAAGTGGGATGAGATGATATTGCCCTTATCGGGGTAAAATGATATGGGAGATTGGTTATGAATGCAATAGCTACGGCAGTTATGGGAGATGTGAGAGCACATGTTGTACGGAGTTTAAAATCTGGGCCTATGCAAGAACAGCACGTTAAATGATTATTAAGTAAAAAATTTAAATATATACTTACATTTGAATGTGAAGAAAACCAAAATTATGGTTTTTGAACGGGAAGAAACCAGAACGAATGCAAGGATTGTGGTTGGTAACGATGTGCTGGAGCAAGTGAATGAGTATGTATATCTTGGATGCTCCTTCAGTAAGGATGGTAAATACACCGCTGATATAGAGAGAAGAGTGAATGCAGGTAATAGAGTGAATGGTGCGATGGGAAAGCTACTCGGCAGCCGGCACTTAAGCCATAAGGCGCAGCTGGCCATGCATAACGGAGTTCTTGTCCCAACGCTGTTATATGGTAGCGAGAGCTGGGTATGTAAGAAGGAGAATGAAAGTAGGATAAATGCGGTAGAAATGCGAGCTCTGCGGAAGATGTGCGGAGAAAAGCTGACCGACCGCATTAGCAACAGCATAGTAAGACAGCGAGTAGGTATGAAAGATAGTATCGGTGTAAAGATCGGGCATATAGAAAAAATGCCAGAGGAAAGAATGACAAAACAGATATACAATGTGAAAGTGGAAGGATGCAGGTACCGGGGAAGACCTAGACTATCTTACCACAACCAAATAAACCGAGTCTTATCTGATGGAAAAGTCAAGAGTCTCCGTAACCGGCGAGCGTGTATGAGACGAACTATGAGAGTCGAGGAAGCCAGAGAGGTATGTAAGGAAAGAACCTGTTGGAACTCTGTACTCTCTGCCTACCCCGCAAGGGATCTGGCTATAACCTCATAGATAGATAGATAGATAGTGGGCTAAATTTCCGATTCCATGTTAGCAAGAAAGCCATCTAGTGAAAAATACTTACAGTCCTGATGGATTACATGTCTCTTGATGTCAATGAATTGATCAACCGATAGCTGCTATTGGCTAGCATATTTTAATGCGTTTGGAAGTCACTTTGTGGGCCGTGGGTCTACGTTTCGGCAGCTTTGCTCTTGGAACTGTTAAAACTCTGAGCCTAAGTGAACCACGTTAAATTAACACCAGAGTGGGTAACCATCTATTTTATCGGGATAAAGATTTATACATAAAAAGTTGTAAAAATAATAAGCAAAATTGGCTTTCATATCGCAAAAAAATTACAAAAACATTGCCCTGAACTATTCCTGGATCGTTATAAAAATTCTTACTTTAATGATGTCAAGTGCTTATAATACCATCGAAGAGGCCTACTTAATGTTTTAATAATCTTCACATTGTCCTCGTAAAGTTAAAATACACCTGCAAAAGAGATCTCGATATTCGCTTTATGAAACACAAACAAAAATATAAACAAGATGATTGGCTGAGTCACGATGCGCGCGCGCCGCTTGCGTTGTAATTATTGCGTGCGCATTTGCTTGTGTGTTGTCGTTGGTCACTTGTTATGTTTATGTTTTACTGCCGTAAGTCAATGACATACCAGCATTTAACAAATTATGATTGAAGCAGAATGAAAAAAGAAACAATTCAGTTATGAACCTTTTTATTTTTTTGCTTATTGTTGAATACGATTACATATTGTCAACGATATAAAGGTCCAGTAAAATAGGAAGAGAACCTATTGCTGTTATATCCAATACGACTCTGACATTCTCGCTTCAAAAATAAAGATGCGACGGTCTTTACCACCTAGATAGTGAGCAGAGTCCGATAATGGAGCCAAAAAGAGGCAGAAAGAAACTCCTTAACTAAGCAAGACATTATGTATGTTTGATATAAAAGTTTGCTTTTAAAATTATATATTTTTAACTAGCTTCTGAGAGAGGTAACTTCCTGCTACAGGTATTTTATACTTACTAGGAAACCCACCACAATATCATTGTTAATATCTGGATTTTTATTCAATTTTTTTCTTCCCGCGTATTCATCCGCGTTGACTTTAGACAGGAACCAAACATTTTTCCGAGATAAAAGTATTCAATATTAGCCCTGTTTAGAAACTGTCCCATCGTTGGGCACGGGCCTCCTCTGTAACTAAGAGGGCCTAGGCCATAGTCCACCACTCTGGCCGAGTGCGGGTTGGCGAACTTCATACTCCTTCGAAAAACTCTTAGGCATGCAGGTTTCCTCACGATGTTTTCCTTCACCGTCAAAGCAAGTGATTTCTTTTTTATATTTTTTAATATATACTTTGTGTTATGTATAATGATAAAAGTATACTATGTGTTAATTATTGAGTTTTGTATTCAGTATTGATTGAGTAAGTAACATCTAAACATAGAAACTTGCACACTTATAATATTAATTGGATTGTAATCATTTTATAAATATAGTATGAATAATATAGCACGGTAAATAAGTTCTTGAGTGGAGACTACGAACCGGCAAACGTAGTGCAGGATGCCTCCTGGCTAGGTGGTGCGATGACCTTCGTTTGGCTGGCGGAAATTGGATGAGTATAGCCGAGGTCGTACTCAGTGGCATGCAGTTGGAGGAGCCTATGTGCAGCAGTGGACTGATATAAGCTGATGAATCATAATCAAATATGTCTTATCTGAAGGGTAAGTAACGAGTTTCCGTAACCGGTATGAGACGAACTGTGAGAGTGGAGGAATCCAGAGAGGTATGTAAAGAAAGAACCTGTTGGAATTCTGTACTCTCTGCCTACCCTGCAAGGGATCTGGAGTGATGATATAGATAGATGATGTAAACATATATTATACTAACCCCTTAACACAAATCATCTCCACATTACGAAAGACTTTATGTAGTACACTTCATTTTAAATGTTATAAATGAATATTTTCGTATAGTGAAGCAACGCACACTCGCAATTTGGTCCATAATATTTCGAAAGCAAATATTTTCAGCTTTGTATATTTTTATTAGTAACATGTGTTTTTATAGATATAGTAAATGTTTCAATAGAAATGAAGATCGCATCATGGGGTACATCATCGCTTTATATCAGTTTACTGGGAAGTAGAGTATTTGATAAAAAAAAACGTCGCTTGATCATAATCAAGTTTGTACTTAATCAGTAGATTAAATGTGGAGTCAAAAATTGTAAGGATTGTGGTTGGTAACGATGTGCTGGAGCAAGTGAATGAGTTTGTTTATCTTGGATGCGCCTTCGGTAAGGATGGGAAATACACCGCTGACATAGAGAGAAGAGTGAGTGCAGGGAACAGAATGAATGGTGCGATGGGAAAGCTACTCGGGAGCCGGCACTTAAGCCATAAGGCGCAGCTGGCCATACATAACGGAGTTCTTGTCCCAACGCTGTTATATGGTAGCGAGAGCTGGGTATGTAAGAAGGAGAATGAAAGTAGGATAAATGCGGTAGAAATGCGAGCTCTGCGGAAGATGTGCGGAGTGAAGCTGACCGACCGCATTAGCAACAGCATAGTAAGACAGCGAGTAGGTATGAAAGATAGTATCGGTGTAAAGATGAGAAAGGGCATGCTCCGTTGGTTCGGGCATATAGAAAGAATGCCAGAGGAAAAAATGATAAAACAGATATACAATGTGAAAGTGGAAGGATGCAGGTACCGGGGAAGACCTAGACTATTTTACCACAACCAAATAAACCGAGTCTTATCTGATGGAAAAGTCAAGAGTCTCCGTAACCGGCGAGCGTGTATGAGACGAACTATGAGAGTCGAGGAAGCCAGAGAGGTATGTAAGGAAAGAACCTGTTGGAACTCTGTACTCTCTGCCTACCCCGCAAGGGATCTGGCGTGAGGTTATAGATAGATAGATAGAGAAAAATTGTATATCGAAATATCCCATATTTTAACTTTAAACCAGTTTAGTTCTAATACAGTGTAGTTAACGTGGCGCCAGTGAAATAAAGTGGCATCCTTATCACACTTCAAATTTTCTAAATAAACATGAATGCGATAGCACGATAACTCGCTAGCGTCACGCTAAAGTCAAAATTTTCGTCCTAAACCATATATCGACGGCTGTCTTAGCCGTCGATAAGCAAATAAGTGCTAAGCACGAACAATTTGAGAAAGTAACATTCCGATTGCGGTCTCGAACCTATTTGCGCCTTTATTAAAAAGGCGACAACTCGATATTTCGCAAACGCGTCCTATCATAGAAATCCGCTAATCGTAGCCGCCGCCGACTACGAGCCTCACTCCCATCCTATCAGCCACTACCGCTGTCCGCGGCATGTTCTCACCGACCCTCCCGATGCCCTTACATCCTTTCTTTCGGATAGAGATATCGCACACAGGGCCAGACACCGACCTTGAATCCCATTGAAGAATCCCTTGCCCGCCGGCTGGTGCTGAGCACCACGGCGAGACACCTAGTTTACGCCCTCCTCCATAGCGACTGCCCAAGCTGAGGCCGTTCCTTCTTGAAGCGCCCTTGAAATAGTTGCCCCCTTGCTCTTCTGACTCGAGCGTAGTGGTTGCACGCTCGCCCTACGCTCGCAGCGTAGATCATTCACACACACGAAAATAGAGAAAGTAACATTGTCAATAAATCATGCTGTCAAACTTGCAGCGTTTTGTGTTACTCACTGCAGAGCAGCACGGCGAGACACCTAGTTTATTCCCTCCCCCATAGAAACAGATGAACCCGAGACCGTTTCTCCTTAAGACTACCTTGAGCTAGTTGCCCCCTTGCCCTTCCGCTTGGGCATAGTTGTTGCATCCTCGTCCTCTTGCCCGATAAAGCTGTAAAGGTAACTCGCCCAACAGCGTAGATAATTCACAAACACAAAGGTATGCATCCATTTCGATGTTTACAATGAATTGAATAGTGCTCTTTACACTGTTTAGCAATGCATTACAGAGTCGGAATGTGATTGCTGTCCACCATGTTCTGTGTTTGTTAATACTTGATTGTCCCTGTCAGATGATGCTGCTGTTTGTGTTATATCATCGATTGTAAGTATTTTGTAACATATGTGAGATGAACAATGCGAGTAGAGGAAGTGAGCAAATGCTTGGATAGGTGTTGTTCCAGCTCCACCAGAATGTGGATATGTTCAGCTATTATTATTGATTATTCCCTCTCTTTCTTCTAGCAGTTAAATAAAATTTATATTTTTTCTTCCTCATTTTTTTATCTGTTAAGGAGGGAACCATGTAACCATTCACATGAATAGTTTAACTTGGTTAATTTAATTTAGGCTCACCTGATGCTACATTGTTCTCCCATACCCCACAACAAAATGTAGATGGAAAAATTGTAAAAATACTGTTTTAAAAGAGTAACCGTGGGGTTTCTTGCCCTTCTTCTCCACAGGAATGACATTCCGAAGTAGTGGTAGTCTTTGTTACTATTTTGACGATTCATAAATACTGTAATGGTTTACTTGAATAAAACATATTCTGATTCTTATTCTGTGGATGGTGGATATGGATTTTAGATAAATCATTTACAACTTAACATTATTAATCAGTTCTGCAGTAAACGTCTTTCGGCTGAAGATAGATAGATTATAAAACAACAAAACTGCTTGAATAAAAAAACGAAATCTAATTTATTTATTTATTTAAATAGTTAATTACTCAGAATGTCTAAAACGTTATTTCCATCTTCTCCATTAGCAACGTGTACCTTTGTCCACCATGTTAGGAAGTAAAACCAACAAATGCACAATATTTACTTTGTAAGGATAATGAGTCAACATGGCAGCTATAAAACCACGGTATTCTTAGAAATGCCCGAGGAAAAAACGCATTATATGAATTAATTCCGGACTGACCATGAATCACTGGATACAAATTAAATATTCCCAAGCTTTGCTGTTGAAGTTATCTAAAGGCTAAGCACAAACCATTTGACGTTATTGTAACGTTGTCGAGAAATCTTGCTGTAATGTTCATCATTATTTAGAAATTTTGTAGTGCAAAAGGGATGTTATATCAACTCGATAACGTTACGTTAACGTCAATCTGTTCGATCGTAGCGTTATATATGGGAAGGAGTAAGAATATAGATAGTTTCTGAGTCCTCACCGTAAGCTGACCGTAAGCTGAGTCCTGTCTATTAAAGTAACTGACAGGCAACAGGTGACAATGTGGCAACATGACAAATATGTCAATACTATGGCATGCAAAACTGCTTTATTAATTGTCAAACTATATCGTGACAATGTCGCAATTTTGTCATTTTGCGACAAATAAGTTGCATTGTTAGTTTTAGTTAATAGGGCTCTAGACTAACAGCAGGTGGTTACAGTTAACTAAATGGCGTAACAAATACCGAAAACAGTGGTAGATCAAGTCATACTCTCTTGCCTCATTGGTATAGTGAGGCATAGTTCGTCTGGTATTCATGAGGTCGGGTTCGTAACTTAGCTCGGCCGTTGCACTTTCTCTATCATAAGATTATTAGTAGTCCGAATTCTGGAAACCATTATAATATATAAGAAAAGGCTCGCTCTGAATCCCTTTGGGAATTGACATCGTAGTCGATATGTAGGTGAATGGAACACCTCTGCCACAACCGCTTGGGGAATGTAGGCGGGACAGTTTGTTCTTTTAACTTCAACATGAGAAGCAGCAATCTGTTAAATACCTACCTAACTTTACACAACAATTTTCAAGATTACAACACAAACGTCACTACTCTGGAAAGTCTCAATTTGGAATCCGGCTTTAATCCGTCTTTTCTGAAATGTATTTATGTGACGGGTGTTCGTAAATTTGTCAACATCAAACAACTTGTCATACGGAATCGTCTATAACAAAAGAGACATTACCCTTTCCTTCCTAAATATTTTAGATTACTTCAACAAATTCTAGTCTAACAATAAATTCGAAATCAAATGTTTATTATTCTATCATTCAGAAACGAATTTAACAAATTCGGAAGATAATTAACATAAAGTAAATGATATACTGGAAACACACATAGGTTTTAACATAGGTTTGGGCTGGCTACTGTGGTTATTGCCTAGGCCTTGATACAGAAGGTTGTCAACGTCGGGGTTTCAAGGTTAGGTCAATCATGCATTTTGTAATCCAAGAAGATGAGTGCAGTTTACTTTTTAACTGGTCCTTTGCTCGGTGTGATATTCCATCGATAACATTTAATTAACCTTAAATAAACCCTGCTGTTTAGCTCCTTAATTTGTTTCCTTATTACCCAGCTACATTTACAGCTATACAGAACTCTTCCAAAATTTCAAGCTTCTAGATCCACTGGCCATATATATATAGACACAAAGCCTAACTATGCGTTGTCTGTCGGTCAGTCAATATCAGAAAGTATAATAGAAGATGGAAATAAAATAAAATTAAAGGAGCCAAGCCGTTGAAGTTAGTATACAAATACATCAAACAATATCTAATGATGTTTCAGCCATGTCACCACCTTGTCACAAAACCTGTCTCATAAATGAAGATGATATAAAAAGCAAACCCAGGTTTGGTGCGAAATCACCTCTTGAATTAAAACCGAATACACAAAAAAATACAAACAAACACAACTCCACTTCGTTAAGGTATTCCCAAATGAAACTAATCAACTTACATATGTAAATGCGGAGGTCTTTGTATCTGTTTATGTTTGTAAGCTTATTATATTTTTGCACCGCTCCATTATATGCTTCGTTAACTGTAGAAGACAAAAGGTCTTTTTGTAGGACTTAAAGGATTTACGTGTATAAGTAGAGAATCATCAAAACAACTCCTGTAGTGTTCCCATGGTGCACCTGCAGTTTTAAATTTAACCTTTATTGCAGTACACATAAGACTCACATTTTAAATTTCACGACCTCAAATCAAGATATCAGCAAACAATTGAGTGTATCATGATTGACTTTATAGTCAGTCACGCCCGAATGTGTTTGCTCGTCACGAATGTAATAATCTTCCTTATTTTTAAGAGCTCAAGGTTCAAAAATGTTATTTTTGTTTGCATTTATATATTTGTATATCAAAACTTGACGGCATTAATGCAGTGAATGGTTAATAACATCTCGATTGACATTAATTCTTCCTTGTTGCGCTTCTGATTTGCATAATCTGTGAACTGGTTTTTTCACTGGGACAAAAAATTACTGAATGGTGATTCATTTTGTGCGCCGTCCCGTTCAAGGTACCTCGTGACGTCAAAGATTTACGTTAATTGGAAAGAAAGGATCAAAAGTTACTGGTAGGACCGGCTATTTTATGTTATTGCATACGTAATAATGTTGTAAATAAAACTTATCGCAACAAGTTCTAACTTGTCAATACAGTACTTTCCAAAATATTACAGATCAAAGATAAGATAAGATTCGATATCTTAATAATAAAATAGCTTACAGGTACCGTTTCACTGCTGGGACAAAGGCCTTCTCTCACAAGCAAAGGCTAGACAATCGTACTCCACCATGTGTAACCAATACGAATTGGTCTTAGTAATTCCACAAACGGTCACCCATATCCAACTTTCCGAGACGAAAGCTGCTTAACCTTGGTGATTGCCAAAAGGCCACGGCCATAAAATACTACTTAGGTCCGCATGTTAGTGTTTGTAGCGTTTTGCTTTAAGCCATTATTATGAGAAGTTCCTCTGTGCTTTTGTTAATTAAGTTTTATTCATAATCAACTTATATTCCCACTTTTGGACAATCCTCTTCTAGTTGCCGCCAATTTGCGTGTTTCGGTGACGAAATCAGAGAACACGGATGTTTTCGTACAAAAACATTCCAAAAAAAGTTTATTTATCTGTTCTCTGTTTGGCTGTGAATCAGAATGTGAAGGCCTCTCATATCTTTGATTATGTGACATAAAAAGTTCGCTTTATAGCATTCAATGTCAAATATATAACAATAGACAATAATGTTGGTAGTCGTGAGTTGATAATCAATCGTCAATATGTCGCAGATTGTACTTCATGCCTTCAATATCATCGTTTAAATATTTCCTCCACAGAATTGTTTACTACGAAACTCTATAATCAAAATTTGATGTTATCTATTTATGTACCTATCTATTTCATCACCTCAAAACTTTTGATTCGGTAAATCGGTTATTATTTATAGTTAATGCGACTGCTTTTTATATAAGCTTGTTAATAATTACAATTAAAGCATGATTTATTACAACTTTTACTGCTTTTTCTCATTTATTAGTAGTACGCAAGTACATAAGTGAACGCAAAATGAGCAAAATATACGGTAAAATAGTATGGATTTCCTCAGGGAGAATGTTAGGCCCAGCTCTTTTGGCTATAAATGTTTGTAATTCACTTTTAGGTTATACGTTAAGTCGCTATTTAACAATGTTAACATATTGCTGTTAAGTTACTAAAGCTATTTTACAATCATTGCCATATTGCAGTATCAATCCCCTATACAATGTTACTTTATTGGCGGGCCAACACAGCGTCTTAATAAGATAAACAACAATAAATTCACCATTTATCGGATTTCTTAATCAACGAGGCGCCAAAGCATTTATCGATACATCGCAACAATTACGACCGTCTTTTTTAAATTGAAGATACAACGAATTTACCGATAAAATCATTTCTTAGATTATTTTCACAATATCGCCTGGGTGGTCCGAAATGAAATCGAGTGGTTTTATTTTTAGAGATCCAATAGGTTTATATCTAAAAATGTTTTCACAGACAGAAATAAAGCTTTTTCGATGAAGCTGAATTACGATATCTTTTTTTTCAAGATATGAAAGTAGATAATATTTTTTAGTTCGTAACTCACTCTAGTATTGTATGGCGTTCAAATTTATTGCTACAACACTACTAACATTTTTATCAACAAGTGGGCATAACTAAATATAAAAATACTATAGTCATGACTAACAACGGATACGTATGATTTAGGAAAATGATTCAAATACCGCAGAAGCACAAAATAAGTACAAATTCTGGAACCGAGTAGCGTAAAATGTTTTTAACACTTCCGACGTGCTTAAAACCATAATAACTATAAATAATGTTGTTTTGGAACATCTCAATATCGCAGTGTTTGCTTTAAAAATTAGAGCAACAATTTCGCAGGGAGACGCGAAATAAGCGAACAACTAAGTGTGTACTAGCAATTTGATATTCCCATTAACCCAACCAATTGAGCTAAATGCTTTTGTGAATGGAGCTGGCCTTTCGCCATCCGGAGTCCTTATAGTGGCGTTCACTAGACCAAATAATTTATCTGCCGGTCCGTCTGACTATTTTGAAATCGTTTGTTCATAGTCACGGTTGGTCGTAATAATGTTATATCTTACTTTCTACATGTGTATATGCCTGTTTACTCCTTAGTGCTTGTTTTCATGTTTTTAATTCGTTATTGATGTTCATTACATGGGTATCGTGCAATTTTTTTAACTGCATGGCTACCATGCTCATCGAACTAACGTATCGATACTGAAATAGCTCAGAGTCACGACAAGACTCTTTACAATCTCAAGCGTATCTTGGAGTTCTTTGGCCACATTGCCAGAAGAGACAGTAAAAACTTGGAGAAGCTCATGAGCACTGGGACGTTAGTTGAATAAAGATCACAAGGCCGCAGCCCAATACGTTGGTCTGACCAGATTCGTACAGTGTCCAGACACGGAGGAAAATGGCAAAACACCAAAAGAGCAAGACTCCTGGGAGGTGAAGGTCACGACTCTCAGACATGAGGAATACGACTCGAGTAGGAGGAGGAGGATGGGTATAGGATGATAGCTTGGTGTAATGGTTAAAGCGTAGGCCATTCCTCTCACTGGATCAATGGACTATTCTTTGTGTGACCCACAAATGCTTGTTCCGGTCTGGGTGTTTGTGTATATGAATTTCATGTTAGTAGACACACTCACTACACAGGAATAATGCCTAGAGTGGGGCTTAATGATGTAGAAGTAATTGTCATATTACTTTAGTGATTTGGTAGGTCTCTCCTTATGTATGAGTCTAGAATAGTCAAGACTAGATGATTACATAAGTAGATGGATGTACTTGGATACCCATGAAAATGTAGTTCCGCTATCTTACAAACAATTAATTCATCAGATTATTTCAAAAATAAACGGTAAGTAAATTGTTGTAATAAAAAATATCGAGTGCCAATTAAGGTTTTGTTAAAAAAGCAATAAGAAAAAAAAAGTTGATGTGTTTTTTTTCATTCATTAAATTTCAAAAAGTAACAAATCGTTTAGTAACAAATTTAAATACGCCTATGAAAATATCTTAAATAAGAGGGTATACTTTTTCTTGTAAGATTGCCTACCTGAAAAGGTAATCAATCGTAAAGATATAGATATACCTACATAGTTAGTGATTTTATAAAGCTTATAATTTCTTTTAAAATTCCAGAAATAATAAGACAATAAGAAGAAATATCCTGCTCGCAGTGACACCCAACCCACTCGTAGTACAAATAAACCGCACAAAACAAAAAGGTGAAATTCTCCAACATGTGAAAATTGGTTTTCATTTGAAGTTATACAACGCCTACATATACGATGGTCTGCAGACCTCTCGGGTCTAACGAGTAATAGATAAAGGAATGAATGATTAAGTAAAAAAATGTAAATTAGGAACTGCCTACGTGATAAGCAAACCCAAATTATGGAATAAGGTCGAGCGAGTTGGTTTCATTTTGTTCAGTATGCTACGGAATTAGGTCGGCTTATATTGAATTAAGTAATAGGGTTGGCTCGAATATGAAGTAAAATCGGGAATCCCATAGAGATAAAAATAATGATTTGCAGCACTCGAAACGTTGGGAACTTAAAAATATAAATGAACCGCGATAAAATCCGAAAAAGATTTTATTATATACTAATTTCTGCCCGCGACTTCGTCCGGGTCGACTTTTTTTTAAATTTTTTTTCTATTTCTTTTTTTTTTAAAACGTAGCCCCACACTAGATTTATTCCTGTATCGTGGGTGCGTTCACAAACATGAAATTTTACATACACAAATACCCAGACCGGAACAAATAATTGTGGATCACACAAAGATTGGTCCCGTGCGGGAATCGAACCCGCTACTATTAGACACAGTGAGCGGAGCGGCTCAAGCTGTTAACCACTGCGCTAAATCGTCCGTCAAACTTTAGACAGGAACCTTACATTTTTCCGAGATAAAAGGTATCCTAAGTGTTAATCCAGATAATATACTACCTGTGTGCTAAATTTCATCCAAACTCGTTCAGCTGTTTTTGCGTGATTAAGTAACACACATCGAAATATACAAACATTCAAACATCTAAATAACTAATTACTAAATAACTAATTTTAAATTTATAATATTATTAGGTTTATCTACGCCCCTAACTCTGTTATAAAACCGTTCTATACGTCATATGACAGACAGTCAAAGGTTGAAACAGAAAAAGTAATAAGCGTTAACATTGTGTGTAGTGTGTCAAGTATAATGGCGTTTGGCTCGCCCACTATTACATCGGGACCAAACATCGTCGGCGATAAGTAGGTGTACACAATACACCTCTCCCCAAGCAGGGGGGAATATAGATGTGACGATCTATTAAATAAAAAAATATTTACTTGGTACAATGCAAACATATTTCAATTAAATACAAGATGTAACATAATACTGACTGCCTCGTTGGTCTGGTGGCAAAGCGCATCGCTTTGTGATCACGAGGTCCTGGGTTCAAATTCTAGGTCGGACAAATGTAGTTTTTGTAACGAAAAATTCCCAGTATGAGTCCGGAGTCTGGAATTGTGCCCGATATATGGCAATAGGCTCGCCCCCTATTACATGGGACCTAACATCGTCGGCGAAATGTGGGCGTACTCAGTACACCTCTGCCACCCCTCTGGGGAATATAGGCGTGACGGTGATTTTTTGTTTTTATTTAACCTAACAAACGCAAAACCTGAGTAGTTTGTTCTAAATCAATTTTTTTTATTTATATATGTTTTATTTCAGTATATATAGCAGTGATAGCCTAGTGGTAAAACCGTTAGACTGCAAAGTCAGAGGTCTCGGGTTTAAACCCAGGCACGCACCTCTGTCTTTTCGGAAGCATGAGCGTATTAAAAATTAACTATCATTTGCTTTAACGGTGAAGGAAAACATCGAAAGGAAACCTGCATGCCTAAGAGTTTCTCGAAGGTGTATGAAGTTCGCCAACCCGCACTGGGCCAGCGTGGTGGACTATGGCCTAAACCCTCTCAGTTTGAGAGGAGGCCCGTGCCAAACGGTGGGACAGTTTCTTAACAGGGCTAATATTATTTTATTATTATTACATATTTTTTTAATTTGCAAAAAATGCTGTTACTCGTTTAGTGCGCTTTAATAAACTAAATTTATTCTTGATTCAAAGCAATATGGAGATTTCAAATGTATTTCTAAAAAGTATTTCTCAGTACGCACACAGAACCAAAGTTACGGCCATAGCTCGCAAACTCAGTAAGCTAAAGTGGCAATGGGCTGGTCACATCTGCAGAAGGACCGACGGCCGATGGAGGAAGCGTGTCCTAGAGTGGAGACCGCGACTTGGTAAGCGTAAGGTAGGACGGCCCCCAGCTAGATGGACCTACGACCTCAAAAAGGTCGCTGGGACAGACTGGATGCGGAAGGCGGAGGACCGTGTGCAATGGCGCGTGTTAGGAGAGGCCTATGTCCAGCAGTGGACTGCGATAGGCTGATTGATTGATTGACACATACATGTATAAATTTCATTGTGATGTGATTTGTGATATAAGAGTGCTTAAAAAGGGGTTAAAATATTTAAATTTGGAGAATTGATTTTTGTATTGAATTTGTAAAGCAATTATGTAATCGGGGTGTCTGAGGTATTGCGTTATTAACGATACACCTTGTATATGCATAAATAAAGAAGGGTGGTCACGCCTATGTTCCTTAAGCAGGGGTGGCAGAAGTGGACTGTAAAAACCCACGTTTCGCAAGAGATATTTAAAAAAAATAAACACCATCACGTCTATATTCCCCAAGCTGGGTTGGCAGAGGTGTACTGAGTTATCGCAGACGATGTTAGGTCCCGTTTAATAGGGAGACTCCAGAGACGTACTGGGAGTTTTTCGTTAGAAAAACTACATTTGTCCGTCCTAGGATTTGAACCCAGGACCTCGTGTTCACAAAGCGATGCGCTTTGCCACTAGACCGACGAGGCAGATATTAAAGCCCAATAAAATAGCGGGTTAACCTAGACTTCGGAAAGCTGCTCAGAATTTCTATCACTAGACTGTTAGTCTAGTCTAGAATGCATTTAACCATAGGGTTAATATATAGATATTACCCACATATTTGTAATACCGAACATTTCGCAAATACTAAAATGACCGTATTATTAAATATTCCGGTAGAACACAACATGAATCGATTACGACCGGCGACCACAGCAGTCGTTATTCGCAAATTATACATTCACAAAGGCAAATTGGTCGCGACTGGTTTATCAACGTAATGCGACCTCTGACAATGTGGATGCCGTAAGGTACTCTTTGACATGTTTGGTCATTTATTAATGCTACCTACATATTTACCTCATGAGGGATCTGATGGATGACAGTATATGTTCTATGTACGTAAAGTCTTTAAAATACATGCGACAATGCGAAAGTAAATACGTAGATTATCTTACCACGATCAAAAAGACCGTGTCTAGAAGGGCAAGTCTTGAGTCTTCGTAACTGGCGAGCGTGTATGTGACGAACTATAAGAGAGGATGAAGCTAGAGAGGTGCCTACCCCGCAAGGGATCTGGCGTCATGATATGGGCAGATACAAAGAAAAAAAAAACATATATATGAAGCCAGAGAGGTTCCTACCCCGCAAGGGATCTGGCGTTTATTGTTAAAAATATAAGAAGTTTTTTTTAATTTTTTTCTATATAATTTTTTAATGCTGCCAAAAGAAGAAAGATACTTTTTCATGAAATAATTAATCCAAAACCTTAATTTTCATTTATTAAAATTAATTCATTAAGAATCGATCATTTTATCCTCAATTTTCATTTTTTCCCCAACGGACGATTTGGCGCACGGGACAAATCTTCGTGTGACCCATAATTATTTGTTTAGGTCTGGGTATCTGTATGTGAATTTTCATGTTTGTAAACGCGCCTACGACACAGGAATAAATCCTAGTGTGAAAAAGAAAATCGAGTCGATTCAAACATATTTTTTTAGGAACGCCTAATTATCTTGGGAAGGCGGCAAGTCCAGGTGTTAAAACCTTCAATTCTACATTCAGAGGTTATCCAGGTTGTATAAAAACTTTGACCTATAAGCATTGCAATAAGACGTAAAAACAGGTATTTGTGCGCCTTACGAGCGAAGAATTTCAATTTGAATTGTAAATGACAAGTTGCCAATAAGTTGATTTCCATTATAGCGTTACAACTAAGAGTGTTGAGGCGTAAGACTATTTTTCCACGGTTTTTGGTCTGATAACTTATTCTCTATAAGAAAACAGCAAAAAGTAATATCGTCATGTACTATTTCATACGTGAGGGTGGCAAAGGTGAACTGTAAACACCCATTTTGCGCTGACGACATTAATTCTCGAAGTACGAGGGATCGAGGCTGTACTTATTACATCGGGCATAGTTAAAGACTTCTGACTGCTTCTGAAAATTTCTTTATCCGACCCAATATTCGAACCTTAGACATCGTGATCGCCAGCCGCACCATGCACCGATATACCAGGTAGTTCTTTTATGACTGATGCAAAGGTTTTTATGAAGTTTTAAATCCCTATGTATAAGTTAATTAATATTCTTTGTGCGATGTTTAATTACCAAAGTTTTTTTTCGTGTTGTCTGGTTATAATTACACCTACCTCTTTTTAAAATTAATATTTTTATCTGATTAAATACTGTGTGCCTTGAAAAGCATGTATGACGGACGATTTAGCGCAGTGGTTAAGAGCTTGAGCGGTTCCGCCCACTGTGTCGAATAGTCGCGGGTTCGATTCCCGCACGGGACAAATCTTTGTGTGATCCTCAATTATTTGTTCCGGTCTGGGTATTTGTTTGTGAATTTTCATGTTTGTAAACGCACCCACGAATGTGGTAGATAGTCATTAAGCCGAGCTGGAAAGCTTATGGACCGCTTGATAAGTTCCAACAGCAGGTGGCCACAAACCTCCGCCAATCAACACTGAGTCCATATAGTAGAATATGACCCATCTCTCTCACCTCTATTCTTGAACAAGGAACGTTGCCCAACAGTGGGACAGTATAGACTATATCCTACTAATATTATTAACGCAAAAGTTGGATGGATGTATGGATATTTGTTACTTTTTCATGCAAAAACTACTTGATAATATCTAATATCTATTATAATAATCTATATATATGATCATGGTACGACGATGTACTTTCAATAATGCGATTTACTATCAAAATTTTATGTCAGAGTGGAGGAACTGGCCCCTCGAATGTGCCACAAATTTTTTTAGTGGGTCAGGCCTCAATGATGTGCTGGATAGTCTGCACTGAGCCTCCACAATCACAACAAGGGAACTTCGTGATGCCCCACTTGTGCAGATGATACTTGCACTATTCGCTTTTGGTTCCGACTCGGTTGTTGAACTTTGGAGTAATATAGATTAGAGAGAAGAGGTACAAAAACGAAGTTGCAGGTGGCCCTTAGTCTACAATATTAAGTTGCAATGTGTGACTTAACAAGCGATAGGTGACACAGGCAAAATCAAACAATAGACCTTCTAACCACATTATGACACATACCCCAAACAATACTTACGCCATAAAAGCAGTTAACAGTTAAGGCAGCCCCCTTTGACCACTGCTTGAATATTATTTTCCTATATGGAGTCTGCAGGCTTAGTCCGATCACGACTCCACCATAACACTATTTTCGTCCTAGTCAATACGGGATATGGTGTGTCCTTTGTCAATGGTTGGGTATAGGTTAAGTTTACTTTATGTACATACATATATACGGTAGGGAATATAAGAATCCGAACACTCTAAGGGCATCTCAATAGAAAGAAGAAAGAAAGAAAAAAAACAAGTAGTGGCATTCCGGGAGTGCCGACAGAAGATTCAACAGTTCAAGTTTTCGAATAATTACGTGTGTATTTTTTGAATCGACAGGAAATATTTTTTGATTTTTTTTATACAGGGGCGTCGGTAACGGCAACAGTGTTGCGAGTTCAATTGTTTATTCCCATCTCAAAAAATGCCCAACGCGCCTAACGGAGTTTTCACTTCAAAAATTATTTATTCAGACATCACCCAAAAAATATGAACAGTTACAAAGAAAAAGGAAGAAAAACTAATAAACTGCTATTGCTTCTTTTGACGTTTGCCTCGGTGTGAGCACTACTCTCGAGTAAAGTGTAGAGTAGACAAATAGACAATTAAAGTTGCAAGTAAGTCTATTTATGAATATCCACCATCTTTAAGTAGCCCTATCCTTCGACTAGCCAGTTTTAATTTCCGAATACTTCTAATTGACAAGTAACTAACCAGCACTTTACTCGAGGATGGTGAAAGAGATTTTGCGTTAAGTCCATTATGTTTCGCGACATAATAATATTTTGGTTTTGACAATGTTCTTTGACTTAAGAAAAACTTGAGAAAGTCTATTAACTTTTGTCGCTGACTGAAATATTTTTACGCGGATCCACCCGCGAAATCCTTAGAGTACAAATGCGAAGACATGCTACATGTCATGTGGTATAAGTACCTGACTAGTCTCAATTTTTAAATCTATATTTTTTTTATTATTACAGACGGTGAACATTATAAACACCTTAATATAAGCAACATCATCATCAGCCAATAGACGATCATTCCAGGATAAAAGCCTCCATAAAGACAACCATACCCTTCACCAGGTCGTCGGTGCACCAAGCAACGATAACGATACGCGAAAAAAACAACCGGTAGAGCTAAAAGAAATTAGCTTGATTACTTATGGAACCGGTTAACTTCCAATAAACATCTTAACATTAATTATGTATTTAATTTACTACGTCATCCCGTAAGAACCAATAAAAACATCTTAATATAACAACATACTAATTTACGACCAATCCCGAACGGTAACGTCATCGTTCACCAGGTTTTTGTGGTATACCATTTTGTGGTTTACGATCACCATTAAAATCAATCTTTCGTGAGGATTTTGTTATTTAATTTATTACAGTGCTTATAGGTCGGTCAGCAGAACTTTTGTGTATGCGGGCGCCAAATTATCAAAACTTCCAGAAATTGTGTAACCAATTGAACTTTAAAAAAAGAGACAATACTATTTTTGGGTTTGACGGAAAGAAGTATGCTAAAGATTATTATTACTCAGAATGAAGGAGAAGACTAAAGTTTATGGGACTCTTTTGAAACATACTATTAGCACACTTTTGAAAAGGCTAGTATCTCCAAACTGAACGCACTAGTGTTCTTCTCTAAGCCTTTTGGGGGCATTTTGGAGAAACAATATTGCATCTCCCACGCTCACGCAGTGCTGAGTGCTGATTTCAAAGAATTTTTTTGGTAGTCATTCATCAAAAAATGCCTTACTGAAGAGTATTGAAGTATGACTGCTATTGCAGCTACATGTACTAGCTATATAATGTATATATTTCGAAACGCAGTATTTCAAATATCTTATAAATAATCACATAATCCTGTGTGGCAACGAATATTTGTGTCGATACTATCTAAACTCGAATACCAAAGCGCTCGTACATTTACACAGAAATACCTAAATTCTTCAATGAAACCGGTCTGACTGGGTAAAGACGTTTTTATTGCGACTTATCTTCATCAAATTATGTGAATGGGAAGGTCATAGCGTACCTACATCGCTAAAATATGTCGCATAATGAGGACGTTTCAAAGTTATAATGTCTTTATCAACCAAATTAACTCTTTCCGGCTAATATTGAGTATAGACTACGCTATTTTGGGATATTAATAAAAGAAAAAGAAACACTGCTTTGCCTGTATTCTCTATGTGAAGATGATTGTGTACAGCCACATTTTGGTGATGTTAGATCCCTATCACATAAGGGACGAGTCTTGGTCATTTTTCCGCGCATAATTACAGACTCTGGACTGCTATTGAAAATTCTTTAATGCTTAAAAATTTAAGCTTGAACTTAGAAAGAAAGAATGAAGTATATTTGGACAAAGCACAATAAGACACAGTAAAGAGCAACAATAAAATAAACAACGTACCTGCAAAAACAGCATACAGAGAAAAAGTAAACAGTAGACGTCATCGTAAGAATAGGTTAAAAAATGTTCTTCCTATTCCGAACATGTCAACGGGTCATATATAAGGTTATCCTTGAGATCACATTGAAAGCCAAAACGTCTAAATACATTAGCTTCTAACGTAAGTTAGAACTTCAAAGTTTTAGGATCATATTCAGCGCTATACAAGTTTTCAATTTCACTGAATTTAGTCTACATTAAACTTACACGTGCTACGCATCCTTCACATAACTTATCTCGTGTTCTTCGTTCCGTTTTATCTTTTGTAACAATGTGCTGTACGGTGCTTTTATTTATTAATAGTTCAAAGACCCCTGTCTTAATTAGATAAAATGTAAACGATACGCCTTTTTACGGTCGACGAGTGTTTGTAATATCTTGATTGTTCCTTTGAATTTTATTGTCTGTAGTCCGTGATACTCCGCTAATAGGTGATCGGCCCGTTACTTTAATTTTGAACTGATTAGTGGTATTCGATAACGTTCTTTTCAACATCACCAGAAAAGTCTTCTCTATTAACATTTTGAATGTTTAATACTTTGCTTGAAATGGCATAAATTTCTGTAACATCAATCTGCAGCTGTATCCAAGTAAATACGGAAGTATCGATCTAGTGTTTTTTAGGAGCATTGGAGTACTTTTGGAACTATGCAACAACGTCTTTGAAGATTTGGTCTAGTGATCTAGATGTAGGTCGCTTGGATCCTTGTTCTGATAGGTCTTTTTCGTCCCAGTAATTGGACAGTTTGCAATCCTCAGATTCTTATTTCGGTATGGGTATTAATGCATTATGTAATTCGTTTACATATTTAAATGTACTCTGCCTCACACTAGCATGAATATGTTATTTTAAAAAGAAACATTGGATGTCAGCAGTCATTTACAACCTGTTCTTCTATGAATGAAAGGTTTTACGGTGATAAGCTCACCATCCAGTATACAGCCAGTTTGTATTATATAGATAGAATGTGGACGATCAAATAATTAGGAGTTCAGTACGACTTCGATAACCTCTTTCGAGGTATAGTCGTGACGCGTGCTGTGAGAAGCAAGAAGTTCAAACAAAACACTAAAAGCTTCACAAATAACAACCTTCACATAGATTACACATTTTTTCGTGTAATGCACTAGTACATAAAAAAGATCTTACAAAAAGATTCAAGGTTGCTTTGATAGCACGAATCAAGAATATATTAAGATGCTTAACTACCGTACTGCCGGGAAACAACCAAGGGCAGTAATAGCTTATTATGGTAGAAGCGACGAAGATGATCTAGCCTGAAGTTAATTTTCGGTTGATTATAAATACGACGACGTAAAATTTGTTTATATCAGAATAACAGTGAAGGAGATTGACAATTCGGCTGTATTTTTTCATCGGTATATTAAGTTTATACGTTCAGGGATTTATGCTGAACTTAAAGAACTTCTTTATAAATTATCCTTACTAGAACATATTAGAGATAGCTTATTCCGTCAAGGGTAATATGCGATTATAGATATTATGGGAATATATTGGGAAAATAAAAAAAAGAGTTTCCTCACGGTAAGCTGGACGAGCAGCAAGTCGTAATAGGTGATTAATTACGCAACAAATAACGCAGATAGCAGTAGTTTAAACGAGGCAGTATCCTGCTGGCACTTCGGAAGAGAACACGTTTCGGCTAGGTTTGTCAATAGTAGGACATTTTTAGAAAAGGCCTTATCTATGACAGCCACAGGATTTAGTCAGGTGGATTACTGGTACTTCAAGAAGGGTTTATGACCAGACATGACTGCCAAATCACAAATATAGACATTAATTAATAGTGTTGCGGGGTTCAAGATAAATACGCTTCCTGGGATACCCCAAGGTTCAAACTTAAGTGTCTTTGATGGAGGCCATAGTGAGTATTGGCTTACAGGAGTTATAATGGTCAGAAAAAGTGGCAAGCTTAGTCCCAAATAATGACGAACGATCCCAAGTGATAAGAAATAGTAAGAAAAATGATGGTGATGAATCTCATTCATTGAATACCGTAACATTTAACATGTTTGTCACAGTGCAGTAACTAAGTAGGTACCAGTTAATTAGAACGCGACAGATGCGTCTCGCTTATCACCGCGCCGCATTCCGTGAGAGCACACTTGATTGATAACCGCTTATGTAACTTGACTTGGGTATCTTCACGCTATCCTTGGTATGGGGCAAGAATGCAAATTAGTTTAAGTATATCATTTAATGGAACGTACATTTACGATATAGGAATACTTCGAATCGGGAGACCATTTCACATGTAACTAAAAATAGAAGAAGAAATTATAAGAGGTCTGAAAAGAATACGACCCGTGCTTACTTCGTGAGGGAATTGGCATGGCGTATGTGTAAGTTCATCTTACTTATTAGTAAATGTCAGTTTTGTTGTTTGAACGTTTGTTTATGCCTAAACAGCTCAATGAAATTAGATAAAATTTGACAGACACCTACATTATATCCTGGATTACCAGATAAGTCATGTAGATTTAATCTAGCAGGTATAGTATGCTAGATATGGTCTGGCCTATATTGTTTCCAAATTTTAGACATTCACGATGGCTTGCGATCGATGCAACCGATCGTAATAAATGTATATGAAAAAAAATTAATAATGTTACTTTTAAAAAGTAACCTTGGAGTTAATTGCCTATCTTCTTCATAGCATTGACATTCCGAAGTGGTGGTAGAGTTTTTGTTACTTTCCTGATGATTCATGACTTACATTAATAAAAAATATTCTGATTGTGCTTACACCAGGAATATAGAAATCCAAGAATATAGCTTGACTTTTGTTAAAAAATCTACATCGCTAAGACAAAACAGAGCGCAAAATGTGGTTTAAATTATTTCGTCGAATTATTCCAAGTATTCAATGTTACAATGATTATTTTGATTCGTCTAACAGACAACTAGCTGACATGTTGTATGAGGCAATATAAATTCAACTCGCGCCAGATGACTCGGTATCGAGTAAGTGAGTATAAAATTTAATACAATGTCGAGTGACACTTTAAATAATTTGATGGTTCCGTAGCTGGGTTAGGGATAAATTAAAATTCTCATTACAAATGTGTTTCTATAGAGTTGAGTCTTTCTCTATAATGAAAGATTGATATTTCATTCGTGATTATATAATATATAATAATAATATCAGCCTATACTGCCCACTGCCGGGCAAAGGCCTTCTCGCACAAATCAAGGTGAGAGAGATTAGGTCATACTCCACCACGCGGGCCCAGTGCGGATTGGTGAAGGCAGGTTTGTGGCCACCTGCTGTTGGAACTTATGAAGCCGCCTATAAGGCTTCCAACTCGGCTTAACGACTACCACATTAAGCGGTAACCGGGACCAATGGCTTAACGTGCCTTTCGAAGCACGGAGACGCTCGAATATGAAAATGCCACAAACGGTCACCCATCTCAGGTCGACCGAGTCGAACGCTGCTTAACCTTGGTGATCGGTAAAAACACCGCGGTCGCACAGCGCTACGAGCGCCTCAACAGCGCTACGAGCGCCTCTTTGCATGCATTCGTGATTGTATTCTATTATTATTATTTTATTTTGTTTTTTTTAGCCCCACACTAGGATTTATTCCTGTGTCGTGGGTGCGTTTACAAACATGAAAATTCACATACACAAATACCCAGACCGCAACAAATAATTGTGGATCACACAAAGATTTGTCCCGTGCGGGAATCGAACCCGCGACTATTAGACACAGTGGGCGGAGCGGCTTAAGCTCTTAACCACTGCGCTAAATCGTCCGTCAGTTACTCTTGTCCTTGTAGGTGCAAATGTCGATAGGTCCCTAATTATGGTTTGGGATTTTTTTTTCTGAAGGCGTCGTTAGGGATATTTAGATCAATAAATAATAATATACCTACTTTCAGTTTTCGTTTTATCAGGTGAGCCTGTTTCCATATTTGAAGCTGCTTGATCAATGCAAGTAACTTGTACAGTGAATAAATAAGCAAATTCAATATATATACAAATTTTACACATCGAAACTGTAAAAAGAAGAAATTCTTTATCTCGGTATTCTCTGTTTCTATTTCGGAATCCAAGAGATGGTATTACTTTCTTAATTAACTTATTGAATCCCATTGCTAGGCAAGTCCCTTCCCTCTTTCTGCCATAAAATCCTCATCTTTGGCCATTAGTGACCTTTAAGTCGATATGCATTAAGGTCATCGCGCTATCATTTTCTAGGCCTTTCACGACAGCGATCTATCTTATACTTATATTTCTATCAGATGCCTTCCAGGCAGAAAGTTCCAATAGACTTACCTTACAGAACGATAATATACTTATTTATAAAAGGTGTTAAAACATAAATATTAATTACGGAACCCAACGCCCGATCACCATAACACACAAAGCACCATACGCGTCATAAATGACTAGCGCATGATATCATGACTTCCTCGCGCGGCCAGTTCCGTCTGCCAACCAATTATCCAACCGATTAATACCCAGCTATTAGCTATGTACGTATTGCAAATTAAATACTCAATTGCTTTTATTTGAATCAGAAATAAATTATCATGGTCAAATATTTCGTGTTTCGTCGAATTGTTTTGTCGAAGTACGAAATTAGACACCTACCAAAATGTAATCAAGGAGCGGAAATAATTAAGATGATATTTCCATCCACTTAGATGGAGAACTTTAAGGTGGTTTATTTTATTATGATTTTTGCAATGGTCTCTAAAATTGAACTTAAGGGCTTACTATGTAGAAGTTGTTGCTATGATTATATAAAAGTAGATAATTTTTTTTTTTTTACTATAAGTTGTATCGTAATTAACGCAAGACCTCAGACACCCCGATTAGATAATTGTTTCACAAATGCAATACGAAAAACAAATTTACATATTTTAAATTTTTTACCTCTTTTTTAAGCACTTTTATACCATTTAACAATAAAACTTGAACGTGTATGTGTGCGTATTGAGTAATATTTTAGCAATGCATTTGAAATCTCCACATTACTTTGAATCAAGAATAAAATTAGTTTATTATAGCGCACTATAGCAGTGATAGCCTAGTGGGTAGACCGTGGAACTGCAAAGTCACAGGTGTCGAGTTTAAACCTAGGCACGCACCTCTGCCTTTTCGAAAGCATGTGCATATTCAAAATAAACTGCGACTTGCTTTAACAATTAAAGAAAACATCGCGAGGAAACCTGCATGCCTAAGAGTTTCACGAAGGTGTGTGAAGTTCGCCAACCCGCACTGGGCCAGCGTGGAGGACTGGTCTAAATCCTCTCAGTTTCAGAGGAGGCCCGTGCGCAACAGTGGGACAGTGTCTTAACAGGACTTATATTATTATTATAGCGCACTAAAGGAGTAACAGCATTTTTGGTAATTTAAATAAAAAAGTAAGATACATTAGAATTGTTGTCAATTTAGCTATCGATTTAGAAAAACTACTTTCGATTACGATTTGTATTTTGCAAAAATTATTTTCAAAAAAAATGAAATAGCTGGTGGGTAGGTCTCCGTCGACATACGTCTATCATAAAAATGCCCCAGATTTTTAATAACAATCTAGAGTCTCGAATTGTGCCTGTTATAATGGCAGCAGGCTTGGCCTCAATTATATCGGGACGTATTATTGTCAGCGATATGGTGAGTGTACAAAGTACACTTCAGCCACACCCGCTTGGAAAATATAAGCGGTGCTAGTTTTTTTATACCCAAGAGATCAGTAGCCAAAGGATCTGGATAAGTCATTCAATTCCTTGAGTACCATAATTGCAATTTTATAAAAAAAAAACTTAGCCCCACACTAGGATTATTCCTGTGTCGTGGGTGCGTTTACAAACATGAAAATTATATATATATATATATACAAGGTGTAACATAATAAACGCGCTGATTAGAGAATTGCTTCATAAATTCAAAACGAAAACCAAATTTAAAGGTTTTTACCCCTTTTTTAAGCACTTTTATACGCCAATTAACAATGAAACTTGTACGTGTATGTGTGCATTTTGAGAAATATGGGTTAGGAATGCATTTGTAATCTCCTTATTGCTATGAATCAAGAATAAATTTAGTTTTTTATAGCGCACTAACGAAGAAAAAGCATTTTTTGCATTTAAAAAAAAAATTGTAAGGCACATTAAAATAGTTGGAATCAATTCAGTTATCGATTAAGAACACACTACTTTCAGGTCTTGCGTTTATTATGTTACACCTTGTATATACCCAAATACCTAGACTGGAACAAATAATTGTGGATCACACATAGATTTGTCCAGTGCGGGAATCGAACCCGCGACTATTAAACACAGTGGGCGGAGCGGCTTAAGGTTTTAACCACTGCGCTTAATCGTCCGTCTTAATAATATGCTCTGCAGACATTGCATGCATGCATACTTTCCTCAACCTTCATAGTTCATACCCATCTTACAAAGACTTAACTCATTACCCAGGTTTCAACAATTTCATTACCAACGATTTGTAAACTAACTGTTATATTAACTATGGCAACTTGTAATAATGTTATTCGTTAGATATATTAATTACCAACAACTGTGTTAAGGTTCGTGTGCCGATTGGATGTAATATTGGATCGTAAACAGTCTGCTTATTGCAGTCCCTGTTTGGTGCTGGACTTCGCAGTCATTTTGTAGAATACTGCAACTCTTATTAATCTATCTATCTATCTATATCATCACGCCAGCTCCCTCGCGGGGTAGGCAGAGAGTGCAGAGTTCCAACAGGCTCTTTCCTTACATACCTCTCTGGTTTCCTCCACTCTCATAGTTCGTCTCATACACACTCGCCGGTTACGGAGACTCTTGACTTGCCCTTCAGATAAGACACGGTCTATTTGGTCATGGTAAGATAGTCTAGGTCTTTCCCAGTACCTACATCCTTCCACCTTCCATCTAGGATTTAATCCTGCGTCGTGAGTGCATTTACAAACATGAAGATTCACAAACAAATACCCAGACCGGATCAAATAATTGTGGATCACACAAAGATTTGTCCAGTGCGGGAATCGAACCCACGACTATTAGACACAATGGGCGGAGCGGCTTAATCTCTTAACCACTGCGCTAAATCATCCGTCGAAGTTTTTTTTATAGTCATCTCTTTATTATAGTAGGTATACTCTTTTCCTCATACTAATAAATATTGTATAACGGCGGTACAGGTACACAATGCTTTGTTTTCTTCTTTCAAATGTAAAATGACAGATGACAGAAAGAGAGGAATCAATGGGTAATTCATCCACCATACATACATCTTCGATTCCCGCACGGGATAACTCTTTGTGTCACCCACATATATTTGTTTCGGTCTGGGGATTTGTGTATTTAAATTTCGTGTCTGTAAACGCACCCACGACAAAGAAATAATACAGGGGCTTCATTTAAAAAAAAAATCACAAATCAAACATTTAAAACGAACGTCCACAAAAACTCTAGATATACCTTTAATAAATGACGGTACAGAATGTTAAACGAATTTTAAACGCAAAATAAAAACATCGACCATGAGTATTCTTCGTACACTAGGTACTATAAAATACGACGGAAGAATAAAGTTACATTCAAAAGTGAACGAACTACGAGTGAATGAACTATAATAGATTAACAAAAAAAAGCTAAAACAATGTAGTGGATCGCGAGATTGATCACCTTTTTTATAGTGCAGTCGTACAGTCTGCGAAATAATTCACTGAACACAGTTTTTAAGTCGCTTTCACACTTTTGTTTTACATTTTTCTTAACCAAAACAATATTTAAATATAAATAAGAAAATTATTAGGTAATTTAACTAGAAAAATCAACCAAACAGTCCGCGTCTTATGTATAAGGCAAGTTAAGAGTCTCTAACTATGAAAGTGATATGAATTAGAGGAGGGAATTACACACAATTAGGTTAGACTCGTGGTTACACTCTATTTCATTATAGAACAGTGCACAGCGTACTGGGTGATTTTAATGAAATTACGCAAGCCCCTGTGGCCTAATGGATAAGGCATCGGCCTCCTAAGCCGGGGATTGTGGGTTCGAGTCCCACCAGGGGTACAATATAAATATTTTTTTGTATTCTCGTATGTTTCTTTTGATGATTGATATCAATTTAGGATTTAATTATAAAACTACTTACTATAAATATATAAACACTAAGTTTCGTTTATCTAAGATAAACCTATTATTTTGTGTGATGTCCGATCAAACAGACAAACCGACAAACAGAAAAAATGTGAAATAAAACTATTTTTCGGATTTTATCGCGGTTTATTTTTGATTTTTAAGTTCCCGACTTCTCGAAACGTTAAGAACTCAGTATAGGAAAAAACGTGTTTAGAGTCTTCTAAATAACTTTAAAATTTCATATAATTTTGAACCCAAATGTTATGTACGCCTACACCGTTACGCCTATATTTCTCAAGCGAGGGTAGCATAACTACGTCATGGAGATACTAACACACCTATTATTAAAAATAGTAAATATCACCGTCAACTTGTACCATAATAATTCGTAGAGTGAACATAAAATATTTATCTATCTACATCTATCATCACGCCCGATCCCTTGCAGGATAGGCAGGGAGTACAGAGTTCCAACAGGTTCTTTCCTTACATACCTCTCTGGCTTTCTCCACTATCATAGTTCGTCTCATAAACGCTGGCCCGTTACGGAGACTCTTGACTTGTCCTTCAGATAAGACACGGTCTATTTGGTTATAAAATATCGTTATCAAAAATGTTCATAGTCACATATTTATGTCACATGTACACCTGTTAGTGCAGGGGACTATGCAAAAAATGGATATGATACTTTAAACAAGATCACGTATTGTATATAATAATGCGTGGGTGTCGTTCATTCACCTCCACACTTATCCGCAAAGTCTACACATCGTCAAACTGCAAGATACATCAAACCATTACAGTGGTCATTAGCGGCGGCACAGACTGAGTTAGCAGATATTTATAATAATTTAAGTTCGTTACTTCGTCTGGTTTAGGGTCTGACTACATTTATCCGCTCGTACGGGTCGCCATGTGCGAATGAGGAAAGTTCCATTGCTTGGTATTCGAGAACGGGTACGCATCGTGATTGAAACCTGGTATTAAGATGGAGTGACAATATGTAAATAAACATAATGTATTTGCAAAAAATTATTCACCTACTCGTGCGATAAGCTTTGTGTATATAATAATATAGAAAAAATTGAGTGTGGCGATATTTGCCACCCATTTAAGTTACGTTATATTATAATAGTTTTTTCCAAAATAATTTGTAAGAAATTTATATTTATTTCGATCAAACGCTTTTATCGTGTAGATATCTATCGTATTCATATCGTACTGTTATAGTAATTTAGTACAATATTCGTATAGTAATATAGTGATTGCTGTACATTCTCAGACGAATTTTAAGGCCATTTAGTTTAAGAGAGATCTGTAGAGAAAGAACCTGTTCGAACTGAGTACTCTCTAACCCACAAGGATCTGTCATATTAATAAATAGGTAGATAGCATACATTTTCGGTTATTTAATTTCAATTCAACACCTTCTAAATAATAAGTCGCATAACATGCGATGCGGATGAACGAAGCCAAGTGTATCTCCCCCCTTAAGGTACACATAATTACCAGGTACACAGGCAGGGTTATTAAGAAAAGTCGTAAAGTATTATTGCCTGGTTTTATACATATACATCTTGATTGCCACTCAAATGGCCGGGGAAAACTAGGAAACATTGATTACATTAGACTGTCTGTTTGCTTGAGAGAACCTTATTTTAATTTCATGTAATCCTAAAGTCAATCTCGAGGCAAAAGTCTTTGACCAGTGTGTATTGTCAGTTACGGCACCGAGACATGGTCGCTCACGATGGGCCTTATAAGAAGGCTCAAGGGCAATGGAAAGAACTATGCTCGGATCGAATCAGAAAGGAGGAGATCCGCAGGAGAACCAGAGTCACCGATATAGCTCTCAGAATTGCCAAACTTAAGTGGCAGTGGGCGGGGCACATCGGTCATAGAACTGACAACCGTTGGGGCAGAAAGGTTTTTGAGTGGTGACCTCGTACTGGAAGACGTGGAGTGGGCAGGCCCCCACAAGGTGGAGCGATGACCTGGTGAAGGTCGCAGGTAGAAGCTGGATGCGTACAGCACAAAGCCGGTCGGTGTGGCGATCTTTGGGGAGGCCTTTGTACTGCATTGGACGACTTTCGGATGAATGATGAATCCTAAAGTTATCTAATTCTATTTTCTGGTACAAATATAAGAAACTAGTAGTTATTTGCACCTGGTCGACAATAGCCACCTGCCCATGTTACTTTGGGTCTATGTTACATCTGGATAATGTAGCTATTTAATGGTTAAATAATTAATACAATCGGTTTAGTAGTTTAAGAGTTTATCGATTACAAACGAACCAATATTTAAAAAAAAAAACAATGAGTACATTTACAAACATGAAAATTCACATACACAAATACCCAGACCGGAACAAATAATTGTGGATCATACAAAGATTTGTCCCGTGCGGGAATCGAACCCGCGACTATTAGACACAGTAGGCGGAGCGGCTTAAGCTCTGAACCACTGCGCTAAATCTTCCGTAACAAAAATATGACCTCTTTAAAATATTAATATACAAAATTATAATATATATGATTATATACATTTATTTGGTTTTTTTTCTATTGAAAATGATACAGCTTGCTTTACATAAATAGTTTATTCTCCGTCTCTTTAATCTTTTCTTATTTTCTAAATTAAAATCACGTCTGTCGTTGCTTCCACAATCCTCTCCATTCTCCCCCTCCCCTTTCTATTCATTCTTTCTATATCTCACTCACTCATTTCTTCCTTCATTCTCGATTTTTGGATACATACAGATAATAATCATCTTTTTAATCTCAACCATTCTTTCAAATATTCGGATACACTTACAATCCTACATGTATGAGATTAACTGTGTGGAAGTGAAGGTAGCAAGGAAGGTCTATAAGGATAGAACCTGTTGGAACTCTGTACTTTATGCTTGCCCCGCTAGGGATCTGACCTGATGATACACAAAACTAAGTACAGAAGAGTCCCACTGCTGGGCAAAGGTCTTCTGCCACAAATTGAAGTGAGAGAGATCATGTTATACTCCCGGATATAGAACGGATTGATGGAGACGGGCATGTGGCCACCTACGGTTGGAATCTTAACAAGTTACCTATAAGGCTTCTAAAAAGCTTAATGATTACCACATTAATTGGTAACTGGTATCAAGGGCTTAATGCGCCTTCTTAAGAAGGGAGATCCTCCAAAATGGAAATGGTTTTCCATCACAGATTAACCGAGCCGAACGCTGGTTAACCGTGGCCATTGCTACTAGAAATGCAGTACTAAAGCGCTACAAGCGACGCTCAATCAATAATTCGCTGTTTGAATGGAAAAGTGGAACAACTAAAGAGTGAGATAAGGAAAATTAAGCTTTTAAGTATTGAGAATAAAGTCCTAACTCAACTCAACAAATTTTTGACTTATGCCACTATAATATAGGTAGATATATAGGTAGAAATTTCTTACTAATTGGATGCAATGATCAGATAAGTCTACCTAACTAAATGCAATTAACAATTTAATACCACTCATAAATCCAGTCAAAGGATCATTGAGATCATTTTGGTGCAGTCATTTGATGAGATCATTATCAGAATTGTTCTGAATGTCACTGACTAAGTCATAAAATTATATCTACACTCCGCGAAATTAAGCCAACTTCGCCACTTTGCCATTCCGCTGTTATGAACTGATATGGAAGAATGGCGATAGGGTTTTGGCACCAAGACTACCTCGGTGAATTTTTGGTGTCTTATATACACCTCTGCCTACTCCTTAACGCAAAACGAACGTGAAAGGTATGTTATGGTAATAAAAACATTGATTAAAATCTTGCCTCCTAACATCCAACCAACAGCTCACTGGCCTCATATATAGGGCTTCCAAGCGTTTGGCTATAGTCGGCCATGCTCGGCTTTTTTTAATCGAATCCGGACTAATATTGTGCCAATGCCGGGCATGTATGTCCGACATGTCCGGCTTTTGTTAGTTAGTTTTTTGTAACTCAACAATTTTAACTTTTTTACCGTCATACGTAAATACGTGATCTGAATAAAATTAATCATTTAGCTATTAGTTATAATGACCGGTTTAATTTTGTAACAAAACTTTAATTCATTAGTCTATCTATCTATCTATAACCTCACGCCAGATCCCTTCATTAGTGCTTACTTAATAAACGATTTGAATATGTACCGAGTTTTTTCATTATCACAGTTGTCCTGCTTTGAAAACGAATATCCGACTTTACAAACATAAGTACGACTTTGAAAAAAGACTTTAAGATATAATTACCGGTTTTTTAAGCAAAATCTATAATCTATCATAATACCAGAATTTTTACAGGATCGGCAGAAAATACAGAGGCAATAGGTACTGCGATCTAAGTCGGTCGGAAGAGCCGCGTCCGGCTTCTATAATTCAGGACTTTGCAACTCTACTCACAACATCGTCCACACGTGAACAAACACCCATAGCGCTGTTTACTATTCACAATGTTGGTAGACATACCTACTCGTATGTACGTGATGTTTGTATGACATCATCCTCGGACGGTAGACGAGACGCAAGGTTATTAAACAAATCCGTAGGTATTATGAGACAAAAAATGTCGGACTCCATATTAGTGCTAATTTTGTTGAACCATGAATCTGACGGCCGTTGGGATATCAAGGTTCTGGAGTGGCGACCTCGCACCGGAAAACGTGAAGTGGGCAGGTCTAGGGTGGACCGATGGCCTGGTGCTGGTCACAGGTTAAATCTGGATGCATACAGTACTAAGCTGGTCGTGGCCGTCTTCCGGCTGATATAAGGATCGTTGAAGCATAGTAAACACGTCTTTGAGAATAAGGAAAAAAATGGTGTCCTAGGGACTCAATCTTGGGACTTATCTTGCTTAAACCAACGGGGATTGGTTAAGACAATATGGTCCCACTTCCAGTGGATCTCAAGACGAATAAAGGAAAAAAATATTAAGCATTGATCAAACAGCCTATCACGGCAACAAGGTCACCTCCTATAACGTATGCTGTTCGACATCATATTAATACTGTAGACATTTACATTATCAGGATTTCAACTGCTTGCCTGATATGTATGTACATTGTACAATTAATCCTCTTTTTAAACATAGCATACACCCAAAATTTATTAATTTCTTTACTTAACAAGATCACCCTCCATTACGTATGCCGTTCTAGATCATTTAGTAGTACATTCCAAACGTATGCATTATCAATAACGCGACCGTCTCTGATCTCCCTTTCTGGAATAACAGTCATGAGAATATACAACTAGTCCCCTTCTTAAACATAACACACACCGAAAGCTTATTAATTTCTTTACTTAACCACTTAACAAATTTCGCAACTGACCACCTACCGATGGAAGCAAGATTAACATTTCGAATAAAGACATTAGTGTCTACAATGGTACAATAACATTAATATCCCAAAGTGTACTTGAGTGCTCTTAATCAATCAATTGATGTATGCAAGCGTATAAAATGTCAAGGCCTTAAAAACTTGTCCGTAAAAATTAGGTAATCATCAGAGATTGCTAATATTAACGTCACCTTGATAGGTAGACAACCCGATAATTTATTTATTTGTTATTAATTAGGAATATACATATATTTTTGGATATAATTTAAGTTTTCATAGAAATTTTTATTAATATTTTTGACACTTTAGGATTTTTGATATTAAAACTAATATTATCTGTGGTTTACGCGGGACAGCTGTCAATAATGGCGGGAACGTGCGATATTTGCTAGAGTATCCAATTCGTAATCTTAGAATAATTATTTTTATTCTATGTTTGTAATTTAATGTATTTTATTGCTGTAATAACAACAAAAATGGGTTGACGTCTTTCGACGTGTTGTGTATTGATTTTTTTTCGTCTAACTGTTTAGGGGCCAATGGTCGTGATGATATATATGAAGAACCTTTTTTAAATATTTTTCTCAGATTGGTAATCTGATTGAGGATGTAATTATAATTATATGTAGAGTGACTTTTTCGTCCTGACGTAACGAACAAGGATAGTCGCACAGATATAGATCAATATCTGTGGGTAGTCCTAATTCGTCATATTTATGACATCATCACTGCACTCATAAAGGGCTGTGGTATTATAAAAGGTTATCATAACCCGCCTCCCACTTCAGGAGAGATACAAAAATGTACCTATAGAAATTAAAACCCTAAAATGTATACAATAAGTTTGCGATTGCAATAATTATCAAAAAAAAATTTTATATAAGTTTGCGTCGAATGCGATGTCCTGGAATTTTTGTAGCTTAGTTTAATTTAAAATTTTAGCCATCCTGTTCTTTTTTTCTCTGTATCTATCTATATCGTCACGCCAGATCCCTTGCGGGGTAGGCAAAGAGTACAGAGTTCCAACAGGTTCTTTCCTTACATACCTCTCTGGCTTTCTCCACTCTCATAGTTTGTCTCACACACGCTTGCCGGTTACGGAGACTCTTGACTTGTCCTTCAGATAAGACTCGGTCTATTTAGTCATGGTAAGATAGTATAGGTCTTTCCCGGTACCTACATCCTACCATTATTGCATGTTTTGTCATTCTTTTTTCATTGTTCTTTTTTTTCTGTGAATTTTAAGTACTTTTAAATAAAAGAACAATTGCGTTCATTACCTTTATTCGATTGATTGAAACATTGAATTCGATTTATTATTCTAATCAATATATTTTTTTAACGTAGCCCCTCACTATGAATTATTCCTGTTTCGTGGGTGTGTTTAAAAATATGGAATTTACATACACTTAGACTAAAACAAGTAATTATGGGTTACACAAAGAATTTTGGGTTACTCGATGTAGTAAGCGGTGCGTATGCTATTTTTTAATTTAATCCTACCATAATTAAGCCTCGAATTAGGTAGTATTAAATGAGTAGACGTCTGGCTCGTCACATAATGAAGTGTTTAAGTTAACCAACAGGCGGGCCGGCAAGAATCCAGCTTGCCTTGGCTATTATTTCCTACTTGTCCGGTATGGCTCACCGGTATCGACTCTGTACCAATGTATGCGGTCGGTATCAATTCACAATTGTAAAATTGCTATAATATTTTGGACCGAAGTTCTTCGGCGAACTGTACGTGTACATTTTGGTTTGAAAATAAAAGATATATTGGGTAAAATTAGTATAATGATAGTATGTTATGAATCGGGGCATACTGGTTCACTGTTGTTGCAAATGGAAGTAAGAGAGATTAGGTAATTTTTCTTAATCTTTTTTATTTAGAAGCTTTTACCCTACACAAAGTATGTCAGCCCCATCATACCCTAATCAAATATAACACTATTACACAGAGATAAGGTCATCCTTCACCACGCCGACCCAGTACGAATTGGTTATACAAGTTAATTCGAGTAGTCAATATTTATCGTATTTTCGATGAAGAACTGTCCAAACTTTCATACGGTATAATGGTGCAATTAAAAATGGATGTATGTTAAAATAATTGAATACTTCTTCTACGAAGTAATTACAATTTTCGTGTAAAATACTGTCTTCAGAATAGAATCACATCGCCATAATTATTTGTCTTTACAAAAATACGATTGGTTCTGGCAGAAATTGTCGAAATGGCATTCGATATTCGAACGTGGTATGGGGCTTTTCGATTTATCGTGAGGAATTTCGATTTTTTTTTTATTTTACCTCACAATAATGAGATGTGCAAGGATATTATCGAATAAAAAATTGTGTTGTCTCAATTATTGTAGATTTAATTAAGTATAGCTTTTCTATAGTACTGTTATTTAATAATATAGATTTGCAAATGACTCCACATTATTGTTTTAATTTAACAGTAACATAAATGCCTATATTTGAATGAAGTTATTTAATTTGGAATGACATCAATACCGAAAATATCTATCTGATAATGATTAGTCTTATGAATTAATATTTATTTATATCCATGTTTTTCCTCTTTCTCGTGTCAAAATATGGGAAACCAGTGGCGTTGTACACATAAGCGTTACCTACGTAGTAAGTAGTTATATTTTATTTTTTATCTTTAGTCCTTTTAAAGCACTCAGGACTCGGAAGTGACGTACGATTATCGATAACATTACACGATAAGGAAGATACCTGTTAGCATTGCAGTGTTAATTAACGCAAACCCTTTGGGGAGGATACTTTTAAGTAATATTCATTGTAGTATTACGTGCCTACATAATATTTTTGGGTTTTGTGAATGAAACGTAAAAATGAATCGATATTTTTGACGTGTAAAAAATGTTGAAATTGGTTGACCTTGATAAAATCTTTATACTATTGAAAATTTTTTAAGCTTTTTAAAATATTAGGTAACTTAAAACATACGTAGGTTTTAGTGTAGGTTTTATATTTAAATGTTTACATGCCAAACCGGATTCATATTAATATCGATGTTTTGTGTATGAATATTAAGAAGTTGAATGACATAGATATAACCTATAAAATTATCTCAATTATATCGGAGGTAGGTATTTACACAAGGTTTGTATGGGAAACATTTAAGGGTAATATTATATAGTGGGTATTTTATACAGTGACCTATTCCATTCTAATAAGATTTAAATTCGCACTTACAAAAATGTAAATTTGCAATATTGCAGTCTCATTTGCATTAAAATTTTATAATTACCATTTTAGACGAAGTTAATAGTTCTTCACATAATTATCATAATTACCTAGCCAATTACGGCATAGGCAGTAAAATAAAAAGTTACTTAAATTTTTTTTTTAATCTATCTATCTATATCATCACGCCAGCTTTCTCGTGGGGTAGGCGTGATGATATAGATAGATTTTTGTTAATTTCATACCAAATACTACTAATGTCATAAAATGGATTTGGAATGTATTTAATGGCACACAAATCACGCTCACCTACATTTATTACACATAATAATTATGCCAAAAATATACAACAAGAGAATTCTACATGTTTCCTGTGCAGGAATTCAACCTGCTTTACGTAGTACGGGTTAACTTTAACCGTGCCATCCGGTCATTCATACATAAACATTACGTTAAGCAAAAACAAATACATGAATGAACATCATAATTATAACATACCGTTTTGCCACGACAGTGCGAACAAATCGTCGTCGTGAAGCCATTGTAGCTCGCTAATTATAGTAGACATATCAGCATCGAACGACATTAATACATGATAGCAAATCAACACAGCACACTCCAATCGATTCACATCACTAGCACAACAAAAAAATAACCCGCGAAGTTATTGTAACGAACACAACACTATGCGTCAAAAACCACCTAGAACTCTCAGAAAAACATCGGAAAAACTTTCGCTGGCGGCGTAAAAACGCCGATATCGCGTTACAATTGATGTTACGAAATGTCAATTTGACAGCTGACGGTCGATCGTAATACGGGCTGAACGAACGTCGTGCGCATACGCAGGAGACGTGCGGCGCGCGCGGTCGTTGCCAACTGACTGGCCCAACTGGTCTCTTGTAAACACAGACCAGTTAGCGGGGGGCCCGCGCGTTATCGATAACCTCACGTCCCAATATCGACAAATAACATCACTAAAATCGCTACCTCGTGTGAAATCCGAAGGCCGAGCGATTTTTACGGTTTGAAGTAAGGTTAATGAAACTTGTCCGGTATTTTATTGATGTTTGGTCGATTTCGTTTTGTGGTGTTGTAACCGACTGCTTGTTTATTTAATTAAAATTTGTTAAGTTTGTAACTTCTTAACGTTTTAATTGTTTAAATGATAAAGTTGTGTTTTATTACACTAATAGGTGTGTAAATATGATAGTTTAGACAGGCATGGTGTGGCCTAAGACTACAAGGTCCTGGGTTCGAATCTTGGTTTTGGTTGGACAAAATGTTATTGGGGTTTTTCTATCGCAAGATTAGCAGCACGGTTTGAATTATGTCCGATATACTTAGTAATAGGCTCTAATATTATAACCTAACACCATCCTAACACCTACATAGAGAATAAAAGAGGGTCAGAGCTTATAAAAAAAAATGAAAATATTGTTATCTCTGACTTTTGCGGAGAAACTTGATAAACTTTGAAGAACATAATTAGAGGATATTTTTAAAATTTCACTTGTTATTTGCAGGTTAGTTACCAATTTTATTAATGTTTGTATAATATATTATCTTTTTGAAAATAAAAAAATAATTATATTATCTTTTTGAAAACATTTCAATATTTGCTGCTAAGTAGAGATACAAACAAAATGACGGACAATTTAGTCGCTCCGCCCACTGTCTCTAATAGTCGCAGGATCAATTCCCGCACGGGACAAATCTTTGTGACTCACAATTATTTGTTTCGGTCTGGGTATTTGTGTATGTGAATTTTCATATTTGTAAACGCACTCACGTTACATGGTTAAATCCTAGTGTGGGGCATTTAAAAAAAGACAATTTATTTTTATAAATTATTAGATATTTTATTCATAATAAATAGGTCAGAATAAATACACAATAAGTACGCTTAGATGTGATAATTATCTATTTGAGTCCTACTTAAATGAACTTAATCTCAAGATCGATTGTGAAATGGTTCATTAAAAAATATTTTGAACCAGATCTCGACATGATAACAATTCATTTGTATAGGCCTTAATTTGTAAATATATTGGCCTATCTTGTCTCATAAACTTCTAATTTTATCTTTCCCTCATTTGAGAACTGAGTCGTTATCTAAATATAAATAACGCTATCATTATTTGTAGTAACGTTGATAAATTAGTTAAACAGTTCTTTCCTTTAAAATTAGGATGAAGATGAGAAAAGGATTTCGTCATTCTGAATTTTATGATAAGGGCAATGAGGTAATCACGTATCACAATAAAGCAATAAATGGGGCAGTGCACTGCGTAAGGGCAATTGAATACCCGCATATTGTGCACGACGTAATTAAAATACGTGATTGTGAAATGAGAACTTTTTTTATTTGAAACTAGTGACCCACCCTGACTTTGTATGAGTAAATAATATTAGCCCTGTTAAAACACTGTCCCACCGTTGGGCACGGGCCTCCTCTCAAACTGAGAGGTTTAGGCCATAGTCCACCACGCTGGCCCAGTGCGGGTTGGCGAACTTCACACACCTTTGAGAAACTCTTAGGCATGCAGGTTTCCTCACGATGTTTTCCATCACCGTTAAAGTAAGTGATAATTAATTTTTAATACGCACATGCTATAGAAAAGACGAATCCAACTCGGCTGGGCAGCGTTCGGGAAACTGCGCAACATCTTCTCATCCCAAATACCTCAGTGCCTTAAGACTAAAGTTTTTAGTCAATGTGTGTCACCAGTGATGATATATGGATCAGAGACGTGGTCTCTTACAATAGGCCTCATAAAAAAGCTCAGAGTTGCTCAGCGAGCTATGGAAAGAGCTATGCTCGGCGTTTCTCTACGCGATCGAATCAGGAATGAGGAGATTCGTAGAAGAACCAAGGTCACCGACATAGCCGTTAAGATTAGCAAGCTGAAGTGGCAATGGGCGGGCCACATAGCGCGTAGATCGGACGGGCGTTGGGGCAGAAAGATTCTAGAGTGGAGACCACGTATTGGCAAGCGCAGCGTGGGACGACCGCCTGCCAGATGGACCGACGATCTTGTGAAAATCGCAGGAAGTCGTTGGATCCAGGTGGCATCGGACCGGTTACGCTGGAAAGCGATTGGGGAGGCCTATGTTCAGCAGTGGACAAGTATAGGCTGAGATGATGATGATGATGATGATAGAAAAGACAGAGTGCGTGCCTGGGTTTGAACCCGAGACCTCTGACTTTGCAGTCCAACAGTCTAACCACTAGGCTATCACTGCTTTTATTGTATGAGTAAAGTGGACAAAATATTATCTTATGGAATCAATTTGCACGAATTGTTCATAAATAATTTTTTTAACCCTTCTTCAGTAATTTTTTTTTCACTTAACTTCAAGCTTTTACCAATAAATAGGGCCATAATAATATTTCACTTAAAAATCCGCGTAGTACTTTCTGAGATTGGTGCATATATGAATACATAGAAAAGCCGCGGCAGACAACTAGCATGATATAATAGTTTGCGATCGAAATCGTTCACTTATTCATAAATTAAAAAATAAGCTAAATAACTTAATTAATTCAATTTTTAAACTGATATTGAGAATGTAACGTTACATACGTCTTCTTACTACGATACACATTACATATTTTGTTTTTTTTTCAGTTGTCTGACAATTGACTCTCCAGCCATATTAAAGCAACATAAATATTCATAAGATTTATAAATTTGGATAATACTTTACAAAGATTAATAATAACTGGAAGTGAAAAATTATTCTTGTAACCTTGACAAATTAGTTTGCGTTTTGACGAATTATTGTTTATACAAAATTTGACGTAAAATTGCGTGTGATGTATCGGTCACAGAAATATCGAATTAATTTCAAAACATTATTTTTCTTGACTTAATCATTATTTTTGAAAGGAACATCAAAATACGCTATACCTTATTAAAGCTCTTGCCGCTACTCGACAAAGAAATTTTGTAGTAAATTAAACACATTACATTATTTCTAATATCCCTTCCTTGTCTGTCCGGCGGTCAGAGAGAGACCAAATATCTATCTATCTACCTATATCATCACGCCAAATCCCTTGCGGGGTAGGCAGAGAGTACAGAGTTTCGACAGGTTCTTTCCTTACATACCTCTCTGGCTTCCTCCACTCTCATAGTTCGTCTCATACACGCTCGCCGGTTACGGAGACTCTTGAATTTTCCTTCAGAGACTCTGTTTATTTGGTCGTGGTAAGATAGTCTAGGTCTTCCCCGGTACCTGCATCCTTCCACTTTCAAATTGTATATCTGTTTTGTCATTCTTTCATCTGACATTCTTTCTATATGCCCGAACCAACGGAGCATGCCCTTTCTCATCTTTACACCGATACTATCTTTCATACCTACTCGCTTTCTTACTACGCTGTTGCTAATGCCAAATATTTTTATTTAAAATTATTAATAATTTGGTAGACGCACAATTTTTGACGAGCAATGTATTATTTAGATGTCCACGACTTTTATCGCGTAATAAATTCACTTTTATTATACCTTCTTGCAAATCTAAATTCACAAATAATACTTTTTTGTACCGTGTGTGTAGGAATAATAACAATGATTAATCTAATTTCATCATCATCATTTCAGCCTATACTTGTCCACTGCTGAACATAGGCCTCCCCAATCGCTTTCCAGCGTAACCGGTCCGATGCCACCTGCATCCAACGATTTCCTGCGATTTTCACAAGATCGTCGGTCCATCTGGCAGGCGGTCGTCCTACGCTGCGCTTGCCAATACGTGGTCTCCACTCTAGAATCTTTCTGCCCCAACGCCCGTCCGATCTTCGCGCTATGTGGCCAGCCCATTGCCACTTCAGCATGCTAATCCTGAGGGCTATGTCCGTGACCTTGGTTCTTCTACGAATCTCCTCATTCCTGATTCGATCACGTAGAGAAACGCCGAGCATAGCTCTTTCCATAGCTCGCTGAGCAACTTTGAGCTTTTTTATGAGACCTATTGTAAGAGACCACGTCTCTGATCCATATGTCATCACTGGTAACACACATTGACTAAAAACTTTAGTCTTTAGGCACTGAGGTATTTTGGATGAGAAGATGTTGCGCAGTTTCCCGAACGCTGCCCAGCCGAGTTGGATTCGTCGATTGACCTCTCTCTCAAAGTTGGACCTACCTAACCGGACTGCCTGTCCCAGGTAAATGTATTCGTCGACAACTTCAAGAGTAGAGTTCCCAACGGTGAGTGCGGTGGGTACGACATGGACATTAAACATTATTTTTGTTTTGTCCATATTCATTTTAAGACCCACTTGTTGGGATACTCTATTGAGGTCACCGAGCATTCGTCCTAGATCTTCCAGCGACTCCGCCATGACCACAATGTCGTCGGCAAATCGAAGGTGAGTGATGTATTCGCCATTAATGTTGATGCCAAGTCCTTGCCATTCCAAGAGCTTGAAGGCGTCCTCTAAGGTGGCCGTAAACAGTTTCGGAGAAATGACGTCTCCCTGTCTTACTCCTCTTTTTATGGGGATCACCTTCGTGCACTGCCCCTGTACTCGGACTGACATGGTGGCGTTATTATACAAGCACTTCAACACTTCGATGTACCTATAGTCAATGCGGCATCGCTGGAGAGATCTAAGAACCGCCCAAGTCTCGATCGAATCAAAGGCTTTCTCATAGTCCACAAACGCCAAGCATAGTGGCCGATTATACTCCTCAGTCTTCTGTATAACCTGCCGCAGCGTATTTATGTGGTCTATGGTACTAAAGCCTTTCCGGAAACCGGCTTGTTCGGGAGGCTGGAAGTCATCAAGCCTTCGTTCGAGACGATTCGTAATGACTCTCGAAAACAACTTATAAACATGGCTCAGCAGTGTGATGGGCCTATAGTTCTTCAATAAAGAATTATCACCTTTCTTGAAAAACAGCACCACCACACCCCTGTTCCATGCTTCCGGCGTTTTCCCTTCAAGCAAGACGGAATTAAATAGCCTCTGAAGGACTTTAAGTACCGGCGATCCGGCCGCCTTCAGAAGTTCTGCAGTAATTCCGTCTTCACCCGGCGCTTTGTTGTTTTTTAGTTGTTTGAGAGCCATCCTAATTTCGCACAGGCTGATGTCCGGGATATCTTCAGTGCAGTGTCGGGTTAGCTTGGCTCTTGGGTCTTTTACCAAGTCAACAACAGGTTTAGCTACTGAGGTATATAACTGTCCATAGAACCTCTCTATCTCCCTGAGCACCTCTGACCTATTTGACGTTACGTTTCCGTCCTCGGTCTTCAGCTTCGTCAACTGGCTCTGCCCAATAGACGCGTCTCTTGCGAACACTTTAGAGCCCTTGTTCTGCTCTATGGTCTCCTCAATACGCCTTGCATTGAAGGACCGTAAGTCGTGTCGCAAGGACTTCAATATCTGTCCATTAAGCTGCCTATAGGACTTAGCATCATCGGAGGTTTGGAGCGTCATGGAACGTCGCTCAGCCATGAGGTTTCGGGTGTAGTCAGATAGTTTTTGAGGCCTATTTTTACGGTGGGTCTTATTAATCAATAATTAATATAATTTAGATATGTATAATTGTCAATTGCATGCTTTTAAAAATATATTGTAACCAAAAAGAATGTAGTAAGTAATCATAGGAATACGTTACTTTTATTATTAGTTTTTATATTAATTTCAGTTCATTTCAATCATTCATTCAAATTTGTCAGTCCATGAGAATGGACCCTCTGTTCTTTCTGTTCTGTGACGTAAATCCTTGCAGGACGACACAATATAGAAGGTTACTCAGTAGATTGCCTTCGTAAATAACAATTTTATATCGCGAGTTATGTGTATGCTTACAAAAACTATTAAGAAGGAAAAAACACCGTCACGCCTATATTCCCCAGAGGGGGTGGCAGAGGTGTACTAAGTACACCCACGTTTCGCCGACGATGTTAGGTCCCATGTAATAGGGGGCGAGCCTATTGCCATATACCGGGCACAATTCCAGACCCCGGACTCATACTGGGAATTTTTCGTAAGAAAATCTACATTTGTCCGACCTAGGATTTGAACCCAGGACCTCGTGATCACAAAGCGATGCGCTTTGCCACCAGGCCAACGAGGCAGTATTTTTTTTTAAAGTTTAATAGTTTGTTTGCTTTAACTGGAAATTTAGTTATAACTTTTGTTATTTCTTTTGTTATTTTAGAGCCTTTTTAAATGTACTTATTAATAGTGAAAACTTAATTGATCTATGCATAAGTTAATATATTACAATTTAAGGTGTATTACAGATTGTATGCTTCCCAAAAATAAATAGCTACGCTAGCTATAGACCAAATCTATCTATCTTACCATGACCAAATAGACCAAGTCTTATCTGAAGGGCAAGTCAAGAGTCTCCGTAACCGGCAAGCGTATATGAGACGAACTATGAGAGTGGAGGAAGCCAGAGAAGTATGTAAGGAAAGCACCTGTTGGAACTCTGTACTCTCTGCCTACCCCGCAAGGCATCTGGCGTGATGATGTAGATAGATAGATAGATAGAAATAGCTACGAAAACCTAAGATAACAGAATTTTATTTTATAATCAATGGGCTACTATTTAGAGCTCTATATTAAAAGATGTTTCTGTAAAATTGTCTTATCAAGAAAATGTTTAGAGTTTTCTTATATGTTTTAACAAGTACTTTACTACATACACCATCGTTTTGGTAAAATATTGTACTCTGTAAGGTACTATATACACTATATACTCTGTGTGTCTGTAAGGTATGGTAACATACATTGGTAATTAATAATTAATTCCTCAAACTCAATTCCTTTATATTATGACAAAAGAACGATTTGGCGCAGTAGTTAAGTACTTAAGCCACTTCCCCAACTGCGTTGCATTGTCGCGGGTTCGATTCTCGCACGGAACATATATATATTTTTATTCTTAATTTTTTTTTTAATCATAGCCCCACACTAGGATTTATTCCTGTGTCGTGGGTGCGTTTACAAACATAAAAATTCACATACACAAATACCCAGACCAGAACAAATAGTTGTGGATCATACAAAGATTTGTCCCGTGCGGGAATCGAACCCGCGACTATTAGACACAGTGGGCGGAGCGGCTTAAGCTCTTAACCACTGCGTTAAATCGTCCGTCCGTATCTTTGCGTGACCCTCAATTATTTGTGTCGGTTTGGGTATTTGTGTATGTGAATTTTCATATTTGTAAAAGCACCGAAGTTGTTTAAAAAAGGTTTGATTAAAAAGAAATAATAATAATTTATACCTTGCGAAGTTCAAAATTTCGCGAAAAAAACGACTGTTCCACACATTTTTTAATGTGAATATTTATTTTTCTACGATACAACTTCAGTTTAACACGCCTTTTCGAAAGTGACGAAGTTCTTTCAGATATGGTATTTTACACCATGTATCTATCCAATTCCATTCCCATTATTCCATTCCAATCCAAGATCATACACATCTACTTATTTAGCAACGTACACTATAATATAATAGAAAAAAAAACGGCTTAATTAATATAACTCAACCAAAAATAGTAGGCAAGTCGTCATTAAAATCCTTTTTTTACCCTTCACGGCATATATTATTAGTGTCTGCCGCTATCCGGAATAACAAGCGTGAAGATATACATTATAATAGTCTTGTGACGAGCAATTATTCTGCACGGAAGTAAATAATTGGTGAGGTAGCTTTATTACCGTGAACAATTCATAAGTGGAATGGCTTAAGCGACTTTCCTTTGCTTAATAACGTTATTTATGTTTTCTAAAAATATACATAACGTTTCATCATTTGTTTAAAGAATGTGGCCCACACTAGAAATTATTTTTATATCGTGGGTGCGGTCATAAATATAAAATTCACAGATGTAAATAACCGGACTGCAACTAACATTTGTGAGAAATAAGATTTGACTCGTGCGGGAATCGAAACCGCGACTACTCAATAGAGTGGGCGGAGCGGCTTTTAACCATTGGACCAAACCGTTCGTCAAAGTAGCCATTACCTACCTCAGTATAATAATAATAATTTATTATTGCCAAGATTACAATTTTACGGTCCAGATTCACTACCTCAGTATAATGTATTGAATGTATGTTATTATTAATGCTCGCCCTCTATTACATGGGACTTAACATCGTCGGCGAAACGCGGGTGTACTCAGTACACCTCTGCCACCCCCTCTGGGGAGTATAGGCGTGACGGTGTTATTATTAATTATACTTGAGAAAATATGATGATTGAAATTATTTTATTTATGTAGTAATAATTAAAAACATTGGCAATTAGGCAGTGCCTGCCTATTTTATAGGAATTAATTTTATACTATAGTTTATTCCAACTAAAACTTTAAAACTTTTTAAACAAACCATCACCATTTTTCAAGACGTCAAAATGAAAATGCTGTTAGCAAGAAATCCACGATTATAAGTGATAAAAGGACAAGTCAGGAATCTCCGTAACCGGCAAGCGTGTATGAGACGAACTATGAGAGTAGAGGAAGCCAGAGAAGTATGTAAGGAAAGAACCTGTTGGAACTCTTTACTCTCTGCCTACCCCGTAAGGGATCTGGCGTGATGATATAGATAGATAGATAGATAAGTGATAAAAGTTTTAAAGTTTGATCGGGCCGGGCACTGGCGAGTCGTGCTGTGCAGAGTACCGAATACATAGGCACTTGGATGTAAGGAAAGAACCTGTTGATACTCTGTAATCTCTGCCTACCCCGCAAGGGATATGGCGTGATAATATAGATATATAGATAGATAGATTTCGAATAGACTATAGTGAACATACTGAGTGATTAGGTTTACGTGAATATTACACATGAAAAAAAACTATTTATCGGATTTTATCGCGGTTTATAGTTAAACCAAACATAACACTGCAAGGCCTCAAGACACCATGAGCTCATTCTGCGTAGATCGGACCAACAAAAATAATTAAGAAGTTTGAGGGTGCCCTGGAACAACTATGCATTTTGGACGTCTAACACCTCAGTTCTTCCCGTGACCATGGGTGCTGCAAAGCACTCGAAACGTTGGGAACTTAAAAATCAAAATCAACTGCGACAGTATCCGATAACCAGTTGTATTTTAGACTATAGTGAAATTAAATTCCCTTCACGTAGGCAGGCACCGTCTAATTGCTTATATGCAATGCACACCACTCTATCATATGTATTTCGCAAACTCCTACAATGTCTGTTTAAATTAGGTAGGAAATTAGGCACAGCATCGTCACGCTTATATATCCCAAGCAAGGGTGGCAGATAAGGGTTTTTTTATAATTTATAGTACTAGTGGTCACCCATAGGTTGATATTCGACCTACTCTTTCATGTGTGTGTGTGTGTGTGAATGATGTACGCTGTTGGCCGCGAGGCCTTTACAGCTTCACCGGACTAAAAGGCGAGCGTGCAACCACTACGCTCTAGCCAGCCAGAAGGGCAAGAGGCGACATACTCGAGGGCGCCTCGAAGAGGCGCCCTCGGTTGGGACAGTCGCTGTAGGGGGACGGGTGCACTACTAAGTGCACCGGTCAACCGCCGGCTATGGGAGGGGATTTACTACTACGTCCTCGTCGTCGCCCGTATTCTGAGCGGAAAGAAGGGATGACAAAGCATCGGGGGGGTCGGTGAGAACATGTCGCGGCCGGCGGTGGCGGCAGGGGTCGGGGGGGGAGATCGTAGTCGGCGGTGGCTACGATTAACGGATTCGCATGGGTAGATGCGTTCGCGAAGTGACGTGTTGACGCATTTTTAATTAAGGCGCGAATAGGTTCGAGACCTAGATCGGAGTGGAAGTCGACGTTCCGTACGAACCAGGGGGCTCCTACGGCTTTACGGAGGAAGCGGTTTTGACCCACTTTGAGTTTATCGATGTGAGAGGGGGCCGAATGCCCGAACACAACACACGCATAAGTCATGATGGGTCGAACGCAAGTTTTGTAAAGTGTCACCTTATTTCTAAGGGACATTTTACTCCGCTTGCAGATTAACGAATGGAGACGACCGAGCACAAATGATGCTCGGTGACGGACCCGCTTGATGTGCGGGCCGAAGGACATGGTACTGTTTAGGGTGACCCCTAGATATTTGACCTCTTTGACCCAGGGAATGGGTCGGTCGAACATGGTCACTTGGCCGAGATTACTTCTAGGGCGGCGCAGGGAGTGGCGCGGGGTGGCATCTCTGGAGAAGAACACCGCAGCGCTCTTGTCCGGGTTCACCTCAATACGCCACTTCCTGAACCAATTCCCTAGGGAATTGGCGGATACCTGAAGGTGTCTGGTAATGAAACCCTTATTCCTATGCGAGACGTAGAGAGCGGTATCATCCGCGAATAGGGCTAGATGCGCCTTACTCGAACGAGGAATGTCGTTCGTGTAAAGGCTAAACAGGAGCGGAGAGAGAACTGAGCCCTGTGGGACTCCAGCACTGATGGAGTGGGAAGTGGAGCGCGTCATTTCGACGCGATAACGGAAGGTGCGATTCGAAAAGAAGTCTCGTAAGATGAGCACGGGTCTGTCCGGCACACCCAATTGGTAGAGCTTGTAGACCAAGCCGTTGTGCCAGACTTTGTCGAATGCCTTCGCGACATCTAGGAAGAGGGCGCCCGTGTAGATGGGTTTGGGTCTATTGAGACCGGAGAGGATATGCTCCGTGATGCGGTGCACTTGGTGGACGCAAGAGTGTTTGGCTCGAAAGCCAAACTGCTCGTCGATAAGGATACCCCTGGGCGTTACGAAGTCTTTGAGCCTCGCCAGAAGTAGGCGCTCGTATATCTTGGCCAGGGAGTTGAGGAGACTGATAGGGCGGTAGCTCGCGGGGAGATTGCGAGGTTTGCCGGGCTTGGGAATGCCTATGACGTCCGCCTCCTTCCACTTAGTGGGGAAGGTGCAGTTCGCCATGGCGGCGTTCAATATGGCCACTAAGAGGCAGATGAGTTGGGCGGGCAGGCATTTCAGAACGCGATTCGAAATGCCGTCAGAGCCGGGGGCTTTTTTAGTTTTGAGACCCATAATTAGATCTTCGACCTCCGTTTGGGTGATAGGAGGTAAGGAATCGACGGGGGGGAGGGATGCCCTGCGCTCGACTTCCCTGTCGACCGCGTCGACGTGGGACTGGTCGACGGATTGAGAGCTGGGGGCGCACTGGCTCTCGAGGGAGTCGGCGAGAAGCTCGGCCTTTTCGTCATCGTCGAAGGCTGGGGGTGAACTCTTTCATCGTTTGCTGGTTATGTTTGACATTCAGTAAGACTATAGACAAATAATAATAAAGATAAACATCAATTTGACGTGTATTGTGTCAAATACATGGTAGTGTGTGTAATGTTTTTTTCATTGATTTAATGTATGTTTTATGCATAATTTAAACAAAATATTAGCATTCCCTACTCCTTCTCTATATAAACTATAAGTGTGGGAAATTTCATACTCCTCCATCCGCGCAATTTTCGTAAAAATGTGTACAAAGTTTTTGCTTCACGTATTAATATATAGACACTCTACATTCGGAAAAAAACCCTTTTAATCTTTAATTCCTGATATCAATTTCTATGGAAATGAAATCTATCTCTCTCCATCTATATCCTCACGCCAGATCCCTTGCGGGTTAGGCAGAGAGCACAGAGTTCCAACAAGTTCTTTTCTTACATACCTCTCTGGCTGCCTCCACTCTCATTGTTCGTCTTATACACGCTCGCCGGTTACAGAGACTCTTGACATGTCCTTCAGATAAGACTCGGTCTATTTGGTCATGGTGGGATAGTCTAGGTCTTCCCCGGTATTCCGCAGAGCACACGCTTGTCGAGTGCCCAGCGTGGGCCTCCGAGCGGCGGATCCTGGTCGACCGGATTGGACCGGACCTCTCCTTGCCGGCAATAGTAGCGGCTATGCTGGCAGGGGATTCGGCGTGGGGGGCCGTATCCTCCTTCTGCGAGACTGTGATGTCACAGAAGGAGGAGGCCGAGCGGGATCGGGAGAGGGCCGATCCCGCTCGCCGAAGGCGAAGGCGCCGGGGCGGAGGCACAGCCCGCCCAGGCCCCCCAGCCCAATAGCCCGGGGCTCTATAATACGGGCTAACTTGTGTCCCCTGCCGCAAAATCTGGTGGGGGACCCCCCCCTGCATCAACATCCGCAGGGGGGCCTTTGGGGTTGTGGGACGCTGGGGCGGGGGCCATAAGCGTCCTTCACGCGCGACCCCGAGGAGGATGGCGGCGTGGTGTGGCCCACGCCGCCGTGAGCACCGCGACGGTGCAGGGTGGGAAGCAAGCTACAAGTTTCCCCTCCCGAGGCGGGCTCTTCGGAGCGCGGCACAAGGGGGGCACCGGCGTGTTCCACTCGGAGATCCCGGAGCCCCTCTGACACGTGCCAGTGCCGGCCATCGTGGGGTTTTAGTCGGTACGAGTCCGACATGCCCCGCCAGCTTCCCCCGAGGTTGGCGGAAGTCCATGAGGATTTCCCCACGACAAAAAAAAAAAAAAAAAAAAGGTCTTTCCCGGTACCTACATCCTTTCACTTTCGTATTGTATATCTGTTTTGTCATTCTTTCTTCTGACATTCTTTCTATATGCCCGAACCAACGGAGCATATCCTTTCTCAACTTTATACTGATACTGTTTTTCATACCGACTCGCTTTTTTACTACGCTGTTGCAAATACGGTCGGTAAACTTTTTTTATTTTGTTTAAAACGTAGCCCCACACTAGGATTAATTCCCCGGTCGTGGGTGCGTTTACAAACACGAAAATTCACATGCAGAAATACCCAGTCTGGCAAAATAATTGTGGATTACACAAAGATTTGTCCCGAGCGGGATTCGAACCCGCGACTATTAGACACAATAGGCGGAGTGGCTTAAGCCCTTAACCACTGCGCTAAACCGTCCGTCGCTGTTTTACTCCGCACACCTTACACAGACCTCGCATTTTGACCGCATTTATTCTACTTTCATTCTCCTTCTTACATACCCAGCTGTTAGTGCCATATAACAGCGTTGGTTATGTATGACCAGCTTTTGGATTAAGTGCCGGCTCCCAAGTAGCTTTCCCATCGCACCATTCACTCTGTTTCCTGCACTCACTCTTCTCTCTTTGTCAGCGGTGTATTTCCGTTTCCTTACTGAATGCGCATCCAAGATAAATAAACTCATTCACTTGCTCCAGCACATCGTTACCAACCACAATCCTTGCATTCGTTCTGGTTTCTTCCCGTTCAAAAACCATAATCGTGGTTTTCTTCACATTCAAATGTAAGCCATTGTTCATGCAGTCGTCTTTCATAACTGTGACTAGTGTTTGCAGATCAATGGCTGTTGGCGCTATCAAAACCGCGTCATCTGCATATAGTAGATGATTTACCACTAGATCACTCATTTGTACACCTTCATTCATCGCTGTCAGTCTTTGAAGACTTTTATCCAAATATATTATAAACAGTCTAGCGGACAACACCCAACCCTGCTTGACGCCGATTTCAACGTCCAACCAGGGTGACATGTTACCACCCAACCGTACGCATGCCTTGTTGTCTACATGGGTAGACTGGACGGCTCGCAACAAAGTGCCATTTATACCATACTCTGGTTAAATGTCCCAAAATTTCTTTCGCACACCTCTGTCAAACGCTTTCTTCAGATCAACAAAACCGCAGAAAACCTTCCAGCCCACTGCCAGATGCTTTTTACGATGTTGCGGAGAGAGAAGACTTGATTCGAACATCCTCTTCTGTACCTGAAATCCCCTTGTGCCTCGCACAACATTCCATTGTAAAAAATACAAATTATCTTACTTTCTAAGACTCTCTGATTAATACGATTATCTGTCCAACATACGGATTAAATATTTTCTAATCTCTACATAACCGCCATTTTAATTTATGTTAATTATACCTAACCAGAACGCAAACGTAATAATTTCACCAAAATTATCACAAGATGTACATTTAGTGAGAGAAGAATTTGTTACCGTAATGACAAGCTATATGTATTTTAATTTCTCCATTATTAGCATATAGAGTATCTATGAAAACATCGCTGACGATGTTTGGTCCCATTTTAATTGAAGATGAGCCTATTGCCATAAGACTCGACACTTAGAGCATCTAAAATGCGCTGTGACACAATTTCAGACCACGGACTGCAAATGGAAAGAAAGAAGAAAGAAAGACAGAAAATAAAATTTATTTTGCAACGAGTAGGTACAATACAAACTTTAGCTACAGAAACGGACCCAACTCATCAAAATGCTGACATCAGTTGGTGACGTCATGGTTGTTAACAAAGAGTGAGAGAAGAAAAAAAAAGAAAAATAAGTAACATAAATCAAATAGGGTTCATAAAAAATCATAAAAACTGCATCTTATAGAGTAAAACGTAAAAGGTACAAACCTTTTGCCATAAAAAAAGTGAGAAAATAAAAAATCCTAAGTGACAGCATAGTGACAGACAGACAGACAGACTATGAGTGATAGAAAAAGACCACTGTCTGACCAAGAATTTGAAACTAGGATTTTGTGATTCGCTAACGATAATCATCATACGGGTCACAATCAAGCAAAGAGTAATGGAGGGAGCTATACCCAAAGTTTTCTTTCCATATACAATAAGAATCGAGATCCGTAGGAGAACCAATGTCACCGACACAGCCCTCAGAATTGCCTAAATTGCCGAAAAAACTTGAGTGGCATTGGGCGGGGCACCTTGCTCGTACAATTGACGGCCGATGGGGCAGATAGATTCGTGAGTGGAGACCTTATACCGGAAGAAATGGAAGAAGACAGGTTCCTACAAGATCCTATGACCTGGTGCAGGGCCCAGGTAGATGTTAGATGCTTACAGCACATAGCTCATCATTGTGGGAATATTTCACGTTCTCTGTCCTTCAGTGGACATTTTTTGGCTGATGATGACTCCGCAATTGTTACTCGTAGTATAGTAAGGAAATATGCATTATTCTACAGTGAACCCGGTTGGGAAATAAAAAGAATTTAGCACAACATAAAATCAAAATGGCGGTTAAGCCGCTATTCGTTTCGGCTTTATTCCGTTTCACATTGACTGCCATTGTCCGTATTTACATAATGACAGGAAGACTATAGTAATAAGAAAGACGGAGGATATCATTACGTTTCAGACTGCTCATAAAGTTTGCTTAGCCATAAAAGATAAGCCATTCTATGTGGAGGTACGAAGGTTCAAAGGACTTCTATTAAAAGTATTCACACTAATTATGTTAATTGTCTAATGTACTACTGCAGAATAATCTTAGTTAGTACCAATAATATTCTGATAATCGTATCGATTTGTTCCGGTCTGGGTATTTGTTTGTGAATTTTCATGTTTGTAAACGCACCCACGATACAGGAATAAATCCTAGTGTGGGGCTTTCTTTAAAAAAAAAAAAAAAAATTTTTTAGTTTATTTTTTTTTAAACTCTACCACTGTACATTAAGGAATAAATATTTAAAGGAATAGGATTGGGAAAAGGTGTACAAATCAGTTTTTCAGTTATCTTCTGTGAATATATGGATAAAACAAAATTTTGGATTGGACTGGAATTTTGGCTTGATCCATTTACTATAAGGAGTAATATATTAAGAAAGCTGATGGACCTCAAGTTTTTTCAAATGTATTTAACTACCTCAGTAACGTTAATTTGTATATTACTACATGTTTGCTTAAGTTTATGTCACAAATTTACAGCTATTCGTGAAAACTTGTATTTGGATTAATATTGCTCATATTACTTTTATATTCTTATAAGAATAGCTGTTGGTGTTGCTTATCAAATAAATTTTATTCCACATAATTCTGTACATTTACTGAAAGGTGATACAACTCGAGTTATTACTGTACTGTTAGTACTTTAGATATTTTATATATACTAGTGGTCGCCCATTGGTCGAAATTCGACCATAATTAACTTAAATTATAAGTTTGAACATTATAACGGTTCTATTGTCAAAGACTTTACTTCTATACTCACAGATTTCGCCAAGGGTACACTGTTAATTTGCCTATTTTTTTCAAACAAATTATATGAAATTTAAATAAAAAAATATATAATATGGTTTTTGAAAGGGAAGAAACCAGAACGAATGTAAGGATTGTGGTTGGTAACGATGTGCTGGAGCAAGTGAATGAGTTTGTATATCTTGGATGCGCCTTCAGTAAGGATAGGGAATACACCGCTGACATAGAGAGAAGAGTGAGTGCAGGGAACAGAGTGAATGGTGCGATGGGAAAGCTACTCGGGAGCCGGCACTTAAGCCATAAGGCGCAGCTGGCCATACATAACGGAGTTCTTGTCCCAACGCTGTTATATGGTAGCGAGAGCTGGGTATGTAAGAAGGAGGATGAAAGTAAGATAAATGCGGTAGAAATGCGAGCTCTGCGGAAGACGTGCGGAGTGAAGCTGACCGACCGCATTAGCAACAGCGTAGTAAGAAAGCGAGTAGGTATGAAAGATAGTATCGGTTGAAAGATGAGAAAGGGCATGCTCCGTTGGTTCAGGCATATAGAAAGAATGCCAGAGGAAAGAATGACAAAACAGATATACTATGTAAAAGTGGAAGGATGCAGGTACCGGGGAAGACCCAGACTATCTTACCACGACCAAATAAACAGAGTCTTATCTGAAGGAAAAGTCAAGAGTCTCCGTAACCGGCGAGCGTGTATGAGACGAACTATGAGAGTGGAGGAAGCCAGAGAGGTATGTAAGGAAAGAACCTGTTGGAACTCTGTACTCTCTGCCTACCCCGCAAGGGATCTGGCGTGAGGTTATAGATAGATAGATAAATAAAACAAAAAATAATTAAAATAAAAGCCACCGTTTAAAAAAAAAATATTGTAACGAAAAACCATGCGATTAAGAAAATGCTGTCCATTGAACTTGACATATATATTTCGATAATTTAATTAATGATACAAAACTTCTTTGTAAGCGATGTTTTTTGTAAAAACTCTTTCTTTGTTTGCTGGTTATGTTTAACATGCAGTAAGACTATAGACAAATAATATTAAAGACAAACAATATTAATCTATTCTCAATTTGAAGTGTATTGTGTAAAATCTTTAAAAAAAAAGGTAAACCGACTTCAAAAAGCAAAAAATAAATATTTGAAGTCGGTGCTGGTTGGTGCAGTCGGTAACTTGGAACCGACTTCAAATATTTATTTTTAGCTTTTTAAAATCGGTTTACCTTTTTTTTTAAAAAAAATTATTTTACCATTTTAAGTGACGAGTAAATTATTTAGTAATATTTATATACCGATATTATATTATTTTACTGAGTTGTACAGTAAGGTACCTACAGGATTAATATAATGACTATAATAACGGAATCTATACATTCGTGCTGTTCGCCGTTAAGGAGTTCCCTCTTGTATCTTCAACCCAATGCAAAAAGAATCATCAAAATCGGTTCATAAGCAAAGGAGTTATAAAAAAAGGACGAATTATGAACCTACTTTTTTGAAGTTGGCTAATATACTGCTTAGTTCTATATTAGGGTACCTATAGGATTGACGTAGTACCCATAATATCTCAATTTACACATGCCTATTTTTTGTCGTTAAGGAGTTCCCTGGTGTTTCTTCTAAGTCCAAGGCCCAATGCCAATGAAATTAAAATGGGACCACATTGGAGCTATACTGAACCCAATGCAAAAAAAATTATCAAAATCGGTCCACAATTGACGGAAATATCGGTGAACATACATAAAAAAAAAGAAACCAAAAAAAAAGCATACATACAACCGAACATAGAACCTCCTCCTTTTTGAAGTCGGTTAAAAATACATTTTTACAATTAGTGTGTGTAATATTTTTTTTATTGATTTGATGTATTAATAATGCATAATTTTTTAAAAATATTAGTATTCTGCACTCCTTCTCTATATCAACTATAAGTGTGGGAAATTTCATACTCCTCCGTCCGCGCAATTTTCGTAAAAAGGTGTACAAAGTTTTTGCTTCACGTAATAATATAATGATTATGCATTTGAAATCGAGTGAAAACCTCGTACATGTCTAAAACGAAACGCACTAGCCGTCAGTCTTGCAGAGTTTCTTATTTCAAAATGACAAACTATCATCTTTACAAAGTTTGCATTTGCAGCCATAGATAGCCTTGTAAACTATTATACTGAATGGGTGCGTTCAAGTTACGCGATATGAGCTTTTAAACTATATAAAAAAACAATCCTATTTTGGGTAAAAAATCGATATACGAGATTTTCACGCGTCGCCGACGATAAAACATATTTCCATGAATTCCACAAGAATACATATCAACAGTCTTTATAATTAATTCAGTCTAAGTATATTCAGTTTTTAGTAACGGCTAATTGTTACGTATAAGTTTTATTGTTTAAACCGCGTCTATTTTACAAAGAATTATAATTTCCAACTTTCTAATGCAATAAAACCTCATTGTTTCTGCCTTGAGTTGACACGCTCAGTAAAATGTTTGAATTGTTTTGTCAGTCCATGAGAATGGAACCTCTGTTCTTTCTGTTCTGTGACGTAAATCCTTGCAGGACGACACAATATAGAAAGTTACTCAGTAGATTGCCTTCGTAAATAACAATTTTATATCGCAAGTTATGTGTATGCTTACAAAAACTATTAAGAAGGAACGATTTCTTATATGTCTTCTTAGATAGTATCGGTGTAAAGATGAAAAAGGGCATATAGAAAGAATATTCGAAGCAAGAATGTCAAAACAGATATACAATGCGAAAGTGGAAGGGCGTAGGTACCAGGAAAGACCTAGACTATCTTACCATTACCAAATAGAGGACGATATCTGAAGGACAAGTCAAGAGTCTCCGTAACCGGCGAGCGTGTATGAGACGAACTATGAGAGTGGAGGAAGCCAGAGAGGTATGCAAGGAAAGAACCTGTTGGAACTCTGTACTCTCTGCCTACCCTGCAAGGAATCTGGCGTGATGATATAGCAAAAGTAGTAGTAGATTTCTTATATTTTGGATCCATTTTGTTAATAATTAAAATGTAAAAAAATAGAGACTGCTTTGTTTGTCTAGTGGCGGAAAATACGCATAGTGATCACGAGGTCCTGAGTTAGAACCTAGGTCGGGCAAAGATATTTTTTGACAAATACGTTCCCAGTATCAGTCCAAAGTCCGGCACTATGCCCAGTACAATAAAGGGGCTCGCCCCCTATTACATTGGAGCCCTAACATGGTCGCCGAAAAGTGGGTTAACACAATACATCTCTGCCGCTTCCTCTTGGGGAATATAGACGTGTTTTGGTGGCTTTACATAAAACCCTAACATGATTTCTAACCTAACCCTAACATGATTTCTAACCTAACCCTAACATGATTTCTAACCTAACCCTTTTTATTTTACTGCTGACTCTCAACAATTCGTCACAGTACAGCGCAAAATCTTGGAATCAGATTTACCATTAACCTACATATATTGGGCTCTTCTGAGAGCTCAAGAGCCTTCAGCCGAAATAATTAAATTGTAATGTCTTCATTCTCCTTTGTTTTTACCTCTCCACAAATAAGATAAAGGTAGCATCGCGAATCTTGTTACGTATATGGTATAGTTGGCAACAAAAATTATTTAGAAAAAGCACCGTCACGCCTTTATTCCCCAAGCAGGGGCAGAGGTGTACTGAGTACACCCACTTCTGCCGACGGTGTCAGGTCCCATGTAATAGGGGGCAAGCCTATTGTCATATAACGGGCAGAATACCAGACTCCGGACTCATAATAAGAAGTTTCCGTTAGAAAAACTTGATTTGAACCTCGTGATCACCAAGCGATGCGCTTTGCCACTAGATAAACGAGGCCGTTTTTTTAATTATTCAATAGGTAAATTATGATTCCAAATAAAAAAATAACACACGTCTATATTCCCCAATCAGAGGCGACTGAGGTGTACTATATATAACTGCATGTACTCGACCCTGTTAGGTCTTTATATAATAGGAGGTGATCCTGATGATACCATACACAAGTCCTTACACAACGTACACACGACAATACCGTATACAGACTCCAGATTGGGGCTTTTTCTTAGCTTTCTTTAGTAAAAAACTACACTTCGATCTTACTTATTATTTTCGTTATTAATATTAGTATCTCAATTACTATGTGAGTGTGGTTGAATAAATGTCTTTTCTTTCTTTCTTTCTATTATGATAAAAATTAAGTCGTAAAAAATTATTGTCACGCTGTTCGAATTTCACCGAGGAAATTTTAATTTTGTCAGTGATTTCTGTAGCTAACTGTACAATGTCGTACAATTGTGTCTGCGGGACACAACGGGTGCCCTTAAAAATCGCTAAATCTATTCGCTCACCATATTCAGCGCTAATGTTGGTGAGCAGTGTAAGTTAAAAACGATTTGCGATGATTTATGGTTAAAAGATTAATATGAGATGATGAAATAAAACTATTTTTCGGATTCTATCGCATTTTTATGTATTACTGATTTCTAGTTCCCGATGTTTAGAGTGCTTTTTAGAACCCATGGTCACGGGAGGGTCCCTCTCTATGTAATATTCGTGAAAATCTAAGATATCAATATTGATATGAGACTTATGTTTTAGACTTGTCTATTCATAGGCTTGGTAGAGCGATGATCTTCTTAGTGCGGCTGGCAGAAATTGCATGATTCTATATTCCAGAATTCTACTGGGAATGTTCCGATAGAATAACTCCAATGAGACTTTGACTTAGGATTCGGACTAAATAGAATATAAGTTACATTACGAACATTAAAAGTAATATTAATATCAATATATCAAATACAATAATCGCGAATCGCTCATTATACAACCCATACGTCAAAACTTAAAAATATAACATGTATACGTGTTCATTTTCTTTTGTGTTACGGACCCTGATTGCGCAGTAACCTTGAGTTCCCTGGTTATACAAGTAGTACGTACTTCCTGGGCGACCCTTCGACGCCCCTTTGTGGTTGTCAAGATTACTATACTTACAGTTAAAGTTCTTTTATGTTTAATCCATTTAGTGATAAAGAACTGCTTAAACCGATGGATTTAGACAAGCATGAAATTTCGCATGGAAGTTCTTTACATAACGGAGGTTATTACTAAGAAGTTTTTCCCCTAAGGGTCAAAAAATACCGATGGGAAATTTTATTGATGACACGGCTAGTAAATGTAGAAAAATAAATGCTATAACTGATAATGCTAGTAAAGACAAATTTGAAAGAAATGATTACTTACTTTTGGATTTTAGATTATCTTCGATTTGATAGGGTTTTATATATGTTAGAAATAATAAAATGTTCTGAACGTCTCTGATCACCATTTTTGGGAGGAAAAAGTATCTCATTTATCAATATACCAAGGAAGCATACAAATGCAAAAGTTGTAACCTAACCGATATGTAAGTACACGGTACACCTTTGCCACACTTCCTTGGGGGATATAGCCGTGATGGACGGACGATTTAGCGCAGTGGTTAAGAGCTTGAGCAGCTCCACCCACTGTGTCTAATAGTCGCGGGTTCGATTCCCGCACGGAACTTTGTGTGATCCACAATTATTTGTTCCGGTCTGGGTATTTGTGTATGTGAATTTTCATGTTTGTAAATGCTCCCACACAGGAATGAATCCTAGTGTGGGGCTAGTTAAAAATGCCTAGTAGCGGAGTGTATAGCAAAGTAATGTTACAATAATACGATTCTCACAGCAATGTTACAACAATACTGTTGTTTATTATGTATGTAGATTGTAGACTCAAATTGTACCAGGAGAACATACAGATGCAAGAGCTATTTGCACAGTACAAATCAAACACGTCAGTATCATTAAACGCTCGGGTAACCAATCAATAATTGTTTGTGTAATCTCAGTTCCAGGAACATTGGAAAATTCCTGGGTGACTTCTACGACGCGGAAGTTGGTAATATTTGGTTGATAAGTATAAGAAAAACTTATTACTATGTGTATTCTTAATCGATCACCAAGGTAAACAGCGTTCGGCTCGGTCGGACTGAGATCGGTGACCGCACTTTGGAAGGTAGGTTGCCAATCGTTAAGCCAAATTGGAAGCCTTATGGGCGGTTGATAAATTCCAACAGCAGGCGGTCACACATCTGCTCTTGAAGCTGAAGTATGACTGCTCTCTTAACTCTGTTTGTGAGATAAGACCGTTGCACAATACAGGCTGATTTTTTATTAGTATTACGTCACGAACCATATAACTTTTGCCATCGCGCCATTCACTCTGTTCTCTGCACTCACTCTTCTCTCTATGTCAGCGGTGTATTTCCCATCCTTACTGGATGCGCATCCAAGATATACAAACTCATTTACTTGCTCCAGCACATCGTTAAGAACCACAATCCTTGCATTCGTTCTGGTTTGTTCCCGTTCAAAAACCATAATATTGGTTTTCTTCACATTCAAATGTAAGCCATTTATCATGCAGTCGTCTTTCATAACTGTGACTAGTGATTGCAGATCAGTGGCATTTGGCGCTATCATGATTTACCAGTAGATCACTTATTTGTACACCTTCATTCATCGCTTTTAGTCTTTGAAGACTTTTTTCTAAATATATTATAAACAGTCTAGCGGACAACACGCAACTCTGCTTGACGCCGATTTCAACGTCAAACAATATGTAGATCGGACCAACAACAACAAAAATAATTAAGAAGTTTGAGGGTACCCCGGAACAACTATGCCTTTTGGACGTCTAACACCTCAGTCCCTCCCGTGACCATGGGTGCTGCAAAGCACTCGAAACGTCGGGAACTAAAAACAAAAAATAAACCGCGATAAAATCCGTAAAATAGTTTTATTTCATGTGTAATATTCGCGTAAATCTAAGAACTCAAAATATGTATGTCCTTATGCTGAAATATCGTATGAGACACAAGGAGGCCCCTTTCCAAACCTACATTCACAATGAGCTTATCTGCGTCGTTCACTCTCTTATCACCATAAGGACCCAGAGCAGCGTCGTAAATTTGCCACCTGGTTCCTATCCATCCGTTCAGATTGCCACACAAAATCACCTTTTCGTTAGCCTCAGCCAAATCCAGAACTTCCCTGACATTATCCCAAAACTTCTCAAGGTCCTGGGGTGTCGACGAGCTTACGGGAGCATACGCTGCGACCAAAACTACTCTAATGACACCCAGTTTTAAACGAACCCAGAGAAGTCTCGCATCGTACAGGCCATTGGCTCTCACTCCAGAGGCCAGGCGACGGGACAGCAAGATTACCATCCCCATGCTAGCACGACTGCTCTGCGGTACCCCATACCACAGAGCCATCGTTCCATCACGAAGATCACAGGTTTCACTGCCCCTCCGCTTAGTCTCTGTTACACACAGATATATTATACAAGAACACAAAGAATTGTTAGAAGCACCCACACGGGATAATTTTGAAGACTCGAAATAGCTTGAAATTTCAAATCAATACAAAGTTCACAGAACAGTATTTCCCGGTGTCCGATGAATGACGTATCCCGGAACTGCACTAGTTGTTTATTTGGCTTCGACGTAGCCCTGGGATTGGATGCATATTGATTAGTTTGTTGGCGTTTAAAACTATACTTGATTCTAATATTGTATAAGAAAGTGTAAACTCGATAGAGTTTAGATAACGCGGGCAATAAAGTAGTTAGTCTATTTGTTTTGTTAGCACTAGCAAGCGACCCAGTCCAATTGCTATTTTTAACTGTCTTCCTGGTTTTAACAAGATGGTTACCTGATTGCTCGGTAGTAGTAGTGGTCTCAAATTCTAGATTGGATAGTGTTATTGAGGGATTTCTATAAAAAAATGGTACCTAGCAGTCCGCAATGAGAAACTATCTTCGAAGCGCTGCAATGGCAATACCTTCTCCTAGGATTAGGCCCTAACATCCTTGGGGAAGTGTATGTGTACGTCCTCTATCACCTTCGCTTGGAAACTGCATTAAAATAACAGTTGCTCAACGAATTTAATCAAGCTGTACAATGTAGACGAAGTAAACCAAATTGAATTATAGAATAAAATAAAAAAAACCTTTAGGACATTCTTATAATATCAGCCTATATTGCCCACTGCTGGGCAAAGCCTCACAAATCGAGGTGAGAGAGATTAGGTCATGCTCCACCAAGCGGACCCAGTGCGGATTGGTGGAGGCAGGTTTGTGGCCACCTACTGTGGGAATAATCAAGCCGCCTTTAAGGCTTCCAACTCGGCTTAACGACTACCACATTAAGTGGTAACCGGAACCAACGGCTTAACGTGCCTTCCGAACCACGGAGACGCTCGAATATGAAAATGCCACAAACGGTCACCCTTCTCAGGCCTACCGAGTCGAACACTGCTTAACCTTGGTGATCGGTAAGAACACCGTTGTCGCACAGCGCTACGAGCGCTAGAGCGAGAGAGCGACATTATTACCAATTAAAAAAACTTGGGTAAATTTCATGTCCAACTGCTTCTCACATTTCACCTCATGAAAGCCTTAGTTCCGAATTTTACCGCGAGCCAAAAGATCCTTGTCGGTAACCATTGTCTATAGGTTAAATGGTTTGTGCGAAAAAGGCTTACTTTGATTTTAGAGTTTTATGATATTTTATGTTCGTAAAGTCGTTTGAAAGATTTTGTTAGAAAGAATTAAGAGTTACTGTTTTATCTCGGTATACTTTAAAATAACATCCATCAACTTTACACAATATTCACCCTTCCGAACAATAAGTATTTCGGCACATAATACCGTCGTTATACCTCCATTATTTCATGCACATTATTCCCAAACAACGTTCCAAATTCGAATTTAATTCAAATCTCGAAGCTTTCGTTCCATAAACAATTACCGAGTGCGTAAAGTGTGTGACCGATATAACGGGAGCTGTCAACCTACTTCAATTCATTCCTTGTCGTTCATTGACAAAGGGAGATGAGTGGATGCGAGGTCTTCGTAAAATGGTTGTCGTTTGAAGGTTGGTAACGACTGTAAGATTGTTATTACGGAGACGTTTGGAACACTTTCTTGGTGTTTTCGATGACGAATAAGTACAGACATTTTAGTATTGGACGCAGCTTCAGCATTGTAAGTCGTGTAACATTCTTATTTTTTAAATCAGTAATACTTTAATTCTTTATTGTACACACTGAAAATGATACAAAATAAAAATAATAATAAAATAAAATGTACAAAGGCGAGCTTAACTCAAAATTGAGTTCTCTGACAGCAAACCTTTGAGTGACAGAGAGACAAAACATTAAAATAAGGATAGAAATGAGTGTACGAAGGGAATAGTTTTAGATAATAGAATACTCTTTATTTTTTAAACGTTGGTGAACATTATCAAAGCCGAATTATAAAAACCTATTTAAATATGTTCAGACCAACAAAAATAATGAATTTGATTCAAAACAAAAGTGTGCAAGCGATTTGAATAACTGAAAAAATTAAGTGAGTTTTGAGGCTGACCGTAAGTTTGCACGCCTAATATAAGGTCTCCTATAATCTTTTCCTTTATTCTTTAATATACACAGTACAAAAGTAATTGTAATATTCTAAGTGATTTGTCTTAAGACATAACAACCTTATGTCATTCATAGTGATGGTGGAAATCTGAATTGATGTAAAAGACATCAAAATGCATGTGCCATTAACATGGACGTTAGGAACTGACTGGAATCCATATATTTTAATTTTATTAATAGCCATCTTGCTTTGCACTTGACCAACATTCTGACAAGTGTGTCCTTATAGTCCGATAAGGGTCTTTGACTCGTGGCTGACATTGACAAGGGGCTTTGGTGTGAAATTTGGGTTACCATTTTGTAAAATGCTCCTACTTCCAAGGAAATATTTCTCAACAGGTCCGCATGGTGTAACTTAATCGAGAGAGTTGAAACAGTTGCTCAACGATTTAATCAAGCTGAAACATGTCGACGCAGTAAACCAAATTGAATTATAGAATAAAATTAAAAAAATATCTTTTAAGACAGCTATTGCTATTTGCTATTTAAAAACAGAACTTGGGTAAATTTCTTAGCCAACTGCAACTCTCTCATTAAGTGACATTTCACTGACAGCGTTAGTTCACACTGGCCGCGGGTTAAAAGATCTATGTCTGACTGTGCGAAATATTTAACTGAAGCATTGTCTATAGGCTAAATGGTCTGTGTGAAAAGGGCTAGCTTTGATATTAGAGTTTTATCACATTTTATGTTCGTAAAGTCGTTTGAAAGACTTAGTTAAATAGAATAAAGAGTTACTTTAATATCTCGGTATGCGTTTATTATGCCTGTATACAGAATTTCAGCAAGTTCCTCCCAACAAATGGTTTTGCATTTGCTTTTTTTCAGGAAGAAGCGTAGCTCTATTGTTTTGGATTGGATTCTTCCAGTTTTGTGGAAACGTTTACAAGCATGAACTTCATATACGCAATCACTTATACTCGATTCAATTATATTGGTGGCAAGGAAGTGATTCAAACCACAACCACTGCAAACAGACTTTTCGGTGATGCGTATGTACGTAACATAATGTTTTTGACCACTTCTATAAATATTTATTTGGTTGTGATAAGAACGTTACGTTATGATTAGATATTATCCAGAATGGTTTCAGATGCATCAGACAGTTGCCGTGGCTGAAATTTGCCTCCTTATGTTCAGGACTGAATTCAACTTAATGAGGCCGAGAGTTGAGGACTTTGGTAAAAGTCCGCAACTCTCATATTCATTGGTGCACTGAACTTGATACAAATGATGACGAAATTTTACGTAATATAGTAATTATTATGAGGCGCTCGTATTCTTATCTATTAACAAGGTTCGACCAATGTTCGAAACCTTATGTGTTTTGTGGCACCTTGTGTTTAATAATAATTTGAATAATAAGAGCGTCTCCGTGATTCGGAAGGCACATTAAGCCGTTGGTCCCGGATATCACTTATTGTGATAGTTGTTAAGCCGAGTTGGAAGCAGGTGACCACAAACCTGCCTCCATCAATCCGCACTGGGTCTGCGTGGTGGAGTATGACCTCATCTCTCTCACCTCGATTTATGAGAAAAGACGTTTGCCAAGCAGTGGTACTGTATAGGGTAATATTATTATTATTATTGAAATGTATTTTGAATGTGAAGAAAACCAAAATTATGGTTTTTGAACGGGAAGATACCAGAACAAATGCAAGGATTGTGGCTGGTAACGATGTGCTGGAGCAAGTGAATGAGTTTGTATATCTTGGATGCGCCTTCAGTAAGGATGGGAAATACACCGCTGATATAGAGAGAAGAGTGAATGCAGGTAATAGAGTGAATGGTGCGATGGGAAGGCTACTTGGGAGCCGGCACTTAAGCCAAAAGGCGCAGCTGGCCATGCATAACGGAGTGCTTGTCCCAACGCTGTTATATGGCAGTGAGAGTTAGGTATGTAAGAAGGAGAACGAAAGCAGGATAAATGCGGTCGAAATGCGATCTCTGCGGAAGATGTGCGGAGTCACGCTGACCGACCGTATTCGCAACAGCGTAGTAAGAAAGCGAGTAGGTATGAAAGATAGTATCGGTGTAACGATGAGAAAGGGCATGCTCCGTTGGTTCGGGCATATAGAAAAAATGCCAGAAGAAAGAATGACAAAACAGATATACAATGCGAAAGTGGAAGGATGTAGGTGCCGGGAAAGACCTAGACTATCTTACCATGACCAAATAGACCGTGTCTTAGCTGAAGGGCAAGTCAAGAGTCTCCGTAACCGGCGAGTGTGTATGAGACGAACTATGAAAGTGGAGGAAGCCAGAGAGGTATGTAAGGAAAGAACCTGTTGGAATTCTGTACTCTCTGCCTACCCCGCGTGGGAGCTGGCGTGATGATATAGATAGATAGATAGATAGAAATGTAAATATTCGGAAAATATTAAATTATAATAACTTAATTCAATAAAATAACCAATACCCCACAAAGCGGGTATTATATTTCGCACGAGCAATCAGCGGAAGTTAGTGAGCATGCGATCGGGTTTCAGCAGGAAATTGACATGGACGGCGCGTGCGCGAAAGTAAACCAAACTTGAGTCACACGATTATATGGGCTAAGTCACGGGAGAAGGCGAGTAAGTTTACATTATGCCTATGCCACCACTTCCTATTTAGAGCATATCAATCAATCAATCAGCCTATCGTAGTCCACTGCTGGACATAGGCCTCTCCTAACACGCGCCATTGCACACGGTCCTCCGCCTTCCGCATCCAGTCTGTCCCAGCGACCTTTTTGAGGTCGTCGGTCCATCTAGCTGGGGGCCGTCCTACCTTACGCTTACCAAGTCGCGGTCTCCACTCTAGGACACGCTTGCTCCATCGGCCGTCGGTCCTTCTGCAGATGTGACCAGCCCATTGCCACTTTAGCTTACTGAGTCTGCGAGCTATGTCGGTAACTTTGGTTCTTTGTCGGATTACCTGGTTACGAATTTTATCCTTCAAAGAGACGCCGAGCATAGCTCGCTCCATAGCCCGCTGTGCGACTTTGAATTTGTGGACTAGTCCCACTGTGAGTGTCCACGTCTCGGCCCGTAAGTCATAACAGGTAGAACGCATTGGTTAAAGACTTTAGTCTTCAGGCATTGCGGTATAGGCGAAGCGAAAACGTGACGTAGTTTGCCAAATGCTGCCCAACCCAATTGGATCCTGCGGTTGATTTCTTTCTCGAAGTTGTTCCTACCAAATTGGACAACTTGTCCAAGGTAGACATACTCCCGAACAACTTCGAGCATCGAACCATCGACGTAGATCGGTCCCGGCGTGACATGCTCATTTAACATGATCTTGGTTTTATCCAAGTTCATGCCGAGACCGACACCTCGAGAGGCTCCATTTAGGCTATGAAGCATTTCGCTTAACTGTTCCAGTGACTCTGCCACGATGACGATATCATCGGCAAACCGAAGGTGTGAGATGTATTCGCCGTTGATGTTAATGCCCCGCCCAGTCCAGTCCAGCGTCTTGAAGACGTCTTCGAGTGCATTGGTGAAGAGCTGGATATTACATCCCCCTGTCTTACCCCTCGATGCAGCTCGATCGGGTTGGTCTTTTGGTCCTGGAGCTGGACGGTCATTGTGGCGGTATCATACAGACATCTCAACACCTCGATATAGCGCCAATCGATGCCACATCGCTGCAGAGCATGCAAAACCGCCCAGGTTTCGCTGGAGTCGAAGGCTTTCTCGTAGTCCACGAAAGCCATACACAGCGGCTGATTGTACTCTTCGGTCTTCTGTACAATCTGCCGAACAGTATGGATGTGGTCTACGGTGCTGTAGCCTTTTCGAAACCCGGCTTGTTCCGGTGGCTGGAACTCGTCAAGTCTTCTGGCGAGGCGGTTTGTGAGTACTCTCGAGAACAACTTGTAGACGTGGCTCAGGAGTGAGATGGGTCTGTAGTTCTTCAGCAAGGTTTTGTCACCTTTTTTGAAGAACAGAACCACCGCACTCCCGCTCCACGCTTGAGGTTTTAAGCCCTGGTGGATGACGGAATTAAAGAGACTCGCTAGCTTTTTCAGGATTGGAGTCTCGCCTGCTTTTAGGAGCTCAGTGGTGATTCCGTCATCGCCTGGCGACTTGTTATTTTTGAGCTGCTCGAGAGCCACTCTGACCTCGTCCTGGTTGACATCAGGGATGTCTTCCGTATCGTGGCGTGCTAGTGGGGCTCTGTGGTCGTCAGCGCTGGGTCTCGAGGGTTTAGCCATCCGTGATGCGTACAGGTCTTTGTAGAAACTCTCAATTTCCTCGAGTATCTCGAACTTGGAGGTCACGGTTTTGCCATCCGCTGTATTAAGTTTCGTCAGATGGGATCTACCTAGCTGGCGAGCGAAGACTTTGGTGCCTCTGATTTGTTCAATCGCAGCCGCGATGGTGCGGGTGTTGGAACATCGGAGGTCACGTCGCACCAGCTTCCGGATCTTCCGGTTGAGGTTCCTCCCATCCGGCGAAGACGCCTGCGTGGATGACATTTCCCGTCTCTGCCTCATAAGTTCGAGAGTCTCGAGCGAGAGCTTAGACTCTCTGTTACCGCTTTTGCCGGGAAACACCCTTTGAGACACATCCTGTAGCGTTTTCACCACTGTGTCGGTTTTCTCGTCAACATTGCATTCGGTTTCCAGCAGGTCGAAACGATTTTGAAGCTCCAGTTGGAACTTTTCGGACCCTAAAGCTATTTGAGGCGCAGTTGGTCTGAGAGTAGACCTCATCATGCGACGTCTTTCGGCCTTGAAGTTTATATTTAGAGCGCCTCGGACAAGTCGGTGATCGCTGCCGGTGTTAAACCTGTTGATCACGGAGACGTCTCTAAATATAGACTTCCTGTCAGTCATGATAAAGTCTATCTCGTTCCTCGTCACAGTGTCGGGGCTTCGCCATGTCCACTTTCTATGAGGCTTCTTCTTAAAGAACGAATTCATCAAGAAGAGCCCCTGCGACTCCAGAAAGTTGACCAGCATCTGCCCCCTGTGGTTTCGGTGCCCTACGCCGTGGGGTCCGATTATCGTTTCGCCGCGTTCTTGTACTCCCACTTTGGCATTGAAGTCCCCCATAACAACGTTGTAGTGAACCTTGGTGGTGTCATGTAATGCCTTGGCTATGTCTTCATACATGGCTTCGGCTATGTCGTCGCAGTATGTCGAGGTCGGCGCATATACCTGTACCACCTTCAGGGTGTACCTGTTGGTGATTTTAATTATGAGGTACGCTACCCGTGTCGACACACTGCTGACTTCCACAACGTTGTTAGTGAGAGCTTTGTTGACCAGGAAACCGACACCCCCCTGAGAGGGCCGATCACCTTTCCGAAAGTAAAACAGTGACTCAAGGGTAACCGTGTCCTCGCCCTGTCTTCGGACTTTGGATAACCCCAATATGTGCCAGTTTATGCGACCTAGTTCTAACTCGAGTTCAGTGAGGTGTTGGTCCAGCCGTAGAGAGCGTCCATTGTACGTTGCCAGGGTCAGGTGTTTTTGGTAGCCTTGTATCGTAGCCCGGAGATTCTTCGCACCCCCTGCCCCGCTGTTACCGCGACCGCTACCGTGGCAGCGGACAGCGGGACTACCGGGAACTGGGGGCCTTTGCGTTTGGTGTCTTAACATGTTAAGAGGTTTTTGGCCTACTATACCACGCTGGCCAGACGGGTTGGTATAGGGTTTAGAGCATAATTCTTTGATTATATGTTTATCAAAATTTTCCGTATTAAATTATTTTTACCCCGAAATGACACGCTTTTCATGATAAAAATATTTCCAAATCAATTTCTATTCTAATATATCATCCTTATTTCATTTTGTATTCAATGTAGGTATTGATTTCTGTAGATTTGTGTACTCAACCTTTTCTTAAAAATATTTATGGTTCCCTATGAAGAAATTTTGACGCGAGGCAAAGAGCGTTAGGATGACCTAACGCTCTTTGCCTCGCCCATACTAAAAGCTAAGTGATACATAAATCTTTTTTGTATCCTCTCGATTCTCAACATGGGAGTTCCGTAATAGGGTCACCAAACTACAGCGTCATATTCGAGTATGCTTCGCACTAAACTATTATAAAGCGCTATTTTAGTTTTGTGTTGTTTGAAGCCTTTGATGTTGCGAATTTATTCTATAAACGATTTATTCTTTGTTCTTTGGATTTACCGAAAAAAATACGTATTGAAATAAAGAATGTCATATTTGTCAAAGTGTTATTGACAGCTCTAGGTAAAATTAAAGTCCTGCTTCCTGCGGATGCCGTAAAAGGTGATCAGAGAAGTAATATTTTAAACTCGTTTCCAATCAAAATTAGAAACAAAATTACTTCAACCATTTTATTAAATCTTTTGAGCCTTTCCTCATATGAATAAGGAAAGGCTCAAAAGATTTAGAATGGTTCATCTCGATTAGCGTCGCGATCTTTTAGACCTAACGTTCTTTGTTAAAATACTATCCAGCGAGATTGACTGTCTTTCTGATTTTTCTGACTTTCGGATTCCTTACCATTACCTTCGTAAAAGGATCGTAAACCTTTTTTTGGCGCCTCCGCGTAGGACTTTCATGGGCCGTAATTCGCCAGGGCCACGTCTTTGCAACCTATACAACAGATTCAGCAGTGATATAGATGTTACTGATTCTCTCTTCAAAATTTGCAAAGCTGTACTTCAGTAATAATTAGCTTCGAAAGTGTCACTTTCTTTTTTAGATAATTGTTGCTCTTTTTTTTGTTAAAGCATTTTGATTGCGCATGTTGTGTTTGTCCATAACTGGTTGTACAGTTAGTCCAAACTGTATCTTTAAATCATTGTAACGACTGTCGACAAACCTATTAAATAAATAAATAATAAAATAAATAAAATCAATTTAGTGATCTGAACCAAAAATTAACAGGTAATACAAAATTTTGGTTAGGTAGCACTAAACTACACGACGATAAAAATAATGACTCGCTTACCGCTTATGACTCTAAACACTTCGTCATTAAGGATTTATATTACACGTAACACAGTAGCTAGTGTTACTGCGATCAAAAAAAATAACTAAAATTCCAAAAAACTTCCCTATTCTGACAAATGAAATATCTGTGTGGGACCTATACCTAATAGTATTTTTCTTGGTATTTTATGAAAATAGAAAAAAGCGGGCGATAGTTTAAGTAGTTTGGTCAGGTTTAAGCGTAGGGACCCTGGAGGAGACAGGTCTGTTAAAACGGACAGCCGCTGATGGGCTGCGGAAGTATGTCCGCGTCCCCGTGACCCGCCGTTTTAGCGGGCGATGGAAGACGGTGGGGTTTTAGTGGGTATTACTTGCTCCAGCGACGGCCGGAGGTATTTTGCCGACTGCCGCTGGAGCAGGGAGTCCCACATAACCCGTTTAAGTCCCCGTCGCGAACAGGTATCCATGAGGATTTACCCACCTAAAAAAAAAAAGGTTTAAGCGTAGAGCGCTTGGATTATTTGATCTGGTAGTCGCGGGTTTGATCCCTGCACGGTACAAATCTTTGTGTGACCTACAATTTTTGTTTCTTTCCCATGACACAGAAATAATTCCAACTAAGTTTTTGATATGAAAAATACACTTATAATCCATATTTGTTATCACAAATTATTATTTTTGACTGCCGGTTACAGTGTTCGGGTGATCGCACGACTTAACAGCTCAAAACAAACTCGACACAAAGTCAATTACCGTTTCAGCGTTATTATACCATGTCACGTAGTTACACTTAACTACTAATACCCATTATTCTCCTATTCTAAATTGATTGCGACTAGAATTATATAATAAAAATGACATAATAATAAAAATGACATAATAATAAAAATGACATAATAATAAAATGATTAAATACCATCTATTACAATTTTATTATATAATATCTCTAATCTCCATAATCTTGACTTTTTCATGTTTATTTTTTTTTTTTTTTGTATTCAAATGTTCTTATCAATAGATTGCATGTTCCTATAATAATCTTGTATTCTTTTCTGTAAAAGCTGTACACTCCTGTAATGACAGTTCACACTGTCCTAAACTGTTACAATATTTATACTGTGATATCTGTGATTCTGTCGATGGTGTGTCTTTATCCTAAATAAATAAATAAATAAATACACTTAACAATTGAAGATAAAAAAGTGGTCAAAAACGTCGAAACAAGTACTTTCTTAGGTACATGAAATGATAATATATTAGGTATGAAATAAAACTATTTTTTCGGATTTTATCGCGGTTTATTTTGATTTTTAAGTTCCCGACGTTTCGAGTGCTTTGCAGCCCCCATGGTCACGGGAAGGACGACGTCCTTCCCGTGAAAAATAGTTTTATTTCATGTGTAATATTCGCGTAAATCTAAGAACTCAATATATTAGGTTTCAGAATAAGGCTGCTTGATCCTTATATATTTTATATACCTACATTATAAGCCCTTATTCTGTTATCCGATAGCCAAAAGGACGGGACATACTAAGAAACGAGTTGAGTAGCCATTTCATTAAAAATATTTAATCCAAAAGACGAATTACTTTCGTATTAAAAAAACGTAACTGATGGTAGTAAACATAATCAGTTCGATACCCATCTATTTTATGAGAATAGCAAATGCAATCGTAAAAATATTATAACCAAGATGATTTCTAATTAAATATCAACTGTATGGTAAAAAGATCTAAGCCATTTTTTTCTATAAATATCTGAGTTCATTATACAGGCAATGATACAACAGTGGAGAGTTACGTGAAATTTAAACTATTAAACATCAACCGCTGGAAATCTTCGGCTGCAATATATAAGCCACCTGAGAGAGACCAAATATCTATCTATCTATATCATCACGCTAGATCCCTTGCGGGGTAGGCAGAGAGTACAAAGATCCAACAGGTTCTTTCCTTACAGACCTCTCTGGGTTCCTCCCCTCTCATAGTTCGTCTCATACATGCTCGCCGGTTACGGATTCTTATCTTTGGCTTGCCGGACCGAGGATACCTCTGGCGCACTTCGACCCATGGGATCTTTTGTGCTGTCCTTGCCCTAATGCTCTTACGTACCTGAGGTGTCCAGTACTCCCTGTATTAGGTTGTAGATTCCAGCAGGGGGACAGAGCCGTAGTTCTTCTGGGTTTGGATAGGCCACTCCCAGCAGTTCCATTCGCCGCGCAGCCAGAGCGTCGCAGTGACAGACGACGTGCTTCATGGTTTCAGTTTCTGTGCCACAGCACCTGCATACCACGTCGCCGCGTAGGTTCATCTTGTATAGATGTTCTTTCGTGCCATAGTGGCCTGTAAATGCTCCCGTTATTTGCCTTAGTTGTAGTCTACTATATTTTAGTAGTCTCTTGCAATCGCTTTCACACCATGCGGAAAGGAATTCCTTTGAGTGTCGAAGCCCTGTGTGTGTTTCCCATTCTTTCTTATGTTGTTCTTGGGCATATTTGAAGAGTGCGCCTCTATAGGCACCGTCTGGTATGCCTATGAACGGTTCTGGACCAACGGGTTTTTCCATTGCTCCCTTCCTGGCTAAGTCGTCCGCACGCTCATTGCCATCAACTCCCGTGTGCCCAGGGACCCAGACTAACCTGACCGTGTTGCGCGCTCCACATCTGTCAAGAAGGTATGCGCACTCCGCAGCCAGTGCTGAGTTTAGCTCATAGGAGCCGACGGCCTTGAGGGCAGCCTGACTATCACTACAAATGTAGATTTTCTTGCCCGTGATTCGTTTGTCCAATATCTCTATATCGGTTACGGATACTCTTGACTTGCTCTTCAGATAAGACACGGTCTATTCGGTCATGGAGATAGTCTAAGTCTTTCCGGTACCTACATCCTTCCAATTTCGCATTGTATATCTGTTTTGTCATTCTTTCTTTCGACATTCTTTCTATATGCCTGAACCAAAAGAGCATACTCTTTCTCATCTTTACACCGGTACTATCTTTTATACCTACACGCTTTCTTACTACGCTGTCGCCACAATTACCAGTTTTATTCCTTTACGCATCCAGTTTTTATTCGCGATCTTTGCTAGCTTATTGATCCAACTTATGAGAGATCTATAATTATTAATCCACGACACCAAATAAGACTTTTCCTGTAGTTAATGATTGATTTAAAAACATCCAAATACGTCCATTTCTTCTCTCTGTCCATGTTGAGAGACTAACAAGGACTCTTTGTATCTAATTACCAGTAAAGTAATTCGAATAAAACCAAAAAACCTTTCGTTAAGAGTGAGTTCGAATGTTTGAAGGGTTCCGGTAAAATATGCTGGATTTTTTATAAAAGAATTGATAAATATCACCACCAAACACAATATTATCATATTTAAAAATGAGCTACGTTCTAAGAATAATGTGTAAACTTTTTTAATTATCAAAAAATGCTCGTACTCGTTCAGTCCCCTGTATTAAACATAATTTAATCATTATTCGAAGCAATACTATTACGTCTATTTTAAGTGCATTTCTAATACATATACCTTAATATGCATACAAAAGTATATTTTTCGTGATTAATTTGAGAACGAAAAACTTAAAAAAATTGTAGAATCTTAAAATTGGAAGTTTAAGTTTCTTGAATGTATAAATCAATAATTTGGATATCTGAGGTCTTGCGTTGTAAATGTTACATCTTGTACATATAAAAAAACGTAAAATCCAAATACTATCCTATATCCAAGGTGGAGGTAACAGAGGTGTCAAGACATCCACATATTGACAACAATGTTAGGTGCCGATGTAATAAAGGTTGAATAAATTGCCATGTTACCCGCCACAATTTGCGACTCCGGACTGCTGGCAATTTCGATAAAAAAAAAACACAATTTTCCCAGTACGTCGTCCTCGTCAGCCTAACCATGTGCCACTAGACGAACGAGGCAACTTTTAAATTCAGTAAAAAATTACTTCAATTATCCCATCTTTGATTTTCTCCCTTGGCATACGGAACTCTAAAATAAGCGGCCTTCACAGTGTTGTGGTCTGTGAGTCATCAGTCCGAGAGAAAAAAGTACGATTTATTTATGGCCTATAAAAAGGAATCGATAAAAACAATACGAGTAGTATAGAATGAAGCTCTTTCATTATAAATGTTTAATCGAGCTGCAATGGCGTCCAATCCTGGAAGCTACAGGATATAGGAAGACACGTGCAAGAGTTTTTTTTTTATGTTAAGTAATAACGTATTCCTTTTAACCATTCGATCCAGTCGATCGGTTAAATCTCTTGTCTATAGAATTTCAGGCGCAAAGTTAAGAGCTAGTTTCGCTCCTACCATGTATTCAAGCTTCAGAGATTACAGATATATGGGGCGTGAGCCTCTGAAGACCAATTGACAAAGTGATCCTGAGGAGGGCGGTAGCACGATATGCACATTGCCGTAAGATCTCTGAGAGTGATCAGGAGCATGTTTCTTTTCCCAAAAGATGTGTTAAATCGAACTAGTCACAACAGGGACATTGGTGCATTCCGTTTTGAGATCTAGGAGTTCATTTGTGGCTTCTTAGGAAAGCCACCATAAGAGCATTTTTAGTATAGTTAAAGTTCCGCGTACTTTAGACTTCCCTATAGAATACTGAGAATCTTTTGAAGGGGTAGTATGAAAAAAAACCACTGTGCTTCAAAGAGTCCTTCTCCTAGGTAATTCAAAAAACTTTTCACATTTTTTGCCCATTCCTTTGGGCATCACACAAAAATATGTACTTACTGCATCGATATTTGACTAGACCTTAAAGACCGTTACTAGTAAACCGTTGTAAAAATAATATCATCTGACGCAAAATCTACGATGTCTTTAAAATTAGTTAAATAAAACATTTTGATCGTATTATTAGGAAACTGTTTCCCTAAACCGGGGCCGTCGATAATGGTCATGCGTGGACGAGTGGTCGGAAATAGTCACCCTCAGATCCAATGGTTTATGCAAGCGGAACCATAGCCAAATCAAATAAAAAGAAAAATCTGTACCGTCACACCAAAGGTATACTGCCGACGATGTTAGGTCCCAATATATATGGGGGCAAACCTATTGCTATAATGCCAATTCTAGATTCTGAATGCTACTAAGATTTTTTGCAGAAACCATAGTCATTTTGTCCAACCTAGCATTCGAACCCAAGATCTTGGTACTTATTCACTATGACCAAACCCGGGACAATATCTTCGTGTAATGATCATGTAGGTATTCTGTATTCCAGTGGAGTATCATTTATTTTACGAAGCTATCGTTAGGCGCAGCTTTATATGTTCATAGCGAACACGCGACTAAGGAGGTGGGCAAAATCTAATGTTAAATGCTGTCACTACTAACGCATTCATCAGTACACCAAGCACGTGATTCTTGCTAAAACTAAACCGTCATCTATATATTAATACGTGAAGCAAAAACTTTGTCCCCTTTTTACGAAAATTGCGCGAACGGAGGAGTATGAAATTTCCTACACTTATAGTTTATATAGAGAAGGAGTGCAGAATTCTAATATTTTTTTATTATTATGCATTAAAAATATATTAAATCAATAAAAAAACATTACACACACTACCATGTATTTGACACAATACACTTCAAATTGAGAATAGATTAATATTGTTTAGCTTTAATATAATTTGTCTATACTCTTAAAGAATGTCAAATATAATCAGCAAACGATGAAAGAGTTTTTACAAAAAACATCGCTTAAAAAGAAGTTTTGTATCATTAATTAAATTATCGAAATATGTATGTCAAGTTCAATGGACAGCATTTTCTTTATCGCATGGTTTTTTGTTACAATAAATAAAGGTAGTCTTTATTTTAGTCAATTTTTTTTATTTAATTTCATATAATTTTTTTGAAAAAATTAGGCAAATTAACAGTGTACCCTTGGCGAAATCTGTGATTATAGAAGTATAGTCTGTAACAATAGAACCTTAATAATGTTCAAACTTATAATTTAAATTAATTATGGTCGAATTTCGATCAATGGGCGACCACTAGTTATAATTAAAGAGCACAATCGCACAACTTACTTGCCTCGCGGGGAAAGTGATGGGTCCAAATAATCAAACGTCGTCTTGTACAACAAAATGATCGACCCCGCCCTAATGGCTCATGAATGCTACCTTTATTTACATATTAAAGCCATCCACAGTGCAGCCAATATAACGATTAGAAAGTACAACGACCTACGCCAACCTTGGCATATTGGGCAGGCTTAGGGTTGGCACGTCGGAAATTTTAAGGTGAATGAGTCAGTCATACAATTTAACTTTACAGTAAAGTCATACAAGAATCTTTTGCCAAATTCGGAACCAACGCTGTTATCAAGAGAAACGTCACATCATTTTTTTAATTTGCAGAACCTGTTGAAATCTTGGAAAATCTTACTAAATGATAACCCTAATTTTACTCTAACGCCCACCTGTCAATGTCATTCACGACCCAAAAAAAATCTTGGTCATAATCGTCATCATCAGCTTATAGCAGTCCACTGCTGAACATAAGCCTCTCCAATTGCAAGCCACTGAGTACGATCCTCTGCTACTCTCATCCAATTCCTGCCAGCTGCCTTATGAAGATCATCGCTCCACCTAGCCCGAGGACGTCCGGCATTACGTTTGCCAGTCCGTGGTCTCCACTTATGAATTCTTTAGAAGAAGAATACCGATATGTACCCAAGCGAGTGTGGCAGATGTATTATGTACACCCATATTATTTCACCGACGGTATTTGGTCCCAACGTAATAGAAGCCTATTGTCAATGCCTGTCAATGTAATAGAAGCCTATATACCATGGATTGCTATGGGAATTTATCTACAGAAAATGCATTCTCTGTTTCTAAATGCAATCTAGGACTTCATGAATGTTAGATGCGCCAGAGACCAAAAAAGCAGTCATTGTTAATCCAGGCGATGGAAACAGGGGTCAATGGAAACAAGTCGACTAACACACAAACAGTTAGTGACATCAGAAGGGTGTCAAGAAGAGAAAAGGCCAGCTTTTGTTATGAAACCTGAATTGAGTCTATTTTCATCTTGCAAAAATGGGGTATTAGGGTCATCTATAACTTATGTATAAGGGAGCTAATATCATGACGGTCCCGTGTCAATATATTTATGAAAACATAAAGTTTACAAGAAAAAAGTTAGATCTCTTGAATTAGCTACGTGATAGGCGTTGTTGTAATACAATACATTAAAATAAATTAGACCCACTGCAATTTTACCTGTCAAAATTTCACACGTCTTTCATGGGTTAGATTTTATAGTAAAATTTCAATTGACGTCACTAAAGTGAAAATAAGTTCAAATTTTTTTTAAACCAACACTTTTTAAGCAAGCTTATTATTCGATAGGAGATTATTTTAATGATAGAAATATTTCAATAGATGCTTTTCCAGCTCTACTAAATAATGATAACTTGTTCAACTGTAATGAGGTGACTTTCCTTCGCTTTCTTCTATTAATTAAGCATAAAATTTAATAAATGAGGGAACCATGTAGCCATTCTTATGAACAGTATAATTTAACTCAGACCCACCTGATGACCAGCCTAAATTGTTTTCCCATGCCCCACAACAAAATGTAGATGGAGACATTTTAACATCTTTATTTTAAAAGAGTAACCGTGGAGTTTTTTGAGCTTGTTCTCTACAGGAATGTCATTCCAAAGTGGTGGTAGTCTTTGTTACTTTTCTGACGATTCATAAATACTATGATTGTTTACATGAATAAAAAATATTCTGATTCTGAAACCGCCGCTTAGTTTGCGTCGCGACTTCGACAGCATCGGACATATGTATGTGCGTTCGTTGCTTTTTCGAAACCAAAAATAATATTTTGAATGATATTAATTTCCTTACTGTTTCTTATATTTTTATATTTTTATATCTTCAATGTAGTTCATATCATCATAGGTAATATAGATATAATAGACTTCCTCTCTTGGAGTTAGGATTAATGAAAACAAAGACGTAATTGCGTTTCTCTGTAAAACGAAAGTTTCATTTACCCAATTACAGTAATTATTAACAAAACATTTACTCACCTGTAAAACGAAAGAAACAACATTTAAAGCCTTTATTTCAGGTCATTTTATATTTTAACAAAAATAACAAATATAGATAATATTATCCTAACGAAAAAACTCGCTCACAATCTGTCTTATATTCTATTAAATGTCACTACTGTCAGTCATGAAATCTAGTGGGCTTTCAAAGACAACTTAAAGAAAACAGGTCGTATATGGTTTTCTTTACATAGACATAACAGTGTTTATTTCTTTTACAAACGGTTGACGCTGTTTGTTGTAAATACTTAACATAAGAAACAGTGATACAAGAGTGATGTTGTGAATATAACGTAATAGGTACACTTATAAATTTCTAAAACAAATCTGCTTTTGGCAACCCTAAGCTCAATATGTAATTACCTAATAGTTTATTGGTAATAAACAACGATTATTTACATTGGATTAGCGTGGTTTGATGGTTTTCTAATATTCAACTTACGCACTCGAATGCTCAGTTAGAATAATGAACGAGTAAATGGGAAACTATCAATGACTCATGAATATATCATATAAGTACTGCCGAGACTGATGAAATGTAGAACCTCATCTATGAATGTTTGAAGTAATAGTAGGACCACATTGTTAAAATATTCATAAATCTAACCATATAAATATAAAAAACCCTGACCAAATAGACCGTGTCTTATCTGAAGGGCAACTCAAGAGTCTCCATAACCAGCGAGCGTGTATGAGACGAACTATAAAGAAGCCGGAGAGGTATGTAAGGAAAGAACCTGTTGGAACTCTGTACGCCAGATCCCTTGCGGGGCAGGAAGAGAGTACAGAGTTGCAACAGGTTCTCATGTCTCTCTATCTCGCCGGTTACGGTCTCCAAAAAATATTTCAATATATTCGACAGATGGCTTGGTCTGATGGTTAGAAGCTAAGCCACTTCGTTCACTGGACCGAGTCGAGGGTTTGATCCTCACACAGGATACATTTTCATGGGACCCACAAATATTTGTGAGTTAACATTATTACATTATGGGCCAACCGGGACCAACAGTTTCACGTGGCTTTCTTTGGCAAAGAGACGCTGGAATATGAAAATGTCAACGGCCACCCATCTCAGACCAACCTACCCAAACGCTGCTTAACTTTGGTAATCGTTAAGAACACTGCGGTGACATAGCGCTACGAACGTAGTATTATGCGTAGTATTATAGTGTCTAGTGGTTGGTCCAGTGGCAAAGTGCATTGTTTTGTGATCACGAGGTCCTAGGTTCAAATCCTAGGTCGGACAAGTGTAGTTTTTTTAACGAAAACTTCCCAGTACGAGTCCGGAGTCTGGAATTGTGCCCGGTATATGGCAATAGGCTCGCCCTCCATTACATGGAACATAACATCGTCGGCGAAACGTGGGTGTACTCAGTACACCTCTGCCACCTCCGCTAGGGGAATATAGGCGTGACGGTGTATGTGTGTATTATAGTGTCTTATCTGAAGGGCAAGTCAAGAGTCTTTGAACCGGCGAGCGTATATGAGACGAATTATGAGAGTGGAGGGAGCCAGAGGAACGTAAGAAAAGAAGCTGTTGGAACTCTGTATTCTCTGCCTACCCCGCAAGAGATCTGGCGTGAGGATATAGATAGATGAAAATTGATCGAAACTTAACTAGAAACCTATGTTCAACTTAAATTAACAATTTACTTACTTAGGTGACTGCTTACTTTAATGCCTCGTTGGTCTAGTGGTATATAGCGCGTTACGATCGTGAGGTCCTGGGTTCAAATCCTAGGTCGGCCAAACGTAGTAATTTTAACAAAAAAAAAAAATCCGATCGTGTCAGGAATCTGGCATGGTACCCGATATCATGGCAACAATCTCGCTTGCTATAGAGTTACTGGGAATTTTTCCCATAGAAAAATTACACTTTGTCCGACTGAAGATTCGAACCTGAGACCTCGTGATCGCCAACCACCCCATATTCCTCTATACAAATAGGCAGTAACAGTTTGGCCAATATCATATTCAGCAATCTATTATTAATTTTATGGAATAATTAAGTCCCGTAACAGCCTACCGACTGTCAAACAAGTATTTTAATTATACGAGTCAAGGTTTAATTATAAACTGATAAAGACAAATAGGGGAGTCAGTTAATCTCACCACAATCGAGTTTAAATTAATTCTATCATACATTTGCATAGTATTAAGGCGGTAACTTGATCGAAACTTAACTATAAAACTATGTTCAACTTAAATTAACTAGATACTTAGGTGACTGCTTACTTGAATGACGGACGATTTAGCGCAGTGGTTAAGAGCTTAAGCCGCTCCGCTCACTGTGTCTTATAGTCGCGGGTTCGATTCCCGCATGGGATAAATTTTTGTGTGATCCACAATTATTTGTTTCGGTCTGGGTATTTGTGTATGTGAATTTTCATGTTTGTAAACGCACCCACGTCATAGGAATTAATCCTAGGGTGGGGCTACGTTTTTTTAATAAAAAAAAATCTATATCTTCACGCCAGCTCCCTTGCGAGGTAGGCAGAGTACAGAGTTCCAACAGGTTCTTTTCTTACATACCTCTCTGGCTTCCTCCACTCTCATAATTCGTCTCATACACGCTCGCCGATTACGGAGACTCTTGACTTGCCCTTCAGATAAGACACTATAATATTACGCATAATACTATGCTTGTAGCGCTATGCAACTGTGGTGTTATTAACGATCACCAAAGTTAAGCAGCGTTTGGGTTGGTTGGGCTGAGATGGGTGGCCGTTTGGGCCATTTTCATATTCCAGCGTCTCTTTGCTAAGGAATCCACGTAGAACTGTTGGTTCCCCGGCTCCCGGTTACCACTTTGGCTACCTATAATAAATATGCCTAATAAATTATACGTCAGACAAAACGTAATTTTTCCATGGAAAAATTCCCCAGTATCAGTACGGAGTCTGAAATAGTGCCCGGTATATGGAATTAGGCTCGTCTCCTATACAGATACTGGGAAATTTCCATAAAAAAATTACACTTTGTCCGTTCTAAGATTCGAAATGGTAAGATAGTCTAGGTCTTCCCCGGCACCTACATCCTTCCACTTTCGCATTATATATCTGTTTTTTCATTCTTTCTTCTGGCATTCTTTCTATATGCCCGAACCAACCGAGCATACCCTTTCTCATCTTTACACCGATACTATCTTTCTTACCTACTCGCTTTCTTACTACGCTGTTGCGAATACGGTCGGTCAGCGTGACTCCGCACATCTTCCGCAGAGATCGCATTTCGACCGCATTTATCCTGCTTTCGTTCTCCTTCCCAATTACATACCCAACTCTCGCTGCCATATAACAGCGTTGGGACAAGCACTCCGTTATGCATGGCCAGCTGCGCGTTTTGGCTTAAGTACCGGCTCCCAAGTAGCCTTCCCATCGCACTATTCACTCTATTACCTGCATTCACTCTTCTCTCTATATCAGCGGTGTATTTCCCATCCTTACTGAAGTGTTTAAATTAATTCTACCTTAAATTTTCAAAACATTAAGGCGATAACTTGGTCGAAACCTAATTAATTAGAAACTTATCTAGGTAATACAATAAATCACTCAATTTCACTGACTGCCTCTTTAGTCTATTGGTGAGGATTGTGCGCAGTTCAAAACCTGCGTTAGGGAAATTTTTACTTTTTAGAAAAATTCCCCAGTATCAATCCGGATTTTAGAATTGTGACCGATATATGGCAATAGGCTCGCCTTCCTTTACTCTTAATATCGTCGGCGAAGTAGTGGTGAACACAGTACACCTCTAGGGTATAGGCATGACAATGTTTATTTAATTTTATTGTTTTACTAATAGGGGAGTCAGTTAATCTCATTGCAATCGGGTTTAAATTCATACCATCATAGGTATATTTGCATAACTTTAAGGGGTAACTTGATCTACACTTGATGTCTACGTATAACTTAAATTGCTATTGATGAGATGACCCGGTGAAGGTTGCGGTTAAGAACTATAAATATATGCAACAAAAATATTATATGAATGATTTGGTCGTAATTTAACAATAATTTTTTTTTTATTAACTCGCCTAGAGTAAATCAAAAAAACAAAAATCAGAATATACAAGACTACATTCTTAGTATAATATGTATTCTGTTGGCTCAGCGATAAACGTGAATATTGGTCTCCAAAATGAGATTCCACTGCTTCTTACGGTTCTGCGCCATTCTCAGTCTTTGGCTTGGAGCTCACGAAGGTCCGCCTCAACCACGTCCTCTCAGCAATATTTTGGTTGACCAACAGGTCGGTGGTCGATTGGTTGGTCCAGGTAGGCCTACTTTACACTTCAATCTTCTCCCATTCTCTGAATGTGACCTAGCTATCAGAATCTGTACGCTTTCGTCTCTACTATGACATTAGGGCGAGCCGTGAGTTTAATGCCTCTCATGTTATCAGTATAAACACTCTGGGTAACTATTTTCTAAAAATTTACTTATTCTTTTTGAGTTCTTATATTTACGCGAATATGACATACGAAAAAAAACTAGTTTTCGGATTTTAACACAGTTTAAAATGAAAAATAGACCGCGATAAATCCGAAAAATACTTTCATTTTAGGTTGACTTAAACTTGTTACAATTTTATTATATGTATATATAACTAATCCAAATTTTGTAAAATATAAAAACTATAGCCTTAAAAGAATCTGACAAAAAAAAAAAGAATTTCTAACCAGTCTGTGAGCCGCCGGCTGATTTACATAATTCACGTGCTTTCCATTCCATTTGTTGGCGGATTCTTTGAATATTGTTGAAATATACAATTCATTATACAGATAACCTTGTATACATAAATATGTCACAATTATATATGTGTTTTTATATGTAATTTGACAGTTTGAAATATTAGAGGTCGCGCCGGTTGGTATTCTTTGATCAACTTCAAAATATATATGTATATTCTTAAAAAAGTGTTTGTATTTTGGTGTTTGTTTGTGTGGTGTCTCATATTTCGAGAATTACAATTCAAAGATTATATAATACATTTTGAATTAAATAAAAATACACTCAATGTGCTGAACTAGGTAAAAGGGAGGTGTAATGTTGCCGCCACCACCTTTTGTGCGTCTATGATCTACGCTGTTGGCCGCAGGGCTTTTACAGTTTCACCGGGCTAGAGAACGAGCGTGCAACCACTACGCTCGAGCCAGAACGGCAATAGGGGAACTAGCTCAAGGGCGCCTCAAGGAGGAACAGCCTCGGCTTGGGCAGTCGCTATGGGGGACGGCGCTACTAGGTTTCTCGCCGTGGTGCTCTGCACCGGCCGGTGGACAAGGGATTCTTCGAGCTCGCTAGCGAGGTCGGTGTCTGATCCTGTGTGCTGTATCTGTATCCGAAAGAAGGGACGTAAAGGCATCAGGAGGGTCGGTGAGAACATGCCGTGGACCGGCATCACCATTAATCAATCATTTAACCGGGTTTTCGAAAAGCGTCACGTTACGTGTTTAATTGTTTATAGCGGCTGCCTCGTTGGTCTTGTGGCAAAGCACATCGCTTTTTGATCACGAGATCCTGAGGTCAAAATCTAGGCCAGACAAATGCGGTTTCTATGTCGAAAAATTCCCAGTATGAATGTCCAGGGCCTGTGCCCAGTATGGCAATAGGCTCGCTCACTATTACATGAGATCTAACATAGTCGGCGACAAGTGGGTGTACTCAGTACGCCTCTGCCACGCTTGGGGAAAATAGTATGGGCTCAGCTCTCCGAGTGTAACAGTCGTGGGTTCGATCCCTGCACCACGCGACATATCTTTGTGTAACTATAAACTATTAACCTGATGCGATTTAATTTATTATAACGACTTGATGTGCAAAGTGAAGCTGACCGATCGTATTAGCAACAGCGTAGTAAAAAGCGACAAGGTATGAAAGATAGTATCGGTGTAAAGATATAGAGTATAGAAAGAATGTCAGAAGAAAGAATGACAAAACAGATATACAAAGCGAAAGCGGAAGGATGTAGGTACCGGGGAAGACCTTTCCCAACACCAAATAGACCGAGTCTTATCTGAAGGACAAGTCAAGAGTCTCCATAACCGGCGGGCGTGTATGATACGAACTATGAGAGCGGAGAAAGCCATAGAAGTATGCAAGGCAATAACCTGTTGGAACTCTGTACTCTCTGCCTACCCCGCAAGGGATCTGGCGTGATGATATAGATAGATAGATTGATACCGGCTATTATATACTAATATTCTAATCAATCAACAAACATTTATACAAATCATATAAATTCGAAATTAATTCTGTCTGTTTTTTACCCTTCTAAAGATAGATTGCTTCTTGGGAAAGAACTTAATAAAAAAATAACGCAGATGAAGTCGCGGTTCACAGCTAGTATTTAATAATAGTCCATTAGTTGATATAATAATTCACTGTAACGGATACACACGTAACAGATAACATTTATTTAGTAAAAAAGATTGTTTTAATTAAGCTCCATTAAACCTGAATATAATTAATCAATTCGCAATTAATAGAACGCTAAATAAATAAGTTATTTAACTCGCAAAAGAACTCCTTTTGAGAAAGTATTACACAATGTTGGTAAGGTAGCCATCTTAGCTCAGAAAAAAAAGAAATGATTCTTTTTTCAATATTTTAAATTGTAAGTAGACTTTTTGGCGGGAAATCGAAGAGTGATGTTGTCAATTTGTTTTAATTTCCAAAACTTGTGTTATTTCGAATTATAATGTGTAATTTTGGTGGAATAATAACCATTATGTGTTCCTATATGTGCATGAGTGAAGGTAATTGTAACAATTTCATTATCATCTCCGTCATCAAGTTCATTGGGTAGTTGAATTAATTTAGAAATGAATATTCGTAATCTTTGTACAATGGCATAATGTAAAAGCAATTGCCACGAAAAAAAAAATTGTAAGTAACTGTTTTCGATTTGATATTTAAAAAAATAGATTCAAGCAGAATGGAAAAATGTAGTAATTTTAGGCAGTACCTACTCTTTTGAATTTCTTATTGTTATCATAGTTATTTTTGAGACCTTAGTTCACTATATAAACAACCAAAGAACCTTATAGATACCTAGATAAATAGGTTACATTTACTCGTATTTCAAAGCGACATAAAAAATTAATCAACCTATCTAATTATTTTCCTCCAGTCTGTATTGCCATGTTTCATAGTATACCTACTTATGTAGACAAAATTTGAACCCATATGCAGTCTTTGTTGATATCTATATAATAAGGGTAAAAATCAACAGATTACCCTTATTTATGTTAAACGTACAGGACAAAATATAACTATTATTATTTGATAGAAAATCTCCAATAACACTGTCCGACCTATGATTTGAAACCAGCACTTCCTGATTGCCAGCTTTACCATATTCCACTACACCAGCGAAACTAAAGTATAACAAATAACTAGCAAATTTTTGGTTACATCTATGTACGGTTCAGTAGTTAAGACCTTAAGCCGCTCCGCCCACTGGTAAGAGTAGTCGCGGGTTCGATTACTTCTTCTTCAAGTGCCCCTCCATTACTGGAGGTTAGCTTCTTTCGTGAGCCATACGGAACAACTGATCAACGGCGGCAATTCCGGTCCACTCCCTAATTCCGCAGCCATGATTTCTTCTGTCGTCAAACGCGTATTTTATCCTAATCAAAGCAGGTGATATTTATCGTGGCATTATACGGGTCATGCTGGAGACCTCTATCATTACTCATATCATTTACCGCACGGGTCAAATCTTCGTGTGAGCGACAAATATTGGTTTTGATTTGGCTATTTAAGTATGTAAATGTTGTGTTAGTAATCGGATATACAAAAAAAAGATAATCCTAGATGGGACCAGAAAAAAATATTACACCAAGAAGATAAGATATTATCCTACAAAAACGAACATATTTAGCGACCCTAATCATAGAAACCAATCGGATCTTAGAGTCGGAACTCGAAATGTAAGGCTCACTGTTATTAATTATAACAAATTATGTCTGATTAAATAAGAGACGGATAAATTAAATTAATTAAGTTCCGAGCGGCGGGTCTATTATCGTTATATGTGTAGAAAGTTATTCGCAAAAATTATTGGCTAAATTTAGTTTCGGATTGTGCGATTTATTTCTTTGGGAGCATACTTAGGCTACGTTATGCGAAAAAAACCCATCAAATGTTTTATTAATATTGAACGATGATATCCAAGAACAAGTATAAAATTACATTCATAATGTTAAATAATAAGGGATTTACTGTTTCTCTATCCGAATAAAAAAATAATAAGTATGTGACAACGAAATTTACTTTTGTCACTTGATTGTGACATGAGTTTAACTTTTAACTTTAGACTTAATGAAAACTCGATCTATTAGATTTAAAAAAAAGATAATATTTTTAATCCAATTCAATCAATCCTAAAAAATGTTGACCAAACATTTTTTTAATGGCCTGTTTGACAGTCTCACTCCCGAGCTAAGGTCATCATCATCATCATCTCAGCCTATACTTGTCCACTGTTGAACATAGGGCTCCCCAAATTAGGCCAGCTAAGGTCAAACAGCTTCTTATTCTGATTACTACGTTTATATGTTTCCTGACTCTTGTGTTACTGTTGGGTCTTCCTCCCGTTTTTATTCATTGATATATTATTCTGTTCACACACATTTATGATTTTCTAAACTACATACTACTACAATACGTATTTCTCGCCTCGTAAAAATACTTATAAAAACACAAATTATCTCCTATTCCAGATTTCGGTCACCTACTTTCCATTGGTGCATTGTCACTTGCATTCCTTATCACAAACCTTATCACCGTGATTGTGGAAACCGATCGGAAATTGCAATACTTTTTGCAATCTCGACCGATCAGGACCACATACAGACGAGATAACCTAAAAGATATAGATAAACTATCTCACTAGAGGAATGTATTTCAATGGGAGTGTTTTATCAGTAACAAAAAAGTCGTGAACGGATTTAATATTTCTGAAAAAAGTGTGTACATAAAATTTTCATGATCCCGGTAACAATAACGGTGTTTTTAGCGATGGCGTACCATATCTCGGCCCTTATTCTCTATGACTAATAACACGTAGCGTGTCGCGTTAAGATAGCTCCGTGAAATCATTAAATGGCACTGTACTCTAGTGACAAACAGAATACCTTTACACGGTCATTTATAAGTGTCGAATAAGGGTCTTGAGTAAAAGCTTTCCTTTTTACAAGATTTTATTTTTAAATTTGGCATACGTATGTAAAGTTGGTGACAATGCAATGATATGGAACCATAGAGCTGGTCTGATTATGGAGTCGGAAGGTGGCTATAGGAACATGCGAACTGTACAACGTAACCCCCTCGAGTTTAGGCTTGTGAGATTGATGTGAGATGAAGCCAAAAGGCCAATGGAAATACCCAACTACCCAATGTAACCCTGCAGTGTTTGGGCTAGTTGGATTTGTCTCGACGAGTACTTTAGACCCGGATGGTGTCCAAGGTCTGATGATAGACCAGGAAGGAAGCCATAGGAAATCTTTAACTAAAAAATATAGGTTAAATGTGTTTTTGCTATAAAATCTTGTTTTCAAAAAGATCTCTTTTCAGTTATATTTTTTTCTTTCATATCTGAGATCCGCTACTACCAACATTTTATGCAAGCACGAAACTAACTCATCCCGTTGTCCCCCTCGGGTCCTGCTGTTGTGTTTTAGAATGATTTCTAGAAAATGTCTAGTTGATAGAATAGCGATGCTTATTTGGTTAATGCAACGAAAGATGTTTGATATGTCACTGAGATGTGGTTGTATTGTGTACACCTTTAGTTATCTTTGAGGCGAAACGAGGCGTGACAAGTATTAAAGTTGACATTGGAATCATGATGTGACGCAGAATATTATATTCATGATATCTGTGATCAAATTAATAGCTAGGGACTGTGTCTCCCTACATCACAGGTCCAAACTCTCTGCTTTACCCGCAATTTATCTGGCATAATGGTATAGATAAATAGACAGATTGTTGAGGTGCTTGAGGTCATGAGCAAGATATTTATTTTAATAAAAAAAATTTAGTTTTACCGTAAACTGAGAATTTAATAAAATCGTCGAAGCCAACATGACGTCACATCACTTCCAAGACGTATGCTAATTATGTTGACGACTTTTTTACAAGTGATCAATTTAATTGTTATTATACCTTATTGGACAGTCGGCGCCTTTTATATCCAAATATATTTTTATAGCATTTATATGTAAAACGTCGTAGGTGACAAATCGCGATTAAATATTAAGAAAGTAGGTGTCCATATAAGTAGAACGCATGCCTTTAAATCACAAGGATCGAATATCAAATCCAAACTTTTTTACACTTTTTTTACACCATCACGCTATATTCTCTAAGCGGGGGTGGCAGAGGTGTACTATGTACACCCATTTTTCACCGACGATTTTAGGTCCATTGTAATAGGGGGCAAACCTATTACCATACTCCGGACTGATACTGGGAATTTTTCCATAGAATAACATATTCGTCCTAGGATTTGAGCGCAGGACCTCGTGCTTGCAATGCATATTATTAAAACATACATTTATTTATTGATTTCTTAGATTTACGTGAATATATAAAACGATTCCCGACGTTTCAAGTGCCTTACCATAGTAACTGATGGGACTGAGATGTTTGACGTCCAATGATCATTGTTATTCCAAGTTCTATGTATATGTACTTACCTTTACCTAAGGACATAAATAATAATATTATTAGCCCTGATAAGGAACTGTTCTACCGTTGGGCCCAGGCCTCCTCTCATACTGAGAGGGTTTAGGCCATAGTCCACCACGCTGGCCCAGTGCGAGTTGGCGAACTTCACACATCTTCGAGGAACTCTTAGGCATGCAGGTTCCCTCACGATGTTTTCCTTCACCGTTAAAGCAAGTGTTAGTTAATTTTTAAAACGCTAAGAATATAAGTGATGTGAAAGATGTAAAAGATCGATATTTATACCACCAAAACACGACTTGTTGCTTAAGACGAGTTTTTCGACATATTTATGATGGGAAAGGAGTTTAATTAACCAATTTATAAAACAGCAAATTGATATTCGTTATATTTTGACGTTTCTAATTGGAATTTATTGTTGATTTATGGTTTATTTTATAAAATATGAGAATGATTCTGAAATTCAATTCTAATCGACAAAAATCTCGGCAAAACCGAATCATAACCGCTATCGGTCAATGTTTGAATATTGTAGTTAATGTCCCACCGAAAAACAAACTTAAAATCAAAAACAACACTGAAACTGAATTTCAGTTTCTGTTCGGCCGAAACCAAAACTTGCCTTTAATGCGACCCTTTTTGTAGGTATATTTTTTAAGTTCAAATATATAATAACTTCTAATTTTTTAACTGCAACTGCAAAAACAAAGCGCCAACAGTTAGCAGGGGCGCGGGGAAGAGCATATCATAGTCTACGTTGATCGCGGCCGAATTCCGCCCGAATGATCACGAACTAGTTATAGTCTGCCGAAACCGAAATTTAACCGAAACTCTAATTTAGCGCCGAAACCTGCCGAATCAATTACCGAGATCGAAAGTTTGATCGTACTCTACTGTAGTAGTATACGGAGTTAGCTGAGCACCATTGATCGACCGCAATTAAGTTATAGTTTTATTAAAGTTTAATTAATAGAATTGAGGCCCTGATGTATTTATGACTGTTGACAGGTGAGTTATATAATATTTACGATGTCAATACTAAGCTAGATTTTATTACATTTTAAAGCAGGCCACGCCTTTCTGCGGATGTCGTAAAATATAAGTAAAGGTGTAAATAGTATTAAAATTACATAACTAATGTCGCAATTGACTCATGAAAGTAAATGAAAAAACATCGTCACTCCTCTACTCTCCAACTGCGTATATCTGTCTTTCTATCTATCTATATCATCATGCCCGATCCCTTGCAGGGTAGGCACTCTCTGCCTACAGAGTTCCAACAGGTTCTTTTCTGTGTATCTATCTTACTAATAATATAAATGACTGACGGACAGTGGTTAAGAGTTAAGTTCGATTCTCGCACAGGACAAATCTTTGTGTGATCCACAATTATATGTTTCGGTCTAGGTATTTGTGTAAGTAAATTTTCATGTTTGTGAACGCACTCACGACCCAAAAAATACTAGTGTGGGCCAACGTTATTAAAAAAAATTAAAAAGAGGAAAAAAAAGAATGTGAAATGATTAAATGTTTGTTACTCAATCTGCCTCGTTGGTCTGGTGGCAAAGCGCATAGCTTTGTGATCACGAGGTCCTGGGTTCAAATCCTAGGTCGGACAAATGTAGTTTTTCTAACGAAAAATTCCCAGTATGAGTCCGGAGTCTGGAATTGTGCCCGGTATATGGCAATAGGCTCGCCCCCTATTACATGGGACCTAACATCGTCGGCGAAACGTGGGTGTACTCAGTACACCTCTGCCACCCCCTCTGGGGAATATAGGCGTGACGGTGTACTCAATCACGCAAAAACGGTAGAACGGATTATGAAGAAATTTGGCACACAGGATTTTTATCCCAGAAAAAAAATTGGGTTTTTGTATTAAGTTGTAATATATATCTAGTTGTCGACATTAGCTTCTAAGGTAGAGTTATTCCGATCGGCTCCCTCAATTTTGATCTCCTAGAAGATGAGTTCTATTTCAAATTAATCTCTATTCCCATCACATCTACGGTGTAAGGAATTAAACCTTACCTTCAAGAAATGTACTTGGTACATTTAGTACAGTCAGCAACAAAATATTTTCGAGTCTATTTCCAAGTACAACAAGTGCTCCTTAAGAGAAGAAGTAACTTTTACAGCTTTGAGCCATACTATAATAATAATAATAATAAGCCCGCAGGGCAGCTTGTGGCGAGCTGTTGGTGAGTAACGACATCACGGACCCGAGTGCTTCAGAGAGTCGGTCAGGGCCCCCAACTCGGCGTGTCTTCGTCGGTTGAGTGGAAACCGAAGGGTGCCCGCAGGACTCTCGGCTCTGGCTAGCCTTAATTGGCCGTCCAGAGAGGAGCCGTGAGAGCTATATCGACGTAGGAAGATAATGCGTTCCTACGTCGATGTACTCCAGGGGTGGAAGTGTTAAAGGGCATAACGCCGCGAGTAACTTAGGAGAAAGCGCAGCACACCTCTCTACACCCCTGAGCCGCTCACACCGGTGTTGCCCTCAGTTGTCCTAGGACGACCGTTTGAGGGCCCATCTAGTAAGCGGCGAGTCACCGCCGGCCACGGGTAATTAGGTATCACTAATTATGGCCGGTGTCCGTCCCCTTTGAAATAGTCCAGTTTTTGTCCATCAAACCTCATTTACATAGCCCTTTTTTTCTTTCCATAATTTACAATACGAGTAGTCCTTGCACCTGCCGGGGTCAGTTCGCTGGTTATGTTTGTTTATTTTCACCAAGTGATCTCAACAGGTGGCTTACATAACATTAACTTCTCGCAAAGGGCCTCTACGTGTTGGACCCATGTCCCCATGCAAGCCTTCCAAAGGTCCGGGTAAAGCCCGTGTATCTCAGCGAGATACATATAAATAATAATAATTATTATTTATTTCAGGCTAGGTACAGCCCATACAATTAATTAAATTTAGTGTGTTAGTAAAATATTCTTATAATGTAATGTTAGTTTAGCCTAATAGTTCAGCTGTATAATAGAATATATGATTGCAAGTTCATGTAAAATGGTAAAATGGTTCACTTTTATTAAACTAAAAAATAAGGCAGATAAAGTCGCGGGTAACAACCACTATTACATAAATCAAATTAAAATGTTTATTTGCGAACTAAGTGTACAATCTCACAACAAAAACTCAAAACCACAACATAAACACATTGAAACAACACAAAAACCAAACCAAAACTTAGCCAAAGCTAACACTTTCAATAGGCAAAGATAAATACCGTCACGATGTTATAATCCGCGGTGTATTTCATACGTCGTCGCTTCCTTGAACACGAAAACAATCGAGCTCTTCCGAGCGAGCGCACGCGCATAGATTAACATACAATGTGTGCGTGCCCCCGCGCATCAATGGGACAGGAGTGGGGTGACGTAGTGACCGGACGTGTTGGGATAAATCAATATTACTTTTTTCTAATTAATACATGTGCATGTTACAGACTGCCCCATTGATCTATGGCGAAAAATGCGCGTTGCGATCACGTGATCCTGGGTTCTTATCCCAGGTCGGCTGAATCTAGTTTTTCTATCGAAAAATTCCCCGTATCAGTCCGAAGTCTGAAATTGCGTCCGCTATATGGTAATGCCGCGTGGTTCCCGGCTTAGAATAGGACCAACCCATCTCATCCCATCGGGTGTCGTACAAGGCGACTAAGGGAAAACTAGGGAATGGGCAGCAGCGTTCTCTTAACACTTCTGCGATCAAAAACTGCGCTCGCCAACCCGCCTGCCAAGCGTGGCGAGTATGGCAAATCCCCCCAATCACTATTATGGAAGAAAAGAAGAAAACCAGGCCCCTAGTCCCCGGCAGTCCTAATCGTCCTGGCCACGGTAGCAGCCATGGTAACGACAGGACAAGGGGTGCTAAGAATCTCCGGCAGAGATTCGGCTACCACCAAAAACGAAAATTGGCCCTGGTGACATACAACGCACGCACTTTGAGGACAGATGAGAAGCTTGTTGAGCTGGAAGAAGAGATAAACAAGTTGCGGTGGAATATTGTTGGTTTATCGGAGGTCCGAAGAAAGGGCGAGGACACGATAACCTTAAAATCCGGCAACTTGTTTTACTACCGGGGGGGCGAACAGCAGTCCCAAGGTGGTGTCGGATTTATCGTCCACAAGTCACTCATAGACAACGTTGTGTCCATCACTAGTGTGTCGAGCAGGGTAGCGTACCTGATACTCAGAATATCCAAAAGATATTCGCTGAAGGTCATACAGGTCTACGCACCGACCTCGACATACTCAGATGATGATGTCGAAGTTATGTATGAGGACATTAGTAGAGCCATACATACTTCCAAAACACACTTTACAGTGGTTATGGGTGACTTCAATGCGCGGCTGGGCAAACGGGGCGATGATGAGTTGAGAGTTGGGCAATTTGGATATGGGCAGCGCAACCCCAGGGGTCAGAGGCTGGCCGAATTCCTGGAGAAGGAGGGACTCTTTATGATGAACTCTTTCTTCCAGAAGCCGCCTTATAGGAAATGGACCTGGATGAGCCCTGATGGTTCCACCAAAAACGAAATAGACTTCATAATGAGCACCAAGCGACAAATATTTAATGATGTCTCCGTGATCCACAGGGTAAAAACCGGCAGTGATCACCGAATGGTCAGAGGCACATTAAATATTAATGTCAAAATGGAAAGATCGCGTCTGATGAAGTCTACGCTCCGACCTTGTAATGCACATATCCAAAACCCCGAGAACTTTCAACTCGAATTGGCAAACCGCTTCGAATTGCTAGACAGCAGCGCATCAGTGGACGAAATCAACAACAGGCTGGTAGAGACTGTCCATACGGTCGGGTCCAAGTATTTTAAGCCCCACCGTAAAAATAGACCTCAAAAACTATCCAACTACACCCGAAACCTCATGGCTGAGCGACGTTCCATGACTCCTTAACTTGGCAAGCGCTTCGTTAGCTATATAGGTGCTTTTTAGTACAGTTTTAAAGTCAAGTGTTTCAGTATCATAACACCCAAACGTACGTCCTAACTTCACATCATCCAGACCAAAACAAAATAATAATGTAACAGACGAAATACAATCCAATTCTTCGCTGAAAATACCAAAATACTCTCCTATTGGTTATTTCAGTGGGGAGAAAATTGCAAATCCTTTTACAGCAGATTGGTATCGGTCGAGACGGCAACATTAGGTTCTTAAGGCCAGAACGCCAATTCTTGAGCCAATCACCTTAGCTACTATTATTCTCTCTCTCTCTCTCTCTATATTATATAAAGTCATGAATACAAATTCATACTTTATACCTAAAAAAAACGCTTATTTCACCTTAGAATACCTTGGACGTGCGAAAGAGGTAACTAACTTTACAAGGGGAAGAAAAAATTGTTCCGTGTACCCCTATGTTGTACTACAGCTTATTCCATAAGGTATTTTAGTGTGCAATTTAGATGCGTTATGAAATGCATACAAGATAAATATCATTAATGGTGCTGCATTTGCATTAATGGCTAAAGTCAGGTATCATATTTTTTTTTTAAACGGAGGCTCACACTAGCAGTGATTCCTGTATCGTGGATGTGTTTACAAATATATAAATTCACATACACAAATACAAAGACCGGAAAAAATAATTGTGGATTACATAAAGATTTGTCCCCTTCGAGAATCGAACCCGCGACTATTAGACACAGTGGGCGGAGCGGTTTAAGCTCTTAATCACTGAAACTAGAACTAGAATGAATATTTACAAAATTACTCACCTCAGACATAACTGTAGAAATCTTAATGATGCGAGAAGATCCGGCGAGAAACGTAGCGGGCTTGTCGCTTTTGTCTAATTCTCTATACATTACTGTGTCATCATTTCCTTCATAGATACATTTTTATATAGTACAACAATCAGTGCAATCCAGCTCCAGTGTGATGCCTTACGACTGAGATAGAAGACTACCAATAATATTTTAAAGAATGATAAGCTAAAGGATTCTGGAAGGTGGATAATCCTGTATTAAACGTACGCTCTGCAAGCGAGCTTACTATACTCTATAAGATCATCTAAAAGATTTAAAAGATAATGCTTGGATAGGTAATGTTCCAGTTCCACCCGAATGTGGATAACATGTTCAGCTATTATTATTTATTATTCCCTCTCTTCCTTCTAGTAGTTAAATAAAATTGATCATTCTTCTTCCTCAATTCTTTATCTGTAAATGAGAGAACCATGTAGCCTTTCACATGAATAGTTTAACTTGATTCATTTAATTTAGACTCACCTGTGTTCTCCCATACCCCACAGCAAAATGTAGATGGAAAAATTGTAAAAATACTACTGTGAAAGAGTAACCGTGGAGTTTCTTGCCCTTCTTCTCCACAGGAATGACATTCCGAAGTGGTGGTAGTCTTTGTTACTATTTTGACGATTCATAAATACTGTAATGGTTTACATGAATAAAAAATATTCTGAGTCTGATTCTGATTCTGGACCAGCCTCCGCAAGCAGCCATTCAGACACTAGAAGTCGTATAGTCACATGAAATTGTCGCCACACATGTAAGAAAATTAAATTCTTCAGGACTGCATGGACTAATGTAGTGGTTAGAGTTGGTATTTCCTGCGAAGTCTTTCTAAACATGCAACTATACTTATAGGGTATCACAATTCATCGGAATTTACGGCTTTTTGTGGTGTGTGAATGACGGACGCGGAGCCTTTACAGTTCCATCTTTCCTCAGAGCGGTATCTGTATCCGAAAGAAGGAAAGTAAAGGCGTCAGGAGTTTTGTGAGAATAGGCCATAACGGCGGTAGCGGCTGACGGAAGGGGAGCTAGGTTCATAGTCGGCGGCGGATACGATTAGGAGGTTGCGATGATTGGACGCGTTGCGAAATATCGGTTTGTCGCCGTTTTAATAAAAGCACCAATAGTTTCGAAATCGAGATCGGAATGGAGATCGCCGTTCCGTATGAACCAAGGAGCTTTTCAAGGAATTTAGATTGTATTTATAGCAAAGCATACATCTTTCGAACGAAATATTGCTATATTTCACTTCTAGTGTATTATCATAACGATTTTTATGCACACTAAATAGTAACAGAAAGACTCATATCCCCGGTTTTCAATTACAAGGTTGTTTATATCCTCGGTCCAGCTAACTCAGTACAGATAACCACTACGGTCTACCACTCGAAAAAGGTCCATCAGATTGCGTAGTCCCTTAGTAGTAATGTCTCTCTTCAATTTAAGCTGCGATATGTCTCCAAATATTGAGTGAACGTGGTCACCCTCGGCGCGACGTCGCTGCACATCGGTCGGTCACCCCGCTCTGTGTTTATCCATCTGAGTGTACCTCGCTACGAATGCACCATTACATTGCACATTGTATGAATACCTAGAATATTTGCGGCCCTCTCTAGTACTGATATAACTTAGCTGTTGGCAACCCAATAATATATTATATACTCGTTTCTACCCGCGTTGACTTTAGACCAGAACCTTAATTTTTTTCGAAATATAAAGTACACTTTGTGTTAATCAAGGTAATAAACTATCTATGTGCCAAATTTTATCTAAATCTGTTCAGCCATTTTTGCTTGATTAAGTAACAAACATTCAAATTTTTAAAATTATAATACCAGTTTATGCTCGCGACTTCGTCCGCGTTAGCTTTAGATAGGAACCTAACAATTTTCCGGAATAAAAAGTATCCTATATGTTAATCCAGATGTTAACTTATCTGTGTGCTAAATTTCATCCCAATCCGTTCAGCCGATATTTGATACAAACTTCCACATTTATAATATAAGTGGGACTAGGACTAGCTGAACCCGCAACTTCTATCGTGTTATTTTCAGGCGTATATTTCACACCCTAAGGTTTTTTTAAGCAAAAGGTAGCATATGTCCTTTCCCTAAATAGAATCTATATCCTTGCTGAATTTGATCAAAATCTGGTCAGCGGCTTGGACGAGAAAAGGTAACAGACAAACGGATAGACAAACATAATTATTTTGGAATTTATAATATTGGTATATTTTTTTTTAATATTCAACATTGAAAACTCTCTACCCCGTTAGAGATCTGACGTAATGATATACAGAGAGAGAGAACTCTCTCTTCCATCTTGAAATCCATGGAGTCTAAAACTAGCTCTCGCCACTTGTTCCCTTGTTTTCATTGAAATTCCTTACTGTAGGGTTATTTGCTCTTAGTTTTAACAGAAGTGGCATTCCGTGGTGGTAGAAACTTTGTGACTGTCTGATAATTCATAATCTTTATAATGGTTAACATAAAGCTCTATCCCGTATTGCTTACAGTTGGGTTTTATGTTGCGAGCGGTCCTTCGTTTTAGCTTGGTGGTGGTAGTAATTCCCGTTTTATTTTTGTATTAATGCCTGCTGTGATTTCCTGTAAGTGACAAGACACTTAGCTTTACTTGTTATATACATGTATGTTTTTATTTTTAAATATGTACTTGTTGTTGTAATTTCTATCTATATCTATCTATATCATCACGCCAAATCCCTTACGGGGTAGGCAGAGAGTACAGAGCTCCAACAGGCTCTTTCCTTACATACCTCTCTGGCTTCCTCTACTCTCATAGTTCGTCTCATACACGCTCGCCGGTTACGAAGACTCCTGTTGTAATTTCAAATAAATAAAAATAAAATAAAATATATATTTATTTATATTCCGATTCTAATTATCTTGACTGCCTCGTTGGTCTAGTGGCAAAGCGCATCGCTTTGTGATCACGAGGTCCTGGGTTCAAATCCTAGGTCTAACAAATGTAGTTTTTCCAACGAAAACTTCCCAGTAGTACGGTGCCTGGAATTGTGCGCGGTATATGGCAATAGGCTCGCTCCCTATTACATGGGGCCTAACATCGTCGGCGAAACATGGGTGTTCTCAGTTCGCCACTACTTGGGGAATATAGGCGTGACGATGTTTTGAATCAGGAATGAGGAGATTCGTAGAAGAACCAAGGTCACCGACATAGCCCTCAGGGTTAGCATGCTGAAGTGGCAATGGGCTGGCCACATAGCGCGAAGATCGGACGGGCATTGGGGCAGAAAGATTCTAGAGTGGAGACCACGTATTGGCAAGCGCAGCGTGGGACGACCACCTGCCAGATGGACCGACGATCTTGTGAAAAACGCAGGAAATCGTTGGATGCAGGTGGCATCGGACCGGTTACGCTGGAAAGCGATTGGGGAGGCCTATGTTCAGCAGTGGACAAGTATAGGCTGAAATGATGATGATGATGTTTTTTTTTCTAATTATCTATACTATACACGTAGATCTCTTGTAGGGTCGGCAGAAAGTATAGTATTCCAACAGATTAGTTCCTTAGAGACTTCACTGACTTCTTGCATTCTCATAATTCGTCTCATATACGCTCGCCGGTTACGGAGACTCTCGACTCCTGTATTAAAATTTCAGTAATAAAAAAACCCTACAATCCATTATATAATTTACAATCTTTTCCACTAGTAGGTAAAAGTACTGTTGGAACTCTGTACTCTCTGCCTAACCCGCTAAGGATCTAGCGTATTGATTTAGTATTACTAGTACATCTATCTATCTCTCTCTATCTATATCATCACGCCAGATTCCTTACGGGGTAGGCAGAGAGTACACAGTTCCAACAGGCTCTTTCCTTACATACCTCTCTGGCTTCCTCTACTCTTATAGTTCGTCTCATACACGCTCGCCGGTTACGGAGCCTCCTGACTTGTCCTTCAGATAAGACCCTGTCTCTTTGGTCATGGTAAGATAGTCTAGGTCTTCCCCGGTACCTACATCCTTCCACTTTCGCATTGTATATCAGTTTTGTCATTCTTTCTTCGGGTATTCTTTCTATATGCCCGAACCAACGGAGCATACCCTTACATTACTAGTACATTATTTTGTAAATGCTGTAATTGTTTATTCCCCTTGAATGCTTCATTACTCTAGTAGCGGCTTGTGATCACAAAGTCCTGGCTTTGAATCCTTGTTCCAACAATGAGTTGTTACCTCAGCAAAATTCTCATTTACAACCGTGGGTCTGAAATTGTGCCCGGTATATGGCGATGATGGTGTCGGCGAAAAGTTGGTGTTCATAATACACCTCTGCCACCTCCGCTTAGGGAATATAGGCGTGACGATGTTTATTGTTATGTTTTAAAACAAAAACCCGTCACCTTATTTTTCAAGCAGAGATGGCAACAAATCCAAAAGGCATAGGCCATTTATCTATCTGTGTCATCACATAGGATCCCTTGCAGGGTAGGTAGAGAGTACAGATTTCCAACAGGTTCTGTAAAGACATAACTATCTTCTGGATTTTTCCGTTTAGTGATTTTTTCAGTTCCAAAATGGTTTTAGCAGCAATTTGGTTTAACGTCTCTACCCATTCTTTTGGGGTATTTAAAATACCCTACATTAAGGAAGGAAAATAATAAGGTATTTCGAATGTACACGGGTGGGGCAAGGCACAAGTGGGCCTTTTATCGGAATATCTAAATATGGCAAGAACGAGATGTGACTAAGCTAAACTTAAGGAAACTTAGTCGGGCATTTCCCAAAACAACAAACCATTTAGGAGAATTAAAAAAAGAAACGACGCAGTATTCCTAATAAAGGAAACAAATGACGATTTTAACAAAATACATATTAGGTTGTTATTTGATTGATGTTAAGATGCTAATTTTTGGTAGAGAGCATCTGGAAATGACTATGGAATGGGAAGCAATGAGTAGTTTGGACGATGAGCTTAAAGATCTAACTTTTTAGATACCTAACCAATGGTTCTTTTCTACGATGGCATTTGCTACTGAAACATGGACGCTCACTAAAGAAAATGCAAAAACATTGAGTTCCCTTATGGGTCATAGAGCCTGCCATCTGCCATGTTAGGTTCCGTGATTGATGTAGAAATATAGAGATCCATAAAAATAGAAAACGTTGGATTCCGTACAGTCAAACTCGAGTAGAGATGAACAGGACACGGCACGATGCGGTGAGGACCGATGAAATATATGTTCGACCGAGTGATCGCCAAGAAAAAGATACTGCAATAGTCAGTACAAAGGTGAGTCGACGATGTAAGTGTATGGTTAAAACCTGGCCAAAATTGTCCCAGGAAGGTAGAAAGAAAACATACTCCTATCCTGCTTCCCGGTAATTCAACTACAAATGTTCCAGCATCAAATGGAGAATATTGTCATGGGCATTAAAATCGTCCTTCCATATTTTCCTTTTGTTTTTATTTTTATAAGGTTAAATCTTTACACGATTCTAAGTACTCTGTGGAAACGAATAAGGTATATAAGACTATTACCGCAGTAAAATATTTCTTAAATGACTTTGTTAGATACAATAGGGAGATATTCCTAGATCTGTGAACAGAACGGTGCCCCTCTTTTGTGCCTCACTTCTCTAACACCTTCACGGTGCTTATAGGAACGTAAAGCGACCGTCGAATAGACATCAAGAACCTATCGTACCCCTGCTGTCTGCTATCCCTGAAGCAGTCTGTTCTTTTAAACCCAGCAACAGAGTTGATTCTTTATATTCATACAGGTAATCCAGACCACCTAAGTAGTGCCATAAATAACCGCATTGGAAACGCAGACATCTGTCGCGGGATCTGCATTTAAATGTGTCGGGTGACGCATTTGCTTCAAGTCGCGTTAATATTGGTAGTTTCTAGAAGCTATAGGTATAAGTGTTGAAGTATATCAGAGAATATTAAATAGGCACTTGGTAATGGTCAGTCTTTATCATCATGATAGATCTCGTGCAGGGTAGAGAGTACAGAGTTTCATACAGACCTTTCTCGCTTCTTCCACTCTCATAGTTATTGGGTATATTTTATATATATTATAATAAATTTAGGTGTGTATTTAGCGTGACAGCCCGTGGTAACTCCAAGGGCCTAACTAGAATTCCAGTGCTGATTGCTTCAACCAGCATAATGCTGAGGCGGTATGTAATTATATGTGCTTGATGGTAGTGTGATTTATATATTAGTATGTAACATATCATCTTCAGTTAATTGTCATTGCCACTTTTTGTTTTTCTTGTTATGTACCTCATTAAATTAATTTTTCTTCTATACGCTCTCCAGTTACGGAGACTCTTAATCGAGTTATGCTCATACGTTCCGAATCTATTGTCCTCTAAAATTATTTTTTGTATATATTCATTCCCATCAGCTCCATGGATTTTTATTTTAAGATCTAGTGATCTTAAAATAAAAATCCATGTTCTATCAAATCTGATGTTATGGCGGTCAAGGACATGTTCACAGACTGCAGACTTCTTTGAGCGACGGTGTTTTAGGTTAGCTATGTGTTCTTAAACCTGAGTTTTTACCGGTCTTTTAGTTTGTTCTATGTATTACCACATTCACTTTAAAATCACAAATAAACCGCGATATAATCTGACAAATAGTTTTATTTCATGTTCTTTAAATAATGCTCTACTCTAGAAATTATTCCCTTGTTTTGGGTGGGTATACAAACATGAATTTCATAATTAACACCCAGACCGTAACAAACGTTTGTAGGTCACACAACATTTTATCTCGGGCGTGGATCGAACCCGCCACTACTCCATCCACTGGGAGGAGCGGCTTTAACCACTAAACCAAGCCGTCTGCCAAATTTTGGAAGATAAATTAAGCCGTATATGTAGTACTTTAGCATTTATATCGGTAGGTACTTTGCCATTTCATAGACAAATGTTAATAATTCAAAATTAATACACGAACAGGTTGTTAGTCCATGCAAATGTCACTCCGTTCGTGAAATGGTGCGAAGCTGAGATTAATGAGAGATGTTTACGTTAATCGCTACACAGGGATTTCGGAACTGGTACTTGTAATCATCTTATCTATTACTAATTACCTTCCTCTTGAGAACGTAAGAGAGAACCTCTTGAGATTTAGAACTACGACAATAATAAACCCCAATCTTTATCATATCGTAACGTAAAAAAAAACTTTGAAAAAAATAAACACCGTCGCGCCTATATCCCCATGCAGAGGTAGCAAAAATGTACTGTGTACACCCACTTTTCGCCGATGATGTTAGGTCCCATGTAATAGGGGGAGGTCAGCCTATTGCCATATACCGGACACAATTAACACTTTGTCCGACCTAGGATTTGAACCTAGAACCACGGGATCGCCATGCGTATTCGCCACTAGACTAAAATGTTTCGTAATTCACGCCTGATATAAAATTGATAACTCACAACCGTGCTATACTTATTGCTATAATAAAATGCACAGGCGCTTATGAATATTGCTTCTCGAGCTTCTTTCGTTGTTTGTTGAACTTCTTACAATATTGTTGCACTCTTTAGTATGTTAGAATTCATTATTTTGACGGACGACTTGGTCTAGTGATAAAGCTTAAGCCGCTACTCCTACTGGATTAAATAGTCGGGGGTTCAAACACCACACGGAAAAATATTTTTGTGATCCACAAACACTTGTATCGACCCGGGCATTTCTTTTAAACGCACCCATTTGCATGATGGATCCAAATGGAGTAAAAGTGCTCTAGGATCCATAAATGACGTCACTCAATGTATCCAAGTGGACTTCGAGTATTTGTGTAGATACAAGATACTAACTTTCTAAAGGATTCTGTTTTTCAGTATATCTTGATGATTATTTTTTGATTTGTCTAAGGGCTAACCACCCTAGAGATAAGACTGAAGTAAGACTAATCGACAATTAAAGTTAAAAGTAAGTCTATGTACGAAATTCACCATCTCTGAGTAGCCCTATCCGAGGTTTAAACTAACCAGTTTAAGTGAGAAGTAACTATCCAGCACTTTACTTTAGGGTATTGAAAGAGTCCCTAATTCTACGATTTTCAGTCGAAAATCGAAATGTTTGTTTTAAAATGTTGTCTTGCATTTGGAACATATCCGGTATAGTGGGAGAGTTTACAAATATGAAATTTGAATAAAAAATTTTTGACGATATTTATGATCACCTTTATATTTAATCGTTGGGGAAATGAGACCCGCAATTACACCATTCCGTGTTTATCTATCTACCTCCCTATCTATATCATTACGCCAGATCCCTTACGTGGTAGGCAGAGAGTACAGAGTTCCATCTTTCCTCACAGACCTCTCTGGTTTTCTCCATTCTCATAGTTCATTTCATACACACTCGCTTGTTACGGAGATTCAATTCAGTGTAATAAATAATTATCCAATTTTGTATTTGTAACAGTCTATCACACGGATTCTTCCTATTTCAGGGCTTACATTCTCGTGCTCGCCAGTTTTATTTCAAGGGTTACAATATCCAGAAAAAGTGGTTTTATTCAACCGTCCCATAAACAAGTTCCTAACGCACGGGGTAATTCAGTGTTTACATTATCGCGGTGATCAGGTTCATATCCAATTCTCTGTGCTTACACCAACAGTTCCGATAGTCAGAAAGAATGTCTTATTTCGTATCTGTCAATAGACTCCCTAATAAACGGATACAGGTCCCGATCATGTAATCCGCTCGTAGTAGTTATTAGTTAACAAAAGTTAAGTAGCGTACGACTCGGTCGGTTTGAGATGGGTAACCGTTTGTAGCATTTTCATATTCGAGCGTACTTCGGGAGGCACGTAAGGCGTTGGTCTCAATTACCGATTAATATGGTAATTGTTAAGCTAAGTTTGGAGGCCTTAAAAGTACCAACCAGACCACTAACCTGCGTCCGCATGGGGGAGTGTGACCTAAGTAGCCCTTTGATACTGTGGGAGATCGCCTTAGCTTAGCAGTAGGACAGTATAGCCTGATATTATTCACTAAAAATGCATATGAACATACATATATTACAGTTACTACAAACCTACTGACCACTTGGAGCGCTTCTGGCCATTTGCCAAAACCTTAATAGCATTTACAACTGTTTTTATATTACGGCATCACTGAAAACGCTCCTTCATCAATAAAAACGACCACCCACGATATTGAAAAGCGATTGATAAGATATTTACAACTGGCTGTTAAACAGCGAAAGGTTACCATAGAGTTTAGCACGAAAACTTTGAAAGTAGTGTGACTCTAGCGAGTAATCGTGCTGTCATCGTCGTGTTTATTTAGTAAATTTGTAGTATGACAAGGATTTTTTTTTGGGACTAAGCCCGCCACACATTCCCATTATAACCCCTGTAAGCCAGGATCCATAATGGTCTCCTTAGATGACACCAAGGTTTGAACCTTGGGGGGTCCCGGGAAGCGCTTTAATTGTCTTGGAACCCGCAATAAATTTAATTAGAAAGAAAAACAGGAGGAGTAGGGAAAATAAAATTCCACTTACTCCTTTGCAAAACGGGAGAAACAAAAAATTGGCAGCCATAAAGAAGGAGACTACAACTAGAATAAGCCCACTTGTAAAGCACCACCGATATGAAAAAATATTAGCAAGGCCTATTTGTGAGCCTCGTGTTTGATTTCAGTAATATGTATATAGGTCAAAAACGCTTGAACGCACGGGAATTATCTCGAGCTCTACGAGATCCGTGAAGTAGATTACCCCAGACGTATTTCACAGACTGTTTAACATAATGGTACGCTCTTTGTGCCAGAAACTGCGCACCCAAAGAACATGGTGTGCTGATTGTTCATACTCGCAGTGAGACGTAGAGCACTGACATAGCGGTGAAGGTACCAGTTTAAAAGAGAATAATTTACACCTACAGTTGACATGTCCGGTAAGAAATTGAGCCACACTATGGTCAACCTCTAGCCATGCTCTTGCCAAACGCTCACATACGGATGAAAAGAACAGGTAAAGGTGACGGCCCTTTGTTGTTGTATCCCATCTTTCCTGCCAATCGGTCAGGAGATCTTTATAGGTGATTGATTGCGGTTTGAATTATCTAGTTATTTTACAACGGTCTCGAGGCAATAAACACTCAGTGTTCAAGTTGTCTCGAGTCGAATTGTACATTGACGTGCGTCTCTGAACCTTAAGATGACTGGAAGTACGCCCGCAAGTACTGGTAGGGCTTCTGTACTAACCGTTCTGTATGCCTTACTCAAAAATATCAGTGCCAAGCGTTGACGACGATTTAGCGCAGTGGTTAAGAGCTTGAGCTGCTCCGCCCACTGTGTCTAATAGTCGCGGGTTCGATTCCCGCACGGGACAAATCTTTGTGTGATCCACAATTATTTGTTCCGATCTGGGTGTTTGTGTTTGTGAATTTTCATGTTTGTAAACGCACCCAAGACACAGAAATAAATCCTTTTTTCTATAGATGCTAAGTCCTCTAAAAGACCGACACATCGATGGTATATAAACATCGATATTTACTTATTCAACTAGCTGATTTAATTATTAAATAATTGAAATTCAGTTAAAAAGAATTACTCTAGAATGCAATCCACAAAATCTATTAAATAAATACGAACTTTGTTCACTCATTTTACAGTAAATTTCGCTGACTAAATTAGGTCATTATTAAAATTAGTTAGCTTTTAATAAATAGCTCCCGATACATCGATGTTTTCGAACATCGATATTTATGATTTTGATTTGGATGTCAAAATCGGTGTTTTTCTAATATCGATTATCACTATGCCTCATCCAGCCATGAAAGGTTGAAGTTCTCCAAGCCTGTATGTGAACGGACCCTAGGCACCTAATCAAGATCGGACCAACAAAAATAATTAAGAAGTTGGAGGGTACACCAGACCATTTTTTTTTTGCCTTTTGGACGTCTAAAATCAGAGTCCCTCCCATGGCCATGAGTGCTGCAAAGCACTCAAAACGCCGTGAACTTAATTTGATTTTTTTTAAATTAAGACGTAGCCCCACACTGAGAGCTACTCCTATGTCGTGGGTGCGTTTACAAACATGAAAATTCACATACACAAATACCCAGATCAAAACAAATAATTGTTGATCACACAAATATTTGCCCCGTGCGGGAATCGAACCCGCGACTATTAGACACAGTGGGCGGAGCGTCTTAAGCTCTTAACCACTGCGCTAAATCGTCCGTCCGCTGAATCAAAACTAAACGCGTTAAAATCGAAAAAATAGTTTTATTTCATTCAATTCACCTAATCAACTTTACAATCATAACAAAATGTACGTGAATATCGACAAAAAACAGGAAACTAAAATCAAAAAAGGTAACAGATTAAGCCATCGTTTAATTGACTCCGGTACAGCTTCCGAGAAACGATCGCAAATGCCGCGTAATAAAGTTGCAAACAAACTGGGTCTTTATTCGCTATAATCAAACGCGGCGCGTTATGACAACTTCGTGAAATGACCTTGTAGTGGTACTCCAGTAGCATACACGATACCATAACACGATAATTGGTGCGACATGGGACGCTCGTATGTGGATCGAAACGGGCTCGAAATGACTAAAAAAAAACGAAAGAGGTCAGGTCATAGGGAATAGAGATTTAAAATGTCACTTTTTTTGCTTGATATATGGCTATGGTTTTTGTACGAGATAAATATGCTCAAATTTGAAGTGATTTAGCCCGAAAACAAAGAAGTTATATTCTTTACGAAAAAACATATACTTAGAGCTGATATGACAAATCAAGATAACTCTAGAACCGTTAGGAAATTCGTAGTATAACCAACATGCAAGTCTAGTACTAATTATTTGTGATTTTTTGACATATTTTATATTTCGGTAGATAATGCAGATTTAGAACTATGAGAGTGGAGGAAGCCAGAGAGGTAGTTAGGGAAAGAACCTGTTGGAACTCTGTACTCTGCCTACCCCGCAAGGGATCTGGCGTGATGATATAGATAGAGAGATAGATAGAAAGCAGATTTAAAAAAAATAGAAAACATAATTGAAAAAAAAATTTCATACATAATTTTATGCATTTGAAAACTACGAAAATATTGAAAAATAAAGGTATTACAAATAAATATAAGTATCGTAACGCGTCGCGTTAGTTGTTCAGTTGGTGATCGAATAAGGACCCTGGAGCTTAAAGGTCAATTTATAGAGCATCGTAAGCGTACAGAATTTTATCGCTTCCTCCGTGAGTGGAGCACTTCTGAGGAAACGACGATTGAAGTAAAAAAGTCATTACCTTCAAATTGCGTATTACAGGTAACTGTACGGCTTAAGTAATAAGGCTCGAGTAAATACGGCTTTGTCTAAAGGAATAAGTGTACATAAAAACATCTTGCAAATCTTAAATATTTTTAGACACTTTTTATGTTTTGTAACTCTTTCCAAAAAGTAGCAGAGCTTGTGATGTTTCTATTACAATGGTACAGAAAAATAACTCCGCCTACAATTATATGGTAATTTGGAAGAAAACCCCTTTGTCCAGGAGTGGGGTAATATTAGGTGGAGGAAAAGTTTGCCATTATTTTTTTAGAATTTAACAATACTGAGCTCAATTCCCACCCACAAATTTTTCTTTATATAGAAAGTACTTAAGTAAATTCTAGCGTCCATTTTAAAAATAAAACTAAACCCACATTCCCTACAACAAAGAAAAATAACAAAACATGTGTCCCGCTCTTTATAAGTCGGCTTTTGTAACATTTTCATGGGGCTTGGGACAAACGAACTTGAAAGGGAAAACTCCTCCGGGCCGAAAGAATCCCTTTGCATCATATTGAACATACTTTTAAAAGGATTTTTTTATGATGCATACCAACTTGAATGAAAGTAATGTTTGGGGTGGAATTGAAGCGTTGGGCGGAATAAAGGATCTTTCAACAAATTGGAACCGTCTTGGCTTTGTACGGGTAGTATTAAGTATATATGACCGGATATACGGGCGTCACACGCGGTCACATATGCCGCAGAACCGATGGCCGTTGGGGCAGACTGGTTCTTGAGTGAAGACCGCGTGTCGGCAAACGTAGTGTAGGGCACCCTGTAGCTAGGTGGGGCGACGATATTCGTAAGGCAGCGGGCAGGGATTGGAGAAGGAGAGCTGGAGATCGAGCTCAGTGGCGTGCCATGGGAGAGGCCTACGTCCAGCAGTGGACTGACACGGGCTGATGATGATGATGATGAAACGGACGTAGTCGTAAAAAAAATTAGCATCGTTACGCCACCCCCGCTTGGGGTTCTCCCCAAGCGGGGGTGGCGTAGAAGTGTACAGGCACTTTACACGGAAGATGTTAGGTTCCATATAGGAGGCGAGCTTATTGCCATCATACTGGTTGCAGTACCAGACTCCGGAATGATACTGGAAAAATTTCTATCGAAAAATTAAATTTTGTCTTAGTGGTAATTCAAACTCAAAACTCAAATTAAAAAAAAATACTTCATTTAAACAACCCCTGCATTGTTTATTATTTAAATTAGTGTACTTACAAATTTTCAGTTTACATTTAATAAAAATGTAAGTTAACTATTAAGCTATCACCGGATCCGAACACAGCCTTCACTGAGAACATACGGCGAAGAAACTCAGTAAGCTTGTCTCTTTTTTTATTTATACCGTCACGCCTATATTCCCCAAGCGGGGGTGGCAGAGGTGTACTGAGTAGACGCATGTTTCGCCGACGATGTTAGGTCCCATGTAATAGGGGGCGAGCCTATTGCCATACCGGGCACATTCCAGACTCGTACTGAGAACTTTTTCGTTAGAAAATCTACACATGTCCGACCTAGGATTTGAACCCAGGACCTCGTGATCATAAAGCGATGCGCTTTGCTACTAGACGAACGAGGCAGTCTTTTTTAGTCTCTTTTCCTTTTAATTCTATGTTTATTGTCAATAATAGTGTAGGCACAAAGTTAAGGTTACAACTTAGAAATTACAAAGATTGTAATCTACTAGTAGGTAGTCAAATATAAAGGCCGGCGTGACTTTATAAAAATATATTTATTTTACAATATAAAATTATAATGAATATACAAAATACTATGCAGTCAATAGTATTGCTTTAGGTTCGTGCGAACGGTAAGAGAGCTAACTCGATATTGAAGTACTTTGCTTGGCGATGGCTATTTATGGGCATCGTCAAGTAAACACATCTTTCTAGGAGGCGCCCACGCAGAGTACGCCTTATTAATTAATATCTGCTTATTCATCAAAACAATTATTAGAACTGAACTGAGACAAAACACGTAACCTGATTTTTGTTTACATGATAAATACGCAGCTGAGGCAAGTTAAGCCGATTCAGCAAAACAGTACTTGGAATTAATTTGCATGAGCAATAGTCTGTTATTATTGCATCATCTTTTAAAGTATTTGCACTGAACTGTGCACTGGTCTGGTATACATAACTAGGTTGTGACGCCTTACGACCGAGATGAGAGACTAATGATGTTATTTCTTTGTGGTGTGGCGTAGTGATTATGATTTAAGATCTTAAGATTGTTGTAAATTAATAGTCCAACATATAGTTACGAACGTACTCGCTATTTTCAAAGCGGGGCCGTTTCAAGGGCACAAAAATGGTACTAGATCTGTATATCTTCGTTGTTTTTGCTATAAAAGCTTGTTTTTAAAAAGGTATTTTCGTCAGTGAAGTAACAAAGACTTCGGAATGTCATTCCTGCTGAGAATAAAAATCTATTAAAAAAAAAGCTAAACCGACTTCAAAAAGCAAAAAATAAATATTTGAAGTCGGTGCCAAGTAACCGACTGCACCAACCAGCACCGGTCGGTTTACCTTTTTTTTTAAAGATTTTTATTTTACAATTTTAAGTGACGAGTGAATTATTTAGTAATATTTATATACCGATATTATGTTATTTTGCTAAGTTGCAAAGTAAGGTACCTACAGGATTAATATAATGACTATTATAACGGAATCTATACATTCGTACTGTTCGCCGTTAAGGAGTTCCCTCTTGTATCTTGAAATTCCAAGGTCCAATACCACTAACAATAAAATACACCTCAAAACTTTACTGAACCAAATGCAAAAAGAATCATCAAAATCGGTTCATAAGCAAAGGAGTTATAAAAAAAGGATGAATTATGAACCTCCTTTTTGAAGTTGGCTAATATACTGCTTAGTTCTATAGTAGGGTACCTATAGGATAGACGTAATACCCATAATATCTCAATTTACACATGCCTATTGTTTGTCGTTAAGGAGATCCCTGGTGTATCTTCTAAGTCCAAGGTCCAATACCAATGAAATTAAAATGGGACCACCGCGGAGCTATACTGAACCCAATGCAAAAAAAGTCATCAAAATGGGTTCACAATTGACGGAAATATCGCTGAACATACATAAAAAAAAGCATACATACAACCGAACATAGAACCTCCTCCTTTTAGAAGTCGGTTAAAAAGTACAAAAACCTCCACGGCCCCTCTTTTAAAATATTTTTTAATTTTCTGCCGTCTAAATTTTGTTTTTGGGTATGGGAAAACAATGTAAGTTGTTTAAAGTAGGTTTAAGTTAAACTTCCTTGATTGTAAGCAGGTATTAAATATAGTTTTTATATGTTACTCAAAATATAGTTCTAGTACCAGTAAAACTAACATGTGATACTGCCAGACACTTTCCGTGAGCGGTCACTTCTGCCAGACGCTTCAAAGGTCATATAAGTATAGGAGTAACTTTCAAAGGGGCTTATTTCTATTCTAGATTTTTTTCAGGGAATGTAGAGACCTCCAATTACAGGCAAAAGTATGTATTGGGCCATTTATAGGTACCCCTAAATCGTTTTGAAATGGTCAGCGCTTTTTGATGCCGATATTCAATAAGAATTGAATCAATTCGAATGGTTCTGAGATATGATTAGATGGAAATAACATGTCGAATGATATTCAAACACTATTATTTCTTAATCTGTATTTTAATAAAACATTGCATTATTATCCAATTCTGAGTTATGTTTAAAGTTTTGAATCGCTACCTTATCAGAAAGTTAAACTATTAATTACTAACTTTAAACTATTAATTAAAACAAACCATTAGTTAATATACAAGCCCACTGAGTTTCTGGCCGGATCTTCTTAGTGGAGGCCGCACTTCGATCCTTCCTTTAATTTTAACGTTTGTAAGTCCATTTTTTGCCCTATACAAATATTTAGAGTTATTGGATAAATAAATATTTCCTGAATAAACCTATTTATCGTAAAGATTTGTATACTAGATGTGATAGCAAAAAAAACAAGAAAATTCATTCCTTCATAAAGTAAATTCATTGTATCTATATATTGTATATATATTGATATTCATAAATAAAACTATTTATCATAAAGATTTGTATATTTCACTTAGCAAAAGAACAAGAGAGGGTACCAGTATGATTTAATACCGAAATAGTACGTTCAAACTAACAAAATAACTAATTTTAAACCTTAACCTTGACTTTGACCTTGCCACACAGTTAAACACAAATGTTTATTGCCCTTCATCCCACCACTATACAAGATTTTACGGTTCATTTTATAGCAGGGTCTTCCAATCTAATCTACTAGAATGTTTTATAAACAAAGAGGATATAAAATGCAGTGGACGATTGCTTCTGGTGTCCTTCTTGACCTTTGAAGTCGTACTCCCGCTAAGAACGAAAAGGTCACGGGTGAAGATTATATTAACAGTTTTCTTTTTATTAAGGTCGGCTAAGAAAATGTTGAGTTTGTTAGGGATATTTGAGTCCTTAATTAAAAATGTTGCTGATGTAGAATTTCATGGAGTTGAATTTTCGAAGATATTAATTAAAAGTTTTAAAAAATATGATAAAGCATTTTATCTCTATTTATTAAGTCAAAAGTTTCCGTAACCGGCGAGCGTGTATGAGACGAACTGTTAGAGTGAATTAATCCAAAGAAGAGAATTTAAGGGAAGAACCTGTTGGAACTTTGTACTCTCTGCCTACCCCGCAAGGGATCTGGCATGATGATATAGATAGATAGTAGTATTTTATCTAATGGCTTTTATTTCAGTAGGTATACGTAGGAAAGCATAAGATAATTGTAGTCTAAACTAGATGACCCGGTAAACTTTGTACGAAGTATGATTTAATTGTATTCATATTTTTTTTAAAACCCCAGTATTGAGGCTAATAATACAAAAAAAAACATCAAGTCGGTCCAGTCATTTTTGAGTTTTCGCAAGACTAATCCTGGGCCGGGTCCATTTTTGTTAATGGGATTTTTTTCTGTTGAAAAATTTTCAGTAGTATAAGTGAATTGTGCTCATTATGACAGCAATAGCCTCACTATGGGCTCACTTACATTGAGATTTTCGGCGATATATGGATGGATGTAAAAAGTACACTTCTATCAGTCCCAATTGGGGAATGTGTATCTGTATATACTGTCATTCGATAAAATACCTTGGCTCCACGCGCTAGCTACTTGCCAGTCTATGGCAATTCTTCTGGCATATTATTTCGGGTTTCAAGTAGGTAAGTCGCAAAATAGCGACAAACCACTTACTAACAGATGGCAATGACGAATCTTCATACAAGTCTAACGCGCCAGGAAAGTTTCACGAGGCGTGACATTTAAACTCCTAACATCTAGCCCGGTGACGCTGTGTCGAAGTCGAAGCGAAGTCAATCACATACAAAAGAAAGAACATTAAAGGTATGCTAGGCCTGTCAAATGTAACATTCGTCTGACTGGAATATCTTCTTTCTTCCAATCCCTGTCATAGCATTTCTGCTGGATCATCATTAGCCGAAAAAACGTCTACTGCAACACAAATGCTTCCCTTCAAAGATCATCATAACATCGGTGTTTGTGCTGTACCTACGCGGCCAGCTTCTAGTTTCGCCCTTGTCTAGGTCGGGTCTAAAGTAGTCTTCTGAACATCATTCAAAATCCGATAGTTGGCTAGTTCACAGTTGCAAAGTGACACGAATGACGTACTATATTTAGCCGCAACGTAGCAATAAATTTACGTGGGTATGTAGGTATGGTGAACCTTTCCATCAGACATAACCACTAGAACTCAATAAACAAACGATTTCCGCGTATTTCCCTCGCAACCGAGCTTTTGCGGTTTTGTGCGGAATTCAATTTCGTTTAATGATACATTAAGAGTTAATGAGGACACGTCGTCAAATACAGATCATTTCTAATTTGACGATCAAAAAATAGTCTTTGGAATAATACAAGGTGATTTCTAATTTGACGCCCAAAAAAGTGGCACTTACGTAGATGTAGATAGTAGTAAATAGACCGGGTCTTATCTGAAGGACAAGTCTATGAGAGTAGAAGAACACAGAGAGGTATGTAAGGAAAGAACCTGTTACAGCTCTGTACTCTCTGCCTACCCCGCAAGGGATCTGGTGTGATGATATAGACAGTTAGTAGTGAGTTATCTGGAGATGTTTAAGAATAAGGTCGACGACTTTTTTGAAATTAATGTATTAATAAATCACCTTCTACTGTCCCACCGCTGAGCAAAAGTCATAGATGTACCTATAGCCAAAATTTTTTAAAAACCCACGACTTATCATCAGACCCTGATCACCATCTCTATCTATAACCTATTCATTGAGACCATTCTAATGAGCCCAAAAACGATATCTCTGCTGTAAGTTGATCAGGAGTTAAGTATCCTGCTAATTCCAGATGATACTGCAGTATTAAAACAAGATGTTATTATAATATCATTAAAGTCACATACTATAAATGTCGAATCAATGAGACCAGTAGAAGTTGTACATAATACATATCCTTTCAACTAATAACAAAGAATTGATGATCTTTAAACGAACAGATTTTCTTGCATCATAACTTAAGAACATTTTCGATCAAGTTACCTTTCAAACAAGAATAAACTAAAATTAAATCGGTTTAACCCTTAAGGAGCTATGATGGTACAGATTCTTGTTGCATCGGGGTTAAAAGCTAAGAATTTACAGCAACGTAATTATAGTTACATCTAAATGTGCCCTAGGGACTATTTGTTCAAGCTCTTTGTTTACAACCATTTGTATATGAAACTAGTCTAGACTAGTTTAAACCACAGAGAAATATTTATATACTATATCACCAACCGCACTAGAATTTAGTCTCAGCAAATATCTAGTTTGTCTTAGTTCGGGATTTCTAATTAAACAACGGTGTTTATGTAAACATTGCTTAGACTTGGGTTCAGATTGATATCGAAGTGCCTCTCAACGTTGAATACGAGTATCTTGAGGTCAAATCATAAGTCGCAAAATTGTGGTTTTTCTAAAGAAAACTTCGTACGAGTCCGGAGTTTGGAATTGTGCCCGGTATATGGTAATAGGCTCGCCCCCTATTACATGGGATCTAACATTGTCGGCGAAAAGTGGGTGCATTCAGTGCACCTCTGCCACCCCCGCTTGGGGAATATAGGCGTGACGGTGTTAATATCTTAGTGGCAGATTTGTGGTTTTCGAATTTTAGGTATAATATGCGAAACGATCGTTGTGTTGATCTTAAGGGGAGGCCTGTGTCCTACGGTGGATTGATCATAATATTTCGTATACATTGAGAAAATATATAAAAAAGAAAATGGTCCTTAGAAAAAAGCAGTCAATTTTCAGGGGTACGGATGAAAAGCACTACAAAAATACCCAATACTTTGTAGGGAAAACAGGACTCACAAAACTAACACGCTACTAAACGAAAACCCCACGGTCGATTCTTTCGAAACGGTAGAGTGGCTTAGGGAGCTTTAAACGAAGTCATCAAAACGTTTTAACCATCTTAAAGACTTTTGCAAAGTTGCCATACAAAAATCGACCTTCATGCAGATCTCTATAAATTGACAGTAGAAGAAAATTTATTCAGTCTTCGTTATTTAATATCGGAGAAAAAGTCAAAGGAACGTGTCCCGAGTTAATCCGCGACCTTTCTTTGCATAGCAATATGCTTAACAATTCTAAACGTGTTGCAGCATAAACAGAGAGCTTAGTATAATAAACAGGGGCTGTTGGCTTCGGAATGATAGTGGACTGTAATACCCGGTTTATACACTGCTACTGACTGCCTCGTTGGTCTAGTGGCAAAGCGCATCGTTTGGTGATCACGAGGTCCTGGGTTCAAATCCTAGGCCAGACAAATGAAGTTGTTCTAAGGAAAAAAATTCCCAGTATGAGTCCGGAGTCTGGATTTGGGTTCAGATTGATATCGAAGTGCCTCTCAACGTTGAATACGAGTATCTTGAGGTCAAATCATAAGTCGCAAAATTGTGGTTTTTCTAAAGAAAACTTCGTACGAGTCCGGAGTTTGGAATTGTGCCCGGTATATGGCAATAGGCTCGCCCCCAATTCACGGGGCCTAACACCGTCAGCGAAACGTGGGTGTACTCAGTCCACCTATGCCACTGCTTGGGGAATATAGGCGTGACGGTGCATACTGCCGCCACTTCCCACCTAGAGTCACGAGCAGTACCGCGACAAAAACTTCCAACATCAGATTTTCTTTTATCCTAAATGATATTGTTTTTATAATAATATCCGCGAGGCAATTCTTCACGTTTGTTGTTTTTTTAGTTTTTAGATATTTTTTAAAATTTTTATCCTTAAGTTATTTTTTCAAAATTAGTTTTTTCCATAATTGCTAAAATATTTCTAAGCCGGCCACACTAAGTAAGCATGGCCTGTCAGTCATGCACGTACGCACGCAGGCACGCAGGCACGAACGCATGCACGCACACACACAAAACAGATTGACGTTCGCATAATGCTATCGAGTTAATAGTGTGACAGCACAGTTTCTTGACAACGTAACGCTAACATTGATCTATTCGTGCTCCTTCTCGAGCTCTCAGGGCTACGCACGAGGGTGAGAGGGCGAGAGAGAAGTTATACTAAAACATTTGTATTTGGATTCTGGCGGAGACTAGCAAAAACTAAACTGTTCGTCCATGTCAATGTTACTTATAAGTTCAACTATATTACGGTAGATGGCATTTTTAATTTAGATGTCTATCTATCTATCTATATCATCACGCCGGCTCCCTCGCGTGGTAGGCAGAGAGTACAGAGTTCCAACAGGTTCTTTCCTTACCTCTCTGGCTTCCTCTACTCTCATAGTTCGTCTCATACACGCTCGCCCCTCAATTTAGATGTATTTTAATAAATAATGAAAAAAATACACGTCAATTGGGACATTACTTGTGCGACCAGAATCCAAGTAATTATTGCATGAAATGATACACCTTTAATTTTAAATGTTTTATTTTCAGCAAAAGTAGTCAATATTTAACAGCTATGCGAACTCGAGCGGACGTGTGAATCGAGCGAGTAACGACGACATACTGAGGTAGGCACCGCCTACTACAATGACGTCAAGGCTTTTTGGAATTCAAAAGGCTCGCTAACTTAGGTCTTCTCCTCCTCGTATTTGTTTCATGGAGCTTCGCATCAACGCACACACCATTAGACGTTATAGGTAGTGTGGTCGAAAAATCGTGTCGTGCCTCTACAAATTTACTAAATAAGTTCCGATGAAAGACTTTATTTAGTAAATTTGTAAAGGGTAAAGAATAGAACATATATCAACACGATAGTGTTACGCTAACGATATTCCGTTTGTGCTGGTTCTCATACATCAGTTTTTTCTTTGCCATATTGAAAACGTTTCTGTATTCTTTGGCTGTACTAAATCAATTTGTTCGAGTTATATTTTTATATAATATATCGTTATCATAACATCACATTTATATGTAACATATAATAGACCGTGTCTTATCTGAAGGACAAGTCAAGTCTTCGTAACCGACGAGCATGTATGAGACGAAGTATGAGAGTGGAGGAAGCCAGAGAGGTATATAAGGAAAGAACCTGTTGGAAATCTGTACTCTCTGCCTACCCCGCAAGGGATCTGGCGTAATGATATAGATAGATAGATATAATAGCTATGACCGTTACCATGTCGTCACACACATTATCAAATAATATATTAATATGGATCAGGATAGAAATAGGTTTTTTTTAAATGAGATATCAAATCACCCTAAAGTGAACAAAAAATGCAAAAAAATAGAACATAGGAATCAAAACTAAGCTACTACAATATTTATGAGACGTCCGTCACGACCAAGAGCCAGTAAAAAGTGAAGAGCGCGGCCGGTGCGCCCAGCAGCGCTATGACAGACGTTACGTCATCATGACGCGCCACTAGGCCCCGCCTCCTCGCAGGGTATCCCTAACAATATCTATTTAGCTCGTGTAATTCTGTACTTTTTCCAAATCACTTGAAATGTCCATAAACGACAGTGAGACACTAAGGTACTTACCTAAGTAAATGTAATTACAAGAACCATTTGCGTAGTTATTCATGAATTTATGAATCTTCAAAGAAAACTCGTTCAATATAAACTTATCTTAAAATAACAAAGTCTAGACAGTATGATGGCCAACCTATATTACGTAAGTATAAATCTTAGGATTTTTTTTTGTGGATAATATACGATAATTTATACAGTATTTCCATAGCCCGGCTAGCTCAGTCGGTAGAGCATGAGACTCTTAATCTCAGGGTCGTGGGTTCGAGCCCCACGTTGGGCGACAACTTTTTAATCTCATAAAAAAAGTATCCTTTTAAAAAATCTGTTTTATTGAAACATTTTATTTATTTAAAATTTAATTTATTATTAAATAATACATTTATGGTATTGAAAACTGAATTTATTTTTATTTAAACGTCCAACAGCTTAATAACTACAGATTGTATGTCTATATATTACTATAATCGTATTTTTATACAACCTGTAACATAATTAAAGCAAGACCTGAAAGTAGTTTGTTCTACATCGGTGATTGAATTGATTCCTACCATTTTTATTGTTCCTTTTTTTTTTTAATTTGCGAAAAATGTTGCCGCTCCTTGAGTGCGCTATAACAAACTAATTGTATTCTTGATTCAAAGCAATACGGAGATTTTAAATGCATTTCTGAAACGTATTTCTCAATTCGCACACATTCACATACAAGTTTCATTGTTAATTGGGGTATAAAAGTACTTAAAAGGGGAAAAAATCTTCAATTTTGAAATTTTGTTTTCGTATCGAATCTGTGAAGCAATTATGTAATCGGGGTGTCTGAGGTCTTGCATTATTTGCGATACACCTTGTATATCGGATATGTTATTATTTTTCTATCTATCTATATCATCACGCCAGATACCTACTACTACGCCTACAGGGTAGGCAGAGGGTCCCAACAGGTTCTTGCCTTGCAGATTTCTTTGGTTTTTTTTTCCACTCTAGCACATATTTATTTATTTATCAACGAAAAGATATACCACCGACTCATCACATCACACACATTAATTAAAAATACAAGATACAGTCTGAGACTAGGTGAATAGCCTCTGTAGTTCGAGTAATACAGATTAAGGAAATAACAGAACGTAGTGAAAGAAAATAATGTCAATATTACAATAAGAATCTAATATATATTATGAATTTAAATAAATTCGCGAAAATCGGACGGGCGTTGGGGCAGAAAGATTTTAGAGTGGAGACCACGTATTGGCAAGTTCAGCGTCGGAGGGCCGCCTGCGAGATGGACCGACGATCTTGTGAGAATCGCAGGAAGTTGTTGGATGCATGTGGCATCGGACCGGCCTCGCTAGAGAGCGACTGGGGAAGCCTATGTTCAGCAGTGGACATGTATAGGCTGAGATGACGATGATCAATTTAAAAACGTCAAATAGATGACTAACCTGCAATTTTCCGCTCTCTCATCTTCCTCCAAAGCTGTTCAGCTTTTCTCATCGGCCAGTTCTCCACCTTCGCGCTAAAGCTTCTGAAGAACTTGTACTCTTTGAAATGAGACATCCTTCTCTCCATCTTACTCGGAGTATGACCCGGTGGAGGCGGCGAAGGAGCTTTTGGTGTTGAAGACGGCGACGCCATTTTATTTAGAATTATTTTATATATTAATTTTATCGCAATATTTCAACTATTTATTGCAATAACTCAACTTTTTATTGCAAATAATTCAACCTTATTTCTGAACATCAACTTTCAGATTTCACTTCATTTGTTTTATTTAATTTAAATCACTAAATTCGGATTAAACTATATTTGGTCCCGATTCCAATTTTAAATTTCCATTTAATCATTAATATATCTTTCATTAATTTCATTTTAACAGTTTATATTTTATTTATTATGTTGCTAAGTTTCTTATCTTTGCAATCAATAAATTTTGATAAGCTATTTACTTACGCTAATTAATTTGTAACTTATTTAAAACACTTGGTTGGACTAGTTCCCACTATTCCAAGTGTTCTCGGTAACCTGCAACAAGGAAAAATAATATTTAGCACAAAAGTGACTTTCGCATTCATAACAGTTGTTACATAAATAACAAGGAATTCGATTAATTTAAATTAAATTTTATAATCTTTATGAATGCTCTTTAAAAATTTCGAATTATAGTTAAAAAAAATACAATTTCTGTTGGTCTACCGTAAAATTCTAAGTAAAATAAAAAATAGGAAGAATAACACCCGTATGTCATGTCTAAGTTATTACTTGTACTTAAGCATTTACTTAGTACATCATTTTTAGTCTATAGTTGACAAACTGTCAATAGTAAGAAACGTCAAAGGTTGATATAGCCAAGTATACAACTTTAAACACATGATATTACTCGGGTAAGTAAATTGTTACGACTTAGTATATAAATGTCGATAGATACGGGTGTGAATGTTCTTAGTAGATAAATTCAAACTGTTAAGTTAAATTCACATAAAAATACCTGTCATTTTAAACCATAGGAACATGGGGATAAGATTAATTAACACCACGTTTTCTTCTCATCTACCTATAATCAGTGTTGGGCATTTTTCAATTGTCATTATCATCATCAGCCGAAAGACGTCCACTGGAGGACAAAGGCCTCCCCAAAGATCGCCATAACGGCTTTGTGCTGTACGCATCCAGCTGTTGTCCAGTTGCAACCTTCGTCGTTTGTAGTAGCCAGGTCTCTGCCGAAGATTGTTAGCATGACCGCTAACTTGGCCAGAGCTAGCAGGGCCGCCGGGGACTGGGGGCCGTTTATCAAATCATTTATTTCGTGTACATAGGTAGATATAAGCTTAGGTGTTAACATTACAATAGGCCATTCGATGTCGTACCCACCGCACTCACCGTTGGGAACTCTTCTCTTGAAGTTGTCGACGAATACATTTACCTGGGACAGGTAGTCCGGATAGGCAGGTCCAACTTTGAGAGAAAGGTCAATCGAAAAATCCAAATCGGCTGAGCAGCGTTCGGGAAACTGCGCAACATCTTCTCATCCAAAATACCTCAGTGTCTCAAGACTAAAGTGTTTAGTCAATGTGTGTTACCAGTGATGATATATAGATCAGAGACGTGGTCTCTTACAATAGGTCTCATAAAAAAGCTCAGAGTTGCTCAGCGAGCTATGGAGAGAGCTATGCTCGGCGTTTCTCTTCGTGATCGAATCAGGAATGAGGAGATTCGTAGCAGAACCAAGGTCACCGACATTGCCCTTAAGATTAGCAAGCTGAAGTGGCAATGGGCGGGCCACATAGCGCGAAGATCGGACGGGCGTTGGGGCAGAAAGATTCTAGAGTGGAGACCACCTATTGGCAAGCGCAGCGTGGGACGACCGCCTGCCAGATGGACCGACGATCTTGTGAAAATGGAAGGAAGTCGTTGGATGCAGGTGGCATCGGACCGGTTACGCTGGAAAGCGATTGGGGAGGCCTATGTTCAGCAGTGGACAAGTAAAGGCTGAGATGATGATAATGATGATTCCATGTACTGCCATACAGCATACGAAATTATCAATTTGGTAATTATTAATAATAAATTAAGGATGTAAAATTATAATTGAATAGTCAATAAATTAATTTATCATTAAAGAAATAGTCAACACTATAATAACATTTTTCAATTAATAATAATGATAATTTGTGTTTAAATGTAGTAATTTTCTAGATTTTTTTATGTCATTTGGCACCTTATTATAGATTTGAGGTGCCATACCTAGGACACTTTTCTTTGATAGAGCCGTTTTACATTTATGAAGGCATATCATATTGGAATACTGCTTACGAGCTGGAGCACCGTGAACTGGTGTATATTTTACAAATAACCTAGCGCTGGTTTTTACAAATAAAGCTACCTCTGAGATGTAAAGTGAAGGCTATATTAATACATTTAGAGATTTGAACACTGGCACACAGGTGTCACGTGTCTTTAGACCGCACGTTGACCTTAAGCATCTTTTTTGAGCTTTGAAGGCGTTATCTCTGTCCGTGTATTTAATTTTAATGTCGTTCATTGGGGAGTAATTTTAATTATAGGATCAATCAATTGAAATTTCATTTGCAATTAAATTGATCCCCCTGAGGTACTCCGGAATAATAATGACTTTTGGACGCCAAAAGCCTCAGTACCTTCCGTGATCTCGGGTCCTTTAGAGCATTCGAAACGTCAGTTACATTAAAACCTCAAATAAGAAGCGACGAAATCCGAAATATTTCAATTTCAACTTAATTTTTTCAGAATCAATTTTTGCCTAACACTGCCTATAATGGAGCCCCTATAAGATGGATCGATAACCTGATAAAGCCTTGTTCGGTGAAGCTGTAAAGGCCCTGCGGCCAACAGCGTAGATCATTCACACACACACATCGAAATGTATCCCCTTGCCGCACGAGAATGTAAAATTCGCACTGATTTGAGATGATTCGGTAAAATTTGATTAATATTTAATAATTTTGTTATAAAGTTTTCAAATAAGGTCGTAATATATCAACTCACATACTCTTACATACGCATACATACACGTACACAAACAGACAAACACACACACACACATTTTTTAAATATGTGTTAGATTAAGGTAAACAATGTCTAATTTATACTTAAGTTAGCTTCTGTTGGAACGAGTAGCTTCTGGAGGAGGGAGTTAATGGATGGATTAGCGTACCCAATTTAATTTTGTAGATTGTTATGGTTCCAAAATACATAATTTGTAATTTTCAGAGGACTTCGGCTGAAGATAGATAGACCTAAACATAGGTAAAAAATGAAAAGTGTTATATATTGCGTTGTACCTTTCAGTACTATGACAATGTACATATAATCAATTTATGTATTAAATTCATCAGACCTTGATACAGGAGTGACTAAGCTGTCAATTACAAAAGATTTATAACTATTAGAAAAAAATATATCGAATTTGTCGCTCGAATAAATTGACAGTCACTTTTTTTATGATTTGCAAAGGATCACGTTGGATTTAAAAGATGGGAGACTTGTATAAACAAAAAAATAATTATAGTATTTTTCATGAAGGGTGGGCACCGTGACAGTTGTAAGTGTCAAAGAAAATTATAATTTATTCAGTGGCAATAAGAGGCATTACCTGTTTCTATACTTATGGTTTTATGCCTCAATATCATTGAATTGACGGACGGACATTTGACGGACGATTTAGCGCAGTGGTTAAGAGCTTAAGCCGCTCCGCCCACTGCGTCTAATAGTCGCGGGTTCGATTCCCGCACGGGACAAATCTTTGTGTAACTCAAAAACATTTGTCTAGTTTGTTTGAAAACGCACCCACGACACAGGAATAAATCCTAGTGATGAGCTACGTTTAAAAAAAAAACTTAAAAAAAATTTATGTGAAATCTTATTTGAAAAGTAGTATAAGTAATTTGAATGTCAAAAATTTGTTTTGGTCTGGGTTTTTGTGTATTTAAAGTTCATATTTGTTAACGCACCCATCACACAGGAATAATTCCTGCAGACATGACCAGACGTAAATGTGACGAATTTTGTCGCCCTAAACGTGCTGGCGTGGTGTGCCGTGACAACAGTCTGACTTGAGAAAACTCTTTCGTGGATTTTATTATATTGACGTATAGATTTTTAACTTCAATTACGAGCCGGCAAAATTTTGTCCCTCACGAGAAAAGTCTTGCTGTCCGCACTAGCCTTGTGATAAGGAACAATATTTTTTTAAAGATCGTTATAATGAAAAACTTCCTATAACATAGAAATTAGGTCAATTTGGTTGGTTTACATAAAAACCCCTACATTAATATACTCCTTATTGCGTAACCGTCATTCTTTATTCCGAAGAAATCTGTTAATATTTAGACGCCAGCAAATATTTACAGAAGTATTTAATAGTATAATTGTGTTTATAATCAGCTTACAAAAGGTTCCGACTAAATCTTTGAGGTAACGAAATTTCTAAGAAAGTCACCCTGAGGTCGTAAAGAACTGCCTACCTTTTGTTTTCGTGAATTGCCTCAAAACGTGTGCCATTACACTTATTATTATATTATAGCTAAAAATCTTCAGGCAAAGTTAACAGAATATATATGTTGGGAATAATTTAATTACCTATTGAAAGAAATGAAATTAGAAATTATTGTAATTGGTGGCATTTGGCTATTTTTCCTTCCTCACTCCGTATAACAACAAGTCTTTACAACGAAAAATATGCTCGGTCCCTAAGATTATTTAAAAAGAGTTAACACTGTAGGTATCTTATAAGAAGAAAAGTAAAAACCAGAAAAGCAAAGCTTATGAAACCTTACATCTGTATATAGGCCGTCATATCCACCAGACGTGCCAAATATACCTACTCAATCTTTGATCAAAACACTCAAGACTCGAGACGTAATGCCAGACGAATCTATGAGTCTTCAATATTAATTTTGGCACTGAAATTTGGTACGAAACGAATATGACTAAGCAAATATATTCCATATGAGATAGTGAAAGGTAGCAGATAATAGGAAATAGGTACTACCAATTTATTTCATACTAGCTGTTACCCACGGCTGTGCGTCCAATTTTTCCATTTTTTCTCCTCATAAGAACCTTCCTCGGATTTCAACGAATATTACAGAAAAAATTGCCGAATCGGTCCAGCCGTTCTCGAGTTTTGCGCTTAGTAACACATTTAGGCATTCAGTTTTACTTACATAGAAGATTTGCGGGGAAAATCTTCAAAAGATTCCCATTACCTGGTCGGAACAGGGGTACGGAATATAAGTATCCCAGTGTTAAGACAGACTACTAACTTACTGTGAATAATAATAATAATAATGCCCGCAGGGCAACTTGTGGCGAGCTGTTGGTGAGTAACGACACCTAGGACCCGAGTGCCTCAGAGAGTCGGTCAGGGCCCCCAACTCGGCGTGTCTTCGTCGGTCGAGTGGAAACCGAAGAGTGCCCGCAGGACTCTTGGCTTTGGCTAGCCTTAAATGGCCGTCCAGAGGGGAGCCGTGAGAGCTATATCGACGTAGGAAGATAATGCGCTCTTACGTCGATGTACTCCAGGGGTGGAAGTGTTAAAGGGCATAACGCCGCGAGTAACTTCGGAGAAAGCGCAGCACACCTCTTTACACCCCTGAGCCGCTGACACCGGTGTTGCTCTCAGTTGTTCTAGGACGATCGTTTGGGGGCCCATCTAGTAAGCGGCGAGTCACCGCCGGCCTCGGGTAATTAGGTATCACTAATTATGGCCGGTGCCCGACCCCTTTGAAATAGTCCAGTTTTTGTCCATCAAACCTCATTTACATAGCCCTTGTTTTCTTTCCATAATTTACAATAGTCCTTGCACCTGCTGGGGTCAGTTCGCTGGTTATGTACCTTCATTTTAGCACGTGATCTTAGCAAGTGTCTAACATAACATTAACTTCTCGCAAAGGGCCTCTACGTGTTGGGCCCATGTCCAATGCAAGCCTTTCAAAGGTCCGAGTAAAGCCCGTGAATCTCAGCGAGATACATATTATAATAATATCAGCCTATACTGCCCACAGCTGGGCAAAGGCCTTCTCTCACAAATGGTGAGAGAGATTAGGTCATACTCCACCACGCAAACCCAGTGCGGATTGATGGAGACAGTTTTGTGGCCACCTGCTGCTGGAACTTATCAAGCCGCCTTTAAGTCTTCCAACACGGCTTAACGACTACCACATTAAGTGGTAGCCGGAACCAAGGGCCTAACGTGCCTTGCGAAGCACGGAGACGCTCGAATATTAAAATTCCACAAACCCTCACCCATCCCGGCCCAACCGAGTCGAACGCTGATTAACCTTGTAATCGGTAAGTATACCGCGGTCGCACAGCGCTACGAGCGCCTCTGAATAATAATGGTAGACAAAGTGTAATTTTTCAATGAAAACTTCCAAGTATTTGTCCGAAGGCTGAATACTGTCCCACCGTTGGGCACGAACCTCCGTTCAAACTGGGAGGGTGTAACTGGCAATAACATTGTCGGCGAAAGGGGGTGTACAAACCTTTGTCCCTGTTGTCTTTGGCTTTGTAGGTGGTAATCTCTAAAACTACTGAATCGAATTTAATCATTTCTTCACCATTACATTAGAGTATCCAGAAGTAACTTAGATCCGGTAGGTGGCGTTGTTGAGCGGAAACTGCTAGAACATAATAATAAGATATCGTAAAGAGAAACCGCGACATGAATATCAAATATAAAACATATTGAATGAAACGCTCGCAATCAAATACGAATATTGTATTCGACGCTTCAGCTTTCGATATTAATCTAAATACAATAAAGAGATATTGAAACCAATACAATTTGTATTCAGAATGAAGAGTTCAATTTGCATTTTTGTTGAATCAACCGATTTAGTTCAAATTAATGTTCGGAAGCCAATTTGAAGTTGAATAATTAAAAATGAAACTGTAGAATTCATGCTTTGAATTTCGGATTTCATTTTGATAATTGGTCGGGTATGAGCATAATATTAATTTAATTTTAAAGCTAAAGGTAATCGATTTGTTTAAAGGAAGGATGTAGGTACCGGAGAATACCTAGACTATCTTACCATGACCGAATAGACCGAGTCTTATCTGAAGGTGAAGTTAAGAGTCTCCGTAACCGGCGAGCGTGTATGAGACGTACTATGAGAGTGGAGGAAGCCAGAGAAGTATGTAAGGAAAGAACCTGTTGGAACTCTGTACTTTCTGCCTACCCTGCAAGGGATCTGGCGTAATGATATAGATAGATTTGTTAAAATAAAATAATGAAAACTGGTACACAATTTTCACTATAAATTACACTCGTTTAAGTTCTTTGAGCTTTACCTTGTCTGTTGAGGAAAGTATTATAAGGCTAAATTAAAAAGACCGTTGGGGCAGAAAGATTCTAGAGTGGAGACCACGTATTGGCAAGCGCAGCGTGGGACGACCACCTGCCAGATGGACCGACGATCTTGTGAAAATCGCAGGAAGTCGTTGGATGCAGGTGGCATCGGACCGGTTACGCTGGAAAGCGATTGGGGAGGCCTATGTTCAGCAGTGGACAAGTATAGGCTGAGATGATGATGATGATGATGAAATTAAAAAGACTACAAAGCATTTAAATTCTTTTCCCCTAAAATTCCCAAAATTTCTTTACCTACGTAGATCAATCTTCAACAATGTTACCTTTATAATAATAATATAATATCAGTCTATACTGCCGTGTGGTTCCCGGCTTAGAATTGGAACAACACATCTCATGTGATTGGGTGTCGTACAAGGCGACTAAGAGACAACTAGATAATCGGGGGGCCGCGTTCTCCTAGATACTTCCACGACCACTGAACTGCGCTCGCCAACCCGCCTGCCAAGCGTGGCGAGTAAGGCAATTCCCCCAATCAACATGGAAGAAAAGTACAAATCCAGGCCCCTAGTCCCCGGCGGTCCGGTTCGTCCTGGCCACGGTAGCAGCCATGGTAACGACAAGACAAGGGGTGCAAAGAATCTCCGGCCGAGATTCGGCTGCCATCAACAACGATCAAAATTGGCCCTGGTGACATACAACGCAGGTACGTTGAGGACAGATGAGAAGCTAGTTGAGCTGGAAGAAGAGATAGACAAATTTCACTGGAGTATAGTTGGTTTATCGGAGGTCCGAAGAGAGGGCGAGGACACGATAACCTTAAAATCCGATTAACTTGTTTTGCTACCGGGAGGGCGAACAGCAGGCCCAAGGTGGTGTCGGATTTATCGTCCACAAGTCACTCATAAACAACGTTGTGTCAATCACTAGTGGGTCGAGCAGGGTAGCGTACCTGATACTCAGAATATCCAAAAGATATTCGCTGAAGGTCATACAGGTCTACGCACCAACCTCGGCATACTCAGATGATGAGGTCAAAGTTATTTATGAGGACATTAGTAGAGCCATACATACTTCCTACGCACACTTTACAGTGGTTATGGGTGACTTTAATGCGCGGCTGGGCAAACGGGGCGATCATGAGTTGAGAGTGGGGCAATTTGGATATGGGCAGCGCAATCCTACGGGTCAGAGGCTGGCCGAATTTCTGGAGAAAGAGGAACTCTTTATGATGAACTCTTTCTTCCAGAAGCCGCCTCATAGGAAATGGATCTGGATGTGCCCTGATGGTTCCACAAAAAATGAGCACTTCATCATGAGCACCAAGCGACAAATATTTAATGATGTCTCCGTGATTCATAGGATAAAAACCTGCAGTGATCACTAAATGGTCAGAGGTACTTTAAATATTAATGTCAAAATGGAAAGATCGCATTTGATGAAGTCTACGCTCCGACCTACTTATGCATATATCCAAAACCCCGAGAAGTTTCAACTCGAATTGTCAAACCACTTCGACTTGCTAGACAGCAGCGCATCAGTGGATGTAATCAACAACAGGCTGGTAGAGACTGTACATACGGTCGGGTCCACGTATTTTAAGACCCACCGTAAAAATAGGCCTCAAAAACTATCCGACTACACCCGAAACCTCATGGCTGAGCGATGTTCCATGACGCTCTAAACCTCCGATGATGCTAATTCCTATGAGCAGATCCGCAGTCCGCTAAGGCAGCTCAATGAACAGATATTGAAGTCCTTGCGACACGATTTACGGTCCTTCAATACAAGGCGTATTGAGGAGACCATAGAGCAGTACAAGGGCTCCAAAGTTTTCGCAATAATAATATCAGCCTATACTGCCCACTGCTGGGCAAAGGCCTTCTCTCACAAATCGAGGTGAGAGAGATTAGGTCATACTCTACCACGCGGACCCAGTGCGGATTGGTGGAGGCAGGTTTGTGGCCACCTGCTGTTGGAACTTATGAAGCCGCCTTTAAGGCTTCCAACTCGGCTTAACGACTACCACATTAAGTGGTAACCGGGACCAACGGCTTAACGTGCCTTCCGAAGCACGGAGACGCTCGAATATGAAAATGCCACAAACGGTCACCCATCTCAGGCCGACCTAGTCGAACGCTGCTTAACCTTGGTGATCGGTAAGAACACCGCGGTCGCACAGCGCTACGAGCGCCTCGTGGGCGGATCGCCGGTACTTAAAGTTATTCAGAGGAGGAAGACTGAGGAGTATAATCAGCCACTATGCTTGGCGTTTGTGGACTATGAGAAAGTCTTCGAATTGATCGAGACTTAGGCGGTTCTTAGATCTCTCTAGCAATGCCGCATTGACTATAGGTACATCTAAGTGTTAAAGTGCTTTTATAATAACGCCACCATGTCAGTCCGAATACAAGGACAGTGCACGAAGGTGATCCCCATAAAAAAAGGAATAAGACAGGGAGACGACATTTCTCCGAAACTGTTTACGGCCACCTTAGAGGACGCCTTTAAGCTCCTGGAATGGCAAGGACTTGGCATCAACGTCAATGGCGAATACATCACTCACCTTAGATTTGCCGATGACATTGTGGTCATGGCAGAATCGCTGGAAGATCTAGGACGAATTTTCAGTGACCTCAACAGAGTATCCCAACAAGTGGGTCTTAAAATGAACATGGACAAAACGCAAATAATGTTTTATGTCCATGTCGTACCCACCGCACTCACCGTTGGGAACTCTACTCAGACAGGCAGTCCGTTTAGGTAGGTCAAACTTTGAGAGTGAGGTTAATCGACGAATCTAACTCGGCTGGGCAGCGTTCGGGAAACTGCGCAAAATATTCTTATCCATAATATCTCAGTGCCTCAAGACTAAAGTTGTGTAGTCAATGTGTGTTCCAGTCATGACATATGGATCAGACCTATTGTAAAAGACCACGTCGGTCTCTTACAATAGGTCTCATAAAAAAGCTCAAAGTTGTTCAGCGAGCCATGGAAAGAGCTATGCTCGGCGTTTCTCTACGTGATCGAATCAGGAATGAGGAGATTCGTAGAAGAACCAAGGTCACCGACGTAGCCCTCAGGATTAGCATGCTGAAGTGGCAATGGCACATAGCGCGAACATCGGACGGGTGTTTGGCAAGCGCAGCGTAGGACGACCGCCTGCCAGATGGACCGGCAATCTTGTGAAAATTGCAGGAAGTCATTGGATGCAGGTGGCATCGGACCGGTTACGCTGGAAAGCGATTGAGGCGGCCTATGTTCAGCAGTGGACAAGTATAGGCTGAGATGATTATGATGATCAGTCTATACTCCCGCAAATCGAGGAGAGGGAGATTTGGTCATGCTCTACCACGCGGACCCAGTGCGAATTAGTGTAGGTAGGTTTGTGGACACCTGCTGTTGGAGCTTATCAAGCCGCCTATAAGGCTTCCAACTTGGTTTAACGACTACCATATCACGTGATTACCTGAACCAACGGCTTAAAGTGCTTTCTGAAGCACGGATACACTTGAATATAAAAACGGTCACCCATCTCAGGCCGACCGAGTCGAGCGATGCTTAATCTCGGCAATCGCTAAGAATGCTGCGGTCGCACAGAGCTACGAGCGCCTACAAACTTTTCTACGAATAATCCCAAAAATTCTTTACTAATACGCACTAGGTCTTAGTAAAGATTTTTGGGATTTTTATGGAACTTGCAAATTTCTTCGACAAAATTACATTCTTAGATCTTAGTCGAATGGTCCCAATTAAATGGTTTTGTGCCTGACGAGCTTGAGGTATTGCTGCTTTGTTGGCACAATCTGACCATCGTCTTTGGGGTTCTAGTTTGGTTATGCTAACTATAATGTCTTTGGTTGCGGCCGCTGACTGGCGCGGGTCACTCCCTTCCCTCCAGAATGGACGAGGGGAGTGATGGCTCTTCCAGTAGTCATACTCGTGAACGGGTGCTGCTTGTCGGAACTGGTCCATCTGGAATCCTTTATAAGTAACACCATTAGTCTCATATCTCGGTCGTATGGCATAACACTGGAGCTAGATCGTAAACTATTTAATTGTAACCTAAACATTGGATCCACACAACATGATAAAAAATAGAAAGTAAAATAGAGAAATAGCATTAAATAAACAAAGAGTTGCTTCGCTGGATCTTCTCAGTGGAGGCCGCGTTCTAGATTGGGTGGCGTGCCGGTGATAGATTAGTAGGTAGTTAAGTTAAATTTAAAAAAAAATCTATGTTGACTATTTGTAAGAGCCCCCGCACTACTTACACTATAGAGGTACTAGAAGCATAGAGGGAACATTACCAAGATTATATATTTGCTCTGCTTATACTTATGTCATGTCAGTGATAAGAAAGGGGACAAATCCATCAATACCAGTTACACCCTTGTACATTTTCTTTGACATTAATGACATAGACCATACTTGTGTTTTCCTATAGATGTAGTACTAGTGGCAGTGGGCGGGCTACATAGCGCTTAGATCGGACGGGTGTTGGGGCAGAAAGATTCTAGAGTGGAGACCACGTATTGTCAAGCGCAGCGTGGGACGACTGCCTACCAGATGGACCGACGATCTTGTGAAAATCGCAGGAAGTCGTTGGATGCAGGTGGCATCGGACCGGTTACGCTGGAAAGCGATTGGGGAGGATTATGTTCAGCAGTGGACAAGTATAGGCTGAGATGATGATGAGTACTAGTACTTTCCCATATAACTGCGCAAACTTTATCGATGAAATCATTATGTATACATAGCCGGAAATTAAATATTTTTTACAATACTAAATATCCCTGTATCTCATAGTGCTTATTATAGATGCGTCACTTACTTAAGTTTTATAGTAATCAATAATAGTAATTATATCTAGCTTCTGACAATCTAAATAATCTTGACATTTACTATATGATAATTTTAATAGGGATCTGGCGTGAGGTTATAGATAGATAGATAGATAGAATAATTTTAATTTAAAAATATATTTTTAAAAACAATCTTTTATAGAAAAAACGCAAGGGAACCGACAAGTACTATGGTACTTGTCAAAACAAACGTAACGAGCCACAACAAGTCAGGGTTATTTTGAGTAGTTCTGTTGGTCACCCTTCGCCTCCATCATGAGACCCTGGACACCATCCTGGTCTACAGCACTCGTCAAGACATAAATAATGAGCCCAAACACGGCAGGGTTATGTTGAGAAGTTGGGTAGTTTCATTGGCCACCCTCCGGCTCCATCACCAGACCTCGGATACAATCCGGGTGTAAAGTACTCGTCAAGACAAATCAACAAGCTCAAACATGGCAGGGTTATATTGAGTACTTGTGTGCTTCCATTGGCCACCTTACGGCTTCATCATCAGACACTGAACACTATCTGGTTATATAGCATTTCTCAATACCAAGCTATGGTTAGCCTAAACATGAGGGGGTTACGTTGTATAGTTCACATGTTCCTATACCCACCTTCTGACTCTATCATCAGATCAGCTCCATGATACTATATTATTGCATTGTCAACGGACTAACAAACGTATGCAAAATTTTAACTCAATCAGATACCCTCAAGTGCTTGAAAAATGGACTAGAAGATTTGAACCGGAAAGACAGAGACATAGACATACGAAAATTGTAAGTTAAATAAAAACTTGTAAGAACAAAATTGAACCTTTTATAACGGTTTTATTTATTTCAATATACTTACGAACAAAATATTTAAAAAAACGTATTGCAAAAATTACAATTAATTTAAAAGAAAACAATTTGAAGTTAATTTTACATTGAAACTGCTACTGGTTGTAATCTTTGCTATTTGAGTCCAACATCGAAGCACTATTTTGTATAAAGTTTTGAAAAAATTTAAGTATACTGAGTTCAACTCTAATGTGCTCTTAATAAAACACTATTCATTTAGGCTGCAACATCTGTAGGCATACTAAAACAAAAAAACATGCGTTAACAGTTATATAATAACCAAATTTACAAAATGCTATCGATATCGATGTAAATTTATATAACTATATAATAATAAAACAAATATGGTTAAAATAGTTCATACAAAATTTTACCAACTTATAACTGTCTAAACAATAAATCCATTCTACAAACTTTTTCATCTTATCAGACTCAGAAAATAAGTTGAACGGAATTCGGAAATGTTTACTTACCAAAAATCGTCTACTTAAGAAGATTAACGATTCCTAAGGGATGAAAATAACTTTCAACCCTCATTCGCTATGACCAAACGCGACGTGTTATGAAAACTTCATGAAATAATCCATATAATACCATTATAATAATAACATATAATAACAATATGCCCGCAAGGCAGCTAGTGGTAAGCTATTGGTGAGTAACATCGCCACGGACCTGAGTGCTGTAGAGAGTTGGTCAGGTCCCCCACCTCGGCCTAACTTCGTCAGTCGAATGGAAACCAAAGAGTGTCTGAAGGACTCTCGGCTCTAGCTTGGCTATCCAGAGAGGAGCCGTAAGAGCTAAATAGACGTAAAAAGAAAATGCTTTCCTACGTTTATGTACTCCAGGGATGGATGTGTTAAAGAGCATAATGCCGCAAGTAACTTCGGAAAGCGCAGCACAGGTCTCGACTCCCCTGAGCCGCTCACACCGATGTTGCCGTCAGTTATGATGACCGTTTAAGGGGCCATCTAGTGAGCTGTGAGACACCGCCAGGTAGTTAGATATCACTTATTATGCCCTGTGTCCGTCCCTTTTGAAATAGTCCGGTTTTAGTCCATCAAACTCATATTAACAATAGTCCTTGAACCTTTCTTCATTTTTAGCATTTGATCTCAGCAGGTGACATATATAACGACGCTTAGGTTTTCTGGATGGCCGTTTCAATGCCGGTAGCGGTAAAAGGTGGATTTATCTTCGTTTTCATAGTCGTCCGCATGGTGGCCGAACATAAAGAAAATCTAGAAATAACACTGCGGTCTCGTCCGGCGATTAAGTCACATGAAATGCAGTAAGGTATGTTGCTCCGCAATACGTCCGAGCGCTTGCCCCGTTGCTAATCGACTCACAACGCAGCGCCGTCCGCCATCTTACATCGACTATCTGTCATCGGTGATTCGTCATCTGACAGATGTCATCTGACAGATGTCATCTGACATCGCTTCACAATTAAACACACTCGAGCAATGTCTTTGACAAAATAACAAGGTTACTAAAATGAACATAACTGCTCGCCATTCCATTAACTGATTTTAAGGAGCTCTAAGTGTTGGACCAAGGCTTTCAAAGGTCCGGGCAAAGCCCGTGAATCTCAGCGAGATACAAATAATAATAATATATATCTATTTATATATGTATACCATCAGCACACAACAGGTTCTTTCCTTACATACCTCTTATAACAATGTAATAGTTTTTATTTACCGAATTTTTTCATTAAACAATTATTTTACGAAGTAACCATAACATGCCACGTTAAGTGTTTATTGATCATAGCGAATAAGGATCCAGAGTTCGTTTTAAAGATGGCCGCGTATCAGGCAGGGTGCGAACCCTCGGAGAGTTATGGTAATTCAATATTCGTAAAGTTTGATTGACTGTTTGTGTTCGGGTGATGAATTTCGTACTTGGATATGGAAAGAACCTTTTTGATTAAATGTCTGTGTGTATTTGTGTACTTATGATATATTAGAACTTCAGCGACTTAAAAAAGAAATAAACAGCGGGTATGGCAGAGGTGTACTGTGTACACCCGCTTTTCGCCGACGATGTTAGGTCCCATGTAATAGGAGGCGAGCTTAATGCCCTATACCGGGCATAATCCCAGACCCCGGACTGATTTTGAGAATTTTTCCGACCCAGGATTTGATCACATTATTCGCTACTAGACCAACGAGGTAATCAAAAGTTTGACGATTTCTTGTGATGTACGTAGAACTCAAAAGTGTATGAAAATCAGAATATTTTTAATGCAAAGTATCACGTTAAGCCGTTTGTCCTGGTTACCGAGTAATGTTGTAGTTAATAAGTCAAGTTGGAAGCCTTATATATATGTGTGTATGTGCGAATGATCTACGCTGTTAGCCGCGGGGCCTTTACAGCTTCACCAGACAAGAGGGCGAGCGTGTAACCACTACGCTCGAGCCAGAAGGGCAAGGGGGCAACTAGCTCAAGGGCGCCTCACGGAGGAACGGCCTCGGCTTGGGCAGTCGCTATGGGGGTGGGCGTATACAAGATATCTCACCGTGGTGCTCTGCACCGGCCGGCGGGCAAGGGATTCTTCGAGCTTGCCGGCGATGTCGGTGTCTGATCCTGTGTGCGGTATCTGTATTCGGAAGAAGGAATGTAAGGGCATCGGGAGGGTCGGTGAGAACATGCCGCGGATGGCGGTAGCGGCTGATAGGAGGGGGAAGTCTTATAGGCTTACGGCGACAACAGCAGATGGTCAACAAACCAGCGTCCACCGACCCGCACTGGGTTCGCATGATGGAATATGACCTGATCTCTCTCACCTCTATTTGTGAGAGAAGGCCTTTGCCCAGCGGTGAGATAATGTACGCTGATAATATTATTATTACTTAATATCAAACTAGGTAATTTTTACTTATTATGGCCTGGACGGACCCCTTCGAAATATTTTTTTTTGAATCGTAGCCCCACTCTGTGTGCGTGGGTGCGTTTACAAACATTAATATTCACTGTATGCGCAAATGATCAACGCTGTTGGCCGCGGGGCCTTACAGTTTCACTAGACAAGTGGGCGAGCGTGCTACCGCTACGCTCCAGCTGTAAGAGAAGGAACTTAAGGGAATGACGGACAATTTAGCGCAGCGGTTAAGAGCTTAAGCCGCTCCGCCCACTGTGTCTAATAGTCGCGGGTTCGATTCCCGTACGGGGCAATCTTTGTGTGATCCACAATTATTTGTTACGGTCTGGGTATTTGTGTTTGTGAATTTTCATGTTTCTAAACGCACCCGCGACATCTTAATAAACCATAGTGTGGGGCTACGTTTAAAAAAAAATACTAACCTCAATGACCGTGTATTTTGTTTGAAAACTTCCCTTGTCTGATGACCTTGGCAACATTGAAAAGTGTCCCCGGAGGACCCAAAATGCAGGTATTTTACAAATAATTCACAACGTCACGCCTATATTCCCCAGAGGGGGTGGCAGAGGGTACTGAGTACACCCACGTTTCGCCGACGATGTTAGGTCCCATGTAATAGGGGGCGAGCCTATTGCCATATACCGGGCACAATTCCGGACTCCGGACTCATACTGAGAATTTTTCTTTAGAATAACTACATTTGTCCGACCTAGAATTTGAACCCTTACCTCGTGATCACAAAGCGATGCGCTTTGCCACCAGACCAACGAGGCAGTCAGTACAAATAATTCAGATATAATGAATTAAAATAAGAAGGTCATCAATACAAGTTATAGTGCAAATCTTAAGCTTTTTCTGTGTATATTTTATACCTATCCAATCTACCATTGAATAAAACATTTGCAATATATATCCAAAATTGAGTTTTTTAAAAGTATTACTTGGGAAAATTGAATACGTAAAATTAAATTTTACTCCATTCACGACCTTCGTCGACCGAATTCACCTTCATTTTTAATATATTTCGTATAACAAATTCGCAATACATTCACCAAGAATCGCAGTAAATAGAGCCTCTTTTTGGTAGTTAGGGTTAGGTTTCCCCTTAAGAAACAACGTCAAAGTTACGTTTTCCAAGTTTGGTTCGCAGATATGTACCTAGGTACACCCATATTTCGCCAACGACGTTGTGGCTCCGTGTTACATAATTAGCAACATAGTCGACGGACGGCCTCGCCCAGTGGTTGAGAGTTTATGCCGCTCCGACTACTGGATTGAGTAGTCGCGAGTTCGATTCCCGTACAAGACAAATATTTGTGTGACCCACAAATGTTTGTTTCGGTCTGATTGTTTCTGAATGTAAACGCATTTCATTTAAAAAAAAGTAAGGTGTGTCTTAGTGTTGTGTGTAGATAATTTTCATGTAATTTTTAGTACGTGCATGAGAATAGAATCTAGAGAGATTTGAAGAGGAAGAACGTGTTACAACTCTATACTCTCTACCTACCCGCAAGGGATCTGACGTGATGATATAAATAAAGATATATAGATATTGTATTGTTATCTATTTCTGAGCTAAGTTTTAAGTCCACTGACTGCATCAAGAAGTCAATTTAAAAGCGATTGCAAAAGTTATAACTAACAGGCAACAAACCAAACAGAATAAGTTCATAGATAGTTTGACTGCCAGCTTGTTTCAGTGATTAAGAGCTTAAGCCGCTCCGCCCACTAGATTTAGTAGTCACGAGATCCATTGCCGCCGAAGACAAATATTTATGTGTCCCCCAAATGTTTGTTACAATCTGGCTGTTCGTGTATGTTAAATCCACAATACATGAATAATATCTAGAGAAGAGCTCCATTTAAAAAAAAATCAATAATAATCGCAATAAAAATGTGCTTTATAAAGAACACAATAGAAGGGGTGTACATAGTAACTGTTTTTATTATTGTGCGTGGATAATTTTTATGTCGTTTTGTAGTACATAAGCCGTGATAGCCTAGTGGTTAGACCGTTGGACTGCAAAGTTAGAGGTCTCCGGTTCAAACCCATGATCTGTAATTTCGAAGACATGTGCATAATAAAAATTTACTATCACTTGCTTTAACGGTGAAAGAAAACATAGTGAGGAAACCTACTTGCCAAAGAGTTGCTAAGTGTGCGAAGTTCGCCAAACTCAATTGGCCAGCGTGGTGGACTATGGCCTAAGCCCTCTCAGTTAGAGAGTAGGCCCGTGCCCAACAGTGGGACAGTTTCTTAACAGGGCTAATATTATTATTATTTATTACATTTGTAATACTAAAAACAAGATATATTTAAAGAGAAAGAACGTATTAGCATTTTGTATTCTCTACCTACCCGCAAGGGATCTGACATGATGATATAAATAAATATAGATAGAGATTGCATTGTTATCTATTTCTCAGCTATATCTGAATTTTCAACTTCACTGCATCAAGAAGTTAATTTAAAAGCGATTGCAAAAGTTATAACTAACAGCCAATCAACCAAATAGAGTGAGTTAATAGATAACGACGTACCTTTTGGTCTTGTTATTAAGAGTTTAAATATCGGCCCACTGGATTAATCGCGGGTTCGATCCCCGCTCGGCACAAATCTTTGTGTGACCCACAAATATTTGTTGCGATCTGAATACTTGTGTATGTTAATTTCATGTTTGTAAACGCACCCACAATCCAGTAATAATTCTGAGTGTGGGGCTACGTTTTTAAAAAAAAATAACGATAAATTAACTTATCTATCTATATCATCACGCCAGATCCCTAACGGGGTAGGCAGAGAGTACAGAGTTCCAACAGTCTCTTTCCTTACATACCTCTCTGGCTTCCTCTACTCTCATAGTTCGTCTCATACACGCTCGCCGGTTACGGAGACTCCTGACTTGTCCTTCAGATAAGACCCGGTCTATTTGGTCATGGTAAGATAGTATAGGTCTTCCATGGTACCTACATCCTTCCACTTTCGCAAAGTAACTTATAATGCAACAAATTCAAACCAAAACACCAAAATAAATATTTATAAAAATCAAGTCTCATAAACACGCAATTACGACCTTTGGGCCCTAATTCCGGTGGGCCAAAATCAAAACTCTAATGAAGGGCATTTCAACATTAGAATAAAAAGAGATTCAGAAATTTCCCAAGGCACTTCGTACTTTAGGATCTTCATAATTCAATCGAGTTATGAAAATTTAAATGAGACAGACAAAACGGCCTAACGGGGGACTGTTAAAGGTTTCGCCACATAGCCGACGCAGCGCGACGGGAGCGCGACGGTGGCGCGGCTAGGGGAGTTTTCATGTACTGTAATATACGAGAGCCGCCACACAGTGCAGCGCGATGGCAAACATCTCGACCGAGCGTATCCAAGCGCTTCCGTCGCGCTCCCCAAGCGCTCAGTCGGCTATTTCACCAAACCTTAAGACCCGTATTCTTTAGGGCACAAATGAAGGGCGACAAGTGTCACTCAAGGGCTCATCGGTCTGTGCGACCGTGGTGTTCTTAGCGATTATCAAGGTTGAGCAGCGTTCGGCTTATTAGGTCTAAGATTGCTGACCGTTTATTGCATTTTCATATTCGAGCATCTACGGTAGGCACGTTAATCTGTTGGTCCTAGTTATCACTTAATGTGGTAGTCGATAGGCTTGAAAGCCGATAAGTTCCAAAAGCTGCCCAAACCAATACGCACTGGGTCCGCGTGGTGGAGTATGGCCTAATCTCTCTTACCTCGATATGTGAGAGAAGGCCTTTGGCAGGCAGTAAGATCAATTTGTGAGAGAAGGCCTTAGCAGTGAGATAATATAGGCTGATATTATTATATTATAAGTGTTACTACTAGGCATGCCTTTTCATTTCTGTCGTTTCCATATTTCCCGGCAATTTTGAATTTGGACCTGTTCTATATTCAAATGTGTTTAAATTTTGAATCTCAAAACAGTTGAAAGTATTAGGATTAATGCTATTGTTTAGTCACAGCGTCGATTGGAATCTGTCCGGTTACGTACCAAAATGAATCTTTCTAAGGAAAATGTTCGTGCAATAATTTTCTACAACTTTAGAAGAGGCCTGGCACGACTTCAGTGATTTGAAGAGCTAACATCTGTATTCAGTGATGAAGCCCCATGTCTGCGGACTGTCGAACGCTGGTATTTAGAATTCCAGCGTGGACATACTAGTGTTAGTGACAAATCTCGCGAAGGACGTCCAAAATCCGCCTTCACTGAAGATAACATCATTGCTGTGAGACAACTAATTCTCGAAGATCGTCATGTGACGTATCGAGATATAGAGGCTCTATTAGGCATCTCAGGGACAACCATTCAGAAGATCTTGCATGAAGCGCTTGGTGTGAGAAAGCTAGTTTGCCGTTGGATACCGCATCTGCTTTCCGACGATCACAAGGCGGCCCGAGTCAGATGGTGTAAGAAAACTCTGCAAAGCTTCAACCGAGGAGAGTCAAATCACGTCTACGACATCATCAGTGGTGACGAATCTTGGATCTGTGCCTACGATCCTGATTCCAAACAACAATCTACAATCTGGGTCTTTCAAGACGAGACAAAGCCGACTAAAGTTGTTTGTTCTCGAAGCACTTCAAAGAAGATGGTGGCCACGTTCGTTGGAAAAACCGGCCATGTTGCGACTATTGCACTTGAAGATCGAAGAACGGTTAACGCAGAGTGGTATACCACAGTTTGTTAACCACAAGTCATCGCCGAACTTCGAAAATCTAACTCAAAGCGACGCATCATCCTGCACCACGACAACGCAAGCTCACACAGCGCTCGTCAAACGATTTAGTATTAGAAGCAGGAAAAAGTAGAAATTCTTGACCATCCTCCATACAGTCCTGACCTAAGCCCTAACGATTTCTTTACATTTCCTAAAATTAAGAAACGTCTTCGTGGTCAAAGCTTTCAGTCCGGTGAAGAAGCAGTTGACGCTTTCAAGTCAGCCATTTTGAACACGCCCACTTTAGAGTGGAATAAATGTTATAATAACTGGTTTCAGCGAATGGAAAAGTGTATTAAGCTACGTGGTGAATACTTTGAAAAACAATAAAAAGTACTATTAGGTTCTAGTTGGGTTTTTTTCTTCAAACGACAAAACTTAAAAGGCATGCCTCGTAGTTACGTCAGAATATATTGTGCGACGTCAAACGACGTGCGTGACATTTGTTCCCTAATACGAAACTTAAACCATTAGGGCAAAAATATCCCTTGATTCCTGCTGCTTATGATACTGCGTGAAACCACACGACATCATGCGACCTGTTCCTTGTCGCAGCGTTGCTTTGGTTGAGGAACAGAAATCATAGAGCACGTGTGTTGCGCAATATGGACAAACGATGTATGAAACCTTTTCGGAAAATATGTTGCAACGGACTAAATTGATGTAGACAAAATAAACGGCGTGACAATATACTAAGCGAAGTAACTCGACGTCGCCCTACACATAAATGGAGTATAGAACTAATACTATATCTATGGCCCGACATCTCTGGCGAGAAGCTGGCGGCACACCTGTCGCTGGTGACGTTAAACGTAGCCATCCTGTGCCGCGACCTATGATGAGTGATGTATGTCACTCCACGAGGTTCCATAAATCGTTTCTTAATTTTATTGCGCAAATACACTCTTTTAACTTTTGTTTCTCAACAAAACCAACGCTGCAATAAAGAATATGTCGCGCAGTGTAGCGAGACTTGTCGGTCACCGTCACTGAATATCGCGCGATATCCCAAGCTACACGTTTCGTGGGACATTTGTCGCTTAATGAATACGAGGCCTTAACATTGAGATAAGAAAACTTCTGAATTCACAGTGTTGTTTTTTAACGTTGCATAATAAAACGTTTTCGTAATGAAGACGCATACTTATTTGTTTTTATTTTTACGGTTAGCAAGGGTCTTTTTCTCGTGGATGACATTGACGTGGGGAAAATGGACCATCGGTGTGAAATTAGTGTGACTATTTATTAAAAATTTTCTACTTCCAAGGAAATATTTCAACAGGAGGTTATATATTAAAAAGGACTTAAGAAAATTTCATAGCAATCGGCAACTCTGCGCCTGTCATGATGTGACACCTCACCTGATGTCAGCGTTAGTTCCTGTACTGACTATGAGCCAAGAGATCTTTGTCGCACTGTAACCCCATATAAGGTATAAAGTGTTGGATAAATTAGAATTAGTCTATGGATTTTGCGCATAGACTCAAATTCTATTAATTGTTTATGATTTTTTTTCTACAGTGTCCGTAACCGGCGAGCGTGTATGAGACGATTTATGAAAGTGGAGGAAGCCAGAGAGGACTATAAGGAAAGCTCCGCTCCGGATACGGACGACGACGACGAAGTCTGAGATCCCCTAGCCCGCCGACCGGTGCACTAATTACACCCCCTCCCCCCGTAGCGACTGTCCAAACTGAGGCGGTTCCTTCTTGAAGCGCCCTCAAGTATGTCGCCCCTTGCCCTCCAGGCTCAAGCGTAGTGGTTGCACGCTCGCCCTTAAGTCCGGTGAAGCTGTAAAGGCCTCACGGCCAACAGCGTATATCACTCAAACACACACACATATAAGGAAAGAATCTGTTGCGACTCTGTACTCTTTATCTTATCCTCAAGGGTTCTGGTGAGATATATCAATAAATATATAGAATTTCTCTTTGTCTTGCCATAAAACAATCGAACGTAGTGCCGTATTTTTTAATTTCAGACAAAGCACATAGCAAATATTGCTTAATTTTCTTCCAAATGCTTCTCCACTAGGAATTATTCCTGTGTCGTGGATGCGTTTACAAACATGAATTCCACAAACCCAAACACCCAGATCGAAACAAAAGTTTATGGGTGACAAGAATTTATCCCGCGTGGGGTCGCATCCGAGACTACGCGATCCATTGACCGCAGTCTATCCTCCTAGATTACCACTAGACTAAGCTGTTCTCTGTGCTCGCTGGTTATGCACACTCATGCCCTTTAGATACGGCTAGGTTCATTTGGTCTTGGTAAGATAGTCTAGGTCTCCTCTTTTACCAACATCATTCCACTTTTGCATTGTATATCTGTATATTGTACTACTCACTATTACTACTACTAAAATCTCCGTAAGTTTCATAACTTGCGCATTCTGCTTTTCCCGATGATCTGCAAGCGGAGTAAAAGGGTCCCTTAGGAATAAGGTGACACTTTACAAAACTTGTTTATGGTCCATCATGACGTACGCTTATGAGGTATTCGAGCACTTCAAACGGTTCAATCCCGTTTCCTCCTCAAAGCCGTCGGAGCCCCGTGGTTCATACGGAACATCGATCTCCATTCCGATCTCAGACTCGTACCTATTCGCTCCTTTTTTAAAAAGGCGACAACCCGATATTTTGCGAACGCGTCCAATCATAGTAATCCGCTAATCGTAGCCGCCGCCGACTATGAACATAACTCCCCTCCTGTTCTTACCGACCCTCCCGACGCCCGCCCGATTCATTAGTACGTATATTAAAGGTATCGATCATCGATGTAATACTCGTATTGATGGCTCGCCCTATCACATGGGCCAAACATTGTCGGAGAAATGTGGGTGAACAGTGGTGTATTTATTTACTAACATGTTTTAGGATATATAAGACATATCATGCCGACTTTAATTTATGAGAAATGATAAGGAAAATTCTGTTGATGTATAAACGTGTTCGTTCAAAGGGATTAAGCCACTTCTGGGTTCCATCTGCAAAGGATCACGGACAGAACAGGCAAAATTAATTGTATGCCCAACATAAGAGACTTGTCATTTGTATCTTGTAATCCGAGATTATAGACCTTTCCCCTATTATATTTACGGTCACGACCATATTGTGTCGTAGTAATAAAGTGATGGTGATTCTTATAGGCATACTATACCTTATATTGAAAATTATACTAAAATGATTCTATAACAAAAACTATACTATACCATAAAATGATAGTATGCCAAGAACGATACTATACCGCCACAGAATTTGAAATAAACGTATCAAAAATGATACTACCAATAATGACATTACACAATACATTACTTATAATGACTATAGACTATCTTACCATGACCAAATAGACCGTGTCTTAGCTGAAGGGCAAGTCAAGAGTCTCCGTAACCGGCGAGTGTGTATGAGACGAACTATGAGAGTGGAGGAAGCCAGAGAGGTATGTAAGGAAAGATCCTGTTGGAACTCTGTACTCTCTGCCTACCCCGCGAGGGAGCTGGCGTGATGATATAGATAGATAGATAGATTACTTATAATTTCTGAAGTCCTCCATCTTCCAGTGAGAGTCCATTTAAAATTAGTTTTGCCGTTTCGGACAAAACGGAGAAACAAATAGACAAAGGAAAAATTAAAATACGCCTGATTGGGTTTTTGTAAATACGAGTAGCTTAAGAATAAAAAATCTTTATTTCGAAATAAATCGATTGACACATTAATTTTGTTTATTTTGATTCCCATACGGGGATCGTACCAGCGAATACTTGATAAAGTAATTTAAGCAATCTAGCGTTTTAACGCTTAAATCATGTATTGAAAATTAAACTAAATAATATGTAAATTTTCGTTGTAGAACAATTTTAAAAGCTCCCCAGGCCTCCAGCTTCTTGTGAAGGACGAAGGAAATCGGAGGATTGCAGGGTTTTTATTACAGGTTAGAAAGTGTTTTGTTCATTATTTTACGAAGTAAGACACCTTGATATTAGATTTCAATAAAATCCTTTTAGCCATTTTAGTATGAAAAATGTTTCTTGCGGTATAGCTGTTATAGCTACCCCGCAAAAAACGTGTAGCGATAACTTTTATATTTATCAAATATATTCTATTAACTTGGTTTGCCAATGATATTGTCATCATGGCTTATACCCTGCAGGATCTACAGGAAATGCTGGACAGCCTAAATGAGTTCTCCCGACATGTCGGTCTCAGAATGAACTCAGACAAGACGAAAGTCATGTTTACCGAGACCGGTCATAGTCTCCCGAGTTACTTTCGAAGTTGTACAGGATTACTTATACTTCGGGCATACATTGCATCTAGGGAGAAACAATTTCGAGTAAGAGGCCCATAGGAGGACTTTGTTAGGCTGGGGAGCATTTCACAAGTTCCGTCATGTTTACTCGTCATCCATCCCGCATAACCTAAAGACGAAAGTCTTTGACCAGCGCGTCTCACTGGTTATGACCTACGGAGCCGAGACGTGGACTCTTACGATGGGACTGGTCCGTAAGCCAAGAGTCGTTCAGCGAGCTATGGAGAGAGCTATGCTTGGAGTTATACTAGATAGAATCAGAAATGAGACTATCCGGCATGGAACCAAAGTCACCGACAGCTCTGAAAATCAGCAAGCTAAAATGGCAATAGGCTGGTCACATTTGCCGCAAAACAGACAACCGTTGGAGCAGACGGATTTTGGAGCGGAGACCGCGAACTGGCAAACGCAGTGTAGAACGCCACCCTGCTAGATGGAGTGACGACATCAGTTGGATAGCCGGCAGGAACTGGAGGCATAAAACCAATGATCGGGCTCTGTGGCGCACATTGAATAAAAAAGGAGAAGAATCCTGAGAATACCCACTCCCATTAGCAATACAGTTATTTCCTTCCGTCACTGTATGAGACAATCTGTTTTACTTTACAATAGAATTAATAAAAAACTGAATATACGTACAATGGATATCCATGACTGTAAGAAAACCCTCGTAAAATGGTTATTAAATCTGAATTATGAAGAAATAGAACTTCTTATACGCCCCACTGCTTTATAACATATGCATGTGTATGTGACACCTCTCACGCTAACATCACTGATACAGACAGGCACACACACACACACACACACTCACATACACACCCACACGCGCGCACATACACACACACACACATTTGTAATCATTTTAAATGACAATGTATGTTGTATTACTACTGTTGCCCTTTTAATTAATTAATTATATTGTTTTGTTTGTAATTATTCCATATTACACTAAGTGAAGAGCGGTACCTCCACAAGTATTATATTAATACTTACTACTGATGATGATGATGATGATGATTCTATCAACAACTATCAACTTACACCTCATTATTATTACTTTATCAGCGGGTTCCGTCTTAGCTCGTACAGGTGGATTTGTAAAATATCAAATAAACTATAGCGCAGTCTTATTTGAAGCCAACGCCATCTCATAGAAAAACATGGGTACTTTTTCTGAGAAGGATTACCACTTTATCTATTTATTATTCATAAATATTAATAAAATTGCCCTAATTGAAATCTTTTCCATCCACCCTGCCAATATCTGGCGTAATAATATTTGAAAAAGGGTAGAGTGCGAGTCAGTGTCGCCCACCAGTGACAGTGGCAGTTCTTTTTTTTATTTGTATCAGAGCTAAGTATGTAACAAAAATTTTGTCAGTACATTTCGTATCAGCCTTTTCGTAAGAATACACAGTTTATGTTCATGATTATAATCATATTTAGTCATCTTAAACAAACTTGACGGACGATTTAGCGCAGTGGTTAAGAGCTTAAGCCGCTCCGCCCACTGTGTCTAATAGTCGCGGGTTCGATTCTTTAATATAAATCTTTGTGTGATCCACAATTATTTGTTCCGTTCTGGGCATTTGTGTATGTTAATTTTCATGTTTGTAAACGCACCCACGACACAGGAATAAATCCTAGTGTCGACGATAAACGAATCGTGGACACGAAACTTTGGACATGGACGATGACCTGGACAGGTCATCGTAAAAAGTTCACTCCCAAAGAGACAATCCTGACTGCACTGTCGGCTTGTGCAAGAAAATGTTTAAATATCTCAATCATATGTCAATACACGTACTTAACTAGTACGGAAGGTTGCTTTTAACCACTGATTAGTTTCTCATAAAGAGGCAAACCTGAGTTCAATATCGGTTTATGAAGGTATTCATGTGTAGATAAAATCACACATTTTAACGTAACATTACAGCTCGTGACTAACAATAATAATAATATACCCGCAGCGCAGCTTGAGGCGAGCTGTTGGTGAGTAACGACACCACGGACCCGAGTGCTTCAGAGAGTCGGTCACGGCCCCCAACTCGGCGTGTCTTCGTCGGTCGAGTGGAAACCGAAGGGTGCCCGCAGGTCTCTCGGCTCTGGCTAGCCTTAATTGGCCGTCCAGGGAGGAGCCGTGAGAGCTATATCGACGTAGGAAGATAATGCGTTCCTACGTCGATGTACTCCAGGGGTGGAAGTGTTAAAGGGCAAAAGGCCGCGAGTAACTTCGGAGAAAGCGCAGCACACCTCTCTACATCCCTGAGCCGCTCACACCGGTGTTGCCCTCAGTTGTCCTAGGACGACCGTTTGAGGGCCTATCTAGTAAGCGGCGAGTCACCGCCAGCCACGAGTAATTAGGTATCACTAATTATGACCGGTGTCCGTCCCCTTTAAAATAGTCCAGTTTTTGTCCATCAAACCTCATTTACATAGCCCTAGTTTTCTTTCCATAATTTATAATAGTCCTTGCACCTGCCGGGGTCAGTTCGCTGGTTATGTTTTTTCATTTTCAGCAAGTAATCTCAGCAGGTGGCTTACATAACATTAACTTCTCGCAAAGGGCCTCTACGTGGTGGACCCATGTCCCCATGCAAGCCTTTCAAAGGTCCAGGTAAAGCCCGTGAATCACAGCGAGATACAATTAAAAAAAAAAAAATTAAGTTTTATGATTTATCTCGCAATTGTGTTAGATTGCTTAATTTTTCAGAGATATAAAATACCAAATTTCATTGAAATCCGTTCCGAAGCAAGACAGACAATAATTCCAAAAAAAAATTGTTTCGGCCCTTTATATCGATAAGGTAATGTACCCAAATATATTTATTTTTTAATTATCAATGTACAGATTTGGCAGACTATCTTGTTGGTAGTAGCTAGTGGCGTTCACGAGGTTTCCGATAGACAATTTTCAGTATTGTACCCGGAATTCGTGGAAATACGCTTGCCCCCTATTACATGAGACTACTGTCTCTGCCACCTCCTCTTGGGGAATATAGGGGTGACAGTGTTTTGGTTTTGTTTATAGGCATATTGAATTATCATTTTTTTCATCAATGAGCGAAACAAAATTTTTATATGTAAATATATTGTTTTTTTTTAATTAAAAAAAAATGTGTTACGCTTTTCTGTCCGACTAATGGGCAAATGTCTTCTAATCTTCCACGTGAACTTGTGATTAGTCATCTCTAGCTAATCTTTTTGAAAATCATCTAGATCGTCAGCGATTTCTAGGCCTGCCCCTACGTCGAAAAAATCTTTAAGATACAAAATAAGGGCACATTTCAGGGAACCTAATCCAATTTTCAGCTCAATTTCTATGTAAATAACCTTTCTGATTATGTTCTAATAAGTGCTCAAAAACCTTTTTTTTTATAAAACTTAGCCTGCCACTAGGATTTATTCCTGTGTCGAGGGTGCGTTTAAAAACATGAAAATTCACATACAGAAATACCCAGACCGGAACAAATAATTGTGGATTACACAAAGATTTGTCCGGTGCGGGAATGAAACCCGCGACTATTACTATGGGCAGAGCGGCTTAAGCTCTTAACCACTGCGCTAAATCATCCTTCAAAATGCAAAATATAGTTTTATGTAAGAAAATCACGGAAAAATTTACTTTCATGCAGAGACGGGCAAAATGTAATCAGATTAATGAATAACTGCCCCTGCTTGGGGAATATAGGCGTGACGGTGTATTAATGATTAACGATTAAAAATACACTTTGTAATCTTCAACGTTTACGATTACACTTTTAATCCTGAATCATCACTGAATAATACAAAACGCAATTGTAATCATTAATCTAATTACGTTTTGTCCATCTTTGCTTTTATATTATACTAGCTGTACCCGCAACTTCGTACGCGATATTTTTTGGCGTGTATTTTAGTTAAGTTTTTATTTTGAGACAACAGATAGCCTATGTGTGTCCTTCCCCTGGATAAAATCTATTTAGTTTCCGAATTTATAGATATAGATAGATAGATGTATAGAAGACGGATAGAAGATGAAGAGTTACTTCGTAAGGAGACGAACCCGAGTGCAATATTAGTAGGCGAAATCACACATTTTAACGTAACATTGCAGCTCGCGACTAACCATCATTAAAATAATAAGTTTTATGGTTTATCCCGCAATAATACGGGATTGCTTGAATTTTCCGGGATGAAAAGTATCTTAGATTTTAAGTTAGAGTATATGTTATTGACATACCAAGTTTCATATTGAGTTCTTAGATTTCGGCGAATATTATCGTCACGCCTATATTCCCCAGAGGGGGTGGCAGAGGTGTACTGGGTACACCCACGTTTCGCCGACGATGTTAGGTCCCATGTAATAGGGGGCGAGCCTATTGCCATATAGCGGGCACAATTCCAGACTCCGGACTCGTACTGGGAATTTTTCGTTAGAAAAACTACATTTGTCCGACCTAGGATTTGAACCCAGGACCTCTTGATCACAAAGCGATGCGCTTTGCCACCAGACCAACGAGGCAGTCAATATTACACATGAAATAAAACTATTTTACGGATTTTATCGCGGTTTATTTTTTATTTTTAGTTCCCGACGTTTCGAGTGCTTTGCAGCACCCATGGTCACGGGAGGGACTGGTCCCTCCTTCCCTTCCCTCCTATTTCATACCAAGTTTCATTGAAATCTGTACGATAGTATTAGCGTGATTGAAACACAAAGAGACAGACAGACAGAAAGACAGACAGACAATAATTCCAAAAAAAAATTGTTTCGGCCTCTATATCGATAAGGAAGTGTACAATTAAAATTTTCAAAAAATATTCAATGTACAGATTCGGCTCGGTTACAGTTTTATTATATGTATAGATAAAAAATAAACACTGTCTCGCCTATCTTCCTCAATTGTAGAGGTGTAGGTACTATGTACACCCACATTTTATCGACGACTAGTTTCTGCCCGCGACTTCGTCCGCGTTGAATTTAGACAGGAGCCTTACATTTTTCCGGGATAAAAAGGATCCTATGTGTTTATTCAGGTAATAAGCTATCTGTTTGTCAAATTTAGGTCAAATCCGTTCAGCCGTTATTGCGTGATAGAGTAAAAATCATCCAAACATACGAACTTTCACATTTATAATATTAAGTAGGATGTTCGGTTCCAATGTTAAAGGGGGCAAGTTTATTTCAGACTCTGGACTGCTATTGATTTTTTTTTTATTCACATTATATTTTTCTGAAAATTTATCGTTAGAAAAATCATTTTGTCCAACCTGGATTCGAATCCAAAACTTGCAGGCCAGGCATGTGGCGCTGTACCAATGAGGCAAAGAGAGCTGTGTGTAATGCATTTTTTTATTTGTGTTTTTGATATAGAGCCGAGAATTACAACACAAAAAATGGTAAATGAAGGGTAAATACTTAAGGTAGATATTACTGCACGTACTTACATACATTATAAAATAATATATATTAATGTTTCCCTACTTTAAAGAGAAAATAATATAACAAATTCACATTCAAACAGCTCTAGTTCCAACAAACATAATTAATCACTCAAATCGATTTAATCCAACCGAATCAGACATATAAATTGTAAATAAAAAAGAAGGCCGATACTGCACTAAATTTAAATCTTACCATAAATTTTATCCACATTTTTAAACATAAAAAATATATAAAAATATTTTATTCGTGGTAACTCACCTCACTATTATGTCTTTCTTTAAATACACACATACACAACACAACACATAAAACACAGAATATTTACATCACTAAAATATTAACGATAAAGTTACACGCGAGATAATTATGAGACATCGAATAGCCGTCCTTTCGCGTCCCGCGAATCTACAGGTCTGACCGCAATGCCTCAGAATTTCCCGCTTCGGAGCCTGAAAGAGACAGCAATACAAATTTTCCACGTGCAAAAAAGAATTAGCCCTATTTTCGTCATTGCGGATCTGCGGAAAAGCTTAGAACGTTCATACGTATGTATTGTATGCGTCGATATAGGAATTCGCATAGAACCCACCACCGTTTTTGTTAAATTAATAACTCATTTTGTTTATTTATACTACTTCTGTGGTAGTTTTATAATACATTACATTGTTTTTTTTTTATTATTTTTAGGTGGGATGAGTAGTGCATGGGCATTTGAATTTTTAAAATTAGAACATTTTCAATATACAAGCACCTTCTTTTTATTTTTAGGCGCGATGGAATCGTGCTCATTCAAACAGGATAATATTGTATCAAAAAGCTACGAAGCTTTTTTATTTTTTAATAGAATGTATTTGGAGGTAAAGTCTTACATTGTTCATTCTTTTCAGGTCTTTTTTTCTCATCATTTCTAAAATATGAATGTTTAAATGTAGAAACCGTCTAAAATGGAAATAAAAACAAAGCTCTCAAGAAAAACTTATTGCAAAATAATTGCTACAATTTTTTCCGAAGGGTTGTGCTGACATTTAATAAAATAAATATTATCTTAGGTAAAAGGAGATGATCCTAGTCTCACCACGTATTTCTTACGTCCTTTACGACGATATCTTTATGAAATAGTAGCATTATACCTATAACTAATATCAGATAAACACAAAAAATCTTCTCTAGTCATAATTAAGTATGTGTACAAACTATAAGAATTTTGATTATGACTATACACTACTCGTATGGTTTATTTTTCATATGTAGATTATTATTCTTTGACCGACGACTTGGTCCTGTGGTTACGAGCTTGAACTGGATCGCTTCGTCAACTGGATTGAGTAGGGTCGATCCCCGCACGGGACAAATCTTAGTGTGTCCCACAAATATTTGTTTGGCCTGGGTTTGTGTATGTAAATTTTGTGTTTACAAATTCACCCACGACACAGAAATGATTTCTAGAGTGGGGCTACTAAGAGAATAAAAAAAAAACTTTTCTTTTGATCTCGGAAATACACATGACTCACTTTTTACCACGCTATCAACAAATGAGGTGCTCATTTAGCTAATTTTTTATCTCTAAAATATAAGATAAGCATTCTACATCTGTTCCGTACTTCGTGGCTCTACCACTGCACCATCACTAAAGCACCTCATTCGGCTAAATGAACACAATATGATTGCAAGGGGAGGCGCTCGTAGCGCTGTGCCACCGCGGTGTTCTTACCGATCACCAAGGTTAAGCAGCGTTCAGCTCGGTCGGCCTGACATGGGTGACCGTTTGTGGCATTTTCATAATCGAGCGTCTCCGTGCTTCGGAAGGCACGTTAAGTCGAGTTGGACGCCTTAAAGGCGGCTTCCAAAGTTCCAACAGCAGGTGGCCACAAACCTGCCTCCACCAATCCACACTGGTTCCGCGTGGTGGAGTATGACCTAATCTCTCTTACCTCGATTTGTGAGAGAAGGTCTTTGCCCAGCAGTGGGCAGTATAGGCTGATATTATTATTATTATATTATGATTGCAAACATGTTTCATGAATATAACATTTGTTTGTGTACTGTAAATATGGTTTAACATAATACACCGTGTCTTCTCTGAAGGGCAGGTCAAGAATCTTCGTAACCAGCGTGTATTAGAGGAACTATGAGAGTGAAGGAAGCTAGATGTCTGTAAAGAAGGAGCCTGTTGGATAAAAATCCACCTTGACCCAGGCAAAGAGTAGCTCTGTACTCTCTGGTAGTTAGAAAGTAATAAATAATTTCTGATTTGAAGATAAGATAAGCGTTATATGAGCGTAGCTTAACATATTTTCTTTATGGAAATGGCTCCTTTAGCAGTCATATTCGTGAACGGGTGCTGTTTGCCCAAACCCTCTAGATTTCTATCTATCTATATTATCATGCCAGCTCCATTGCGCGGTACGCAGAAAGTACAGAGTTCCATTAGGTTCTTTCCTTACAGACCTCTGGCTTCCTCCAATCTCACAGTTCGTCTCATACACGCTCGCCGGTAACGGAAACTCTTGACTTATCCTTCAGGTAAGGCACGGTCTATTTGGTTATGATAAGAAAGTCTAGGTCTTTCCCGGTACCTACATCCATCGACTTTAGTATGGTATATCTGTTTTGTCATTCTTTCTTCCGACATTCTTCCTATATACCCGAACCAACGGAGCATACCCTTTCTCATCTTTACACCGATACTATCTTTCATACATACACGCTCTCTAACTACGCTGTTGCCTTGTCCGGCGAAGCTGTAAAGGACCCGCGGGCTACAGCGTAGATCATACACACACACACTACGCTGTTGCGAATACGGTCGGTCAGCTTGAATCCGCACATCTTTCACAGAGCTCGCATTTCGACCGCATTTATCCTGCTTTCATTCTCCTTCTTACGTACCCAGCTCTCACTGCTATATGTGCCAACAGCGTTGGGACAAGCACTCCGTTGTGTATGGCCAGCTGCGCCTTTTGGCTTCAGTGCCGGCTCCAAAGTGGCTTTCCCATCGCACCATTCACTCTATTTCCTGCATTCACTCTTCTCTCTCTATCAGCGGTGTATTTCCCACACTCACCCTGTAAACTTTATGAACGTTATTATATTATCGTAATCTTACTATTTTCAACCTAAGTAATGACTATTTCTCGATCTATTTATAATATTATGCCAGATCCCTTGCGAGATAGCTAGAGTGAGAAGCTTAATATTGTTACTGTAAAAATGAAGAAAAAAGACAAAGCGGATCTTTTCAGTGGAGGCCTCGTTCCGATCCAGTGGTGGGCTGGTAAATAGATAAGTTATAAAATATAACGGTCAATTTGTAAATATTCTCATAGTGTTTTACACAAACTAATTGTTCTCATTCTGATTTAGAAAATATTCCTATATATTTTTACAATTTACTAGTTTCTGCTCGCGACTTAGATAGGAACCGAACATGTTTCCGGGATAAAAAAGGATCCTATGTCTTAATTCAGGTAATAAACTATTTGCGTGCCAAATTTCATACAAATCCGTTTAGCCGTTTTGGCGTGATTGGATAACAAACATTCAAACATCTAAACATGCAAGCTTTCACATTGATAATATTATTAGGACTACCGACCCTCCCGATGCCCTTACATCCCTTCTTTCGGATCTAGATACCGCACACAGGATCAGACACCGACCTCGCCGTCGAGGTCGGAGAATCCCTTGCCCGCCGGCCGGTGCAGAGCACCACGGCGAGACGTATTTCCCCTATAGCGACTGCCCAAGCCGAGGCCGTTCCTCCTTAAGGTGCCCTTGAGCTAGTTGCCCTCTTGCCCTTCTGGCTCAAGCGTAATGGTTGCACGCTCGCCCTCTTGTCCGATGAAGCTGTAAAGGCCCTGCGGCCAACAGCCTAGATCATTCACACACACACACGCCTCGGCACGGGTGAATAATGCACATACGGACGGACGATTTAGCGCAGTGGTTAAGAGCTTAAGCTGCTCCGCCCACTGTGTCTAATAGTCGCGGGTTTGATTCCCGCACGGGACAAATCTTTGTGTGATCCACAATTATTTGGTTCGGTCTGGGTATTTGTGTATGTGAATTTTCATGTTTGTAAACCTACCCACGACACAGGAATAAATTGAGGGCCTACGTTTAAAATAAATACACCTTTCTTTTGAATCACTCCGTCAATAGATGAAAACCATATGGAAATCCGTTCGGTGATTATTGGGTTTATTGCGTTCAGACAGACAAACAGACGCGGCGCGAGGACTTGGTTTTATAATATGTACTAGTGATTTTATAAATCTTTACATAAATTCTCAACAGTGTCCTACGCATTGGACTAATTAAATTCACACAATATTATTAATTGTCTATAATTTTACATGCAATAATATTCTTTATGTAAAATAATATGATGTAGGTACCGGGGAAGACCTAGACTATCTTGCCATGACAATAGGCAGTCTTATCTGAAGGACAAGTCAAGAGTCTCCGTAAACGGCGAGCGTTTATGAGACGAACTATGAAAGTAGAGAAAGCCAGAGAGGTACCTAAGGAAATAACCTGTTGGAGCTCTGTATTCTCTGCCTACCCCGCAAGGGGTTAGGCGTGATGATAAAACACCATTATTTACACACCTCATTAATCATCTTAGTAAATGGGGCGGTCCATTTAAGATTAAGGAATACTTTTATTTGGTCATTGGAAAAATAGATCAACTCTACATAACATTTAAATATCAACACACTTTAGGATATAGCTAATGGATACTTACCTTATATAATATACTGCCTCGTTGATCTAGTGGTGCATAGTGCGAGTAACGATCACGAAGTCCTGGGTTCAAATTCTAGGTCGGACAAAGTGCACTTATACGATTAAAAAATCTCAACTGGAGTCTGGAGTGTGTGCCCAGTATAATTGCGAAAGGCTCGCCGCCTACTACATTGGAAATTAACATCATCGGCGATATGTGGGTGTACCCGGTAGGTACACCTCTGCTACCCTCGCTTGGAAAATTTATGTTGGTGTATGCTATATAAACTTGGCCCGACTGAAGTTAGTGGCCGGCATCGACACAATGTAGGGGCTCTAAAAGCTCCTTTAGGAACGCACCGGTGCCTCTGTCTGCTGTATTCCATAGAGCCCATCATAGGCTCCTCCTTTGGTAGGCTCTTCGAAGGACAGGTTCTGATACTAGTAAGGTTTGTCCGAGATTTCGGTCTTGGTTCCAGTCATTCTTGGCTAAAATTTAGGCCCAGTTCTCGGTCTCGTTCTGGGTCTCGTTCACGGTCTCGTTCTCGGTCTCGTTCTCGGCCTATTAACGCCGAGAATATCGTCCATGGCCGAAACTACTCGTGGTCCGGCAAATTAGTTAGTTTTATTAAATAAAGTAAATTAGTTAGATTTAGGGTTTTAAATAAAGTAAATTAGTTAGATTCAGAGCTCATTGTTCAAACATCCATCCTCACAAACTTTCTCGTTTATTATTTTAAAAGCATAATGTAATAATATATAGACCGAGTCTTATCTGAAGGACAAGTCAAGAGTCTCCGTAACCGGCGAGCGTGTGTGAATCGAACTATGAGAGTGGAGGAAGCTAGAGAAGTATATAAGGAAAGAACGCCTACCCCGCAGGGGATCTGGCGTGATATATATAAATAGATAGAATATAAGAAAGTTCATCGTGAACACTCGTTCGAGTAGTGCATGTTTTTTGTTTAACCAGTACAGTCAGGTGCGACATACCGTAGTTCGCTAATCATTTTAATCATTGTTACCGAAGTCAACTATGAAGTGCGCTAATTGTGACGACACCTTTAATGATGGAGTTCAGTGTAGTACGTGTAAAAAGCACCTAGATTTTACTTGTGCTAATATATCCGAGTCCGGCTGGCGCAAACTGGGATCAGACAGGAGAGCAGTATGGAAATGTCCATCATGCCGAATTTCACCCCCATCTCCTTCACACACTGAGCCTGCATCTTTGGAGTCCATTCTAAATGAAATCCGGGAATTGAAACGACAGCTGTCCGGTATATCAAATCTTCTGGAAGACGTGCGGTGCATCAAAGAAGAACTCAAAGACCTCAAGTCAAGCTGTGAGTTCAACAGCAAGTTATTGGACGAATTCACTACTAAACTCGGCAGTATAGAGGCTAGAGTGGTGGACCTAGAGCGCCTGCAAGATGTAACGAATTCATTGCAAAAGGAAATTGATGCGATAAAATTGGAACTTTCAGCTAACGATTCAAGATCTAGACTTAATAACGTTGAGATTAAAGGCGTTCCAGTAAAGAAAGGCGAAAACTTATTCGGTATTCTTGAGAAAATTGAAGGGAAAGTGAATTATACTTTTCCTAAGTCACAGATAAACTTTATCACACGAATACCTCTATTCAATTCTAATGAAAAATCTATCGTCGTCAGCTTCCTAAATAGATATGTAAAGGAAGATTTTACTACTGCTGCGCGCTCCGTTAAATCATTATCAGCTCATGACATTGGTTTTATTGGTACATCGCAACGAATCTACGTGAATGATCATTTAAACTCTGACACTAAGAAGCTGTTAAACATGACCAGATCGTTAGCCAAGGAGAAAAACATTAAATTTGTATGGGTGAAACATGGAAAAATCCATCTTCGTAAGGACGATACTTCGCGAGTGGCAATCATATCTAAGCCCAGCGATTTAAACAAGTTTTCCTAATCTGCATCCGCATCCGTTATAAATTAACTAATTTTATTTATGTGTCGGATAAATCTTCTTATTGTTTTACCAAAGTTATTAAAACTAAATTGATTTATTGTGAACGGTTGAGCGCACCTGTCTTACCTGAGGCGTTGTCCCTCGGCTATTGTTCTAACAAATATTTCTATTGTACTCCTTATCGGTTTGTCTTTATTGAGGGGTCACTTTTGCGAATTATACGTATCTCACTTCTTCTTGTATCTAGCCATATATTGAGTTATTTGCTTTCTTGCTTGTCTACCTGTGGGTCCGATACCGGTCCGAGTCCGAGTCCGGTCCCGGAATTATATTTTATATTAACTGCTATCGATCCTATGTTCTTTTTAAATTTTTATGCCGTACTACCGCCTTTAGTTTACATTTATTATTATATACATTTTATTTATTCTAGAATAGCACCTAATTCGAGTCATGGGTAGTAATATTAATATATATTACCAAAATGTACGAGGGCTAAGAACAAAAACATCAGCATTCTATCGTCAAATTTGCCTTAATTCCTATGATCTGATCATACTAACCGAGACATGGCTGGTGGACAGTATTACTGACACGGAACTATTTAGTGACCGCTACATGGTATGGCGTCGCGATCGAAACTATCAGCTAACTGGACAGGCACGCGGAGGTGGAGTGCTGAGAGCGGTCCGGAACAATATATCTGCCACTCCGCAACCACTGTATGCCTCATCTGCCGAAGATCTTTGGCTAACGTTGAATGTACGCCATCCAAATAATAAGACATATATCAAATTGCATATTTGTGTAATCTATCTCTGTAAACAAAACCAGGGATTATCATTCTCGGCTCAATTATCCAACTTTCTTTCTAAATTGAACAATGTAGTCGTTAACAATTCATCCGATTACTTTTTAGTAATCGGAGACTTTAATATGAGTGGGATAATTTGGAAATTAAATGCCGACTCATTCTCCCCGTGGAATATTTGTAGCTCAGACGAGTATATGCTTGCAGACGAACTATGTATTTTAGGGCTCAAACAGTATAATGGGACATTAAACAAATTTGGTAAAACCCTTGACTTAGTTTTATCTAATATTTTGGTTGAAGTATGTGAATGTCTAGACCCGTTACTTCCAATTGATGATTACCATCCAGCCCTGATTGTCAATGTGAACTTTGTCGAACTACTGATTTTGAGCCCTGCGCCGTATACTCGGTTTTTATATGGCAAAGGCAATTTCAATGCAATTAATGAAGAAATCTCGTCTATTGACTGGGATCATGAGTTTGCGAATCGGTCTATGGAGGAGGCACTTAGTTACTTCTATAATATTATAATGCAGCTACAGAAGAAGTATATACCCACTCAATTAGTGAAAAATGAAAATTACCCTGCTTGGTATTCTTTACCTCTTAAAAAATCACTTAGAGAGAAATCTAAATATTTACGTAGATATAAGCTATATGGCAGACTATCAGACAAAATTACCTATAAATTATTAACACAAAGAGCAAAAAAGTTAGAACTGCAGTGTTAGAATAATTACATAACGTCAACTGAAGCATCCATTGAAAAAAATCCTAAGCAGTTTTGGACTTATGTCAAACATAGAACTAAGTCAAACAGTACACCTGCCAGTCTTAAATATGGTGATACAGTTATCTCCTCAGCGGATTCTATTTGTAATGCCTTCTCATCCTTTTTTCATTCAACATTCCACTGTGCAACCGATTCTAATGCCAACTCCTCTAACTTGCCTCTTTCTCTACAAGCTGAAAACAGTGACCCAACAATTAGTCTTTCCTCAATTGAAATTACCGTAGAAATGATCAAAAATCCACTTCTTAAGCTTGATCCTACTAAATCAGCTGGCCCGGATCATATCTCACCTAAGCTTTTGATCAACTGCTACACTTCAATTGCAATTCCTATCTCTCTTTTATACAAAAAGTCACTTTCTCAATGCACTGTCCCTCATATCTGGAAATCAGCCTTTATTACTCCTGTCTATAAAAAAGGCTCTAGGCTCGAAATTACCAACTAAAGACCGATTTCCAAATTCTGTATTCTAACAAAAGTATTTGAAAAAATTGTCTACAATCAGGTCTATGCAGCCTTAAAATATTCCTTTAGCCCGACTCAACATGGTTTTCTTAGAGGACGATCGACGATTACCAATCCTGTTCTTCTAAACGACTACATAACTGAAGTTATGGATAGGGGCGCTCAAGTCGATGTCGTTTACACAGACTATAGCAAAGCCTTCGACCGTATTGATCATAAACTACTCTTATACAAGCTTCTTAACATTGGAATCTGCGGAGATCTCCTTAGGTGGTTTTCGTCGTATATCGAAAATAGGTCACAAGCTGTTGTCTTAAGCAATTACATATCCAGTTGGGTGCCGATCCCTAGCGGTGTACCACAAGGCTCTTTGCTAGGCCCATTGCTGTTCATTATCTACGTAAACGACATCGACTCTTGCTTCCACTCTTCTCGCTTGCTTTGTTTCGCCGACGATATGAAGATATTCTCCTCCATATCTTCGACGGAAGATATACAGGCACTTCAGTCGGATCTTTTACGGCTGGATAACTATTGCCAGAAGAACAAATTAGACCTAAACCCACTTAAATGCTCGGTTGTTAGTTTTAGTCGTAAACGCCATCCCATTCCGACAATTTATAAACTGAAAGGACAGGCGGTCATTAACAGTAATATAGTTCGGGATTTAGGTGTTAACCATGATTACAAGCTTTTATTTGATCAACATATTGATAAAGTTGTAGCCAGAGCGACGAAAGCACTAGGTTTTATAATGAGATTATCTAGCTCCTTTAATCAAGCAAAAACTCTGAAAATCCTTTACTGCACTTACGTTAGGAGTCACCTTGATTATGCTTCACAAATCTGGAACCCTTGCTATGACAAATATGTTGATCGAATTGAACAAGTACAAAAGCGATTCATTAAATATCTATGCTTTAAACTGAAAATTCCTTATCACTCTTCTAATTATTTAAATCTTTGCAAAAAATTTCATATTCTTCCACTTTACTATCGACGTCGAACTGCTGATTTCACATTTTTGGCCAAAATTATTAACAACGAAATTGATAGCACTGATTTGTTGCAAAAAATTAACTTTAATATCCCTCGTAGGTCAGCGAGGCATAATTTGCCTATAAATGTTGCATCATTCAATTCCAATTACAGGCGGAGCTCATTTATGGTTCGTGCAAGCAGAGATTTTAACCATATATGCAGAGAGTTTTCATTTGACCCTTTCAACATTGACACGGCTTCAGCGAGAAGGTATCTCAACCGTCACTTCTTTGGTTAATTGACTTTTACCGATTTATTCTTGATACACATGCTATTGCTCCTATGAGTACGAATTTATAATATGTTTCCTAAACGTGTGATCCTATAACTGGTTCTCTGTGAAATTTTTAAGTTATTTATCATAGATATGTAAACCGTTGGACCACCTTTCAATAAATAAATAAATAAATAATATTGACATACATAATTATGGATTCCTTTCATAAAATACAGTTGGCAAACGTCAGAGAACTTAGCACGAAAATATTGACGTTAGCATGAAGCTAGCGAGTTAATATGCTATCCTTTTCATACTTCAAATATACTAAAGAAAGGTGACCGTGACACAACGGTTACGTCAAAGTTTTCCTGATAAGCTCTCTGTACGCACTGTCGTAAACTCTAACCTAACCAACATGTGTTTAGTAAAACAACGGAAACCAATAGACATTAAAACAAATGGTTACTAATACAATTTATCAGGTAACAATTTAATAGTTTAAACATTATTTTCAAAGTGTAACCCATTATGCGCCTTGCGTATACACATTAACGTCGGGAATCGAATAAAAGTTTTTATTAATTTTTATTTCTTCAGTGCGTTATATTATTGGTGTCTGAGTAGACGGGCGATTTTTGGAATATTTTCTACCTATCTATATCATCATGCCAGATCCCTTGCGGGGTAGGCAAAGAGTACAGTATTCTAACAGATTATTTCGAAAAATTGTAATCATAACAAATATACAATGCGAAAGTGGAAAGATGTAGTTACCGGGGAAGACCTAGACTATCTTCCCAAGACCAAATAGTCCGTGTCTTATCTGAAGGGCAAGTCAAGGATCTTCGTAACCAGCAAACGTATATAAGACGAACTATGATAGTTGAGGAAGCCAGTGGTCTGTTCGGAAAGAATCTGTTGGAACCCTGTACTCTCTGCCTACCCCGCAAGGGATCTGACGTGATGATAAACAGTCTAAAAAAACTGAAATGATCTTGAGGCTATATTTTCGTTGTCTCTACATGGACGAGTGAGAGACATGATGTACATTGTAAGCCTGTAGAGAACTTGACTGGCTTCAATCGTTAATGCTAATAGAAAACGGAAAATATACGGAAATGACACCTTACAAAGAAAAGTCACATGGTTAGAACAGGGTGCTAGCGATTGTGAAAAGAAAAAGATACTGCTGCTGGCTACATTTTTTTTTTGTGATGGCGGGTCTACTTTCTGTATAAAACAGAAATGTAAGTTCTATTGTTTTTAACGTCAAGTCACTCAGTCATACTTAAAAAAATATATATGACATACATACATACATACATACACTCACGCCTTTATCCCACTGGCGTAGACAGTTTGCCACATACTACGATTCTGACACACTTTTTTCGCTTCATCTACGTTCATACATCTTCTCATACATTTACGTCGATTTACAGTGCTACGCCCTTGACCCTTTTCCAAGAGACTATTAATTTGCTGAGTTCTTAGATTTACGCAAATAATACACATGAAATAAAACTATTTTTTCGGATTTTATCGCAGTGTTTATTTTTGATTTGTGCTTAGCAGCACCCATGGTCACGGGAAGGACAGTCCTTCCCGTGACCATGGGTGCTGCAAAGCACTCGAAACGTCGGGAACTTAAAAATCAAAAATACCGCGATAAAATCCGAAAAAATAGTTTTATTCCATGACTATTAATTTGGTTGTGATAGGTTTTTCTTGGGCGACCTCTTCCGACGGTTCCACTCACATTTGCTCGATATATTCCTTTCATTAGCCGCCTGTCGCATACACACAACCACATACCCATACCAATTTAACATACCTCTTTCAATCCTAGTCACCGCGTCATCCTTCAACTTACATCGGTTTCTAATCACACTATTCTTCATTCGGTCAGCAAGGGTGACTCCACATCTACATGAATAAGGCCTTCTCTCACTAATCGAGGTGAGAGAGATTAGGTTATACTCCACCACGCGGACCCAGTGCGGATTGGTGGAGGCAGGTTTGTGGCCACTTGCTGTTGGAACTTATCAAGCCGCCTTTAAGGCTTCCAACTCGGCTTAACGACTACCACATTAAGTGGAAACCGGGACCAACGGCTTAACGTGCCTTCCGAAGCACGGAGACGCTCGAATATGAAAATGCCACAAACGGTCACCCATCTCGGGCCAACCGAGTCGAACGCTGCTTAACCTTGTTAATCGGTAAGAAAGAACACCGCGGTCGCACAGCGCTACGAGCGCCTAGAAAGATACCACACCAATATTATAATTTTTCGCCTTGTTAATAGTCGCCCGTGTACACAGTATAAATTATTAATATTTTATCGTACCGATAAATGTGTTAAATTCATACTGTTTATATTTAAAATTAGCCACTGGTTAGTCACAGCTGAAATATTTTTCAACAAGATCTTTAGTGATCCGCAAATCAAATAACGCAACCAGCATTCTTGCCACCACTCCATGCGGATGCAGTCTTTTTGATTGTTTTTTCGTTTTTATTTCGTTTTAAGTTTTTCTATGTCTAGCCTTATCTTGCCTTGATTAATACATGGAGTTAATGTGATTTAAGAAAAAAATGAATGCATTGAATATGAAACTTAGAAATAACTTTAAAGTCTTGACAGCTTTTGGTTTCCTCTTACGGTTTAAATTCGTAAGGTGTATTATTTATTGTAAAATATTGTTGCTCTTTCAATAACTTTTCAACAACTGACTTATTTGTTCTGACTTGTTTACTAATATAATTTCGTCACAGTTAACAATTTTTAAACATTATTCTTTAACATTTCAAAGTATCCCTTAGTTTTGGGAGTTAAATGTGTCTTTTGAGTGTTTAATATAAGATTTTAAAAGCGCCAGGTAAAAGAAAAACTTAGTTTGTATCAAAAAGTATTTTTTATACCTTATACACCTTATAAAATATATATTTTAAAGAACATAGTAAGATAAATTAGCAGACAATGCACAAAATACCAGAAAATGCAAACTAATTCTAAATATATGAAGATACGAGTAAAATGTATTATTTAACGTTGACGCCTTACGCTTTGGATCTTCTTAGTGTCACTGCTTTCAAAGTATCGTACCATTTAATAGAAGATATACGGAACATAAAACGTATAAATAGAACTACACTTGACCGATATACTACTGAAAACGTAAACCTAGGCCTTGCTATTGAAAATATTACACATGATAGATGTAATAAACATTTGGTTGTTTCTGTATATTATTGGTTTATTTATAATACGTCCAACTATCGTGGTCTAAACATAAATGAAGGCCTTCCGAAATTGTAGATTAAAATAACCCATACGGAAAATAATGTAATAATATGAACAAAAATAAACACAATCACGCCTATAATCCTCAAGCGGGGGCGGTAGACGTGTACTATGTACATTCACATTGGCTAGATTGTATTAAGTAGGTCTGTATGTCGTAGGGGGCTAGTCTATCGTCACAATTCCGGTCTGAAAGTAATAATTAATAAATACTGTAACGTTTATATACCTACATATAGCCGATGGTCAGCTCCCAATATAATGTCAAACGATAGGAATGTATCTACAGTAGATCATCAATATGTTTCTGCACCGGTGGCTTTATGCAGCTTGAAGGATAATGACCGATCAGTTTATTACTAGAGTTTTTTTATCTGCAGGATTAAGTCGAAAGTCATCATCATCTCAGCATATACTTGTCCACTGTTGAACATAGGCCTCCCCAATCGCTTTCCAGCGTAAACGGTCTGATGCCACCTGCATCCAACGACTTCCTGCCATTTTCACAAGATCGTCGGTCCATCTGGCAGGCGGGTGTCTCACGCTGCGCTTGCCAATACGTGGTCTCCACTCTAGAATCTTTCTGCCCCAACGAGCGTCCGATCTACGCGCTATGTGGCCCGTCCATTGCCACTTTAGCTTGCTAATCTAAGGGCTATGTCGGTGACCTTGGTTCTTCTGCGAATCTCCTCATTCTCTCTCAAGTTAAAAGTGCTAAGATTTAATAGATCTTCTCCTGCAGCCTCCAAAAATTATATATTAATACTTATATAATTTTGGATATCCCGATCTTTCTCATAAATTCTATCGGCTATTGATGCGCAGTGAATGCGCGCATATTTTCGTCGGCCCGTTTATTTTTAAACCCCTCTTCGTGTTGTAATAAATTTTATAATTAATGAGCTTTTACTATGATTAGTTTTGATGTACGATGACGTCACTTTTACTTGTTTTAATTTGGATGATTATAATGACTTAGTGAGGAAATGTTTGTAGTACTGAGGAACTGCAGTGTTCTTAGCGATCATCAAGGTTAAGCAGCGTTCGGCTCGGTCAGTCTTAGATGGGTGACCGTTAATGGCATATTTTCAATTTTCGAACCTTTTGGTGATTCGGAAGGCACGCTATGTCTTTGGTCCCGTTTACCACTTTTAGTGTCAATGGTTCAATGAGGTCACTTAATGAGGTAATTGTTAGGTTGAGTTGGAAGTCATATCCTTGCCTTGATATGTTCCAACAACAGGGAGTTGGAAGTGTTACAGGCGGCTTGACAAGTTCCAACACCAGGTGGCCAACAAACGTACCTCCACCAAAACGCACTGGGCCCGCATTGTGGCATATGACTGTCTCATTTCGATGTGTGGCGTTTATCCCACAGTGGGACAATAAAGGTCGATTTATTATTGCTGACACTCTGATCCATTCGTATCCATCAGTATACCGCAAATATGCCTCTTCCATTGCCAATGAACGCTGAAAGATTACTGCTGGACAAAACCCTCCTCCGAAGATCTCCACGAAGAGTGGTTTTGTGTTGTGCATATCTCTTACTCATGACCTGCATCAGAGAGCCTAGCCAGGTGGCAAGCGGTTTTTTTTCTATTCCTTGCGGCAATCGTTCCTTGTAAAATATCATTCTCGTTACAGATTTTCCTTTTCGATAACTTAGTCTCAATAACGATTGTAGAAAGTCCACTTTATTACATGCACAGATCACGCTGAAATTACCTTTCTAGAGCGTACGTCTTTAAAAAATTTTCTGTACTGAAGATAATTAAGACCTAATCACATCTCAGCATGTACAAATGAATGGTGTAGAGTTGGACCTTGTAGAGTCAACTGTATTTACTATCTATCTTTCTATCTATAACCTCACGCCAGATCCCTTGCGGGGTAGGCAGAGAGTACAGAGTTCCAACAGGTTCTTTCCTTACATACCTCTCTGGCCTCCTCGACTCTCATAGTTCGTCTCATACACGCTCGCCGTTTGCGGAGACTCTTGACTTTTCCATCAGATAAGACTGTATTTACTACTGGCATCAATAGTGACCTGATACCTCACTATTGATGCCAGACTACATTGGGGCTCATATATTGAAGTACATATAGACAGTTGGTCTAATAGGTTAAGCTCAGCGGCTTATGCCGTAAAGAAAATTAGGTTATTGTCTGATAATGAAACAGCTAGAATTGTTTATTTCGCTTATTTCTTTAGCATAATGTCATTTGGCATACTGCTCTGGGGATGTTCTGCTGAACTGAATACCATCTTCGTTCTTCAAAAAGGGGCTATTCGTGCAATTTACAATTTGGCCCCTAGAGCTTTCCTTAAAGAAAAATTCAAAGAGATAAATACTCTAACTGTTGTTTCGCAATTTATATATGAAAATCTAAAAAGAATATGAGTAACTTTGAAAAATATAGCGACATCATGTTAATACACGGAACAAAGATGATCTTATTGTACATTCTACTCGTCTCCATAGAATTAGCAACTCTTTCATGGGGCAATGTATACGCTTCTACAACAAATTATCCATAGCTATCCAAAATATGCCTATTAATAAGTTTAAAAAGGCTATTAAAACTAGACTATGTAGTAAAGGATATTATAATATTTCAGGTTTGAGCAGCTCCTCATTAGGCAACTCCTAAATATCGTTTGTAAAATAATCTGTAATTAATATACAATTTTGTAAAAAAAAATTGATAAATAGAAAGGCCAGTCCAATTAATTTAAAAGACTAGCCCGCTGAGTTTCACGCCGGATCTTCTCAGTGTGAGACCGCATTCCATCCGGTGGTAATTGTATAAGATGTAATAGTTTTTCGACGTTTGTAAGAGCTCTTGTTGGCTTATACAAATGAAATGTTTTGACTTTGAATTTGACTTCACCTAAACTTGTCCACTACTAAACATATGCCTCCCCAATCGGTCTCCAGCGTAACCTGTCCGATGCCACCTGCATCCAACGACTTCCTGCGATCTTCACAAGAACAATCGTGGCGCATGCCTGCTTTCTTGAAAATAACTATTGTTCACGTTTATGTAGTTTATATAACTTTAGGATAGTATTCCATTTGTCGAATATCTTTTTCCAGTTTAAGTTCAACATAAGGCGTTGAGCATTCTTAGTTTTTCAAATTGCTTACACACTTTTGTATTGTGACATAAAAAGTAATAACGGTATTAAAACTCAAAAATCACTATAATGCCTTTGCTTGCGGTGACTGTCTGACTCGGCTCACTTACTTCCCTCCAATATGATCGAGGGGTGTGATGGCTGTTCAAGTAGTCATACTCCAGAACGGGTGCTGCGTGTGGGAACTGGTCCATCTGGAATCCTTTAGACACTCTTTATAAATAAAATCATTAGTCTCATACCTTTGTCGTAAGGCATCACATTGGAGCTAGATAGTAAACTATTTAATTGTAACGTAAACATTGTATCCACACAATATGATTGAAAAAAAGGAAGCGAAAGAGTATTAAATAAAAAAACAAGCCCGCTGAATCAGAATCAGAATATTTTTTATTCATGTAAACCATTACAGTATTTATGAATCGTCAGAAAAGTAACAAAGACTCTACCGCCACTTCGGAATGTCATTCCTGTGGAGAAGAAGGGCAAGAAACTCCACGGTTACTCTTTTAAAATAAGAAATTACAAACTTTTTCATCTACATTCTGTTGTGGGGTATGGGAGAACAATGTAGGTTGGTCATCAGGTGAGTCTAAGTTAAAAAAGCGAATAATACTATTTATGAGAATGGCTCACTCATTTACAAAAAAAAAGTACATATTGTGTTAAATTAATAGAAGGAAGAGAGGAAATGTTAACTAACAACAGTTGAATAGGTTGTCATGACTCAAGTGGAGCTGGAATAGCATCTATCCAAGTATTTTTATCTTTCAAATAATCTTCTATTGAATAATAAGCTTGCTTACAAAGTGTTCGTTTTACACAAGCTTTGAACTTATTTTATTTCACAAGTTTAGTGACGTCAATGGGAATTTTGTTATAAAATCTAACACAGTGCCCCATGAAAGACGTGTGAATTTTTGACAGACGAAACTGCGGTTGGTCTAATTTATTTCTATGTCGTGTGTTATAGCAATGCCTATCACCTAGCTGATTAAAAAGATCTAATTTTTTTCTAGTATACATAATGTTTTCATAAATATATTGACATGGGACCGTCATGATATTAGCTACTTTGAACAGTTCTCTTAAAGAGTCGCGACTACTCAAGTTATAGATGGCCCTAATAGCCCTTTTTTGCAAGATAAAAACAGACTCAATGTCCGCTGCCCTACCCCACAATAATATACCCATATAATATATGAGGTTCATCACCGGGTCTCCTAAGTGGAGGCCGCGTTCCTATCCGGTGGTAGATTAGTAGTTAAATTAGATTAAACAAATGTAAATTGACTTTATGTAAGCGCCCTTGTAGGGTTTATACAAAAAAAATTGAGTTTAAGTTTAAAAATACCGGATTTTTCATCCACTAATGTCGGTTAATGTATATCTTACAAAATCTTTAAAATATAATAAAAAAATCCGTCACTTCTCTGTAGATCAACTTTAAGGTTGCTCATTGATTATATATACATTGTAGAAGGACCTTTGGCAAATGGAAAACCACTCTTCCTTACTTTAAAATATCTTAGAACTTTCTAGAAAGTTTTTAAACAGAAAATACGTGTCTATTACTGTTTTGTCGAGTTGTTCCAAGGACTGCTTGCAATGGAGTGAGTATTTCTTCTCGAGGACCACGTATTTATACCGTCCTTGTTTGTACTGTGTGTACCGGACCGAGAAATAAGTACACATGCGGTCTTATTAACGTTGAACATGGAGGAATTCGTCAGGGGAGGCCGGGGAACTATGGACCTACTCAGAGGACAATTTTTCTTAACTTTATCACTGAAATTCCTAAAATTGCGAATGCAACTTGGATCTGTAGTTGTGTTCGTAGAAATATAAATTATGGGTTGTTCACAGACTTCCGAAACCCATTTCTCTCTCAGTTCACAAATAAAAATATTATTCATATAATAGTTCCCGCGATTCCCACGACAATATTTTTTCTTTCCGACGAAATCCATGAATAAGCATTAAAATAAAGTCATCTAGAAAAATGTTTTTGTGAAGTAGCATTCTTTTAGGGGAAATATTTTATTTTATGTTTTTAGAAATCATGATTTTATGCATTTATTTAAACAAGCACGAAGTCAAAAACAAAATTAAAGGTAATTTTTTTTTACTTTAAATTCACGAGTACTACGATACGAATTACGATATGAATTACGAAAGGCATAAAATATGGCTACTTAATCCAAATATACCCATTAATTTCCTTATAGTTATCAACAACGTGCCTTTGCTCCCTGTTTATGTCGACTGTACAGTAAATTTCTTAGCAGTCATGGGACTTAAAAATATATGTCATGGAAGTGGTGGGCATAAAATTTTGGAAATCTGGGAATAACCTGTGATATACCTGCAGGTACCTAGGGGAGGAAAACAAGCTTTTGTAAACTTAATAATACATTACTTTTTTTCTTAAAAAAACCTAAATTTAAAACAGAATAAAAAAATAATAGAGGTCTTCCCAAATTTAAACTAAGCACATATTTACCGGATCTCACTTAGTGTGAGTAGCTATAAAATATATTTTATCCGTTATAATTTTTTGTTATGTAACGAGCACTTATTTCTGAGATTAAGAAGCGCTGTCAGTCACACGCGAGTAATGGTAATTAAATGGCATTGTAATCAAATTTCATAAATTATTGGAATACTTATCAATTTGCATATTTTTATAAAAATACCAGAGTGGAACTGTACGCAGAACATTTACATTTTATAGTTTTACTAGTTTCTGCCCGCGATTTAACCCGCGTTGACCTTAGACAGGAAATTTATATTTTTCCAAGATAAAAAGTAACCTATTTGCTAATTTAAGTAATAAAATATCTGTGTGGCAAATTTCATACAAATCCGTCTAGTCATTTTTGTGTGATTGAGCAACAAACATCTAAACATACAAACTTTCATATTTATAATATTAGTAGTGGTTTTGTATCAAAATAATGAATATCCCTTTTTAGAATTGGCAATTGATTAGCAACTTTTTTGATACCCACATTGTTATTAGGAACAATATATTTTCTACCTACTGATACTGGCTATGACCACAATGATAACCGAAAAAGTAAAAGGGAAGAAATGTTTAGACAAATATACTAGTAAAAGTTTTGCAGTAACAATCTAGGGTCAAAACCCTCTTCTTATATTCATGAGGTGCAGATTTCAAGTCCATACTTCTAAATCTACTCTTCTTGTTCTTCTATGCGAGTGTAATTTACAAACTGTCAAATAATAAATGCTATTTGTTCTTGAATGACGTTTCCATTTTACCCTTTTCTCCCCAGCCAGCTGGTCTCAGGCAACGTAATCAAGGCAACAAAGCAAACACATGTTGACTGCTGTGGGAGGTGCGGTTAAGAGGAAGCACCTTTGTTGAGTTAAAACGAGAGAGAGACATATACTGTAAATAAATAGGTAAAAAGAAGAAGATAATCTTTATGATACATTAGTGATGTAACATTAATGCATATGCAAAGTAATGAAAAATGGCCATGTACAATTGGCGGTAAAAATAATAAAATAAACATAGTCATACTAGTCATATATTCTGCAAACGGGGGGCCAGAGGTAGACTTTGTACACTCACTTTTCGCTAACGATGTTAGGTCCCAATGTAACAAGGGGCGAGCCTAATATCATCATACAAGGTGTAACGCTAGCCTCCGGACTGATGCTGGGAATTGTTCTATAGAAAAATAACATTTTGTCTGACCTGGAATTTGAATCCAGGACCACTGGACGGGAGCCGTTTTTCGGGCTGCCATCTTTAATCTTGTATAATTAATGTATCAATGCAATATTACACATATATACATAACGGCGCTTAGGTTTTCTGGATAGCCGTTTCAATGCCGGTAGCAGTGAAAGGTGGATTTATCTTCGTTTTCATAATCGTTCGCGTGGTAGCCGAACATAAAGGAAATCTTGAAATAACACTGGGGTCTCGTTCGGCGATTAAGTCACATGGAACGCAGTGAGGTTAGCTGCTCCGCGATACGTCCGAACGCTTGCCGCGTTGCTAATAGACTAATAACGCAGCGCCGTCCGCCATCTTACATCGACTATCTGTCATCAGTGCTCCGTCACCTGACAGATGTCATCTGCCATCGCTTCACAACTAAACACACTCGAGCAATCATAGACTATGTCTATGACAAGATTAAAAGGTTACTAAAACGAAAATAACTGCTCGTCATTCCATTAACTAATTTTTAAATACTAGGATACGACATACATATGTACACGGTGTAATTTTAGTCATCCTGAAGCGAAAGCCCAGGTGATCTAACCAATGCCTACTGTTCACTAATAATAAAAATATGAAAAAAAAACCCACTTCAATAAGTAACATAAAAGTACTAATTTAGTGCCTTAAAAACACCTATACTAAGCGCCAAATGAAATTAAACGGTGGCGCGGCTCGGCAGCTGGCCTGTAGATACTTTAGGTGTTACGGATTTTCACCTTAGCTATGATATTTAGATAGGTCAGTAGGTAGATGTGACTTATTAAAATGTTCTTTTTATTATTTATCTTAGAACCAGTGGAAAGGTTATAAATAAAGAAAGTGATGAACCATTTTGTGCTTATATACCCATATTTCATCGGGATGATAGGACAGTGTTAGTAGTCCTTTGACAGGAAACTTTTTAGTAGCAGCCCGAAATCTGGAATTGTCTATCAATTTTAACGACGGACAATATGGTACAGTGGTTAAGAACTTAAGCCGCGCCGCCCACTGGGTCAAATAGTCGCGGGTTCGATTCCCGCACGAGACAAATCTTTGTGTAACCCGCAATTATTTGTTTCGGTCTGGGTATTTGTGTATGTGGAATTTCATTCACAGGAATAAATCTAAGTATGGGACTACGTCTTATTAAAAAAAATCTACCTATATCAACTCGAGGTACTTCTAGCGTTGTGCGACCGCATTATTCTTAATAATCATTTAGGTTAAGCAGCGTTCGGCTCGGTCGGTCTGAGATGGGTGACCGTTTGTGGAATTTTTATATTCAAGCGTCTCCGTACTTTGAAAGGCAAGTTAAGCCGCTGGCCTCACTTAACGTGGTATTTGTTAAGACGTTGAAAGCCTCAAAGGCCCCTTAATAGGGTCAAACCGCAGTAACCGACTACAAAGGAGTAGAGTGTAGGTAATGTAGATAATCTCTCTCTCACCTCGATTTGTGACGGACGGCCTTTGCCCAACATTGGGAGAGTATAGGCAAATTTATACATGTTAAGAGTCACGCGCACACACTCTATGTCATATTTTTAACATTATCTTCCCAATGTCAAAGTCACGATACCAGACACTCCAATAACTAACCGGACCACGAAATTATAAAAATATATATATTCATTGAATATTTTGTATACTGGACTTTGTGTTATTGAAAATCAAATGCAGGAGGGTTGGCGCTTCTTGATATTGTGCGCCTAAAAATAACCCGGTAATGTTCTTCTCAACTTTAAGTATTATCTGTGATAACTTTAAATGGCCTTATTTTATACATCAATGTAATTATTATACTCTAGCTGTAAATTTTCCTAGAAAATAAAAATAAAATAAAGTAGGGCTTAACGCGTATGTGGCCTATATTTAATGTGATAATTCAGATGTGGCATTATTAATGACGTTATAACTTAAGTGATAACTCGGTGATGGTAATAATGTAGCCACTTGTTTAAGGCCTTACTTAAGGCGCATTTTGACGAGCGTAAAGATACATCAACTTATTTCTTAAATTGACATCACGCCATTGATATGACGAACAATATATGAAGAAAATGTCTGTCACTCGTCTTTATTTGGTACATTTGTAGAGTGATAATGATGGCATGTAAACTCGATAGCGTTAAGCTAAGGTCAATATGTTCGTGGCTTATGGCTGAAGGCAATATGGCTTAAAATTGCGAATATACATCCTACCACCACTAAGCGCAGTTATATGGCTGTACTTTTGTCTGGATAGTCTGGATTTATAATTGGGCTTCTACGGAGTCCTTAACTACAAAGGCTCAGTAGAAGACAACCAATAATAATGAATAAATTAAAGTAGACAAAAATTGTATGCCTGGTGTTCATCTGGTAATGGCAAAGGACAATGCGCAAACTCCTATAGAAGTTCGGTTCATCTGGCGTGTCTTCCAATTAGTTATTAAAGAGTAGGTTAGGATGTCATTAAGAAAAAGTCATTTTTATTGGGATATTTGGATAATCACCTATCTATATATCTATATCATCACGCCAGCTCCCTCGCGGGGTAAGCAGAGAGTACAGAGTTCCAACAGGTTCTTTCCTTACATACCTCTCTGGCTTCCTCCACTCTCATAGTTCGTCTCATACACACTCGCCGGTTACGGAGACTCTTGACTTGCCCTTCAGCTAAGACACGGTCTATTTGGTCATGGTAAGATAGTCTAGGTCTTCCCCGGCACCTACATCCTTCCACTTTCGCATTGTATATCTGTTTTGTCATTCTTTCTTCTGGCATTCTATCTATATGCCCGAACCAACGGAGCATACCCTTTCTCATCTTTACACCGATACTATCTTTCATACCTACTCGCTTTCTTACTACGCTGTTGCGAATACGGTCGGTCAGCGTGACTCCGCACATCTTCCGCAGAGATCGCATTTCGCATTTCGACCGCATTTATCCTGCTTTCGTTCTCCTTCTTACATACCAACTCTCACTGCCATGTAACAGCGTTGGGATAAGCACTCCGTTATGCATGGCCAGCTGCGCCTTTTGGCTTAAGTGCCGGCTCCCAAGTAGCCTTCCCATCGCACCATTCACTCTATTACCTGCATTCACTCTTCTCTCTATATCAGCGGTGTATTTCCCATCCTTACTGAAGGCGCATCCAAGATATACAAACTCATTCACTTGCTCCAGCAGATCGTTACCAACCACAATCCTTGCATTCGTTCTGGTTTCTTCCCGTTCAAAAACCATAATTTTGGTTTTCTTCACATTCAAATGTAAGCCATTGTTCATGCAGTCGTCTCTCATAACTGTGACTAGTGTTAATTGGATAATCACGCTTTTCGAAAACGTTATAATTTATACTTAACTAAACATTATTGGTTTGTTCAACCATATAATGAACTCGTTCATAGCGTGGCACAACCAACGAACAGTTACTAAACCGCCGTGGTATGTGGCTGTGTCAAATCTTAATGACATCGTAATTTGTCACATGATTCACTTAAAGTTATCAAGAATATATCTAGTAGGTACAAAAACACTTATCAAACTCCTATACTCGCAGAAAATAACAAAAAAAGTTAAATTAATGGCAAAACTGATTTTGATATACTGACAGGCATAGCTCAGATACATATTTGTAATATTAATAAAAAACAAATCTTCGATTCTCTTTTGTTTTTTTCTAAATGTAGTTATTTGTTTGCTTCGTGTCGGAACCTTTTTTTTTAAAAGTTATTATTTTACAATTTTAAGTGACGAGTGAATTATTTAGTAATATTTATATAACGATATTATATTATTTTGCTGAGTTGTACAGTAAGGTACCTACATGATTAATATAATGACTATAATAACGGAATCTATACGTTCGTGCTGTTCGCCCTTAAGGAGTTCCCTCTTGTATCTTCAAAGTCCAATACCAATAACATTAAAATAGGACCACCTCAAAACTATACTGAACCCAATGCAAAAAGAATCATCAAAATCGGTTCATAAGCAAAGGAGTTATAAAAAAGGACGAATTATGAACCTCCTTTTTTGAAGTTGGCTAATATACTGCTTAGTTCTATAGTAGGGTACCTATAGGAGTGACATAATACCCATAATATCTCAATTTACACATGCCTATTGTTTGTCGTTAAAGAGTTCCCTGGTGTATCTTCTAAGTCCAAGGTCCAATGCCAATGAAATTAAAATGGGACCACCTTGAAGCTATATTGAACCCAGTGCAAAAAAAATCATAAAATCGGTCCACAATTGACGGAAATATCGCTGAACATACATAAAAAAAAAAGCATACATACAACCGAACATAGAACCTCCTCCTTTTTGAAGTCGGTTAAAAATGGAGAAAAACGAAGTGCAATACCGTTATGAAATACCTCTGTTTAAAAAAGTTAACGACGCAAGAGATTCATTGCGATTCGGAGGCAACATTAAGAGAGTCTGCTCCGCCGTATTCCACTGTCGCAAAGTGGGCTTCTCAATTTCGAGTAGGGAGAACGAGCACGGAAGACGAACATCGTTGCGGCCGTCCGTCGACGTCAGTCACCCAAGAAAATGTTGCGAAAGTCGAGAAAATTGTATTGAGCGATCGAAGAGTTACCATCCGATTCTTAATTCAAGATTCATCTGGTATGGATATGGATTGAATACTACCATATGATAGATCATTTCATATGGTAGTATTCAATCCATATTGAAACAATCTTTGAATATGAGAAAAGTCTCCGCAAGATGGGTGCCGAGAATGTTAACCGACAGTCAGAAACAAAATCGACTTCACATTTCGAAGATATTGTTGGACAAGTTTCAAGATGATTCTGAAAACTTTTTGTCTCGTTTCGTAACAATGGACGAAACATGGGTCCATCATTTTGATCCCGAGACAAAACAGCAATCTTCGCAATGGAAACGGCCATCATCACCGACCCCGAAGAAGTTTCGTGTCGTGGCATCGGCTGGCAAGATTATGGCCCCAATATTTTGGAACTCAGAAGGAATATTGTTGATTGATTACCTGGAGCGTGGAACCACTATTACAGGCCAATATTATGCAGCATTAATTCCCAAGTTGAGGAATGCCATCAAAGAGAAAAGGAGAGGGAAACTTCGAAGGGGCGTGCTGTTTCATCACGACAACGCACCCGCGCACAGGTCGGCAGTTGCGATGGCTACCATTCAGCAAGCTGGCTTCGAATTGGTTGACCACCCCCTTATTCACCAGATCTGGCGACTAGCGATTTTTATCTGTTCCCCAAATTGAAAAAATACTTAAGGGGAAACAGGTACGAAGACGATAACGAGGTGATGGATGCCGTGGAGAGGTTTTTGCAGGACCAAGACAAAACTTTTTTTGTGAAAGGGATTGAAGCCTTGGAAAAGCGCTGGACTCGGTGTGTAGAGAGACTTGGAAACTATGTAGAAAAATAAATTATTAAGTTATCAATAGTCATTATATTCTATCTCATTCTCACTATTTTTTGATCCCTCCTAGTATAAATACTGTCTGTGTATTGTGATGCATCTCTAGCCCGGTTTTCGGCATTGTCCTTTATAATAACATAAATAAATTTAATAAGCGCTGTGATCACTAAAGGTTAAGCAGTGTCAGGTTTATTTTGTCTGGGATAGATGACCGTTTGTGGGATTTCCATTTTCGAGCGTCTCCGTCCACCATTAGGAAGGCACGCTAAGCCTCTGGTGTCCATTACCACTTTGTGTGGCAGTGATAAGTCTACTAATCTGCACTGGGTCTGCGTGATGGAGTAAGACCCAATCCAGAGATTGGGTCTTACTCCTCGAGGTAAGAACCTCGAATTAAAGAAAGAAGAAAGATAACTCTTGATTCACTAACACAAAATAACATGTCAACTAATATAAAAATTGCGATAGAAGGCTTTTCAGGCGATCGGACAGTACATGGCTGATTTATTTTATTATAAAATTCCCAAACATTGTTTTTTCTTAACAAAATTATACGCTTCGCCGTTTCACTTGTCCCCTTAACAAAAGTCCGAAGTAATACGCAACGGGCATTGTTTTAATTTAATAACAGTCAGGAGTCCCGCAAGGATTGTGCGGGACGAATAAAAAAATTGTAGTGACACCCCTAGAGAGATCGCCTACTCACGATCCCTTTATAAAAGCTGCGGTCGAGCTTTTCGCTCCTCAGAATCTTAGTAGCAACCCTGAAATCACCACAGCTCTGAAGTTTCATGGTGAAAACATGATACTAGTCGTGACTGTGAAAATTGTGTAAGTAACTATTTTTTTGTTAGGCTTTTTTCAGAACATTATTTTTAATGTACATAGAGACATAGTTTTGTTTGAACATATGTAGGAATTTAAGCATTTTTCTTTTAAAATTTGTTTGATTTTTGCAGAAATTTACTTTCGATGTACAGATAGACGTTTTTAGAGGTTTTAAGTTACTTACTTTATGTAAATTAAATAATAATTATTATTCGAGTAGTGAAATGAATTCTGATTTTATTATTAAACGCCCTTCTTCATATTAAATTTCAGTAAGTGTATTAAAATTATTTTTTATATTTATTTTTAGGTTTTAAAAAAATGCGAAATAAATTACAGATACTTTTTCTGTTTCTCCTCATCATATCTACCGATACTGTTCTCGGCAAGAATGGGAATAAAACGAAAACTTATAGTGTTTCTTATAAAAAGCATAACGTTTTTAAAGGGAAACATGACGGTGATCGAATTAGAAGATCGCTAAACAATGAAGGCACACCTTTTTGGCCAAAAAAGCAAATTGATGATTATAATTATGTCCCAAAATATAAGTATGAATTAGAGACCGATAAAATATTAAAAGACGATGAAAAATTAGTAAAAGAACAACCATTTTGGGGAAATCGTGGCAGACGAGACAGCTCGTCTGTGGAAAATGTTTTTAATCAAGATTATCCCGAATATTACGATAAAAGTTGCAAGCATTCCTCAGATATCCAAATACCAGATGATTACAAAAATATAAAAGATAGAAGAGAGAATTTCATATCACCGTTTTGGGGAAGCAGGGGTAGACGAAACTCTAACGAAATTAAGGATCTGTCTGGACCATTTTGGGGCAACCGAGGTAAGAAAGAAGAGAAAGAACCATTTTGGGGGAATAGAGGGCGAAGAACTGAGGAGTCTCCGTTTTGGGGCAATAGAGGTAGACGAGAAGACGAGCCGTTTTGGGAAAACCGTGGAAGACGTGACAATGTGGAACCTTTTTGGGGCAATCGCGGTAGAAGAGAAGATCAAGAACCATTCTGGGGCACTAGGGGTAGGAGAAAAGAAAATGAGCCATTTTGGGGAAATCGTGGAAGGCGAAAAGATTTTGACTGGACCAATCGAAACAGGAAGGAAAACTTAAAAGAGTCCATTTTGAATGCTATAAATGATGTTGAAGACGATATAGAAAGCTTATCTAGACTCAAAAGGGGTAATTTAGTCCCGAATCCATTTTGGGTTAACAGAAAACGTGAGAGCAAACTGAAATTATTATTCGGAAGCCCTTTTAAAACTAAGATACTCCTGCCAAAATCTGGAAGATATAGTAAGACCTCTGAACCAGGCACAGTTCTTGATAACAGAATGTTCGTAGAGGAACCGAATTATATTTTGGTTGAAAGAAGCAGCCGGTCTTCTAGTGAGGATGACCCTTACTACATATCCCGGGGTAAGAAAAACTATTACACATACAATACAAAAGCAGTCAGGGATAGACGAGGAGCTATCGAAGAAATCGTAAAATCTGTACGTAATGACCCGTACTATATAGCTAGAGGTAAAAAAGATATTTTAAAAATTGACAATTCGTCAGTACTCCACAATGAACTCGACAGAGCTAAAAATCTTATCTGTTCTGCCATAGATATGCTAATGATAAAGGAAAGCGATAAAGTCAAAAGAGAGATCAATGATAACGATAGAGATAGAAGGACTATATTGAAGAAACTTGCAGCCCAACTACAAATGGATCCATACTTTGTGAGTAGAGGTAAGAGAAGCGAAAAGCTTGACGATGATGATCTTCAAGAATTCATAACTAACATTGCCGAAAAATGTAATGCGATAGTTTAAAATTTATTCTTTAACGCTGAATATCATAATAAATTCCATGTAATGTATTTATAGGTATATGAATTGTGCAATTATAAAAAAAAAATGTCTGTGAACTGATCGAATAAAATACGGATTGTTTATCATGTCTTGATTTATTTGAGATTTAGAAATTCTGTAATTTTTAAAATTATATCAACGTAAAAACAGTTATATAAATATTATACATGTCATAACAATTTCTTGAATACCTACCTTGTTTATGTTTCCTTGTTCATAGTTCTATATAAATCTCTTTGATTGGGTACATTATGAAATAAAACACAGACATGTTAGTGCGATTTTTTTATTACTCTGCAATATTATAAATATAGGATACATCGTCCAAACATCCTATTTAAAAAAATGTTGCTCCATATGTCGGGTCAGGTTACGTTGAATATTCAGTTTTTGAGCAATCACAAAACACTTTTAGCAGTTTTTTTTGATGATGATAAGATACATCCGGAATTGTTCTGTACACCTATTCTCTAAGCTAAATGTTTAGAAAATATAGATTACATAAATGGTCTGGGTCTCGATATTTTTCAAGTTAAACATGTTTACTACCTCAACTTGAAGACATTTGACTAAGATAGGAAGTGTAGTATAAATAGGTTTATTAAATAAATTGATCTAAAAGAGGGATCTAAAAATTTATTCTAAAATTACAAAGAGAGGTCTAGTCTTAAACGTTTTAATTAATTTAGAACACGAAAATAGATTTCGCTAGATTTTATTTTTAAAATACAAGCTTGATTCTATAATCACTGATATAAGGAAGAAGCCAGTAAAAATTAAATTGAGCTAGTAAGCATGAATAAAAAATATTTGAAAGCTATACCGATGAAAGTAACGAACAATTTAGAAGACCTAAACTTGCCATTAGGTACACAAATTTATCATTATTTCAATACCTACAACAGTTTCACAACTACTCAGACAACGATAATAAAATGACACAACGTCTCGATATGGGCTGGATACATGTAAACAGTTCTAAAAACACTTGATAAAACGTTTATAAGGTACGCAACAGGCCATTATACAGATGGTCCAATTTATTTTATAATACTGCACATTTAATAAATTTTGAAAATACGGGCAAATTGATAAAAGTTTGACATTTCATGTCCTAACGTTAATAATCTCATACCACGGTCACAAGCGCAAAACACAAAGAGTTTTTATTTTATTTTAGCATACATCAACGTTTCGAAATGAAAGCTGGAATAATACTAACATTCATCAATGAAAACATTAAAAAATAAAACTTTAGGCTCCATCGACTTCGAGTGCACGAGAAACGTACGAAGAAAAGATTCAAAATGTCAATTCCGATGATCCTTAGCGCTGATCAGCGCAGGATAGTGCTAGAACCCTGTAGGCCGGGAAATTCGTTCAGACTCTCCAGAGCAAGAGATGATTGGTAGAATCTTCTCTGCCTGCGTCTTCCGTCATGGTTGAGCTCCTGAAATCCTCGTAGCCATCTCCGCCAGATATTATAAGAGTTTCTTTATTACTCTGATTGGTTTCGGTTTGTTTCTGAAGTTTCTCAACATTGGTCGACCTGCGACTTAGCGCTTTTGTCTTCAGAGATGTTTGAGTTGATTTCGCTGGTTGTTTTGGTGGTACCGGGTTCTCAACGATCGTCAAGAACCTAACGTGCCCAGTGTGCCCGTAGGTAATACCTGGAATTAAACATTACTTATTACACAAAAAGTAAGAATACCGGATTAAAGTGTAGTGGATGCAATATACCACTTTAGTGAAAAGAAGCATACACAGACTTAGGAAATAATAATTTAAATAAGATTTTAATAACAACACAAATTAATATTGCTAATTATAAATTGCCAATCAAATATTTTATTTTTAGCAGCTTTTGTGCAAGAATTCTATTGCCTGATTTAGTTATTATTATCTCAATAACATTTCCGCATTATTTTCCTTTGCTGTTAACTAAATATTAGACGAACTTGATCAACAGCTTGATTTAGTGAAACATACACATGTAAGTCTAATATAAAATAAACTCCATCGCACTTACATACACCCAAATTCTGTAAATGATGTTAGGTCCCTTTGTGCTTGGGGGTGACCCTATTGCCATTAATATTGCGGCCAGCACCATTAATGTTATTGCGGCTGCCTTAGGTGAGGCCTTTGGCTCGTAGTGGATATATAATTATATTCCAGCTGGTAAGATGAAGAACATTATATCACCCAGATAACTAACCAGTCAGGTGAGGCACAGTGAATGCGCCGGTCCTTGCATTGGGGGAGTTGTGCAGCGGCGCTGTTAGCAGTACGCCAGCGCTAGTGCCCACCCACAGAGTCTCCCGGTGAGCCAGCAGCGCTGTCACACGAAGACACGCTGCTTTGTGCTGACGGATTATATCATCGCAACCTGGAAAAAATCTAAGATAGTAAACTAAATATTTATAGCGTCTAAGAGATTGAATAGATAGGATAGATGTACAAATCCTGTACAAACTGCTCACAGTGACTGAAGAGCGTGATAGAGGAAAGATCTACTCTTAACGGTTGAAGATGATGATAGTCTTACTTACCATGCAACATCTTAGTGACTTGCGGCGTGATATTGATCTCGGCGAGTTGCTCTCGGCTGCTGGAGTTGTAGCAGCGCAACTGAGCTGCGTTGTGCAGCGACAGCCATATTGTGCCGCCCGCCACTGCCATGTGGCTGATCGGCTTCGTCTCTGAACTTATTTGGAATGTTTCGTCCACCTAAAAATTATTTTTGAAGCTTTAGTAGAAATTTGTCTTCAGTTAGTTATATGTAAAGGTTTTAGTATTATAGATGCATATCGACTCGTCACCTCTTGTCTGGGCTCTCTTACTGTCGGCTTCTGAACGTGGGCCAGCTGTATGATCAATTTTCCTTATGCTCATTTGACTTAATTATAGTAGAAAAGTCTAACCCAGCTTTAGTTTTTCAGCTTGTTTTGTAAGACTCACTAATAAAAGATTTCAAAATCTTTTTTTTTCTTTCTTTAACGTGTAAAATATTATCTTATATACCTGCAGCGTGTGCGGGTTGATGATCTTGATCGATGCGTGAGTGGCGCACCATAGCTTGCCACCGGACAAGAGCATGCTGCCGACTGGACTGCTGCCCGTGCCTACTGGGATCGTCGACCGCTCCGTCCAAGACCCGTCTGCAATATACACAAATGTTTAAGACCATGAGCTACCAAAATTTGTCTCACCGACATTTGCGCCCTGCAGATCTGGGCCGCAAAAAATAACATCGTAAGTTTTTCATATCATATAACATTGTTTAGTATTATTGCATCGATCAATATTATAGATATGTGATGTACGCTTCACGTGTTGTTTTACTAAAGTTGTGTCTAAAACTCACCTATGTCCCGACAATAAACAACCAGATCCCCATTTCCAAGCGCCACAAACACCTTTCCTTCTACATAGCTGCAAAAAGAGAAAGATTTGGGTGAATTTGTATAAAACTAGATTTATTGGCTATTAATATTATCATAAATAGTAATTCAATAATGTCATCACAATATTATCTTAGCAACAAAAATGAATTAACGCCAGTCTTACAAATCGTCAACAATAGACGGTACTTCAAAGAGTGTTGTGTAGTGTAAGGATCTTACATAATACTCTGTCATCCTTCAGATTGTCATAATTATTGAGCATAGCACGATTTTTTTTGTTGAAAAATCCCAATGTAATTACGAATTTTTGTTAGCAAGACCTGATACCATTTTGTCCTACCTAGAATTCTAATCCAAATCCAGACTATACACCACTATACCAACGAGGCAGTCAAAAGCATTTACATTTTTTCTTATAGTCAAATGATACCAACAGGACGTTCTACTTATACTTACACAATGGAATGGACCCCCGAGTTGTGCTGTAGCTTCACCTTATTCTTCTTAATCCGTATGTTGTCGAGGCAGTTGTACACGTGTATACAGCCGTCTTCGGTGCCAAGCCACATCGTTGGCTGGTTCGCCGTGGTTCCACTGTCTTCTGAAGACTGCCGGCTAGCTGGTGACGATAGCGTCCCTAGAATTTCATAGATATCAATTTTGGAATGGATCTGGTTAAAATATGTTAGTACGTGTCTTGATAAACATAATATTCTTCATTTAGGTAAACCATTAATCTAATATGAAAAGTTCTTGTTAACTGTTCATCAAACTAATCTGTGATGGTTATAATATATAATATATTGCAAAGCAAAATATGTTATGATCATTATAAGTAATTTTATATAAATGCAAATATTCCTTGGAAATTCGATAAAAGCCTGTGTTGATCATGAATGCCTCGTTGGTCTAGTGGCAAATTGTGTGGCGCATCGCTTTGTGATTACGAGCTCCTGGGTTCAAATCCTAGGTCGGACAAATGTAGTTTTTCTAACGAAAATTACCCAGTATGAGTCCGGAGTCTGGGATTGTGCCCGATATATGGCAAAAGTCCGTCGGCGCACCGTGTGTATACTCAGTACACCTCTGCCACCCCCGCTTGGGGAATATAGGCGTGACGGTGTGGATTATAATAAACTTTTCATATTGAAATGCTAAACTGGATAGATTCATCAAATCATAAGAAAGACTGTTTGCTTTTATTTTTTAGAGCATACATCGCTAGCCTTCTCATCCAGTTAAAGCTATAAACGCCTCTTGGCCAACTTTAATATCATTCAGGCAACAACTTTAAAGGATAATTCGCCAATTTCGAGTAATATAAGAGAATTAATAAGTGGAAATGTATATTTTAAAAATATTGTTGTAGGCTTGTAGGCTATTATTATTACGACGACGACGAATTAAAATATGCACACGTGACTGGCAACAATTTGGTCTCTGATGATAATGACACTAAATTTAAGCGTTCATTGCTACTTTGACGATTATAAAAGGCTGAGCTGATCAAGCTTTTAAAGCTGATTAATCATGCTGTTAATACCTTCAATGCATGTCTATCCGAACAAGCTACTATCTTTTAATGTTTTATTTATTATTACTACAATTAGCTAATTTTTCATGAAGCAAGGCTTTTGAATCGTTTTGAAATTCACCCACCGATTTTGGAATGCATGAATAAGCAATATCATAATTACGTAAAGTGCTTGTAAGCGATGCATGCAAAAACTTAAAATACAGGTCTAGATATTACCCAACATTGCCCGTCCTGTTACTAAGTAGCGTTGAAATTTAAAGGGAACACATTAAAATTAAGCGATAAGAAGAATATAGTTGAATAACTACTTAAAACTAAAAAAGTGTCGATACTTAAAACAAATTACGGAAATTATTAATATAACTACGAAAATTTGTGAATTAAAGTACAAAAGAGTATTTTTAATAGAGAGTTTGTGTTGTAATCTTTAATCTAACTATAGAAAAGAAACATGATAAAATCGCTATTCTAAATGCTATATGAATCAAAATTTTTCATTAAAATAATAATAATAATCTTCAAGGCTAAGGCTATATGTAAAGGCTCTGCTGTTGCATTAATATATACCTATCTCTTATATTAATCTATACGCTTTCGAATCGAGAACAAAAGAAACATTCCTATTATATCTTCTCATTTAAATTTAACTCACAAAATATACACCAAACAATTATGATTTCTTCATTAAACTTCTTGCTTTACACCGGTTGCTAACTTAAGCACGCCATGTATGTCAAAAAATCGACACACTTCAGTAAATCTAGTTACACGGATGCATATTCATTCGCCAATACTCTCGTATACTTTTGCATTATAATTCACACTTTTGTAGATCTTTTAAGAGTTCTCTGGAGTTGATAAAAAGGGACCTAAACAACTATCTATAATTCTCCTTCTTTTTTAATTCTGTCTCACGCTTTTAATTGTCAAACATTTTCTGTCTACTATACCAAAATCTAGCTCAACTCACCAGAAGTAATCCCCATAGCCTGTTTATCTACAGCAGGGTTGGAGCTCGACTTCATCACTGGATGCACTTGAATGTTCTGCCCAGTGTGAGGAGTACTCAGACTCTTGCTGTGGTTAGGAGTCAAGGTGGTAGTTCTATGGTTCCCAAGGCTGGCGTTCAGGCTGCTGTGGAGTCGGATGGTAGCTGACTCTTGGCTTCTTTCAGACTGCGCGTCTTGGTTCTCACTGGTGGATGAACCGTCATCTTCTTCTTCACTGGATGATGAGCTGGAAATGTGAAAGAATGATTCAAAATAGTTGAATAGACACAGAAATCATTTTGTGAAATAGTCTGACGGTAAAGATGGTAACGAAATAAATAAAATACCCCATCCTGGGCGGTAAAGCGACGAATATTTTACAGGCGTCTAAGAAGTCAATCATGCATCATAAGAGGATTAATTTTCAAAAATACTTTATCTAAAAAGAATAAAAAATTTTAGGTCCCATGTAATAGAGGCGAGCCTATTGCCATATACCGGGCAGAATTCCAGACTCCGGACTCATACTGGGAATTATTCGTTAGAAAAGCTACATTTGTCCGACCTAGGATTTGAACCCAGGACCTCGTGATCACAAAGCGATGCGCTTTGCCACCAGACCAACGAGGCAGTCAACTTTATCTGTTTTTGGAATACTAGTTCAATTTGTATAATCTGCCGATCTCTTACTGTAAGAATATTTTTTAAACAGAGAAGATAGAAATAGAACAAACAATATTCATCTTCTGAACAATAAGTACCTGTCAAGTCGTATATTTTTGCAGCTGTCATCAGGATCCGATATACTGATGCCGGGTTTTACTGAACTAGTGCTGTTCAGTGAACTGGTACTCCTGGAAAGGAAAATAAATCTAGATCAGTTGAAGAAACATCAAGATGTGGAGAATGAAACTAAATGCTATAGAATACTATAATACTAGAAGTCTGGTGATCAATACGCAAAATCATAATTAACTTAGATTGCCTAGACCTACAAGGTTAATTTTCTCGCTAGCCTGTAACCTCGAGGTCCAAGTTTCAAATCTTGACTTACGCCTTTACGTATTAAGAAATTTGTTTGTGAAGTTGCCACTTGCTAACATCGTAAGGAAACCTCTATGTCCGTGAAAACTTAAAAAAACAATCGCGGCATATTCACCCCCTAGAATTGCAAAACTATCGAAAGTGGTCCTTGAAAAATATAGTAATATATCGATATTATTATTGATTTTACGAATGATATTATCGATAATATATCTTATCAATAGTCTCCATATTATAATAATATAATAATATATATCGTATAAATCAATACTATCGATACTATCGATAGTGCTATTGATACTTACTATTTTTTGAGTTTACGATAGTATAAATAGACTTTCCTCGTGGAAAGGAAAGCCACGAGGCGATATGAGCAGCATCATCACAACAAGGTATCCATAACAAATATATTAATGTCATTCAGAACGTTTACTCCAAATGTATCGCTAAAGTGTGACTAGAAAGGGACAGTATAGAATTCCCGGTTAAAAGAGGGGTCAGGCAAGGGGACCCATTATCACCTAAGTTTTTTTCAGCCGTACTGGAATCCGTTTTAAGAAAACTTAATTGGAACAGCAGAGGAGTAAAACTTAATGGAGAATACTTGAGCCACCTTCGATTTGCAGGCGATATTGTGGTGTTCGCTGAAAATGCGCAGGACCTAGAGACCATGGTTGACGAACTAGCGAAAGAAAGTAAAAAAGTGGGACTGTTACTGAACATATCAAAAATATTAACAAATGGACAGACTCATGAGATTAAAGTTGACGGTGTCAGTATAGAATACGTAAAAGACTATGTATATTTAGGACAACTAGTGTCGTTTGAATTCTGCACCAAAAGGGACATACAAAGACGAATAGCAATAGTCTGGAAAAGGCACTGGGGTCTTAAAGAAGTGATGAAGATCAAAGAAGTCAAGACCAATATAAAGCAAAGAGTTTATGAAACGACAATCCTGCCCTGCCTAACGTATGAATGCCAGACATGGGCGTTGAGAAAGGAAGATGAGGAGAGGCTTGCTATTGGTCAAAGAAAAATGGAAAGAAGCATGTTAGGGATAAAACTTTCAGACAAAATAAGTTATCTAAATATCAGGCTAAGAACAAAGATAACAGATGTAAGAAAAAAAAATGAATGATAAAGTGGAATTGGGCCGGACATGTTTGTGGACTGGACAACGACAGATGGACGAAAAGAGTGACAGAATGGATCCCATTGACAGGCCCGAGAAAGCAAGGCAGACCGAAAATGAGATGGAGAGACATTTTTGTACGTAAATGTGGACCCGGCTGGATGACCACAGCACGAGAGAGAGCGAAGTGGAGAGAGTTAGGGGAGGCCTACGCTTCCGAGGCGACTACTAGAATAAAGTAATAAAAAAATAAAAAACGTTAAGTATAGATATATAAGATAGATTAATGATAGATGTAAATAATTACTAGTACAAATAAAGGCTTTTTTATTTTATTTTATTTTAAATAGACTTTCCATACATTCACTATTTGTACAACTCTACCCACTGCCTGGAAGAAATTGCTATAAGCAATAAGGCCGCCAATTGTACCCTATATTGTTTTGTACCTTACATTATTGTTTATTTATTTTTTGGTGTACAATAAAGAGTTTTCTATTCTATTCTATTCTAAATTAGTACCATAAATATGGGCGTCCTATGTTCATATACTGCTCGATCTATGAATACATTTTAAAAATATTGTTTATAAAACGTAAATTTTACTTGGCACATTTTTGACGGACGATTTAGCGCAGTAATAACAGCTTAAGCAGCTCCACCCACTATGTCTAATAGTCGCGGGTTCGATTCCCGCATACCTACAATTATAAGTTTCGGTCTGGGTATTTGTGTATGTGATTTTTCATATATATAAACACAGACACAGGAATATCCCAGCATGAGACTACGTTTAAAAGCAAGAAAACGTATATGCAAGTTGACTCACGGTATGTCGAGAGTGTGTTGCCTGGCGAGCGCAGGCGCAGGCGGGACGCAAGCGACGCAGAGGATGCGCGCGTTGCACACGCCGTTACATGACGTCACCTGCGGCTTGGGCGACAGCGTCAGCACGCAAACTTGACCCACGTACCCATCGCTGTTACACACCTGCAGAGGAAGTTGGCCCCTATTTGATCACATGCATATTCCCTATTCTAGTATAACTGTAACTTTTCTATTACGTAGGATGTTAAACCATAAGAAAACCGAAAATATGATAAAGGATCCAAGTGTACTCTTGTTCAAGTTAGAATCATTTCTTTGACATAATAAATTCAGGCGAGGAAAGATGTGTATTAATCAATGGAAATCACTTGGATCTAATTAGACGGAGGTGGAAGAAATAACATATTATCACATCCACAGACAATGAACCAGCTAAACCAATGTTAACTAATTAAGAGTTACCGAGTCCGGCTTCAAAAAAAATTATATATAACATAACATCTATGCTGAGCACCTCCTCAGGTGACAAGAGAGCTGGCTCCTTCCTCGCTCAAAATATTAGTTTGTCTATTCAGCGAGGAAACGCAGCCAGCATTCTTGCCACCATTTCACGCGGATGCGGTCTTTTGATTAAGTTTTTGTTTGTATTTTAGTTTTAAGTCTAGCCTTGTGTGTGTGTGTAACATTATACCCACACAATATGATTAAAAAAAAAAAGGAAAAAAGAGAATTAAATAAAAAAGACAAGCCCGCTGAGTTTCTTTGCCAGATCTTCTCAGTGAAGGCCGCGTTCCGATTCGGTGATAGATTAAAAGATTAAATTAAAAAAATGTAAATTGACTATTTGTAAGCGTCCTCGTAGGGTTTACACAAAATAAATTATTTGAGTTTATTCCAAAGTAGCAAGCTACTTTTAGCATCGGCTATCGGCAATTTAGTCGCTTCTTGGACGCTCGATGCAGTGCTAGAACGCTACACTACGCTAATTCAACTTAAACCATTATTATTGTAATAAATCAGGCTAAGGAAAGAGCGCTGATGTCTGAAATACAGATAATTTTGTCTAGTTCAGACACAGATGTCTTCCTGAAAATTGCTTTTAGTGTCATTGTTGATGTATAACTTCTTGTTGTAATAATGTAATACTAACTTGAGATAAATAAATTATTAATTTTTATACCGCAATTAAACGCAGTTAGTCGCCAAAGTGCTATACGGCATCGAAGCAGTTGCAAAATCGCCAATCGTCAATCTTTAATTGTGGACTCGGCCCCTTAGTGACATCAAAAATGAGCCTTACAAATTTATTTATTTATTTTTATTTGGACATCCAACAGCTTAATAACTACAGAGTATAAAGTTTAAGTAATGTTCTCTTTCTTCGCCAATTAAAGGATATCACTAGATACAATTAAGTTCAAACTATATAACGGAAAATCAAGAATATATATTTATTAAGAATTAGCCCCATTAAACTTTTGCCGCATGTAGTGATTCACTGTTGGGCTTATCCTAATTGTATTCTCCTTCTCTAAGGCTAATCTTCCAATTTTTCGTGTTCTGTTTCGCGCTTTGCAAAGTGTTTTTTTTTTGCGCTCCCCGGTACACTCGAGATTCTAACTAGTGCATTCTAGTTTACAGGAGTAAAAGTGGTAAAATGAGTGGAGTCCCATAAAAAGACACTTTTTCTCCTTTTTAACCGTGCCCTCGATAAGTAAACATTCCTGTGTCGCGAGATCGTCTAGTGTGGAGCAACATTATTTTTTACTTACCCAAACATCAGGAGACTGTCCTTTAGGAGGTAGCGTGGGAGCAGCACAGGTGAACTGCAGGCCAGCTCGCGTCTTCCGGATTGGTACTGGAGACAAGAACTCTGGAGCCGGCCTCTCTTGACCGTACACACCTGAAAATCCAAATGTTATAGCCATTATGGCTTTGTCTATCCTACAAAGGATATCATGTGCTTATATAGATTTATGAAGCATGGTTTTCTTTGTTGATAAGATTCTAAAGAGGGAACTGGAAACCTAAGATTAAGCGGTAATGATGGAAACTATTTTTGTAATTTTTTAAATTTCGTCGTTCACATGCCGTTTCTCGCGTCTCGTCTGATTTCGGACAGTTATAACTTGGATATGTTAAAAATCTTTGATTCCATCGTCAGTTTACATCAGGTGGGGATAGAATTACTTGCTAAAAATACCTCAAGAGAAAAAATTATGTTGAGTCGCCGTGGAAAAGCATTCTAGACGTAATTTTTTTAATAATTTCAATGAAATGTGGACTGAAGGGAACTCATCCTAAGGTGAAGGTATTGTTGTCAATATGTATATAATTACGTCTTACATAATTTTTGCTTAGTTTCGTTAATGAGCTCCTCCCAACCGCTCCTTTTATCTGCTTTCGGGAAAATTATTGTTATATTTTCTGGACCACTTCTGGAACAAAATTAAATAGAATCACAAATATCAATAATTAAAAGAGTGAAAGCAACCTAGCTTTATGTTGTATGAAGCTAATTTGGTAAGTTCATCAAAGCTAACAAAAAAATAATATAACTCACACCCCACCCCACAGTACAAAATAAACCTGTACATACTGAAAGTCAGTTCAATACACGAGCGCTAAGGGGCGACGACAGACAGACGCTTGTATCTAATCCCGCCACACATTCTCACCACTGTAACTCCGATAAACCAGGATCCATAATGGTATCTATAGATGATACCAAGGTTCAAATCTGGGTGCCCAGAGAGCGCTTTAATTGTCTTGAAAATAGCAACAAATTTAAATAGAAGAAGAAAACAATAAAAGTAGGAAAAAAATAAATACACAGAGGCGTGCTTACAACAAACTCAGACCAAGTTGGTTGAGTAATACGATCGACTTGCACGAATTGGCTTTAAACAAGTGTCTGTGTGCGTGCGCTTGTTAGGTCATACACGAACACGTCAACCAATGAGGATTGGAGGATAGGTTTGTGGCCATCGGCTTTTGGAATTTATCAAGCCGCGCATGAGAATTCCAATTTAGCTTAACGACTACTATTTTAATTTAACGATTCTCTATAACTATTTGTTTTATGTAAATATTGTGCCTAACATATAAGAATACTCACGACGTGTTCAAACTGATCTCCATATAGCACAACTGTGTATCACTATTCTGTCTCTCTGACAACTGTCTATTCAGCGTATGCAGCATCTCCCTGACGATCTCCTCAAGCTGTGCGTGCTGTGTATGCAGTGCCGCCACGTGCTCCGATATCTGAGTCAGTGTGTTCACATCCTCGGTCAATGTTTCCACTTCGTGCATTATCCTTCTTAGGTTTTCGTCTTTAGCTGTTGAATTAATATTTTCTATCGTTACGTGTAGGAAGTCAAATGATTTAGTATAAATACTAATGTGTATGAAAAAAAAAAAATTTCGAAAACTTGTCAAAAAATAAATTGCCCTGTTTATCTAGTAGCGCCTGGTACTGCTAGATAACGAGGGCGAATTGACGTGCAGATTGGCGCCGCCAGTCGTAGTACCCTTGTATAAAGGCAAGGGCTCACAATATGACTGCGCCAATTACAGAACCATGAGTTTGATCAGCTTGGCAGCCAAGGTGTACGGTAAAATTATTGAACGGAGAATGCGCGAGAAGTCCGATCGAATGTTGTGCGAGGCACAAGGGGGTTTCAGGTCCGGAAGAGGATGTTCGGATCACGTTTTCTCACTCCGCAACATCGTAGAGAAGCATCTGGCAGTGGGCCGGAAAGTTTAATGCGGTTTTGTAGATCTGGAGAAGGCGTTTGATAGAATTGTGCGAAAGAGACTTTGGGACATTTGACCAGAATATGGTATAAATGGCACTCTGTTGCGAGCAGTCCAGTCTACCTATGTGAACCGCAAGGCTGGCGTACGGATGTGTGGTAACATGTTACCCTGGCTTGACGTTGAAATCGAAGTCAAGCAGGGTTGCGTGTTGTCCGCTAGACTGTTTATAATATATCTGGATAAAAGTCTTCAAAGACTGAAGTTTGTCTTTCTGTTGTTGTTTCATTCATTAATGAAGGTGTACAAATGGATGGCCTAGTGGTAAACCATCTACTTTATGCAGATGATGCGGTTTTAATAGCGACAGCCACTGATTTGCATACACTAGTCACAGTAATGAAAGACGACTGCATGAATAATGGCTTACATTTGAATGTAAAGAAAACCAAGGTTATGGTTTTTGAACGGAAAAAAAACAGAACGAATGCAAGGATTGTGGTTGGTAACGATGTGCTGGAGCAAGTGAATGAGTTTGCATATCTTGGATGCGCATTCAGTAAGGATGGGAAATACACCGCTGATATAGAGAGAAGAGTGAGTGCAGGGAACAGGGTGAATGGTGCGTTGGGAAAGCTACTTGGGAGCCGGCACTTAAGCCAAAAGGCGCAGCTGGCTATACATAACGGAGTGCTTGTCCCAACGCTGTTATATGGCAGCGAGAGCTGGGTATGTAAGAAGAAGAAAGAAAGTAGGATAAATACGGTGGAAATGCCAGCTCTGCGGAAGAAGGGGAGTTTGCGGAGTGAAGCTGACCGACCGTATTCGCAACAGCGTGGTAAGAAAGCGATTAGGTATGAAAGATAGTATCGGTGTAACGATGAGAAAGGGTTTGCTCTGTTGGTTCGGGCATATAGAAAAAATGTCAGAAGAAGAATGACAATACAGATATACAATGCGAAAGTGGAAGGATGAAAGGATGTAGGTACCGGGGAAGACCTAGACTATCTTGCCATGACCAAATAGACCGAGCCTTATATGAAGATCAAGTCAAGAGTCTTCGTAAACGGCGAGCGTGTATGAGACGTACTATAAGAGTGGAGGAAGCCAGAGAGGTATGTAAGGAAAGAAACTGTTGAAACTCTGTACTCTCTGCCTACCCCGCAAGGGCTCTGGCGTGATCATATAGATTGATAGATAGACGATGTTTATTTTCGTTTTATTTATTCTATCAGTTAAATAAAGTACATCTAAAAGTAGATGAACGGCCATGAGAATTCGCATCATTATTTCATCGCGCTCAATTTCCCGTATTAAAAACAGGATGTCCTGTTTAAAGCTATGGATATCGATAACGTAATCAAATATAGTTTTTGATCCTGAAATAGTTTCTAAATTCATTTATATTATCATCATCAGTCAAAAGATGTCCACTACAGGCCAAAGGCTATAGATTCCTTCTAAGATCGTCACGAAGACCGACTTGTGCTATACGTATCCAGTTTTTACCCGCGACCTTCATCAGATCATCGGTCCATCGTAGGCCTGCCTATTTTACATCATCCGTATCATCTACGTCAACATTTTCTATGCCGTAACTTGCAATAACATTAAAAGTGACCCTCTTATTGTATTGAAGACTATAAAACATGACTGTGAGCTAAAACAAATATAGCGTGCCTTAGGTAATGAAAAGTAATTCAGTACTCGATCAACCTATTATGTATCACCCAAATTCCACAAAAATACAAATCTATAATCATCAATATTCCAAGTACATTATAAGTCTCCACTAACCTACTTAGTTCTGAAGTTACAAAGTTCAAAGCAATTTGGACGACTACCTTGTAACCTCAGATTTGTTTGAACGCGAGATGAAAGTTGACCAACAGTTCCCTAAGGTGCCGTGGAAGTAATTTCCAATAAAATATTATTCTTGTCAATAACAACTGCAAATGTTTCCTTTTATCTCGGTTTGTTTGTTTGCGGTGGAGTAAATATTTGCTTCCGTTTGTTATATGGTTCAAATCAACAAATTGAAGAATAATGTTGGGCAAATTCCTTTAATCAAATAAAAAAGTCAGAGGAAAAACATAATGGCCTGTTTGTTGATTGAAGGTATATTACAATTGAACCTTTCAAAATGATGTAGTGACTTAGATAAAATCATAAACATAGTCATGATTATATTAAGTAGATGGTTGGTAGATACCTAAGCGGGGGTGGCATACGTGAACTATGGGCACCCACTGCGGAGCAAAGACCTCGCACAAATCAAGATGAGAGAGATTAGATCATATCCCACCACGCAGATCCAGTGCAAAGGTGGAGGCAGGTCAGTGGCCGCTGTTGTAACTTATCAAACCGCCTGTAAGACATCTGGCTCGGCTTAACAACTACCGCATGAAGTGGCGGTTGGCACTAACAGCTTTAACATGCTTTCCAAAGCATGGAGAGGTTCTAAAATAGGTTTGCCATAAACGATCACCCCTGCCAGACTGACCGAGCCGAACGTTGCTTAGCCTTGGTGGTCGTCAAAAATGCTGTGGTTCCATAAGGCTTTTGTAAGTACCTTTACTTACCCTTAACAATTTCGAGATCAGCAAGCGATATCCTCATGAGAAGTTTGTATTTGTTTCCTTCCATTTGACTCGCTATATTACTTTGGTATGTCCTGAAATTACACAAAATTATCCATTTTATTATTACCAGTTCACATTTCCATGAAATATATTGGTAACGCTAGTGCTAATGATATTTTTTTCTAACGAGAACAAAAGGCGGTGTTGGCAGTACCAATAAATACTTTCCAAACATCCTCTCTCGTCTCATATCACCTATCTCTTGCAATAATATTGCCGATAACAGCTACGTCTTTTATCAGTATTTTTATCCAAAAGACGTCCACTGAACGACAAGACAACCGGATTTGTTCTGTACAATCTATCTTTCACTTTTTATGCCACACTTCTCTAAGTAACAATAATATTTGTAAATATTAACTGAACTTACGGTGTAGGTTTCTTTATTGTTCCTGTCCTCCTTTTAATACTAGTTATCAATAGCGTATCATTAAACAGGAAGAGAGCTCTGTCTTTGATTGTCCCCTGAGCAGATGGCATCGTCACCGCCTCATGTCTCAGGAACATTCTATCTGGGATCACCAGATTTGACAGACCCTCAATCATTTGCTCCAGTTCTCTTAGTGTTTGTTGCTGCTGTTCTAGTTCTAGACTCTCTCTTTCAGTGCAATTTATTAGTTCTAATAATTCGTGAATTTCTTTTTGTGCTTCTAGAAGCAATTTGTGATCTGGGTGTGACTGGTCTGTAAAAGATGATATTGAACCGTATTAATAAAATTCATAATAACCAAATAGATCGGGTCTTATCTGAAGGACAAGTCAGGAGTCTCCGTAATCGGCGAGCGTGTATGAGACGAACTATGAGAGTAGAGGAAGCCAGAGAGGTATGTAAGGAAAGAGCCTGTTGGAACTCTGTACTTTCTGCTTACCCCGTAAGGGATCTGGCGTGATGATATAGATAGATAGATAATATCTAAATTCATGTAAATCAGGTTCTATAATATTTGTATTAGTTTAATTACATGAACTAATGATTCTCAGCTTAAACCTTATAAAACCTTAATTTAAACTATAAGAACATGTAATTGACCGATCTAGAAACGTCACTATATGTAATTTTATTCCTGTTACGTCTTGAAGTGATTTTTCCTTCGTGAATAGAGACAGATTCAAGAGTTCTTATAAGAGTTCCAATTTTTTTCTTTCTAACTATAAAACCCTCAAAAATAGTAAAATTTCTAAAGCATCTTGTATAAATATGAGTAAAATATCTTTAGTAAGAAAAAAAATAATCTTTAGTAATACCTATTAACATTTGACTCCCACTGATATTCAACACTGAAACTGATTAGAATGCAGAAAGGAGCATTTATATTTGCAGGCTAAGTTTCCTCGCTAGGGAAATTCTACCTTAAAATTCAATTAAGAGTTTGTCTCTTCGATAAAATATTGTTTAAAAGAGGGGTAACGTTAACGAAATTTACTTCGGCCGGTCTGAAGCATTGTTATTCAAAATGCGAGCTAAGTAATAAGTATTTACCTATTCTTTTAAACTTTAGATATTTTGAATTGAGATTATTTTGTATTGAAATTCAGTGATTTCAAGTTGGCAATTTTATCGCTTTTTGACTTATTCGCAATAGTAGCTTTTTAAAAATTATTTAAATCAATTAAAATTTTTGGTATTTTTTATCTCATTTACAGTTATTGTTTCTTCTTTAGTCAATAATTATTTTCATAGATTTTTTTCAGTTCCATGCCTTCACAATACTGCTTCATCAATCGCAGTGTGACTGATACTGGATTTTTCTATCAAAATGTATTATGGAGTTATGCCCGATATTCAGAATAAGCTTATCTATTATTGCTTTGGGACCTAGCATCGTTTGCAAAATTTGGGTGTACACAGCCACTGACGCAAGATTGTTTTTAAGGGCAAAAATAACTACTACTACTACTGTCTTCACAGAAGTTTATGCTTTTTTGAAATCTATCACTGCGTAAAAGACATCTCTAAATTCTTTAGAGAAACCAAGCGTAAACCACTCGCGCCCGTAAAGAAGAAAACCAATACACGTCACTCAGCTGTCATAGCAATTAATCTAGTTGAGCCATGTTGAGCACATCCGCCGCTCCCTTATTGACTTCCAAAAACAAAAAAGCCTCTCCGATAGACTTGTACATTTCTCTGTAACGATCAATAAAATCCTATTAGGTGTTTGTTATTGCACTAAAAGCTTTTATTGGTAAACCAAGCAGACAACTGGTGTAATGAAAAACGTTTTATGTGAGCTGTATTTTAGTTGGCTATAAGTTGGGTGCTTAAAGTACTATATTAAAATTACTTTCTATGCCTTCTACTTAATAATTTGATGTTTAATAGTAGCCTAAATAATTTTATAGGACTGTATTGTGAATATTTAAACGGTTACCGATGTCTTCCCGATGTTCTCCGTGACACAGCCATATCGTACTATAGGATTCTTTCCTTTTCCATTATAAGTAGGACAATTTACATACATTGTCTTAACCCTGTGGGGTACTCAAATTATAAATTTAACATTAGATTGAAAAGTAAACTAATCCGGATCGGAATCCGGCCTTCACCGAGAAGATCCAGCGTGAAACTCAGAGTTATTCAACTGGCATTTCTGTTTATTTTTTTTACAAAACTATGTTTAGGTGTAGGTTGTGTACTTATTTATGTACCTAATGTATCGGGAATCGCTGACTGAGAAGCTGTCAAATCTAATCAGTTTTATTGTGAAGATAATCCAAAGTATTGATAAGGCTACCCACGCACCAGACAGTCAAGCTACCGCAGCCGAAATGATGATGCTCATTGAAGCCCGCGTCCTAGCAGCCAGAAATTTGTACCAATCAAACTAATATTTTTGCAGCTGCAGCTAAGCTGCCTAATACATAGGGCCCTTGTTGATGTTCCTACTTATTACATCACAAACATGTACCTGTATGTTTTATCAGCCTCTGTATAAGCAGCTTATAGCCTGGAAACTTTTGAACTGGCTTTATCAGCAAGTTGTCCAAAGACAGCTTCCCTTTATGGTCCCTTGCCATTGCGTCTAGGAACTTGGCGAAGGCAGGTCTCGACGCCGCTGCTGTTTTGATCGTCTCCTTCGCTTTTTTCAGGTTGTTGATGAAGGACATATATGTGTCAATTACGGTGGGTTTTGTGAACTGGAAATTTATTTAAAAATAAAATTAGCTGTTACATTGTGTGTAGAGCAATTTGTTGTTTCTTTACAAATGGCAGGAATAGTAAAGTGTTTGAACTCTTGCTTTGTGAGGTCCAGAATTTAAATACCGGCTTGCATCTTCTGATCATCCCAATGGTGCAGGAAAATATCGTTCAGAGGAAATTTCTTTGGTCAAGAGATGAAAAAAAATTGAGACATGATATTTCAAAAATAGTAAAAGCGTCGCCCGCTGTCACATTGGGATCAAAAATGAACTCGTCGAATTGTAAGTAACCGATCTACACCTTTGCCGAAACCGTCGGGAAAAAAACTAGTGGGAAATGGACTTGGTACGTGAACGGACAAAGTAATCAGAATAAGACCATGGCAACATCTGTACCTAGTGACGCCTATCCTTCCAATCTTTCTTGTTTCACGTTCATTTATTTGTTACACTTTACCTTTTACCAAATCATGAAAAATGGCCATTTCCTATGACTGGTGGGCAGTTTTAGCACAAATCAGATCGGACTACTTATTTTAACCAGGCCTTGCAATCTTGAACCTGCAGCACCTAAATAAGTAAGATAGCAATCTAGGCTAGCCAAAGCACCAACACTGTCCACTTCATCATCATCAGCCTATACTCGTCCACTGCTGAACATAGGCTACCCCAATCGCTCTCCAGCGCAACCGGTCCGGTGCCACCTGCATCCAACGACTCCCTGCATTCTTTATAAGATCATCGATCCATCTGGCAGGCGGCCGTCCAACGCTGCGCTTGCCAATACTTGGTCTCCACTCTAGAATCTTTCTGCCCCAACGCCCGTCCGATCTTCGCGCTATGTGGCCTGCTCATTGCCACTTCAGTTTAATAACTCTATGGTAATATTGGTTCTACTACGAATCTCCTCATTCCTGATTCAATCACGTAGAAAAACACCGAGCATAGCTCTTTTCATAGCGCACTATCCACTTACTACGTCTAAAAACACATCGCCGACTTTCTGTTGAAGGTCCCATTGCTCGAGCCTCCGCCTCAATTGTTCCAGAAACACTTGGTGCACGTTGAGGATCCCAGGTACTTGGTAAAAGATTTCGTCCACTAGAAACGCGTCAAGCATCCCCGCGTTCTCTGGACTTTTTAAAGGTTGGAGGTATTTCTGGAACAAAGACAGGAAAAATATTAATAGCAATACTAGCTCTTACTCGCGGCTGCGCGCTACAAAATAAACATTTAGTATTTAATTCTTTATTTATAAATTATATCCTGTGTTAATCTGATGCATAAGCTATATTACTGTAAAGTTTCATCAGAACTCGTTCTGTAGTTTTTGCGTGAGTATAGAACATACACCGTTCTCACAAACTTTCGCATTTTTGCAATATTAGTAACTAAGAGAGTGTGACGAACTATCAGAGTGGAAGAAGCCAGAGAGATCTGTAAGGAAATAACCTGTTGGAACTCTGTACTCTCTGCCTATCCGCAAGGGACCTGGCGTGATGATATAGATTGATAGTACCTAGAATGTACAAGGTCTTTGCACCAGGTATGTGAAACCTAAAACAGGTTATAGGACTTTGCAACAGGATCAACTGTTACCTACTATGACGAAATCCGCGCAAATAAAAAAAGTTTCATACAAAATGCTGATACAATCATATTCCACAAAATCCGTTATAGTTTATTTTAATATCGTTAAGTTTTTAAGTACCCTTGCCGGCTTTATAGAAAATCAATAATTTGAGTCTTAGCTTATGAAAATAATACAGGCATTTGCCTGTTTGCTTTCAGTTTGAGTTCAGTAAATAATACAGTCAAATTGAGACCCATTATTTTTTCTAATTATTACAAATTGGTCCTAAGAGCTGAGTAGCCGACTAGCTCATGGTTTTCTTTATGTTAAATTATTTCGCCAAGCTTCTTAATTTTGCAAGAGATGGAAGAACAAATGTAATTATGTGGATTACGTTAACTAAATTACTGGCACACTGTCACCGTTTACTGATTCGCTGCTCATAATATCTTTATTTTATTCTACAAATAGGAAACTTTTTAGTTTAGAGATCTACACAATACCTAAAATTAGCGAGAAACTAAGAAATAAGTAGGTATAATATACAGCTCGGCTTTTAAGGGTTTGGTCAAATAGCCGATGGAGTGCGACGGGAGCGTGACAGAAGCGCTAGTCTCCGTTCGGTCGTGACGTTTGCTGTCACGCCGAGTGTGGATGCGCTGCATAGAGGTAGCATTTAAACAGCGCTGTGTGGCGTCTCCCGTACATGTCAGTACATTACAACTCCCAAAACCGCGCCGCCGTCGCGCTCCCGTCGCGCTGCGTCTGCTATGTGGCAAAACCTTAATTTTTATACAGTATTAGCCTATCTTTCTTTATCATCAATGTGTCTATCTTTATCATTTCGCCAGATTCCTTCATCATCAGTGCCTGTAACCAAGTGGACTTTCTATAATTGTAAATAAAAAACAAAAAAATATATGGGAATGACATTTTGCAACGACAAGTCGCGTGGTCAGAATGGGCTGTCAATTGCGACAAGAGAATCGAAACAAAACTGTTTCCACTTGTCTAAACACTCTGACTAGATAGACGGATGTACGAGGAAAGTATAATGTAAAAAAATTATAACATCTTTATATCATCAAGCCAGATCCCTGGTGGGGTAGGCAGAGAGTACAAAGTTCCAACAGGTTCTTTCCTTACATACCTCTCTGGCTTTCTCCAGTCTCTAGTTCGTCTCATACACTCTCGCCGGTTACGGAGACTCTTGACATTTCCTTCAGATACGAGACGGTCTATTTGGTCGTGGTAAGATTATCTAGGTCTTCCCCGGTACCTACATCCTTCCACTTTCGCATTGAAAATCTGTTTTGCCATTTTTTATTCTTTCTATACGCGCGAACCAACGTACCCTTTTTCATATTTACACCGATACTATCTTTCATACCCACTCGCTTTCTTATTACGCTGTTGCGGATACAGTCGGCCAGCTTCACCCCGAAAATCTTTCGCAGAGCTCGCATTTCTACTGCATTTATTCTACTTCTTATATACCCAGCTCTCGCTGCCACATCACAGCGTTAAGACAAGCACTCCGTTATGTATGGGCAGCTGCGCCTTTAAAATAACAATTTTGTGAAAATTGCATTGACATTTTTACATTTATTACGTTGAAAAATAATAAATCCTGTTCTGGATTTATTATTTTTTAAACGTTCGTTTATATGCCCAACGCTGCATTCACTTAAACATATTGCATTGAGATCTCTGGATTATAGAGCCAAAATGTTTTGAAATTTCTCTCTTTTATAAGATGTCAAATATTAATGCTACTTTTATAAATTCGAAAGTAACTATGTCTGTTACCTTATTACGCATACACCGTTGATTTTTGTTGAACTAACTATACGATTTTTATTAAATTTGGCAAGGATATAGATTTTATTAGGAGGAAGGATTAGCTATTAGTTGAAAATACTAAAAGATATCAATTTCTTCTTTCGCCAAAAAAACACTCAAAAATCGTTTATATCAGTGTTTTTCGTATTTTTGTTGAAAAATTGAAACCACGTTACTTGCTGAAAAAACAAAAGATTTTTATGAAAAGAACGAGTTTTATTTAATAAGACGGTTTGAAACGATGTTTTAAACATTTACAAGTCGTTTATCGTCGGTGAAATGTGGCTGTTCACCTCTAGAATTGCCGCTTGGAGAAACATATTTTAGGACCTTCGGCGACATGTAGGCGTTCAAAGAACACCTATCGTGGGTGAAATTGTGGGTGTACATTTATTTATTTATTTATTAATATGGGTCCTCAACAAATAATACAATTCACATGCTTAAAGCTAATAACATAAGAACATTAATATACATTAATATACTATGAGAGTCGAGGAAGCCAGAGAGGTATGTAAGGAAAGAACCTGTTGGAACTCTGTACTCTCTGCCTACCCCGCAAGGGATCTGGCGTGAGGTTGTAGATAGATGGATAGATAGATTAATATACATGTTTCTTCAATTATAGAAAACCACAGCAACCAATGTTTTGTATGTATTCAATAGCAGCATGTTGTATGATTAAATACAAGGTGAATTAAATAGAAAAATAGCTAATAACGAATTACTGAGTGATTTTTTTAATAATATATATTTTAATATATCTAGACTATCTTACCTCGACCAAATAAACCGAGTCTTATCTGATGGAAAAGTCAAGAGTCTCCGTAACCGGCGAGCATGTATGAGACGAACTATGAGAGTCGAGGAAGCCAGAGAGGTATGTAAGGAAAGAACCTGTTGGAACTCTGTACTCTCTGCCTACCCCGCAAGGGATCTGGCGTGAGGTTATAGATAGATAGATAGAATATATCTATAATTTGAATCATATATTTATATATGTATGTATATACTATTATATATAATTATTTATATATATTATGTAGGGGTAAATAGGTATATTCATTTATATTATTTTGTTGACTTATATGTGTATGTAATGTGTTGTGTATTTATGTATACTTTTATTCTATTGTACACTTGTTACTGCCCTCTCTACTTTTCATCTCTCTATCGCTCAGGTTAGCTGTAAGAAAACTCAATTTTGAGTTAAGCACACCTTTGTACATAAAATATCCTATGTAATGATTCATTGTGTATATATGTGTACAATAAAGAATAAATAAATAAATAAAATACAAATGATAAAGTTATAGAATATTTTATAAGTCATCGGTGAAGGAAAACATCGTAAGGAAACCTGCATGCCTGAGAGATTCTCGAAGGTGTGTTAAGTTTGCCAATCCGCACTGGCCCAGCGTGGTGAACTATGGCCTAAATCCTCAGTCTGAGAGGAGGCCCGTGCCCAATAGTGGGAGAGTTTACTTAACAGGGCTATTATGAGGGAAAACATGCTTCTGTCATTTGTTTTTTTGCGAATGAAACATGAAGAAAAGGATGGATTTTGAAAGAAACTGGATAGTTTCAAGTTTTTTCAAGAAAGGATATAGGCTGCCTATTGTCTCAATAAAAGAAACAAGGGTGTAAAATATACGCATCAAAATCACGCGAACAAAATCGTTAATCTAAAGATACAGCTAATTTTTGATAAAATTAACAGCATCAATAAAACTCACAAGCGCTTTATAAAGTTATTACACATTATATTCTTTATAGAGTAGCAAAAATATAGAGTCCTATTAAACTAATCGATAAGTCCCCTTATCTCCACATTAAGGGGGCAAGTTGGGTCTCAGACTGGGATTACTTCGACATTGTAATGTGGTCTTACTTTGACAGTTTTGGACCCCACTCAAAAGCAGAGGGATTTGTAACGATCTGAAAGCAGCTGTTTAATCTCGAAGGTTTCTTTAAGGTGTTTCAGTATAATTTGCTATACAAGTTCTTGATTTGTATTTTCGCAGATAAATGGAATATAAATAGACGGACTACTTCATTTATTTTTTCTACATTACTTAAAGCACGATTTATTTTTAACCCCATATTTTAATGATTATATCATGTGGTAGGTATATAAATATAAAGTTTTTTTTTCAAAAAACGTAGCTCCAAACTAGGAATTATTCCTATATCGTGAGTGCGTTTACAATAATGAAATTCACATGCACAGGCAAACAGACCGAAACAAATATTTGTGGATTTCGCGAAGATTTGTCCCGTGGGGAAATCGAACCCGCGACTGCTAAATCCAGTGGGCAGAGCGACTCAAGCTCTTAACCACTATACCAAGCCGTCCGTCGAATACTATTATTTCTTTTTATTTATAAACAAATAAAATTATATTATAAATATAACTATTAACTGAAATAAAAACGAATTTATTAAAATAGCTTATGAAAACAGTTTTAATAGATCGAGCCTTATCTGAAGGACAAGTCAAGAGTTTCCGTAACGTTTCCGGCGAGTGTGCATGAGATGAACTATGAGAGTGGAGGAAGCCACAGAAAGTGAGGAAAAAACCTGTTGGAGCTCTGTACTCTCTACCTATCCGCAAGAGATCTGGCGTGATGATATAGATACAAAGTTTTTTGTTTTTTTATGAATTTCTGTTTAGCAGCTTTAGCAGCATTTCTATTCTATATGTATACGAGAATAGGAACAAAATTTAACTGTCTGTATGAAGTATGAGGTTTGTTAAGTGACATACGGGACATCACTGAATTTTCATGATTTTACCATGATAATTTACTTATTCAAATAAATACGATTTATCACTGTTTTATGCATGAATATCAGAATATTTATTCTGATAGTAAAAATTCCAACTTATAACTGAAATAACTGAACTCGATGGGTTGTGAAATTTGTCCTTCACAAACGAAGGCCGAGGGGTGTGAGCGAAGAGCTCGGGGGTGTGACGTTGACAGCCCTACCGCACAGTGGGAACGTGGCACGGAAAATTTGCGGTGGAAATCCACCAGAATACAAGCAAAGTAAAATGACCGTTAAAATTAAGGTAACTATCTATCGTTATCATCACGCCAGCTCCCTCGCGGGGTAGGCAGAGAGTACAGAGTTCCAACAGGTTCTTTCCTTACATACCTCTCTGGCTTCCTCCACTCTCATAGTTCGTCTCATACACACTCGCCGGTTACGGAGACTCTTGACTTGCCCTTCAGCTAAGACACGGTCTGTTTGGTCATGGTAAGATAGTCTAGGTCTTCCCCGGCACCTACATCCTTCCACTTTCGCATTGTATATCTGTTTTGTCATTCTTTCTTCTGGCATTCTTTCTATATACCCGAACCAACGGAGCATACCCTTTCTCATCTTTACACCGATACTATCTTTCATACCTACTCGCTTTCTTACTACGCTGTTGCGAATACGGTCGGTCAGCGTGACTCCGCACATCTTCCGCAGAGATCGCATTTCGACCGCATTTATTCTGCTTTCGTTCTCCTTCTTACATACCCAACTCTCACTGCCATATAACAGCGTTGGGACAAGCACTCCGTTGTGCATGGCCAGCTGCGCCTTTTGGCTTAAGTGCCGGCTCCCAAGTAGCCTTCCCATCGCACCATTCACTCTATTACCTGCATTCACTCTTCTCTCTATATCAGCGGTGTATTTCCCATCCTTACTGAAGGCGCATCCAAGATATACAAACTCATTCACTTGCTCCAGCACATCGTTACCAACCACAATCCTTGCATTCGTTCTGGTTTCTTCCCGTTCAAAAACCATAATTTTGGTTACAATATATTGGACAGCGTAGGTTTGTCATCATATTAGGCATAGGTAATTTTGTATTTTTTATCTTACACCGTCACGCATATATTCCTCAAACGGGGTGGGAGTGATATACTGATTACACCCAATTTTTGCCGACAGTGAAAGGTACCATGTAATAGGGGCACAATTCCAGACTCCAGACTTATACTGCGAAGTTTTTCGTTAGGAAAACTACATTTATCCGACCTAGGATTTGAACCCAGGACCTCGTGAACACCAAGCAATGCGCTTTGTTACTAAACCAACGAGGCAGTCATTTTTTTTTCCGGAAATTATTACATGGGCAAAAGATATAAACGTCGAGTTTGACGAGATCTATCCATCTATATCATCGTGTTAGATCTCTTGCGCAGTAAGCAGAGGGTCACTGTCATCAACGTCAGGGTACCTCATTAGTCCAGTGCTGGACATAGGGTCTTTCCCAAAGCAATAAGTTGGGTCTGGTAAAGAGTGCAGAGTTTCAACAGGATCTTTCATTACCTATTTACCTTAAATAAGAGATTTAGGAATATTGCCTCCTGACTTCCTCTTTGATATAGCAGCGCCTAGTGTGGCTAACGATCCCGAGGTCCTGAGTTCAAAACCTGGTTTGGATAGAGTAGTCTTACTATCAAAAATTCCGGAGTCTGGAATTGATCCCGGTATAATGGCAATAGGCTTGCTACTTATTGCAATAGGACTTAACATCATTGGCAAAATGTATACAGTGCCTACCCCGCTTGAGGAATATAGGCCCGATAATGTTTATATTGCTCGAGGTGCTCGTAACACTGTGCAATTGCAGTTCTTACCGATTACCAAAGTTCGTTCAAAGCAGCGTTCGACTCGGTCGGCCTGAGATGGGTGACCGTTTGTGACATTTTTACATTTAAGCGTCTCCGTGCTTCGGAAGGCACGCTAAATCGTTGGTCCCGGCTACCACTTAATGTGGTAGTCGTTAAGCCGAATTGGAAGCTTCAAAGGCGGCTTGATAAGTTCCAACAGCAAGTGGCCACAAACCTGCCTCCACCAATGCGCACTGGGTCCGCGTGGTGGCGTATGACATAATCTATCTTACCTCTCTTTAAGAGAGAGGGCCTTTGCCCAGCAGTGGGCAGTATAGGCTGATTATTATAATGTTTATATTTATTTACAAAGTCTAAGCCATGAATCATACGAGGAAACGTAAAGCAAATTTCACAAAGAACTTAACTAAATAACTCCAATGAACTCTTCCAAACCCTGAAATCTCGTCGGCTCCATAAATATAACGAGTTTGTCAGTCTGCGGTTAATTTGCACCAAATTAACGGGGAGTCTTGAGTTATTATAATAATTTTACGACGTACAATTAATTTTGACGTCCAACTGCGAATTAATGAGTATGAAGAATGCTTGTTTCTCGGCTGATATTTCATTTCATTTGTAAAGCAGGAATAATTTGCTTTTTGTATATAGGGGGACTATGTAGACATTAAGTGACACTAGCATAAGTTTATTTAATTATTCATATATATCGTCACATCAGATCCCTTGCAGAGTAGGTAAAGAGTGCCGAGTTCCAACAGTTTATTTCCTTACATGCTGATGTATATCAGCCGAAACGTTCATTGCAGGAGATAAGCCTCCTCAAAGTTTGCTACAATGACCTGCTTTCTGTTCTCCTCATCTAGCTTTTCTCGTGACCTATGTCAGGTCCGATATTCATCTTTTGGGGACCCTGTCCACTCCGCGTTTTCCGGTATGTAGTCGCCACTCGAGATCCTTACCGAAAGTGTTCATACCATAAGTATAGTATATTCCAATCAAAATTGAAAACATTGTAAACAAACCATCACAATTTTTAGATGAAGTTGTGATTGCAAACTAAAATAAGCGTAAGTATTTCCGAAGATATTGAAATAAAGATGCTGTTAGCAAAAAATCGATATTTAGGTTCAGAGAAAAAAGTTTTAAAGTTGGCTTGGCACTTTGGCTTTGGACTACGGGTACTTTTCAAAAAAAAGATCTAGTTTTAAGTGGTAGTCTAATTTATAGAACTCTCACCTTAATGGCAAGGTTCAGATTTCAAATTCAGGTTCTGGGTTTTCCGAAATCTATGTGCAGATTGGTGGTGGCAGGTTTGCGGTCACCTACTTTTCGAACTTATCAAGCCGTCTATAAGGCTTCCAACTCGGCTTAATGATTAGCACATTAAGTGGTAACCGAGACAAATTGTTTAGCGTGTCTCCCGAAGCACAAAACCCTCGAATATGACAATGCCAGCGACGCATCATAGCTTGCTGAACCTTTGTCATCGCTAAGAACACCGCGGTCGCAGAGCGTTACAAGTACTTCACATTTTATTTATGTAGCTATTAAATATTTACCTTCACTAATATCTCCAACGCCTCCACGTAAGATTTCTCAGTCTCGTACAGCTCCACCACCACGTGAGTTCTTGTGTCCTGCAACAAACAAAAATAAACTATTTTAGGTGTTTATTAAATTTACCTTGCCTTGTGGTCGGTCTAACTAAACTAACTAAAAAAAAATCCTCGATAATAGTCCGGAGTCAAGAATCGTTGCTGGTGTAATGGCCACAGCCATAAGTTCGTCCCTTTTACATTGGGATCTATGTAGATGCATAATGTACAGTCATCCCTAATAAATTAACTCATACTGTCCCACTACCCGAGAAAGACTTCTCACAAGTGGAGGAGAGACACATTGATCAATTAATTGAAATTCCAATTGTAATTAAATGATTCCCTCTAAGGTACTCCAGAACAACAACGACTTTTGTTGAGCACTCGAAACGTCGGGAACATAAAAACTAAAAATAAGCCACGACGAAATTCAAATTTAAAAAAAAACGTAGCCCCCACACTAGGATTTATTCCTGTATCGTGAGTGCGTTTACAAACATGAATATTCACATACGCAAATACCTAGACCGGCACAAATTATTGTGGATCATACAAAGATTTGTCCCGTGCGGGAATCGATCCCGCGACTATTAGAGACAGTGGGCGGAGCGACTAAATTGTCCGTCATTTTGTTTGTATCTCTACTTAGCAGCAAATATTGAAATGTTTTCAAAAAGATAAAATTATTATTTTTAATCGCGGAGCGGCTTAAGCTCTTAACCGCTGCGCTAAATCGTCCGTCTAAACGTATTTGAATTGTAAATTAATTTTTCACAGTTAATTTCTGCCCAACTCTGATAAGAGGGAATAGAGTCCATTTTCTGTACTATCTATCTATAACCTCACCCCAGATCCCTTGCGGGGTAGGCAGAGAGTACAGAGTTCCAACAGGTTCTTTCCTAACATACCTCTCTGGCTTCCTCGACTCTCTCCTCACTTTTCTGTACTCAGTGGCCATATTCTCCCACGAGGACACACCGTAGATTTGCGGAGAATTACTAATACTAGAAGAATAATTTATAGGCGTGATGGTGTGTTATAGTTCCTTATACAAAAGTCCATCGACAGCTAGTCACAGTCTCATTTAAAACATGAACTCGCAAAGTAAAATCTCTAAAGAAATTTATTTAAATACGTCCAAAATGATTTGCATAAATATGCGTACGGAACCTGGCCGAGGGCCCTCGGGTATCTCCGAGTGCGTTTAGTGGTACAGTCTGCTAATGTTAATATTCATAGGTGCGTGAATATCTTGGGTATTGCGATTGTGTGCCGTAAAAGGGTCGGGTTGTGCTATTATGTTTTTTTATCCAGATTTTCATTTATAATAAAATGTGTACTGCCTTTAAAAAAATATATAGTACTTTATTTAGATTTTTTATTGTATTTTCATTTTTATAAAATACTAGCTTCCGCCCGCGACAGGAACCTAACATTTTTTCAGGTATGAAAAGTATCATTTGTGTTAATTTAGGTATACTATATGTGTGCCAAATTTCAATCAAATCCGTTCAGCCATTTTTGCGTGATTGAGTAACAAACATCTAAACATACAATTTTTCTCTATTCCGATCTCGGTCTCGAACCTATTCGCGCCTTTATTAAAAAGGCGACAACCCGATATTTTGCGAACGTGTCCAATCATAGTAATCCGCTAATCGTAGCCGCCGCCGACTACGAACCCAACTCCCCTCCTATCAACCGCTACCGCCGTCCGCGGCATGTTCTCACCGACCCTCCAGATGCCCTTACATCCCTTCTTTTGGATACAGATACCACACACAGGATGAAACACCGACCTCGCCGGCGAGGTCGAAGAATCCCTTGCCCGCCGGCCGGTGCAGAGCACCACGGCGAGACACCTAGCATACGCCCTCCCCCATAGCGACTGCCCAAGCCGAGGCTGTTCCTCCTTGAGGCGCCCTTGAGCTAGTTGCCCCCTTACCCTTCTGGCTCCAGCGTAGTGTTTGCACGCTCGCCCTCTTGTCTCTTGTAGTTAAGCACCACTCGTAGTTGTTATTTTTTTTAGTACGAGTATTTTCTTTTGACTGACGTATTTAAGTAGACTTTCACAGAAAACAAATCTCTTCGTATTTGATGCATATACATCGCAACTATAAGTCAGCTATTTCGATGTAAATTGTTATTCATCATATATACATACATTATCTACGCGTGGTTCCCGGCTTAGAATAGGACCAACCCATCTCATCCCATCGGTTGTCGTACAAGGCGACTAAGGGAAAACTAGGGAATGGGCAGCAGCGTTCCCTTAGCACTTCGACGACCAATAACTGCGCTCGCCAACCCGCCTGCCAAGCGTGGCGAGTATGGCAAACACCCCCAATTATGGAAGAATGTAAGAAAACCAGGCCCCTAGTCCCCGGCGGTCCTGTTCGTCCTGGCCACGGTAGCAGCCATGGTAACGACAGGACAAGGGGTGCTAAGAATCTCCGGCAGAGATTCGGCTACCACCAACACCGAAAATTGGCCCTGGTGACATACAACGCACGCACGTTAAGGACAGATGAGAAGCTTGTTGAGCTGGAGGAAGAGATAAACAAGTTGCGGTGGAATATTGTTGGTTTATCGGAGGTCCGAAGAAAGGGCGAGGACACGATAACCTTAAAATCCGGCAACTTGTTTTACTACCGGGAGGGCGAACAGCAGTCCCAAGGTGGTGTCGGATTTATCGTCCACAAGTCACTCATAGACAACGTTGTGTCCATCACTAGTGTGTCGAGCAGGGTAGCGTACCTGATACTCAGAATATCCAAAAGATATTCGCTGAAGGTCATACAGGTCTACGCACCGACCTCGGCATACTCAGATGATGACGTCGAAGTTATGTATGAGGACATTAGTAGAGCCATACATACTTCCAAAGCACACTTTACAGTGGTTATGGGTGACTTCAATGCGCGGCTGGGCAAACGGGGCGATGAGGAATTGAGAGTGGGGCAATTTGGATATGGGCAGCGCAACCCCAGGGGTCAGAGGCTGGCCGAATATCTGGAGAAGGAGGGACTCTTTATGATGAACTCTTTCTTCCGGAAGCCGCCTCATAGGAAATGGACCTGGATGAGCACTGATGGTTCCACAAAAAATGAGATAGACTTCATCATGAGCACCAAGCGACAAATATTTAATGATGTCTCCATGATTCACAGGGTAAAAACCGGCAGTGATCACCGAATGGTCAGAGGCACATTAAATATTAATGTCAAAATGGAAAGATCGCGTCTGATGAAGTCTACGCTCCGACCTTCTAATGCACATATCCAAAACCCCGAGAACTTTCAACTCGAATTGTCAAACCGCTTCGAATTGCTGGACAGCAGCGCATCAGTGGACGAAATCAACAATAGGTTGGTAGAGACTGTCCATACGGTCGGGTCCAAGCATTTTAAGCCCCACCGTAAAAATAGGCCTCAAAAGCTATCTGACTACACCCGAAACCTTATGGCTGAGCGACGTACCATGACACTCCAAACCTCCGATGATGCTAAGTCCTACAGGCAGCTCAATGGACAGATATTGAAGTCCTTGCGACACGATTTACGGTCCTTCAATACAAGACGTATTGAGGAGACCATAGAGCAGAACAAGGGCTCCAAAGTGTTTGCAAGAGACGCGTCTATTGGGCAAAGCCAGTTGACGAAGCTGAAGACGGAGGACGGAAACGTAACGTCGAATAGGTCAGAGGTGCTCAGGGAGATAGAGAGGTTCTATGGGCAGTTGTATACCTCAGTAGCTGAACCTGTTGTTGACTTGGTAAAAGACCCAAGAGCCAAGCTAACCCGACACTACACTGAAGATATCCCGGACATCAGCCTGTACGAGATTGGGATGGTTCTCAAACACCTTAAAAACAACAAAGCGCCGGGTGAAGACGGAATTACCGCAGAGCTTCAGAAAGCGGGCGGATCGCCGGTACTTAAAGTCCTTCAGAGGCTGTTTAATTCCGTCTTGCTCGAAGGAAAAACGCCGGAAGCGTGGAACAGGGGTGTGGTGGTACTCTTTTTCAAGAAAGGTGATAACACTTTACTGAAGAATTATAGGCCCATCACACTGCTGAGCCATGTTTATAAGTTGTTTTCGAGAGTCATCACGAATCGTCTCGAACGCAGGCTTGATGACTTCCAGCCTCCCGAACAAGCCGGTTTCCGGAAAGGCTTTAGTACCATAGACCACATACATACGCTGCGGCAGATTATACAGAAGACCGAGGAGTATAATCGGCCACTATGCTTGGCGTTTGTGGACTATGAGAAAGCCTTTGATTCGATCGAGACTTGGGCGGTTCTTAGATCTCTCCAGCGATGCCGCATTGACTATCGGTACATTGAAGTGTTGAAGTGCTTGTATAATAACGCCACCATGTCAGTCCGAGTACAGGGGCAGTGCACGAAGGCGATCCCCACAAAAAGAGGAGTAAGGCAGGGAGACGTCATTCCTCCGAAACTGTTTACGGCCACCTTAGAGGACGCCTTCAAGCTCTTGGAATGGCAAGGACTTGGCATCAACATCAATGGCGAATACATCACTCACCTTCGATTTGCCGACGACATTGTGGTCGTGGCGGAGTCGCTGGAAGATCTAGGACGAATGCTCGGTGACCTCAACAGAGTATCGCAACAAGTGGGTCTTAAAATGAACATGGACAAAACGAAAATAATGTCTAAAGTCCATGTCGTACCCACCGCACTCACCGTTGGGAACTCTACTTTTGAAGTTGTCGACGAATACATTTACCTGGGACAGGTAGTCCGGTTAGGTAGGTCCAACTTTGAGAGAGAGGTCAATCGACGAATCCAACTCGGCTGGGCAGCGTTCGGGAAACTGCGCAACATCTTCTCATCCAAAATACCTCAGTGCCTAAAGACTAAAGTTTTTAGTCAATGTGTGTTACCAGTGATGATATATGGATCAGAGACGTGGTCTCTTACAATAGGTCTCATAAAAAAGCTCAGAGTTGCTCAGCGAGCTATGGAGAGAGCTATGCTCGGCGTTTCTCTACGCGATCGAATCAGGAATAAGGAGATTCGTAGAAGAACCAAGGTCACCGACATAGCCGTTAAGATTAGCAAGCTGAAGTGGCAATGGGCGGGCCACATAGCGCGTAGATCGGACGGGCGTTGGGGCAGAAAGATTCTAGAGTGGAGACCACGTATTGGCAAGCGCAGCGTGGGACGACCGCCTGCCAGATGGACCGACGATCTTGTGAAAATCGCAGGAAGTCGTTGGATGCAGGTGGCATCGGACCGGTTACGCTGGAAAGCGATTGGGGAGGCCTATGTTCAGCAGTGGACAAGTATAGGCTGAGATGATGATGATGATGATGATACTTACATAATTACACGACCTGTACATATATGTATAAAAATGACATAATTAAGTCATTTACGTGTTCGAGTGTACATAAAATATGACAGCATCGTGTCCATCTTCAATTTTATAGCTCCGATAGGGTTAGGATATGTTCGAAATGGACTCAAGGCGGCGTATAAGATATCGAAGGTCTTGAATATTAATATTAAACCTTACCACCTTATTAAGATAGAGGAAAGGGTGAAACTTGGTTATGAACGATATTGCTAATATTATATCCGTGGTTTGGGCATATAGAAAGAAGTCTTCTGACAGAAGAATGAAAACGCTGTTATAGCAAGAGCTGGGTATTGTAAGAAGGAGAATGAAAGTAGGATAAATGCGGTGGAAATGCGAGCTCTGCGGAAGATGTGCGGAGTGAAGCTGACCGACCGTATTCGCAACAGCTTAGTAAGAAAGCGAGTTGGTATGAAAGATTGTATCGGTGTAAAGATGAGAAGAGATATGCTCCGTTGGTTCGGACATATAGAAAGAATGTCAGAAGAAAGAATGACCAAACAGATATACAATGCGAAAATGGAAGGATGTAGGTACCGGGGAAGACCTAGACTATCTTCATCATCATCATCATCATCAGCCTATAGCAGTCCACTGCTGGACATAGGCCTAGACTATCTTACCATGACTAAATAGACAGTGTCTTATCTGAAGGGCAATTCAAGAGTCTCCGTAACCGGCGAGCGTGTATAAGACAAACCATGAGAGTGGAGGAAGCCAGAGAGGTCTGTAAGGAGAAAACCTGTTGGAACTCTGTACTCTCTGCCTACCCCGCAAGGGAGCTGGTGTGATGATATAGATAGATACATCCGTGTTATTTTAGTTGCGAATTATGCGCGTAGCAATCAAGTGGCCCTTGGTTCGAATCGTAGGTTGGAAGAAATGTAATGCAGTGACTGTATTAATCCGAAGTCTGGCAATGTGCCCAGTTTAATGGTGATAGGATGTTGCAGAAGATAGGAGTAAGGGTACGGCCAAACAAACGCGCCCAGCCGCGTCCGCGATGGTGTGCACGGTGGCGATCAGTTCCTGCAGTAGTATTTATACAGAAATGTTCACATCCTGCATCCTCCACGCGCTTTCTGTGCGGCGTCTGCACGCGCGATCATAGGGAGATACTGCGGACGCCGCCGGGGATGCCATCGCGGACGCGGTTGAACGGGTTGGTTTGCCCGCGCCTTTGAAGGAAAGACATTATCAAGGCCAAAGTTCTTCATAAGAATCACTGAGGAGTACGACGCAAGGAAGAGGAGGAATGGCAATAGATTTGCCCCCTATTACATTGGAACCTAGGAACATCGGGGAAAAGTGGGTGATAGGCGTGATGGTTTTTTTATATGATTATTGCAGCTGGCTATCCGATCACAAGGTCTCCTAGGTTCGAATCCTTAAGCGGATAAAGTGTGATTTTTCTGTCGAAAAATTCTCTAATTGCAATACTGAGTTTGGAATTGTGCCTGAAGTCTCTTCCCCTATTTGGTCGGAACGGATCATTATCGGCGATATATCCCTGTCACCCTCGTTTAGAGAATATAGGCGTAACGGCGTTATTTTTGAAATACGAAGCTAATACAAAGGTGGTAGTATTTCGTAAAGCCTCTCACAGATAAAGTCGTGAAGGGTAAGCCTTAAAGTTAGGTAAGCACTTATTTCTAGCAGTCGTTACTGACACACCTCAGGACAGTTTAATTAAATGACGCAAAAAAAATCTTAATTCATAAGGTACTTATTCATAAGGTATACGTGGATATAAAAATAAAACAACGACCAACCAAAATTGAACTCCACCAAATTTCACAACATCAAGTTTCTTTGGATAATTTGTTTTAAAACTTTTCCAAGAAGTACCAAGTTACGATGGTAGTGATGGGGGATGGTGGACGAAGTGGTACTAAACTCGCCTTTTTTAATTAGGCTAAATGTGCACTTATTCAAACATACTTAAAAATGAGTTCGTTGGGTCGGGGGATTAATTTTGGAAATTTCCTTTAATGTACAGACGGTTTTTGTCATAATTTTTACCGCAGAAATATTATGTTGACAAAGGGAACTTGATATAAACTTCAGTTTTTAATGAAAATAAAAATGCTCCGATACATATGTAACTACGACAGCGTCTATAAATTTTGGGTCGGATTTTAAGTACTTATATTTATTTATTTATTTCCAACTTACTGCTATCATTACAGGGTAATCCCTAATGCAATAGAGTACATTTTCACTTCAGCTTATAATAAATAGCGTTAATCTTGTGAATTCACTCAGAACCAAACAAAATATGTCTCCTTCGTTCGCCACAAGGTTGAGGGTGCGGAGCGCGCGCGTCAGGGGCACCTCTTTCAGTAGGTTGGTGCGCGCGCTCGGCACCTGCAGCAGCTGCGTCCGCCGACGCCGGTATACGTACCTGTCTGGGTCGCATAGACCTATCCGTGCTAGCATATTTGGATTGTGCACTTTCCCTCTGAGTATTTTAAATAGGTACAATGCGAGTGCGAGTGCCCTCCGAACCCTCAATTTAGTATAGCCTACCATGCCTAAGACAATTACGGCCCAGACATATTTGCCGCATGAAAAATAACCAATGGGCCAAAATAATAACTGACTGGTCCCCACGAAATACTAAAAGACAACGGGGTAGACCTAGGCGGAGGTGGCGGAAGGAACTGGACAACCTTTTGAAAGACTGACCTGACCTTGCAACAAACAGAGAAAAGTGGAAAAAGTGGAAGGAGGCCTTCACCCAGCAGTGGGACACAAATGGCTTATAATAATAATAATAATATTTATTCGAGGTCAAATAACCCCATAGAAATCATAATAAGACCTTGGATGAATTCAAAGTCAAAGTCAAAAATCATTTATTTGTATAGGCCAATATATTAGCGCTCATAACCGTCAAAATTATAACAATTTTTACATCTACCACTAGATCGGAACGCGGCCTCGGCGAGAAACTCAGCGGGCTAGTCTTTTCAATTAATTTCTTCGGCCTTTTTGATAACCATTTCATTTTTTTCAAAATTGTATTATACAGTATTGTTTAAGGTTGCTGATTGAGGAGCTGCTCAAACCCAATCTGTTTTAACGTCAAGATAATCCGGAATGTTGTAATACCTGCAGAGTCAAGTTATGATTGCCTTTTTAAACTTATTGATAGGCATATTTCGGATATTTGCTGTAGAAGCGTATACATTGCCCCATGAAATAATTACTAATTCTATGAAGACGAGCAGAATGTACAATAAGATACATATTTGTTTCGTGTATTCATATGATGAATGTCGCTATATTTTTTAAAGTTTCTGATGTGCATTTTAACATATAGAAGATTTTCATATACAAGGTGTAAAATAACTACCGCTAGACATGAAAGTAGTTTGTTCTTAATCGGCAACTGAATCGATTCCAACTATTTTTAAAGTATGTTACATTTTTTTATTAATTATCAAAAACAGCTGTTACTCGTTCAGCTCGCTGTATTAAACAAAATTTAATCATAATTCAAAACAATGCGGCTATTTTAACTGAATTTCTAATACATATACATACCTCAATATGCACAAAAAAGTACAGGTTTCGTGGTTGATTTGGTTACCAAAGAGCATCAAAAAATGGTAGAAAACTCCTTAAAATTGGAAGCTTGATTTTCGTATTGAATTCGCAAGGAAATAATCTAATTGAGGTATCTGAGGTCTTGCGTTATATATGTTACACCTTGTATAAATTGTAAGGCAACAGTTAAAATATTTATTTCACAGAATTTTTCCTAAAGAGAAGCATTATTTGTTTAGATTCAGAAGCACTACTCTAGATGGTGCATTGCGCGCGCGGAAACGACATAAAATTTATTTACCTGTAGAGTAGATAAATGTAGTATACACATATAGACAACTTTAGAACAAATTTTCAAAAAAAAGAATTCTAGCGTATGTGTGTGTGTGCGTGGGCGTGACAAGAGGACGAGCGTGCAACCACTACGCTCGAGCCAGAAGAGCAAGGGGGCAACTAGCTCAAGGCCTCCTCAAGGAGAAACGGCCTCGGCTTGGGCAGTCGCTATTTGGGAGGGCGTATACTAGGTGTCTCGCCGTGGTGCTCTGCACCGGCCGGCGGGCAAGGGTTTCTTCGACCACGCCGGCAAGGTCGGTGTCTGATCCTGTATGCGGTATCTGTATCCGAAAGAAGGGATGTAAGGGCATCGGGAAGGTCGGTGAGGAAAAAATAGTTCGCGCGGTCCAATCGGTCGGACTAAGCAGTCGTACCACGCGGTCATAGAGTAACAATCAACGTTTTATAATCGGTTTTGACTTAAAAATAGTGGATAAAGGTTGCTAAGGATAATTTTTATGTATGTACTTACATATGTTTTGACACATTTTTCACAAGCTTTTATTTAACTTGCACCGTTTGTATGTCTGTTTGTTTGTCTGTCCTTCTGGTTCAAATCTTGTAATCCATTTTTGTAGCGTTTGAGGTTATCCGATTGAGCATAAAACACGTCTGTAAGTTCGATGACAGGGCAATAATATGGTACCATGGAGCTGGTCTGATGATGCAGTCACAAGGTGGCAATGGGAACATGTCAACTACACAACATAACCCATTCGTGTTTAAGCTTGATGGACTGGTATTGGCAAGTACTATACAATCAGATGGTGTTCAAGATCTGATCATGAAGTCGAATAGTGGCTAATAGAACCACCCGATTACTAACCCCGCCATGTTTGGGTTCGTTACATTTGTCTTGACGAGTACTGCAGACTCGGAAAAAAATCGTAGTGATTTTGTTATGAAAGCTTGTCTTTAAAAATATCTTTTTATATTAACATTTTTAAGTTTAGATTTAGGGCTTTGAGCGGAGAGAAGTGTCGTAATGATTAATAGGATGACGTTATTCAATTCAATCTTCAGTGAATATAGTTAAAGGAATGGATTTCTTAAAGGTATATTTATTCAATCTTCAACCTCAGAGGGGAAGACTAAGATAGGTATGATATTTTACAGGGAAAAATCCCGTGGGTGGCTTTTTCAGTTCAACAAAGAATCCCTACCCACTCATTTCTCACCTCTGACGACAGACAATACAACAAAAGAGCTATTCCTAGCTTGCCTATCTCTGATCCTTGTTAAATAGGAAAAACTTCTAGTCTTATCGAACTGACTTTTACAGTATTGCGATCAAAAGGCTAACCTTTTAAATGAGAAAATACTGAAGTATTTTAGAACACGCGACTCCATTTAGTCCAAAACAGAACCGTTATGAAATAGGGTCGAAATCGTGACTATCGGGGATTATCTGAGGGCTAAGCACGAACAGATTGACGTTGCTATCGAGTTAATATGCCATCCATTTTCACAATACATATTCGCTAAATAAAAATGAAAGTGATAGCACGTTTTCCCGCTAACGTTACGCTATGCCAGTCTGTTTGTGCTAAGTTCTTGGTTTAATTTAGGGAATAAATTTTTCCGGTGGTGGCATCGATATATTTTGTGATTAAAAATCTTTTTAAAAAACAATGATTTCAAAAAGCAAAAGATAAATATTTGAAGTCGGTACCGGTTAGTGCCGGTCGGTTACTTGGCACCGACTTCAAATATTTATTTTTTGATTTTTGAAGTCGGTTTTATTTTAAATATTTTTATTTTACAATTTTAAGTGACAAGTGAATTATTCACTAATATTTATATACCTTTAAACAAATAAATAAAAATACCCTTAAAAAACAAATAAATAAAAATAAAAATACTAATAAAATTAAAATGGGACCACCTTGGAGCTATACTGAACCTAATGCAAAAAGAATCATCAAAATCGATTCATAATTGGTGGAATAATCGCGTATAATAAAAACAAAAAAAACATACAGTCGAATTGAGAACCTCCTACTTTTTAGAAATTGGTTAAAATGAAAGCCCGTTAAATAATGGCATAACTATGGTCGTGATCTTAATTTGAATTAGTACGATCCAGCCCCACACAACGTGAAAAAGCTTTAAAATGCTGCCATTTTCTAAAACTACCATACTGAATATAATTATAGTCTATCCAAATATACATACATATTTATATATATACAAATAAATAAAATTGAAGTGTCTATTTGTAATGTCAAAATAACAGCTTTTTACTAAATGCATATGAATGTATTTAGGGTACTTATAACAAAAACTAAATTTTTTAAATTTTTGTCTGTCTGTCTGTTATTTCCGGCTAATCTCCGAAACGGCTTATCTCCGAAACGGCTGGTCTGCTTTCGAGGAGACTTTCACTGAAAGCTGATGTTATAAAAAAAACACACCGTCACGCCTATATTCCCCAGAGGGGGTGGCAGAGGTGTACAGAGTACACCCACGTTTCGCCGACGATGTTAGGTCCCATGTAATAGGGGGCGAGCCTATTGCCATATACCGGGCACAATTCCAGAATCCGTACTCATGCTGGGAATTTATCGTCAGAAAAACTATATTTGTCCGACTTAGGATTTGAACCCAGGACCTCGTGATCACAAAGCGATGTGCTTTGCCACCAGACCAACGAGGCAGTCGCGGGGTACAGATAGTCATAAATAATTTAAAACTAAACTCTTCAGTTGCTATCTACGAGAAAGTATAGTCTAGACAAGGATCTGTTGGCGCGTACACGAGACTGTCAGGGGGCGTTGGTGGGAAATTAGTGTTACCATTTAGTAAAATTTCCCTTCTTCGAGGGAAATATTTCAAGAGGTGATTATAAAAAGAACTTGGGTAAATTTCATAGCCAACGGCAACTCTGCAACTGTTATGAAGGGACATTTCACTCGATGACAGCGTTAGTTCCGGTTTTGGGCAGGGGCCAAAAGATCCTTGGACGACTGTATATCCAAACGTGGTCGTTTTTGGCTGTCATTTTGTTCGTAAGCCCTATTCAAGTAGAAATAATATATCGATGGGCAGTTCTGAATTATACAATACTAGCACGCTACCGCGATTTCGTACCCGGTCGACAACAGCGCCACCTACGGGGTCTATGTTTTATAGCCTATGCTACTACTAGATAGTGTAGCTTTCTAATGGTGAAAGAATCATTAAAATCGGTCAAGTGGTTTTTGAGTTTATTCGTTACAAACATACAAAAACACAAATCTTTCCTCTTTATTTTATTAGCGTTAATAACATGACACCGCTGTTTTGAATCCCTACCGTCTTTGGTGGAGGGTTGGGCATGACAGCGAAGCATTAATCATAACCTGTAACCTTTATTTGCCAATTTTCAGGTAGAGAGACTTCTGAGCGATATGAAGCTGGTTCCATTAGTTTTCAACTTTTTGGAAAGAAATTACAAGCACGTATTACAGAACTTAAATCAGTCGTGAATCTAGTTTTAATAAATGATTTTGTGCTCACACGTTAGTTTTAAAGCTACATTCACAACTGATTTTCGTTCTGTGTGCCTCAGAGAGGGCCTCAAAGTGGGGCCGTATAATTATTTATTTTATCTATCATCGACTCTTTTTATTGAAATATGTGGAATGTATGAAAGTTGCTTGAAATATAATCATTGCAACAGTCCCACAAGGATTTTTTGGCCCGCAGCCGAAATCGTAACTAACGCTAATCAATCCGGAAATCATCAAGTGAAATGTCACTTTATGACAGTTGCAAAGTTGCCATTTGGTACGAAATATAAACAAGTTCTTTTTAGAATTAGTAACCGTGCGTTATTTTTAGACGTTTATTTCACACCCTTAAGCTATTTTTGAGACAAATGGTAGCCTATGTCCTGCCCTAGGATAAAATTTATTTCTTTGCCGGATTTGATCAAAATCTGTGCAGCGGTTTGGGCGTGAAAAGGTAACAGACAAACATACATAGTTACTTTCGACTTTACAATATTCGTATGGATATTTGTTATTAGTATACAATAAAGAGATATATAAATATTTAAAGTAGTTATACCCTATTTTTTCTGTTTTTCAAATATGATATAGTCTTGATGACTGTCGCAAATGTGAAGAAATTACCTTATCCCATCTTCATCCAACAATTTTGAAATAAATTTTGTTTGTCCACCTTTGAATATCTATATTTAGAGGTGTCCGCGAAATTTTGTATTTTGAATTCCATGACGCTCACTTCATTTAACTTCATCATTTCCAGATTACTCATTCACAAAACCGACACCTTCAGAACCAGAGTCAGAATCAGAATATTTTTTATTCATGTACTTCTTCTTCAGCCGAAAGACGTCCACTGCAGGACAAAGGCCTCCCCTAAATACCGCCACAACGACCGGCTTTGTGCTGTACGCATCCAACTTCTACCTGCCACCTTCACCAGGTCATCGGTCCATCTTGTAGGGGGCTACCCACTCCACGTCTTCCGGTACGTGGTCGCCATTCGAGAACCTTTCTGCCCCAACGGCCGTCAGTTCTACGAGCGATGTGCCCCGCCCACTGCCACTTAAGTTTAGCAATTCTGAGTGCTATGTCAGTGACTTTCGTCCTCCTGCGGATCTCCTCGTTTCTGATTCGATCCCGCAGGGTAACTCCGAGCATAGCTCTCTCCATCGCCCTTTGGGTGACCTTGAGCCTTCTTATGAGGCCCATCGTAAGCGACCATGTCTCAGTGCCGTAAGTCATCACTGGCAACACACACTGGTCAAAGACTTTTGTCTTGAGACACTGCGGAATTTTGGACGAGAAGATGTTACGTAGCTTCCCGAACGCCGCCCAACCGAGCTGGATTCATGTACACCATTACAGTATTTATGAATCGTCAAAATAGTAACAAAGACTCTACCACCACTTCGGAATGTCATTCCTGTGGAGAAGAAGGGCAAGAAACTCCACGGTTACTCTTTTAAAATAATATTTTTACAATTTTTCCATCTACATTTTGTTGTGGGGTATGGGAGAACAATATAGTATCAGGCGAGTCTAAATTAAATTAACCATGTTAAACTATTCATGTGAATGGCTACATAGTTCTCTCATTTACAGATAAAGAAATGAGGAAGAAAAATGATAAAATTTATAGCTGAACATGTTATCCACATTCTGGTGGAGCTGGAACATCACCTAACCAAGCATTTTTATCTTTTAAATAATCATCAAGAGTATAGTGAGCTCGCTTGCAGAGCGTACGTTTAATACAGGATTTGAATTTATTTTCACTAAGTTGAGTGACGTCAAGTGGAATTTTATTATAAAATCTAACACAGTACCCCATGAAAGACGTGTAAATTTTAGACAGGCGAAATTGCGGTTGATCCAATTTATTTCTATGTCGCGTGTTATAGCAATGCCTATCACCTAGCTGATTAAATAGATCTAAATTTTTCCGTGTGTACATTATGTTTTCATAAATATACTGACATGGGACCGTCATAATATTGGCTTCTTTAAACAATTCTCTCAAAGAGTCGCGACTACTTAATTTATAGATGGCCCTTATAGCCCTTTTGTGTAAGATAAAAATAGAGTCAATGTCAGCTGCCCTACCCCACAATAATATACCGTAAGACATGTCTTGTCTACTTCAATTACTTTCATAGTGTCATGACACTATGAAAGTAATTGAAGTAGACCAACTGCGCGGTGTCCACATCAGTAAGCTGTCTGATTTTTCTTACGGCATAGGCAGCGGAACTGAGTCGTTTACCTAAAGTCTTAATATGAGGGCCCCATTGCAACTTAGAGTCAAGCGTAATCCCTAAGAAAGCTGTATCATTTATAAACTCAAGTTTCTCGTTATTAAGTATAGTATCACATGCAGTACTTCTCCTTACAAACCATGAACAAAGAAACACCACACATATCCGTAAAGATAACGAGAGCTAAACAAGCAACTGCAGTATAGCGCGTTATGTCGAAAGCCTACCCATAGTCACGTTTATAAGCCCGTGAGATTTGCTGTACCAAATGAAGTGCGCTTCCGTCAGGGTTGTACGGAACAGCTTTCTTCTCGTAAATCCAAGTTAAGTTAAAACACGTAACATTTCCAGACTGATTAAAACTACCTCGTTGGTCTAGTAATACATAATGAGTTTGGAGATTAGGAGGTCCTAATTTTTAATTTGTCAGACAAAGTGCTATTGGGGATTTTCTATTGCAATGTTTTTAACAATTAGTTCATCTTAAAGAATTGAAATAATCTGGATTTACATCCGGTATTATGCTGATAAGCTCGTACCTGATTTCATTTATATTGCACTCCTGTCATTGTCCGGTGAAGCTATAAAGCCGCGCGGCCAATAGCGTAGATCATTGAGACCACACTCACTTAAGGAATATAGGTGTAAGTACGAAAACATTTCTAGATCAAGAATCTATGACTCAGAAGTCGGGCTGATACCATTTTACGTGCTTGGATCCTGAAGACTGATAATTTTGTATATCCTATCTTCAGAAACAGGTTGCCATTATCATCATCTAAAGGAGATCTACTATAGGGCATAGGCCTTCCCGAAAGATCGCTATAGCAACGGGCTTTGAGCTTTTATCCGTGACTTTTACCTTGTGATAACAAGTTCTTGTGGGCGGCCTGCCAACTTCACGCCTTCCGTTAAGTGGTCGCCATACAAGAACCTTTCTGCCACAGTTCATACAAATACTTTACCATGCTATCAATAGCGCTAACCGAACTTCACGTACAAAATCGTAAATGTGCATATTATACCATCACCGTTTACACGATGCAATTAATCTGCACCAGTTACATCGTGTACAACTACCATAAATATTGCGGTTACGACCGCTGGGTAAAGTTTCTGCTCTATTAAATCTGCGTCATTACGAAAATTTCAAACTTGAAATTTTGCAGAAGGTATTCGTAAAAATGATCAGATATCTAAACAGCTGGAGATATAAGTCAGCACGGCGTTCCATCTGGCAAGTGATCGAAGGAGATGGAGGGAAATTATAAAAAAGTCCAGTAACGGAGTCACGATTCTCATTTATGAGGGAACGATTGAAGAGAGAGAGATTCGTAAGAAGTGACCGTACCTGGAAGATTAGAGCAACAGGAAAAATAAATAAGTGATCCGTTTGATCGGACTAAGCAGTTGGACCACAGAAGCTTGCCATTTGATTTCGACTTGGCATTGATACACAGCACAGCCACAGTAAAAATACTAAAAGAATCTTAGAAAGCTCAACACCCAACCCTAACGAATAGGGTACGGACAGAATGACACTTCAAGATGTAGTTGGCGCAGCTTGTGGTCGCTGATAATAACACTTTCATTGGGCTTTGTGCCGTTAAAGAAACCTCAAAGTTAACTGGATAAAGGGGACTGGAAAGACTATTGTTGTAACTACTTAGGTAGGTACTAGAGAAGGTACTATACATAGGTGGGTACTATAAGACTCGGGAGCCTGAGCGTAGGGTAACGGGCTTGTTCAAAGTTTAGATTATTTCATAAATAGTGGATTATCGCACCTAGATTTCCTACGCGGGGGCAACAGAGGTGTACTAAATACACCTATTTTAGGTTCCAAAGTAAACTACCAGCTTAAGCCGCTCCGCCAATTGGGTCCAATAGTCGCGGGTACGATTCCCACACGGGACAAATCTTTGTGTGACCCACAATTATTTGATTCGGTCTGGGAATTTATGTATGTAAATTTTCATGTTTGTAAATGCACCCACAACACAGGAATAAATACTAGTGCGGGGCTACGTTTAAAAAAAACTGACTCCGGAGAGTTACTAAGAATTTTTTAATAGGAAAATTTCAACATTTTGTTTGGGAACATTTAAGCCATGCGCCAAGGCCAACGTGACTGGCAGGTTATTATTTAAGTAATTATAAAAAAAGTGACGAAATATGTAACTGTAAAGATTTGGAGCAAACCACTTTCAGTTCTTGTATTAATTACATGGCTCTACAAGATGGACCAATGAAAAAAACTTTTCCTCTTCTCATTAATATGGTCGAGAAGAGGGATGGCCGCTCCTCAAGTTATACTCGTGAGCGAGTACTGCTGTTGAGGGCATGTCGTCTATCCTTTGACTGATCAAACCTGTACCGTAGTATTGTTGAATTTTGTGTCGTTGGGCATCGCACAAGCTATAACCAAGTATTTTATACGCACTATCTTCATATTTTATAGTAACCCTTTTTTACTCTTACTATCATTATTATACTTTTTTATTATATACCTTTACGAAGTCTTTCTTAACTTTACAAAGAGGACTATGTAGACATTGATTGATACCATGATTCGAATTACATTTATGTTTGATCTATACTTAATCAAATTTAGCTTGTTCTGCACTGTTCTCCCGTGGCCCATGAACGCAATGTATGCAAAAATATTTGTAAAACTCTCATTTATAAAAAGACTAACCGTGAAGTTTCTTGTCCTTCTTCTCCATAGGAACAACATTCCGAACGGGTGGTAGAGTCATTCATAAGGTATGTGGTGGTAAGGTGTGCCGATGACTACTATGCTATAATGCGTAAGAAAGTTGCTTCAGTAATGAACAGAGTGCAAGGAAGCACCAACAGCATCATGAGGTTATTTGCGGAGAGGTTGGATGGACCTACTATAGGTAGATTTATCAAGCTACATGTCAGACGCGGGGCTTGATAAATCTTCCTTAGATGAATTACACGGGTCAACATGAAATTTGACTTTGATTGCAAAGCATTAAATTTCGGTAGTTTAGGTCGTAATAAGACGGAAAAAAAATATATGGCATGAAAAACTTTGCTTTTGTGCTTAGAAGACTGATTGAACGAAATTTTTAAAAATCTCGGATTTTAATTTTTGATTGAAAATAAAACTATTGAAATAAAAATGTTTATTATTTTTATTAAGTTTTACTTTAAAATTAGCTTACAGAAAAGTGGAAAATAACTTAAAAGTGCACACTTTTACTTTTTCTTTTATGTTCATAGCTACTTTCTCTCAATAAACCCCAAATGTAGTCGCCCATCATGTTTTCATTGTATTGGCCTTGATAGCGTTGTTCAAAATTCATGATGTCCTGATGGAAACGTTCTCCTTGCTCTTCGGAATAGGCTCCCATATTGTTTTTAAATTTATCCAAATGAGCATGCAGCATATGTACTTTTAATGACATCCTGCAGCCCATGGCCTTAAAATTTGTAAGCATATCCTCAACCAACTTTTCGTAGTTTTCAGCTTTATTATTTCCTAAAAATCCAGAAACTACTGCTTTAAAACTGTTCCAACTTGCTTTTTGAGTACGATTCAGCAACGTTGGAAATTTTTCATCGGCGAAAATCTGTCTTATTTGCGGACCAACAAAAACCCCAGCTTTAACCTTTGCTTCCGATAACTTCGGGAAGAATTTTTTTAAGTATCCAAAAGCTTCTGAAGTTTCATCCAGTTTTTTAACAAATTGTTTCATCAACCCTAACTTAATGTGCAAAGGCGGCATTAACACTTTTTCCGCTTCAACAATCGGCTCAAATTTGACGTTCTGTTTTCCGACACACAATTCTGTTCTTACAGGCCATGACCGTTGAATATAGTGTTTAGAATCCGCTCTGCTATCCCACAAGCACAAATAACACGGATACTTTGTATATCCACCCTGTAGCCCCATTAAAAATCCCACCATTTTAAAATCTCCAATCAGCTCCCAGTTATACTCACGATACTTTACAGATTCAAGCAAAATTTTGACACTTTCATAATTTTCTTTAAGATGTACTGAGTGAGCAATTGGAAGAGACGGAAATTTATTTCCGTTGTGCAATAGAACTGCTTTTAAACTTTTTGTAGAGCTGTCAATGAATAAACGCCATTCGCTAGGGACACAGGGTATGCCAATTGCTTCAAACATACCTTTAATGTCATTACAAAAACAAAGTCCATCTTCCTTCGTGAAAAACGTTGCAAACATTTCATGCCTAGTCCGCTGATCCGTGATCTTAACATCATCAAGCAAATTCCACTGTTTTAACCGAGAGCCTAGAAGCTCTGCTTTATTTTTTGGCAAATTTAAATCTCTAATTAGATCGTTAAAATCTTCTGAAGTAATGAGATAGTGTTTTGGTTGTTCAGGTGTAGGCAAAAACTCCTTATCGGAATTACTTTTATAAGAACTACAAGATGAGCTACTTTTCTGCGATAATTTTTTTGGTGGCTCAGGTACTGGTCGTGTCAGGTCGTGAGCAATTGGAGCAGAAGAAGATTCGAGGTCAGGATATTCAATAGATTTTGCATTTTTACCTCTACGTCTTTTACTCGGATTCACCATACAAAAGTAGCAGTCAGTAATATGGTCTTTTGGTTCTCGCCAAATCCTTGGTATTGCAAATTTCATAGACCTTTTCTCACCTCGATACCAACCTAAAAATATAAAAATAAAAATTAATATGTCTCTTATTTTGGATTCATCGCTTAATTAAATAAAAATTGCTTACCTTCCAAACACCTTTTACAATAACTACAAGCAACATGTGGAGCCCATGGCTTATCTTGATTCCGTACAGGACAGTCAAAATATGCTTCATAGGCTTCACAGAGAACGTGAGATGTCTTTAGTTCATATTTCACGTCTCGAACTTTAATAAATTGACCACATATAAAACAAAATGCATCAGCATCGTATTTGCACTTTCGTGACGACATTTTAAGTTATTCTGGGCTTGTAAATAACACCTGATGGTTGTTTATCACTCGGGTGCCATCTAGCGGCACAGTGTAAACGTTAATACCCCACTCTCACCGCGCGGTCTTTTTAAAAATATTAAAATCAATTAAAATTTATGAAAAAATTGAAAAATGAGTATTATTATTATAACTATCACAAAAGCAAACTTTATACCGAAAAAAGGTATTTTCTTTTCGTTTTTGTGCATAACTAACTGGAAAATAATAGTATAAACTTTAGGACAAAGAACGAAATTTTTTTTGTAGAGTCGTGTTATGCTTCGTAATGCCTCAATATAATATTTTACTAATATAAAATAAGTTGTAGTACTAACACGCTATTGGCCACGACGCCTGATAATAAAACATTTTTATTTATTTTATTTTATTTTATAAGTACTTTTTGGGATAGATGAATATAAAACTTTTGATTTTGATTAATTTGATTTTTAATGACTAGGTAAAAGCAGTGATAGCCTAGTGCTTAGATCGTTACACTGCAAAGTCAGAGGTCTCGGGTTCAAACCCAGGCACGCACCTCTGTCTTTTCGAAGGCGTATTAGAAAGTAACTATCACTTGCTTTTAACGGTGAAGGAAAACTTCGTGAAGAAACCTGACGATTTTTTCCTTCATCGTCATTCGTTCTCCATGGCTAAGAATTTCTCGAAGGTGTGTGAAGTTCGCCAAACGGCACTCGGCCAGCGTGGTGGACTATGGGATAAACCCTCTCAGTTTGAGAGGAGGCCCGTGCCCAACGGTGGGACAATTTCTTAACAGTATTATTATTATAGGTAAAAGCGTAGGTACCGCACAAAGCCGGTTGTTGCGGCGATCTTAGGGTAGGCTTTTGTTGTGAAGTGGAAGAAATGATGACGATAGACAGGGAAAATTATGCAGGACCTCAATTAGCGAGAAAATGAGATCTATGTCCCTGACTGCGTACCTACTGATGTGTCGTCCATTATTACGTTGTCAGATGAAAAATCACCACACCGAAGATATACCATTCTTAGCCAGAGAGAAACACTTGATTTTCATTTGGGGAAACTCTAATCATTGTAACTCTGTCCACGTGACAGTAGCTAATGCTACCAACAAGTCACCGTTACGACTCATAGCCGTGAATAGGCTGAGAGCTCGACACGTTTTATTTGCACCGTTGTGTACATTATTTTTTATATGATGAAAAGAAATAACAGAAATTAGAAGTGTTAGGTAGGAGATACTTCATATCCGAAGTATTGTTAAAATTTTATTAATACTTTTTTTTATTATCAAATCCACGCTAATGAACTGTCAAATTGTTTGAAATGAATGTAAGTAAATCTCAAGACTTAACCATTATAAAAAGAATTACTACTACTTGCAGTAAATATATGGGCGTTACAACTATAGAAATTTCCATGAATACGCAAAGGCTGTTTACTTTCTTATATAAAGCAATATTAAATATAAAGCAATATTAAATATAAAGCAATATTAGCAACAGGATAGTAAGACAGCGAGTAGGTATGAAAGATAGTATCGGTGTAAAGATGAGAAAGGGTATGCTCCGTTGGTTCGGGCATATAGAAAGAATGCCAGAGGAAAGAATTACAAAACAGATATACAATATGAAAGTGGAAGGATGCAGGTACCGGGGAAGACCTAGACTATCTTACCACGACCAAATAAACCAAGTCTTATCTGATGGAAAAGTCAAGAGTCTCCGTAACCGGCGAGCGTGTATGAGACAAACTATGAGAGTCGAGGAAGCCAGAGAGGTATGTAAGGAAAGAACCTGTTGGAACTCTGTACTCTCTGCCTACCCCGCAAGGGATCTGGCGTGAGGTTATAGATAGATAGATAGATAAAATATAAATTGCTGCGTTGGTTCGGACATATAGAAAGAATGTCTGATGAAAGAATGACCAAACACATATACTATGCGAAAGTGGAAGGATATAGATACCGGGGAAGTCCTAGACTACCATGCTTACCATGACCAAATAGATCGTGTCTTATCTCAAGGGCAAGTCAAGAATCTCCGTAACCGGCGAGCATGTATGAGTCGAACTATGAGAGAGGTATGTAACTCCGTTGGTTCAGGCATATAGAAAGAATGTCAGAAGAAATGACAAAAAAGATATACAATGCGAAAGTGGAAGGATGTGTACGATACGATGATGTAGGATACTTTGAGCGACGGTGTTTTAGGTCAGCTCCGTCGCTCAAAGAAGTCTGCAGTCTGTGAACATGTCCTTGACCGCACCCGCCATAACATCAGATTTGATAGACCACAAATCCTCGTGAAAGAACACCGATTCCTACCAAGGATTGTTCGCGAGGCTATTGAAATTAAAAAACATCCTAATTTCAATAGAGAAGATGGCTGGGTGCTTCCATCGTCTTGGGATCCGGTAATTAATATAATCAAATCCAAAACCAAGCATAACACTGCAAGACCTCAAGACACCGTGAGCTCATTCTGCGTAGATCGGACCAACAACAATAAAAATAATTAAGAAGTTTGAGGGTACCTCGGAACAACTATGCCTATTGGACGTCTAACACCTCAGTCCCTCCCGTGACCATGGGTGCAAAACGACAAGCCCTCTATCTTTTTTCTCACCAATTTTTTCCAGTGGAGGCCGCGCTCCGATCCGGTGGTAGATTACTAAATTAAAAAAAAGTATGTAAATATGACCATTGGTAAATACAAGGCAAGGCTTACACAAAATAAATCATTTGACTGCCTCATTGGTCCAGTGTCAAAGCGCATCGCTTGGTCCTGGGTTCAAATCCTAAGTCGGACAAATGAAGTTTTTCTAATGAAAACTTCCCAGTATGAGTCCGGAGTGTGGAGTTGTGCCCGGTATATGGCAATAGGCTCTCCGCCTATTACATGGGACCTAACATTGTCGGCGAATAGTGGGTGTACTCAGTACAGTGTGTACTCTGCCACCCCCGTTTGGGGAATACAGACGTGACGGTGTTTACATAAATTACAAAATATTATTATTAGTCTTAAATCTCAGATGTAGGTGATTGCACAAATGATAAAATTTATATATCTATCTCTACAAGTTGTTCTCGAGAGTACTCACAAACCGCCACGCCAGAAGACTTGACGAGTTCCAGCCACCGGAACAAGCCGGGTTTCGAAAAGGCTACAGCACCGTAGACCACATCCATACTGTTCGGCAGATTGTACAGAAGACCGAAGAGTACAATCAGCCGCTGTGTATGGCTTTCGTGGACTACGAGAAAGCCTTCGACTCCATCGAAACCTGGGCGGTTTTGGATGCTCTGCAGCGATGTGGCATCGATTGGCGCTATATCGAGGTGTTGAGATGTCTGTATGATACCGCTACAATGACCGTCCAGCTCCAGGACCAAAAGACCAACCGGATCGAGCTGCGTCGAGGGGTAAGACAGGGGGATGTAATATCCCCCAAGCTCTTCACCAATGCACTCGAAGACGTCTTCAAGACGCTGGACTGGACTGGGCGGGGCATTAACATCAACGGCGAATACATCTCACACCTTCGGTTTGCCGATGATATCGTCATCGTGGCAGAGTCACTGGAAAAGTTAAGCGAAATGCTGCATAGCCTAAATGGAGCCTCTCGAGGTGTCGGTCTCGACATGAACTTGGATAAAACCAAGATCATGTTTGATGAACATGTCACGCCGGGACCGATCTACGTCGATGGTTCGATGCTCGAAGTTGTTCGGGAATATGCCTACCTTGGACAAGTTGTCCAATTTGGCAGAAACATCTTCGAGCAAGAAATCAACCGCAGGATCCAATTAGGTTGGGCAGCATTTGGCAAACTACGTCACGTTTTCTCTTCGCCTATACCGCAATGCCTGAAGACTAAAGGCTATAACCAATGCGTCCTACCTGTTATGACTTACGGGGCTGAGATGTGGCCACTCACAGTGGGATTAGTCCATAAATTCAAAGTCGCACAGCGGGCTATGGAGCGAGCTATGCTCGGCGTCTCTTTGAAGGATAAAATTCGTAACGAGGTAATCCGACAAAGAACCAAAGTTACCGACATAGCTCGCAGACTCAGTAAGCTAAAGTGGCAATGGGCTGGTCACATCTGCAGAAGGACCGACGGCCGATGGAGCAAGCGTGTCCTAGAGTGGAGACCGCGACTTGGTAAGCGTAAGGTAGGACGGCCCCCAGCTAGATGGACCGACGACCTCAAAAAGGTCGCTGGGACAGACTGGATGCGGAAGGCGGAGGACCGTGTGCAATGGCGCGTGTTAGGAGAGGCCTATGTCCAGCAGTGGACTGCGATAGGCTGATTGATACAGAAAAGGATGAAAAAAAAGACAAGCCCGCTGAGTTTTTCGCCGGATCCAGTGGAGGCCGCGTTCCGATCCGGTGGTAGATTAGTAAGTTAAATATGACCATTAGTAATTACCCCCCGCAATGCCTATACAAAATAAATAATTTAAGTTTTAGTTTATCTTCAAAAATATTTCCAAATGACATCATTCCATACTTACCTACATCTCATTTTTATTAACTAGTAGCCAATTAACGAAGGAAACCCTATATTTATATACGATTCTCATTCATATAATTGCCTGTTCCACCAGCTCATTCTACTCCAATTAATTCCGAAATGACAATCCGCTTTCTCCATTATAATTGGCACATTAACAAATATAATGTGTCATATTTTATGCTATATATTGATTTAATGTGTTCCACGATCTTAATTGTAATTTATATGTGATATAAATAACGATTAGGTTGTTATAAAATGGAGGTCAATTAACTGATATTACATATATATGGTTGATTTATACTAACAGTAGGAATGGAAACGAAAGTGCCAAAAGAACTGTTATTAATTCAGTTTTTATGTGGGTTTATTACATACGTATTAATAAATCTAACGTTATCATTATATTAATACGTGAAGCAAAAACTTTTTACCCTTTTTACGAAAATTGCGCGGACGAAGGAGTATGAAATTTCCCACACTAACAGTTTATACGCTCCTTGTGCAGAATGCCAATATTTTTTTTTTAATTATGCATAAAAAATACATCAAAACAATAAAAAAACCATTACACACACTACCATGTATTTAACACAATACAATTCAAACTGAGAATAGATTAATATTGTTTGTCTTTAATATTATTTGTCTATAGTCTTACTGAATGTCAAACGATGAAAGAGTTTTTACAAAAAACATCGTTTACAGAGAAGTTTTGTATCATTAATTAAAATAAGCAAATTAACAGTGTAGCCATGGCGAAATCTGTGATTATAGAAGTATAGCCTTTGACAATAAAACCTTAATAATGTTCAAACTTATAATTTAAATTAATTATGGTCGAATTTCGACCAATGAGCGACCACTAGTTATTATAATGATGCCTCGTTGGTCTAGTGGCATAGCGCAACGCTTTGAAATCACGAGGTACTGGGTTCAATCCTAGGTCCGACAAATGTAGTTTTTTTGAAGAAAAATCCCAGTATGAGTCGGGAGTCTGGAATTGTGCCCGGTATATGGCAATAGGCTCGACCCGTATTACAGTGGACCTAACATCGACGGCGAAAAGTGGGTGTACTCAGTACACCTCTGCCACCCACTTGGGGAATATAGGCGTGACGGCGTTTTATTATTACAATTATGTTCATTGAGCAAAAAGTTGTTATATGTATTGATACAATTTGAAGCACTAACAAATGTTAATTAAAATATAATAAAATCAAGATACCTATAATTTTATATAAGATGATGCGCCATCAACTTAACACTACACTTAGTTGTATAGAGAAAACATAATATATAGTAAGAACAAGTTTAGTCACGTTAAGAATAAAGGTTACATTAAAAATAAATAAATACTAGGCATGCCATTTAAGTTCTGTCGTTTCCATATTTCCCGGCAATTTTGAATTTGGAACTGTTCTATATTCGAATGTGTTTAAATGTTGAATCTCAAAACAGTTGAAAGTATTAGGATTAATGCTATTGTTTAGTCACAGCGTCGATTGGAATCTGTCAGGTTACGTACGAAAATGAATCTTTCTAAGGAAAATGTTCGTGCAATAATTTTCTACAACTTTAGAAGAGGCCTGACACGGCTTCAGTGTTTTGAAGAGCTAACATCTGTGTTCAGTGATGAAGCCCCATGTCTGCGGACTGTCTAACGCTGGTATTTAGAATTCCAGCGTGGGCATACTAGTGTTAGTGACAAATCTCGCGAAGGACGCTCAAAATCCGCCTTCACTGAAGATAACATCATTGCTGTGAGACAACTAATTCTCGAAGCTCGTCATGTCGTATCGAGAGATAATATTAGGCATCTCAGGGACAACCATTCAGAAGATCTTGCATGAAGCGCTTGGTGCGAGAAAGCTAGTTTGCCGTTGGATACCGCATCTGCTTTCCGACGATCACAAGCGGCCCGCGTTAGATGGTGTAAGAAAACTCTGCAAAAGTTCAACCGAGGAGAGTCAAATCACGTCTACGACATCATCAGTGGTGACGAATCTTGGACCTATGCCTACGATCCTGATTCCAAACAACAATCTACAATCTGGGTCTTTCAAGACGAGCCAAAGCCGACTAAAGTTGTTCATTCTCGAAGCACTTCAAAGAAGATGGTGGCCACGTTCGTTGGAAAAACCGGCCATGTTGCGACTATTGCACTTGAAGATCTCAGAACGATTAACGCAGAGCGATATACCACAGTTTGTTTACCACAAGTCATCGCCGAACTTCGAAAATCTAACTCAAAGCGACGCATCATTCTGCACCACGACAACGCAAGCTCACACAGCGCTCGTCAAACGATTGAGTATTTGAAGCAGGAAAAAGTAGAAATTCTTGACCATCATCCATACAGTCCCGACCTAAGCCCTAACGATTTCTTTACATTTCCTAAAATTAAGAAAAGTCTTCGTGGTCAAAAGTTCCAGTCCGGTGAAGAAGCAGTCGACGCTTTCAAGTCAGCCATTTTGAACACCCCCACTTTAGAGTGGAATAAATGTTATAATAACTGGTTTGAGCGAATAGAAAAGTGTATTAAGCTACGTGGTGAATACTTTGAAAAACAATAAAAAGTCGTGGGGTGCAGAGTGCCGAATAGGTACTTGGAATGTAAGAGGTGGTATGGAAGATAAGATGCATGAGGTGATTGATGTGATGAAAGAGAGACGCCTGGATGCTCTGTGTGTAACAGAGACTAAGCGGAGGGGCAGTGAAACCTGTGATCTTCCTGATGGAACGATGGCTCTGTGGTCTGGGGTACCGCAGAGCAGTCGTACCAGCATGGGGGTGGGTATCTTGCTGTCCCGTCGCCTGGCCTCTGGAGTGAGAGATTATGGCCTGTGCGATGCGAGACTTCTCTGGGTCCGTTTGAAACTGGGTGTCACTAGAGTATTTTTGGTCGCAGCGTATGCTCCCGTAAGCTCGTCGACACCCCAGGACCTTGAGAAGTTTTGGGATAATGTCAGGGAAGTTCTGGATTTGGCTGAGGCTAACGAAAAGGTGATTCTGTGTGGCGATCTGAACGGATGGGTAGGAACCAGGCGGCAAACTTGCGACGCTGCTCTGGGTCCTTATGGTGATAAGAGAGTGAACGATGCAGGTAAGCTCATTGTAGGTGTTTGTTTGGAAAGGGGTCTCCTTGTGTCTAATACAATATTCCAGCACAAGGACATACATATGTATACGTGGAGAAGGAATGAACAAAAAAGCATGATAGATCTGATCCTGGTTGATAACCGTCTCCGAAGCAAACTACAAGATACGCGTGCGTATAGAGGCCCCACTCTGGAATCAGACCACTATCTCGTAGTTGCGCGGTTTAGTGGTCTGTTCAGGAAGTGGAGGCACTGGCGAGAGCGTATCCCCTTCGGAGGCCTTGAAAGAATCAAGGTTGAAAGGTTGCAAGATGAGAGCGTGAGGAGAACGTATGAAGACAGAGTCCGGGACAAGCTTTTGACAGCTGGTTCTTCGGACTCAAATGTAGATGAATGCTGGAATAGCCTGAAAGAGAGTTTGGTGGAATCCGCGAAAGAAGTATGTGGTTGCTCAAAGAAGCATATTACAGCAAAAGGTGATGCATGGTGGGATGCGGAGTTGCAAAGCTCCATAGAAAGTAAGAAGAAAGCGTGGCAGGACTACGTATCTTCTTTGAACCTGAATGCCAGTATGACAGAGATGAGGAAAGAAATATACCGGCAATGCAAGAATGCCCCTAAAACTTTAGTGAAAGAAAAGCGTGAAAGAGCCAGTATGATTGAGGAGGAGAGGTTGGCGAAGAACTTCGAGAACAACACCAAACTCTTTTGGAGCAAGGTGAGAAAGGCTCGAGGTGATTCGTCAGGCTCCAGAATGGAAAGGATAAAATCTAAAGATGGTGACATTCTTGCAGACACACAAGCTGTGCTAAACCGGTGGAGTGAATATTTTGGAGAAATGTATGGAGATGACCCGGATGCTGATGCCGCAGACGTGCCTAAAGGCGAGATTGCGGCACCAGAATCAACGGAGGACATCACTATGGAAGAAGTTGAATGGGCGATAGAAAGTATGAAAAACGGTAAAGCTGCGGGAGTAGACATGATATCTGCCGAGATGATCAAATATAGTGGAACTTGCGTCCGGCACGCTTTCCGGGCCCTTGCAAACCTTTGCTGGAGGACCGGTAGAGTCCCTACAGATTGGCGCCGCGCAGTCATAGTACCCTTGTATAAAGGCAAGGGTTCACAATATGACTGCGCCAATTACAGAGCCATCAGTTTGATCAGCTTGGCAGCCAAGGTGTACGGTAAAATTATTGAACGGAGAATGCGCGTGAAGTCCGATGGAATATTGTGCGAGGCATAAGGGGGTTTCAGGTCTGGAAGAGGATGTTCGGATCAAGTTTTCTCACTCCGCAACATCGTAGAGAAGCATCTGGCAGTGGGCCGGAAGGTTTTCTGCGGTTTTGTAGATCTGGAGAAGGCATTTGACAGAGTTGTGCGAAAGAGACTTCGGGACATTTTGCCAGAGTATGGTATAGATGGCACGCTGTTGCGAGCCGTCCAGTCCACTTATGTGGACTGCAAGGCATGCGTACGGGTGGGTGGTAACAGGTGACCCTGGTTTGACGTTAAAATCGGCGTCAAGCAGGGTTGCGTGTTGTCCGCTAGACTGTTTATAATATCATCATCATCATCATCATCATCTCAGCCTATACTTGTCCACTGCTGAACATAGGCCTCCCCAATCGCTTTCCAGCGTAACCGGTCCGATGCCACTTGCATCCAACGACTTCCTGCGATTTTCACAAGATCGTCGGTCCATCTGGCAGGCGGTCGTCCCACGCTGCGCTTGCCAATACGTGGTCTCGGTCTCGTGGTGGTTTATAATATATCTGGACAAAATTCTCCAAAGACTGAAAGCGATGAATGAAGGTGTACAAATGGGTGACTTAGTGGTAAACCATCTACTTTATGCAGATGACGCGGTTTTAATAGCGCCAACAGCCACTGATCTGCAAACACTAGTCACAGTTATGAAAGACGACTGCATGATCAATGGCTTACACTTGAATGTGAAGAAAACCAAGATTATGGTTTTTGAAAGGGAAGAAACCAGAACGAATGTAAGGATTGTGGTTGGTAACGATGTGCTGGAGCAAGTGAATGAGTTTGTATATCTTGGATGCGCCTTCAGTAAGGATGGGAAATACACCGCTGACATAGAGAGAAGAGTGAGTGCAGGGAACAGAGTGAATGGTGCGATGGGAAAGCTACTCGGGAGCCGGCACTTAAGCCATAAGGCCCAGCTGGCCATACATAACGGAGTTCTTGTCCCAACGCTATTATATGGTAGCGAGAGCTGGGTATGTAAGAAGGAGAATGAAAGTAGGATAAATGCGGTAGAAATGCGATCTCTGCGGAAGATGTGCGGAGTGAAGCTGACCGACCGCGTTAGCAACAACATAGTAAGACAGCGAGTAGGTATGAAAGATAGTATCGGTGTAAAGATGAGAAAGGGCTTGCTCCGTTGGTTCGGGCATATAGAAAGAATGCCAGAGGAAAGAATGACAAAACAGATATACAGTGTGAAAGTGGAAGGATGCAGGTACCCGGGAAGACCTAGACTATCTTACCACGACCAAATAAACCGAGTCTTATCTGATGGAAAAGTCAAGAGTCTCCGTAACCGGCGAGCGTGTATGAGACAAACTATGAGAGTCGAGGAAGCCAGAGAGGTATGTAAGGAAAGAACCTGTTGAAACTCTGTACTCTCTGCCTACCCCGCAAGGGATCTGGCGTGAGGTTATAGAAAGATAGATAGAATAAAAAGTACTAAAAGGTTCTAGTTGTTTTTTTTTTCAAACGACAAAACTTAAAAGGCATGCCTCGTATAGCAATAAAACAGTACAGTACACAGTACAGATATCATAACTGACACCGTCACGCTTATATTCCCCAAGCGGAGGTGGCAGAGGTGTACTGAGTACACCCACATTTTGCCGACGATGTTAGGCTCCATGTAATAGGGGGCGAGCCGTTTGCCATATACCGGGCACAATTCCAGACTCCGGACTCGAACTGGGAAGTTTTCGTTAGAAAAACTATACTTGTCCGACCTAGGATTTGAACCCAGGACCTCGTGATTACAAAGCAATACGCTTTGCCACTAGACTAACGAGGCAGTTGTTAGAAATCATATCATAACTGGTCGTTAGAAATCATAAAGTTAACAAGATCTTAAAAAATTCAAGATCTACATTACAGCAATAATAATTTTAATGATTTTCTTATCACTAAAATATTGTTATCCACGATTATCCTTGTCCATACCAATCTAACAAGCCTTAACACGGGGGCGTTACGTTTTATATTTCACATGTTCCTATGGCCACCCTCCGACACCAGCATCAGAAGTGCTCCATGGTATATTGCATAGTCATCGGACTTACATACGTATGCCAAATTTCAGCTCTTCAGAAGAACAACAAATCGTACAATTTGACTCCAACATTTAGGAACTAGCAGTTTTCCGTGGGTTTGCTAGCACTAAGAGAACAGCGCGATCTACCGGGTCTATGCTACTTCTAGATAATGAAGCTACATTATTCTAATAGTGAAAGAGATATTAAAGTAGAAACAAATTTTTCCTATAAAAGGTTTTAGACGACAAAATATACAATCGACTACTATAGTCTTTTTGACGAGACCTAGGTAGGGTGACGTTTGAGATTTGACGTTTCTAGAAATGTGGTAATAATAACATTGAATCAATTGAATATCGTATCGAGATAATTTGTAATAGAGAACGAATCAATTTTAATAATAAGTTTATAGGGACGAACAGAAAACCAAAATACAACATTTCATTATTTATTTACGAATTAAGTGATTCGTCATAAATCTCATCTGTCAAATAGCTTAATTCGTCGGCCACGTGAATTATGTTTCAAAAAATCTATGAAACTGACCATTTCTTTGTGTCAAGTATTTTTTTATTAATTTCTTGACTTTGAGCATACTATGAATTTTTAATCGGATACATTTAATAATATTCATAAAAAAACGGCAATCGATTTTGTACAATTTTAAAAACAATTATTCGTTTATAACGATTTCATTGTCAGTCCTTAAAACGCAAACTGTTCCAATTAACATAATTACGAAATAGAGATATATAAAGTTTAAGTTTTTTTTAAGTAATTACGCAAATTTATAAACAGTATATGTTTTAAACCTATCACGACCAAATTACTAGTCTCTTGGAAAAGGGTCAAGTGCGTAGCTCTCTAAATCGACGGAAATGTATGAAGAGGTGTATGAACGTAGATGAAGCGTGGCAAACTGTAGTCTCTGCCTACCCCGGTGGTATAAAGGCGTGAGTGTGTGTATGTATGTATGCATATGTTAAAATGATTTAAATGATTTTTGGTTTATATTTATATTCATGTTTAATTTTTTGGATTCCCTATTTTAAATATTCCACAGTAAAAAATGCGTTAAATGGAATTTGATGAAACGTGACCGTACCTTCCGTCTTGTGAAAAAAACGAAATAAAAAAAAATAAAAAACACCTTCACCTATATTCCCCAAGCGGGAGTAGCAGAGGTGTACTGAGTACACCCACGTTACGCCGACCATGTTAGGTCCCATGTTATAGGAGACGAGCCTATTGCCATATACCGGGCACAATTCCAGACTCTGGACTCACACTGGGAATTTTTCGTGAGAAAATCTACATTTTTCCGACCTAGGATTTGAACCCAGGACCTCGTGATCACAAAGCGATGTGCTTTGCCACTAGACTAACGAGACAGTCTAGTCTAACTAGATTTAGGAGTAAAATTGTACGTTTTGTTGTCTATACATTATGCAAGTTAGTTGGCCAACCCGTGGCTCAGATGAGGAAAACAAACAAACGTGCATGGCACGTGCGTCGTAAAGCTTTCCACGCATACTTCGCCGATACGCAACCATCCACAATGAAAGTGCCGAGATACTCGAGAGACTTTGAAATCGAATAATTTTAATCGATTTATCGGAATACATGGAATTTCCTTTGGAATATTCTGTTCGTTTTCCCTATAATGGTAATAAGATTTTTTCCGCAAACATATACGAACTATTACGAAATTATTTTTTTAGAAAGAGAGAGAGATAAAAGAATGACAAAACAGATATACAGTGTGAAAATGGAAGGATGCAGGTACCGGGGAAGACTTAGACTATCTTACCACAACCAAATAAACCGAGTCTTCTCTGAAGGAAAAGTCAAGAGTCTCCGTAACCGGCGAGCGTGTATGAGACGAACTATGAGAGTGGAGGAAGCCAGAGTGGTATGTAAGGAAAGAACCTGTTGGGACTCTGTACTCTCTGCCTGATCTGGCGTGATGATATAGATAGGAAGAGTTAAAAAAATAATTTCGCCACTCATCAAAATATATTTAATACATTAAAAGTGCATTTACAAATATGAAATAAGCGCAACAGAAACATAAAGAATCATTTAAAATTTTGTTCTTTTAGAAGATGGAATCAGTCAACACCAATACCAATTTTCTCCAAACCAAACCATCCTAAAAGGGTTCGGTGTTTCTTAACTTTCGCTCCGCAAACATTTACAATAAAGTGCCGAGCTACTGAACCGAAAGAGAATTTGAAATGAAATGGCAGCGAACATTCTAAAATATTCTGAAAATTGTCTCCAGTTCCTTTACTTCTGATGGTATACGTATCCGACGCAATAAAACCTTTTTTTTAGTTTCGACTAATCATACATTCCATTTGCAATAGTATATATCTACGTCTCCTATCGTACTGTTACAGGCATTGAACACTTAGTAAGGACGCATACAACATTTTCATGTGAAAAACGTCCATCTTGGACAAAGGTCTCCCCCGCCACAACTGTATACTATACACCCCAACATAGAAATATATACAATTTATGAAAATGATTTCAAACAGCATCGCTATGATTATTATTCTTATAATGGTATAGTGTTGGTTTTCTGTATACCCTCACCGACAATGTTAGACCTCAGTTATCAGTTATTATAGTCAACACATTTCACTCCAGACAATACAGAGATATAGAGTTTTTTGACAAAATCCCTATCTTAGATAGAATTCGAATACAGGAATTCGAGATTACTAGCGAAATCATGATTCTTATAATGGCATAGTGTTGGTTTTCTGTACACCCTCACCGACAATGATAGATCTCATTTATCATCTATTTAGGTCAACACATTTCACTCCAGACAATACAGAGATATAGAGTTTTTTGACAAAAGCCCCAATGATACCCTATATTAGATAGGATTCGAATACAGGAATTCGTGATTATTAGCGACATCATTATTCTTATAATGGTATAATGTTGGTTTTCTGTAGACCCTAACCGATAATGTTAGATCTCAGTCATCAGCCATTAAAGTCAACACATTTCACTCCAGGCAATACAGAGATATAGAGTTTTTTGACAAAAGCCCCAATAATACCCTGTCTTAGATAGGATTCGAATTCAAGAATTCGTGATTACTAGCGACATCATTATTCTTATAATGGCATATTGTTGGTTTTCTGTACACCCTTACCGACAATGTTACATTTTAGACTCCAGACAACACAGAGAGAGAGAGAGTTTTTGTCAAAAACCCCAATTTTACTCTATCTTAGTTAGGATTCGGATACAGGAATTCGTGATTACTAGCGACATCAGGTTATAATATCAATAAAACAGTCCGTGTGAAGCTACAAAAATACTTTATAATAAATACAAATGTATACATCAGCTCTTGGACTATATTGCATCGCAACGCAATAAAATCCAATAACATTATTTCCAATAAAAAGCAACAAGATTATGGGGCTCCGAACAACATCGAACTGAAGGAAAATCTGATAAAAATCTTTGTACCTATTTATATTACATGCGGGTTTTATAAGACTTTTCGTTCTGAAAGTTTTATGATAGAATTTGGAATAGGAATTTATAATTTATAAAAACCTACGTTAAACTGAGTTCTTAGATTTACGCGATTATTACACATGAAATAAAACTATTTTTCAGATTTCATTGCGGTTTATTTTTGATTTTTAAGTTCCCGGCGTTTTGCGTGCTTTGCAGCACCCATGGTCACGGGAGTAACTGAGGTGGTAGACGTCCAAAAGGCAAAGTTGTTCCAGGGTACCCTCAAACGTCTTAATTATTTTTGTTGGTCCGATCTACGCAGAATGAGCTTACGGTGTCTTGAGGGCTTGCAGTGTTATGCTTGGATTTGGATTTGATTATATTAATTACCGGATCCCAAGACGATGGAAGCACCCAGCCATCTTCTCTATTGAAATTAGGATGTTTTTAGTTTCAATAGCCTCGCGAACCCTCCTTGGTAGGAATTGGTGTTCTTTCACGAGGATTTGTGGTCTATCAAATCTGATGTTATGGCGGGTGCGATCAAGGACATGTTCACAGACTGCAGACTTCTTTGTGCGACGGTGTTTTAGGTCAGCTATGTGTTCTTTAACCCGAATTTTACTGGTATTTTTGTTTGTCCTTTATAAGAGAGACCACATTCACAATCAAGCTTATATACTCCTGCATCTTGTAGATTGATGTGACACTTGACAGATTGTAAAAATTGACTGATCTTCTTCGGCGGCTTATAAAATGTTTTAATTGAAGCACGCTTCAAGATGTAGCCAATCTTGTCTGTGACTCCTCTTAAGTAAGGTAGTACAGCAGGGAGACGCTCGACTGTGGCTGGTTTCACTTGGTCACTGTGATGTTGGCGTGTGACTCGAAGCTTATTGTCGTGCAGGACTTGCTTGACATGTTGAAGCTCGGTAGCCCGATGCTCAGCGTGAGCTCATTCTGCGTAGATCGGACCAACAAAAATAATTAAGAAGTTTGAGGGTACCCGGGAACAACTGTGCCTTTTGGACGTCTAACACCTCAGTCCTTCCCGTGACCATGGGTGCTGCAAAACACTCGAAACGTCGGGTACGTAAAAATCGTTTTATAACCTACGTTATGGGAAAATTGCTGACGTCAATAATTTTTTGTCTGTCTGTCTGTCTGTTCAGTACAAACTTGGCGATTTTAAACTAACTTCCCAATGAGCTAGAGAGTTGAAATTTTAAACGCAGCTCAGAATTGGATGACAATGTAATCACGACATATTATAAAACAAAATCCCCCGCCGCGTCTGTCAGTCTATCTGAACGCGGTAAACTCAATAACTACCGAACAGATTTTCATACGGTTTTCACCAATGGACGGAGTGATTCAAGAGAAAGGTTTATGTGTATAATTTACCCGTGTGAAGCCTGGGCAGGCTGTTAGTATTTAATAAAAGCCACTCATACCCACACAAACTTAAAAGCAAATTAATTCTTTCTATATATTTTTTATTTAATAATGTCGAGTTGGGTAATAATGACATCTACAGACCGTTTTCAATGCAACATGAGGCAAATGCATAATTGAAACCTTATTAACAAAATTGCCATTCTGATTTTTCAAAACACCAGCAATGCATATTAGCTCAAAAATCGTATATTTTTAAATATTGGTTAGGTCACTTTGATTCTAAGTATAAATTAATGGCATATCGATCGATGGATGAGGTCACCGACTGGACTGTTAGGAGTGAAAGGACGGTACGTAACTTAGCAACTTGTTAATACTTATGGTTTGTTCACAGTATATAAACCCAGCCTATAATTTCTTTCTCAGTGGCACATTTACTAGCAGGCTGAGTAGGCTGGAGCCTAAGACGGCAAATTTTAGGGGGGCGGCAAATTTAGCTCAATTTTTTTTATAAGCAATACATGATTGAGCTTTTCTTAGCTCAAAAATATACCCAAAGACTATTTCTTGTGTAAACTTCACTAAATCGTGAGTCGTAAGAATAATCTAGGAACTGACACAACGATCCCTTAGTTCACTATCATACTTATAACGGAAAAATTGATGTAATGATGACGGTTTGTGACCACCTGCTGTTAGAACTCTACTAGCCTCATGAAATAAAACTATTTTTCCGATTTTATCGCGGTTTATTTTTGATTTTTAAGTTCGACATCGACGTGCTTCTATCGACTTGAGATCCGGTAATTAATATAACTAAATCCAAAACCAAGCATAACACTGCAAGACCTCGAGACACCGTGAGCTCATTCTGCATAAATCGGACCCCGGAACCCCCGGAAGAACTATGCCTTTTGGACGTCTAACACCTCAGTCCCTCCCGTGACCATGGGTGCTGCAAAGCACTCGAAACGTCGGGAACTTAAAAATCAAAAATAAACCGCGATAAAATCCGAAAAATAGTTTTATTTCATTTGTAATATTTGCGTAAATCTAAAAACTCAGTCTACAAGCCCCTATTTTCATCATGGATTACGAGTACCACGTTGAGTCGGAGTTCTGATAGATGTATTAACATGCCTTGTGAAGTACGAAAATGATCATATATCAAAAAAATATTATAATATAATAATAATAGCCCTGTTTAGAAACACCAAGCATGGTGAACTATGGTCTAAGCCCTTTCAGTTTAAGAGGAGGCCCGTCCCTCACGGTGAGACAGTTTCTAAACAGGGCTATTATTATTATATTATAATATTTTTTTGATATCTGATCATCACCCGCACTGGGCCAGCAGGCCCAGTGTGGGTTGGCGAACTTCATACACCTTCGAAAAACTTTTAGGCATGCAGGTTCTTATGATGCTTTCCTTCACTGTTAAATCAAGTGATAATTAATTTTTAATACGCACATTCTTTCGAAAATCAGAAGTGCCTGGATTTGAACCCGAGACCTGTAACTTTACAGTCCAACGGTCTAACCATTAGGCTATCACTGCTATTTAAAAAAATATATTAACACATAAAAAATATTATACGCTCTGTGACGCCTATATTCCCAGGGCTTAGTAAAGGTATACTCTGCACACCCACTTTTCGCCGACGATGTTAGGTCTCATGCAATAGAAGGGAAGCCTATTGCCATATTATCAGGCATAATACCAGAATGATACTGGAAAATTTTCTATCGTAAAATTACTTTTTGACCTACATAGGATACCTCTGGTTATTTTGGACCTGGATTAGTTACAAATCATGTTACACATACGTACTGATATGATATAATCGTACATTCTCACAAACAGTCCCCCGTTGCAGACTGACCGAGCCGAACTCTGCTCGTTAAAAACACCGCAGCCTCGCTACGAACACTCTCTGTCTACCCCGCAAAGGTTCTGGCGTGATGATAAAGATAGATAGAGCTATCTACTAGGCTACCATAAACACTCTGATATTATCTACTAATCTTCCCATTTACATTTCAAATCCATACGCAGTGTCCAGTAGCCAACAGGTTGTGTTTAATTGATGGCATATCGATCGCGCCGGACGAGGCCGAATAGACCCTTATTCGCTATGACGTAACGCGATGCGTTACGATAACGGCGTAAATTAAGCGCTCTATGGTGTTCCGCTGACAAATAGAATACCATTACATGGTCACGTCAGGAAGATATTGTAACGCATCGCATTTGGTCTTAGCGAATACGAGCCGGACTGATAACGGCGCGCGTACGCCAATAAATATGTTCACATGT